>CM070519.1:24859951-26059951 GCA_036346375.1 Guadua angustifolia
GAAACCGAACATGAGTGAGGGGTGGACGTAGGCCGTTTAACAGGCCTAGAGTGGCATGGGGGTTTATATAGGTTTGAGGGTTCAAGAGAATCGTCCTACTCCTGTCAGTAGGCAGGGGGTTGCCTCGGAGGTCGGTCCTCAAGAGCTCACCAGTTTGCATGTATTATTGTAGTGTTCAAGAGAGCTCAAATTACAAATGAAAGATACATAGGGTATTTGTAGGCTTTAGGGCCTATACAAATAACCGAAATACCTCTCATGGAAATAGCTAGGCTATGAGTACAAGTGAGGGATCATATTGTCTTTTTTTTAGCATAACTGCAATTCTCTGATCTGCATGTTGTATAGTCAGTCACCGGTTAGGTATTTTACAACACTAACCCCCTGCCCCTTGGCGCTAGGGAAAGCGTCCAGAGGGGTAGTATTGAACCGTCATGCGCGCTTGCAGAGGTTGTGGTAGAAGCGCCAAACTCGATCAAACTTTGAAAGCCAAACATAGCAAATTCCCAAACTTAATCAAAATTTGGACGTCCAAGTTGCTATGGTAAAATCGAAGAATTAGCCAATTTTGCGCCATGGTAAAATCGGAGACTTAGCCAATTTTACTCCATGGTAAAATCAAATAGCCAATTTTAGGCCTGCAAGTTGCTTTCCTCCAAATCTCTTGGGACTTGGGCTGGCCCATGTCATCGTTGGCCTAGCCAGCCCATAGATTCATGTGGCCCAAGCCACAAGGAGGGGCAGTGACCTAATCCATTTCTCCCCCTGGCTTAGCTATCGCCCTTTTGCTTGGTTAAGATGGCCACCGCACAAGCTCCATTTGCTTGGAGCTGCTGCCTCCTATGCCACGTGGCAGGGTTGGTGGCCGGATCTTATAGCTATTTATCCCTTCTCTCTTCATTTGAAGAAGAGTTGATCCAATGGATCAAGCCGTCCTCAAGGTGAACTTTACCTTTACTTCAACTCCGATGGCGCACGGTGCTGCCATAGGGCACGGGGCCGCAGGCAAGGTGGAGGGAGAAGGGACAAAAGGGAGAAGGGCTGAGCACGGCAGCAAGACACTCAAGCGTGAGGCTTGTGGCTACCGAGCACGGTTGCACAACACGCTCAAGTGTAGGAGTAGTGGCCGCAGGGCTATGAAATTGCAAGGCGTGGGCACATAGGCATGCGCGAGACACGGCTATAGGTCGCCCAAGCGCAGGATGTAGCTATAGGGCACCGCACAGGGAGTGCAGGGTGCATGGGAGCGGGGCGCTACCATGTGAGTGAGGGGAGTTGCCGCAGGGCACCCACGTAAGACTTGGCGGCTACAAGCGCGCGACAACTTGGCCACTACAGAGGACACAAGTGCAGGGCACACATGGCGCCCATACAAGACGTGGCCACCGCAAGCGAGTGGGAACCAGTGTTCGGGCACGAGTGCAGGGCGCTGAGTGAAGGGTGTCGGGCATTGGCACAAGGCACCGGGTGCCCTGCTGCAGGGCGCAAGGGTGCTTGGCACAAGGGCATGGGCACATGGGCTTGGGGCACGAACGCACCTAACTGCAGGGCGCCTCGTGCGCTTGCACAAGCGATAGGGCATGAGCACTAGGCGAGGGCACCATAGCCCATAGGACACAGGTGGCCGAGCATAGGGTGGCCATGCACGGGTGCACCGTAGAACTTAGTCGCCACGGGCGCCACAGGGTGCAGGGCAGTCATGCTCAGGGCTTGGCCACAAGGTGTGGGTGCAGCCACCACATGGTGCAGGGGAGGCCAGGCACAGGGCAGCCAAGCGCAGCTACCGAAGGGCACGAGGCCACGGGACTTAGCCTCCACAGGGCGCAAGGCCGTAGGGAACGGGCACAGTAGCCGTAGGACATGGGGCGACCTATCTCCAGATCACAGGGCATGGCCATTGTAGGGTCCTAGACGGTCGTGCACAAGGACCAGGTGTGGGGCCACGGGACTTAGCCGCTGCAGGGAGCTATTGGTCTATGTTGGGTGCCACTGCCCCTACCTTCCCCAAGTTGGGCGTTGTCGTCACCCCTCTTGCACGGACTAGACACCGCCGTAGCCGTTGGTTGAGCCAAGCGCTGCCACTACTCGAACTGGGTGCCACCGCCAACTTGTGAACTACTAGGATTCGTAGAGGCCTACACACCGGTTGCCTCCACTTGATCAATCAATAGTGAAGGAGGTGTCTTGTCTTCATGGATTTGGTCCACTTGGAGGTGCATGAGCCGAGTTTTTGGGATACTTAACCCCTTCTCCAGTAAGACAAATTAGGTGTGGAGGAGCTGGGCTTGGCGCGAGTGCTTGGGTGGAGGAAGAACCACGGTCTTGAGGTAATCTTGGTAAGTATCTTCCATCTCTTGATGTCTTATCCGATTTGTGTAGGAGGCCGAGCATGATGGTCTGTGCATGCACGCTCTAGGCGCAGGGTGCCTGGCTCGACCGCAGGGCATAAGGGCACCTGGCTTCCTCTTTTAGAGAAACTCGGCTAAGGTGTATACAACCAGGTGTACAAATCTTTTGGGCATCCACACTTGGGTGCAGGGTGCTGCATACTGGATATATTGTTATTGTGTTAACTCTTTCTTTGTGCAAATAACACTTTCTTTCCTCTCCTGTCTATTAAAATGTGCAGAATCTCGGAGTCGTCTTGGCTTGTAGGATATGTAGACCTACATGAGCAGGTTGCATTCATGGCCAATTCTATACGGCCTATTCCTTTGATGCAGATTCCATTCTCCAAGGAGTAAGCTTGCCGGTGCCGAACTCCTTGGTGTAGTCGGTGTTGGTATTAATGAGGATATTGTCCGTGCCACCGAGGTGGCACTTGAGGAAGCCTGGAACCAACAGTTGTTCATCATGCCCATGAGGCTCCAGATGAGCTTCTCTGATTTGGTGTTCATGACTTGATAGAGATGACATGTTTGGATGCCAGTCCCCTGCCAGAGAGACAACCTGAAGAAGATAGGAGGCCGACTAGATTCTTGCAGAGATAAATTTCCCTAAGCATGAGGCATTTTAGGAGGCGGGTATCTCTGATGGCTAGAGATGCAATAGCATTGCCAATAGTCCAGCATTGGAACACTCTAGGTCTCTCATATAGTTGGATTCTGAAAATGCATGGCCATGCTACTACGTCTAAAGAAGTTAACCGTAGTCGAGGATTCTGAGTCACGTAATTGAAAAAGAGTGGTCGAGCGAACTAAACAAGGATAGCACATACTCGCCTTGAGTTTGACTGATATCATGAGGCAAGGGGAAATGCATAAAACTAAGCATTGTTAAGGTTTGTCCGATGTGATCTTTACATATACTCGGGAGTCAGCACGTCCTGCTAGATACCACTACCGATTAATGGTCGAGTAAGCATACTCGGACCATGTCCAAGTATATGTGAACCTATAGGGTCACATGCTTAAAGGGGAGACTTAATTTGGATAGTGATACGAATTCTGATAGGCTTTGAGTTTCTAATGGGCTTTAATGCAAAAACCCATTATGGGGCATCTATATAAAGAGAGGGAGTGATGGCTTTAGGGTTAGGAGACACTATAGGAATTTGGAATTCTCAAAACCCTAGCCATCACACCTCCTTCATCCAAAAATGTCCAGCCAGTGCTAGCACTCTAGCGCCTGGCATTCTTGCCCCGTACGTGTGGATACCTTGGAGGCGTTGTTGTGAGGCTTCAACACTGGGATGATCCCCAACCTGTGACAATCACAAGGGGCTGTTGAAGGAGGCGCGGGGATAGTACGACTACAACCGCACCAACGCGCTACATCGATTGTATTTTCGCTACGGGCCTACGTATCTAGTAGTAATTCTGTAATCTATAACTTGAAGTGGTTCCTTGGTTACATGATAAAAAATTTTAAATTTACGCTAGAGTAGCCTACCCGTTCTCCTTCACTACAGTAGCATGATTGCACACATCGGCACGTGTTGTGCAATGAACACATGGATATAATTGTTGCAAGTAGCTAGAGTTTTGAAAATTGTTTGCTACTCTTACCCATCCGCAGAGGGCAAGAGTTAGTGCAAAGTTAGATGGTTGTGCCCAACAAACCTCAAGTATGCTATCTTTACTACTTAAAAAAAGATAGTGGTGGTTCATTTGCTTCTGTTCTTCCCTCCTCCTACATAAGAATTAAGTGCTGACACTATTATAGAAAAGACCATCACGTCTACGTGTTTTTCTACCTCTTATGGAAAAATTTTCATGATTAGTATTTGTTGCTAGAAATTTTCTTCTTCTTAGATATTTTTGCAACGATATTTATAAGGTACAACTAGTTATAGATTTTGTAATTGAATATCTAAACATCTGAGATGCATCGAGTTAAAAGCTTGTCTAATCAGAATCGTTTTAAGATATGAAACTTTTTAGCATTTTCCTCTCGTTTCTTATTCTAGTATTGACGGATTCTAAGGCAAAATCTAATTCTATATGCTGTTCATGCTAAAAGTTTTCATACCCTGATTTACCTTTTAGTTCATCATCATCTCCAAATAAGAATATCATATGCAACATATTTTCACTTTGATCTTGTGTAGGTAAATGATCATTTTGATGGAGCTCATCAAATATAGTCCTGAGAGACGGCCTAGTGTGGCCGGCGAGCGTGTGAGGCCACCTCCCGCGGTAGGGGAGCGTGGGAGCAGGTTTAGAGGACTAGATTTACAGTTTCGGTAAGAAGAGAGCTAGATTTGCAACTTTTGTGGCAAGAGTGGCTAGAATAGAGGTTATTTCTAATTTCTGACGTTAGAGCATCTCCAACAGTTCCTAATATTTAGACTCCTAATATTATTAGATTGGGACTTTTCAAAAATTTTGGGTCTACAAAATACCTTATTCTCCAAGTTCCTATATTTTCTCCCAAAAACACCTTTGAATTGGTCCTGGGCCATGGCAAATAATGTTGATTAGCACAAAAATGAGAGTCGGGTGCTGTTGCAAAATTTGAGGAGCTCTGAAGTATTTTTTACAATCAAACCCAAAATCAGGTTTGGGAATGGATTTTACCTGGAGATGCTCTTAGTGCCTTATCTGTCCAACAACCCAAAGCTTCAGATAATCTATAATGTTCCAGGAATCGCCAGCACCCCCCGGCCACCCTGTGCCCCTCCGCGCCACCGCAAAGGACATGGAAGTACAGTCATTCGTTGTAAAACCATCGGCCTGACAGATGAGAAGCGGTGTACGTACCCATTCCGGCCGCCTGCTCTAGCTAGCTCAAGTAGTCAAATGCCATCCTGCGCCGAGAGAGGCCCAGAGCTCGCGCGCCAGATACCGAGATACTACACTTGACAGTGTTTAAGAGTAAATAAAATAGGAACCGAATGAATGGAAGAACTATCTTTGCATTGATCAATGTATATATATTTATACATGAAAAGGATGCAATGAACAGGTGCCTTATCTTAAGAAGCAATTGCTCATGCATCTATTGTTAAGGACACACCCTTTAATAACAAAATTAACTACCTAATCTAAGTCTTAATGAGATCACTGAAAAGGTGTCTTCATGAGAAGACATTGGTTCACAACAGACAGCATCAAATTTCAGAGGGTTAAGACCGTTTACCAATAGCTCTAGATGTACATAGAGGGCGTGGTACAAGGGAACCCTCATGTCCTGTTGCGCATAACTCCAAAACAATTGATCGTCATTTGCGCGTCAAGATCGAACGCTACCTACTTCTACCGATCTTATGGTACATATCTCACATTCTTGGTCTCAAGAGCAGGGCCGTACCGACCGCCTCCGGTCTCAGCAATTTCAGACGCGGAGGGTTTCCTCGGCCACCGCCGGCTGCTGCAGCGGCTCGAGGGAGGCGACGACGTCGCGCATGAGCGGCCGCGCCTTGGGGTTGCTGCTGAGGCAGTGGTACGCGAGCATGGCCGTCTTGTGCACCGCCCTGGCGGGGTAGTCGTCGCCCAGCCTCGGGTCGACGATGCCCAGCACCTTCTTCTTGTGCGGCAGCAGCGGGAGAGCCCAGTCCACCAGCGTCTGCTCCCGCACCGACAGCGACTTGTCCAGCGATTTGCGCCCCGTCAGCAGCTCCAGCAGCACCACGCCGTAGCTGTACACGTCGCTCATCGCCGTCAGGTGCCCTGCGGATCAGATTCATTAAGGGTGTGTTTGGGGGAAAGAGATCCTCTGCTGTTATAATCTCTACCGTGACGGTCATCGTCGCGTGGGCCCTACGCGACGCGGGGCCCACGCGATGATCGTGACGGCAGAGACGGCGACGCAGAGGATCTGCGTCGTGTTTGGGTTGCTTTATTATATATATATATATATATATATATATATATATATATATATATATATATATATATATATATATATATATAAGATGGTTCAAAAAAATATCATCCATGTGTTTGGTTGTTTGAATGGAACCATCCCGTCCTGAACGGTGTGATACAAATTTGAGGAATATTCTCTGTAGATGCTGAACTATTCCATTCATCTAAAATAATGAAACTAAATGGTACATAACTATCCCATTCTATTCAACCTCATCCCACCAACTAAGCACACCCTAAACCGCCAAAATTTCTTCAGCTAGAACTCTAGAAACATTATTACTCCCTGCAGTCACAAGAGAGTGACATCTCGCACACATTTAAAATGTATTACTTTCTTCAAAAGATACGGTCTAGAATGTATCCTGTGAATTTATCGTCAAAAAAAATACTTTGATGATATTATATTTTCATAACCTTTTACTAATATACAACAACAAAGTTTAGTGTTCAAAGTGATACCTTGTTAACCTTGAGAAAAACACACGCATACACATCGTTGGTCTGTTAACCTCTTTTCTTCCAAGGATGTTTTGCAATTGCTTCACTCTAAAGTTGAGTCCTAACTCGTAAGCTAACTACTGCTACAGCGAGCAGGAGTACTGGACATAGCTGGTTGTGCTTAAATTGTACAGCTTTAAGTACCTAGGCACGGGAAATTTTATTAGGGAGTCTGAACAATTTTTTTAAATAATAAATTTTTAAATAATTTTGCAAAATTAATACTCCAAAACAAAAAAAATACAAAAATACACCCTTATCACCATTTCAAATGGCGACAGATGTCTATTTTATCGTAGATTAAATTGGTTGACATATTATTTTATCATGGATTCATTTGATTGGTGTATTTTTGTAATTTTTTGTTTCAACGTATTAATTTTGCAAAATTATATAAAAAATTATTTTAAAAAAAAATCGAATCTTCGCCTTTCTCTCCTACCTGTCATGATGTACTCCGGTGCCGCGTAGCCATAGGTGCCCATGACGCGAGTGGAGACGTGGGAGTTGTCGCCCACCGGCCCGTTCTTGGCGAGCCCGAAGTCAGAGAGCTTCGCGTTGAAATCCTACACGTCGAAATTTGTCATCATCAACAAGATGAGGAGGAAAAAAAGACGCAGGAATGCAAGATCGAAATACCGGTTCTTTATTGCATACGGAGCATAGCTACCGAATTTGCCGTAAACTTCTATGAATCACGAATCAGATTCATCAAAATTGAATCGATTTAGGATGCAGAATTCAGGTTCGTTGTAGAAATTGGAAAAAAAAGTAACACATCATGAATCCGAATTCCGTACCATGGCTTAAACAAATCGTGTTTATGGTAAGCTTGATACGGAAAAAAGGGATGATCACGTTGAGGAACCGTGTTTACGGTAAGCTTGATACGGAGATAAAGGGGATGATGATCACGGCGAGGTGAGCTCAGAGACACTGAAAAAAATGGTCTGAATAGCCTACCTCGTCGAGCAGTATGTTGGACGTCTTGAAATCGCGGTAGATGACGGGCTTCTCGGCCTCGTGGAGGAAGGTGAGCCCCCGCGCCGCGCCCAGCGCGATCCTCATCCTCGTCGGCCACGACAGCGGCGCCATCACCCCTGAAGCCGCACGCAAACATGGAACATCGATCACACCCTGCCATGTATGTACGTACGTACGCACAGCAAGCGCAGCAGGTGCCTGACATGACGCAAGCATACATACTGGAGAAGAGGTGCGACTCGACGCTGCCGAGGGGCATGAACTCGTAGACGAGCACCCGGTGCTGGCCCTCGCAGCAGTAGCCCACCAGCTTCACCAGGTTCGGGTGCGACAGGTGCCCCAGAAAGATCACCTCAGCCTGAACAAGCACACCCACACTGTCAACAGACTGACCGCGTACCCTACACAGATGCGCGGCTAGATGCAAACATAGCAACTTTAACGCTATTTTTCTAGATAAATTTTACAGTGTATTATACTGGCAGTATACAGTTCATAGTAAAAATCAGATAGAGTCGTTGATTTGTTATGCGTATTACTATTACTCTACTACTACGGTGAAAAGTGGAAATAAATTCTAGCTGATTTGATCTATTTGAATGTAAAATGGCTCTTTTTCTAGGCCTACGAAAACAAGTAGTAAATGGTTGGATTTTGATTTCGATTAATGCGGGAATCTATATCGTCACTGACCAGCCACTCCCTGTGGCCCTGGAAGCTGTTGTTCCCGTCGTGCACCTTGACGGCGACCCGCAGGGGCCCCTCGCCGCCGGCCCTGGAGACGACAACGCCCTTGTACACCCTGCCGAAGCCGCCGCCGCCGATGAGCGAGTCCTGCCGGAAGTTGTTGGTCACCTCCATGAGCTCCTCGAAGGGGAAGGCGGTCAGCGGGTTCCGCGCCGCCGAGTCCTGGCGCAGCGCCTCCACCTCCTTGGGGTTCGACGGCAGCTTGCTCTCCTCGCTCCGGTCCCTCTCCGAAGGGCTCTGGATCTTGGGGGTCTCTGCACTCGAGAGGTAAAGCAAATGTCAAGAGCACGCATGACCAACTGAAGAAAATTCGTCCAAATATTTAGCTGATTAGTTAGGCGTGTGCTGATCATTCACTGCTCTTGGAAAGGTATGGTGCAACTATCTGAATTTGCAATGTTGGATGATCTCCTTGTGATTTTGGATTGATTTGGGTGATCAAATATGGCATTGAGGTTTCAGGAAAAGAATCCATTTGCCTAGAAAACTGAAACAGAGTGCCTAATTATGCTCTTGACAATCATGTCTCCTTCTTTCCAAATTAGGGGGTGAGGGAACAAACAACTGAACTACATGGTCATGAAGAAAGCAAACCAGGAAAGAGCAGTGTACTCACCTGATTTTGCATTGGAGGAGACTTTGTTAATATAGGAACTCCCCCTAAACCAGCAGTTACCCATAAGAAACAACACTTCTCTCTCTCTCTCTCTCTCTCTCTCTCTCTCTTGTGTGTGTGTGTGTTTCTGCCACCAAGAACACCAAGAACAAGAGAGAGAAAGAGGGATTAAAGAGGCAAGATTGAGAAGCTATGCAAGAAGTTGCTGTTCTTCTTTCCAGTTTCAATCACACAAACCAGAGGGGCAAAAGGATGGTCTCTGCCTATACGCTGGGCTCACGAGTGGAGAAAGAGCAGGATGCTCGAACTAGATAAGCCTTCGTCATGAACAAAAGAGGAAGGAGCCGAAGCAGAGGAGAGAGAAGTTGGTCCGAAACAAGAGAGGAAGGAACCAAAGCAGAGGAGGGAGAGCTGGGTACTGCTGCAGGAGGAAAAACAATCCAAGGCAAGAAGTACGTTTCAAGTGAGCCATCCCTTTCTCCCCTTTATCATTACCTTTCAATGATGAGAAACCAGGAACTAAACGCTAAGAATTAGTATATAAAAATATAGTAATACAAGGCAACTGCCCTTGTTCTGGTAGCCGGTTACACCAGGAGCATGATGCATGTTTAGTTTGTGCATACGTTTCATGTGCCAAATCATTTGCCAATACAATACGATATACCATGCTTAGCTTCCATGCTTTTCCTTTTGACTGTTGCATAAATATTAAAGCACTTATATTGACAGGGAATGCATTGAAGCACTGCTCACATACCATTTGCAAAGCCATTCATGATAAGTGGCATATCCTAAGTTCACAGAAATCTTTATCTTGTAGCTTTGTTCTATTTTACTGTAGAGATGGCCAGAAGGGAGTAAGGGTACAATCGGTTCGGATTCGGATTCAGTTAGATATCGCTCTTTTTATATCTTAAACCATAATTTTTGTTTGACTCGGAGTTGGATACGGATAGTGTCGAATACGAATATGGCGTAGATAATATTGGTCATGAATTCGAAGCGAATACAGAGTGAAATCGATACAATACCGAATATTTTTTTATCGAATATCGAGTGAAAACAGATACCGCATATAGCATGCATACAACAATGACTAACCAATTGTATGAGTTCATCATGCAACAGAGTTATCGTAATTTAACAAGTCATTTTTTAGGTAGTCTAACAAAGTTACAAAAATACCAAATATTCTTTTATATTTTACAAAAAAAAAATCAGGTATTCACGTGGTCAAGTGGAAGTATATTCTTACATGTCAAGTTCTGGTGACGGCATGAGGGTGGAGTTGTGGAACAAGGGCTTAGCTTGGGCTATTTGGCCGAGCCCAATTGAAGCGGTTAGAATATGGGCCATAAATTTTAGGATATCTAAAAGTTATTCAAAAATATAATTAGAATATCTCAATCCGTTAGATAGTGATCTCCTTAATCTAATGCCAAATCCAGAACTAGCTATCCCAAAGTGATGTTAAATCCGACAACTATTTGACACGACTAGCCGAATTTGAGTTGAACAAATCTGATCGCTCGGCATATATTTGATCCGATTGCACCCTTGGAAGGGAGTTCTTTGGTGGTTGGGCTGGGTCTCAGTGGGTCAACAGGAGTGCAATGCTCACACCCCCTCTTCTCCTAGATTCCCAAATCACAATGCCCTTTTGCCTTGACCTCTAGTTACTTTTTGAGCCTCGTATTTCTTTTTTCCTATTTTAACTTTTTTCTATTGTATTTTGAAAAATAGGCTCTACAATAAACTAATTTTAGAAATAGCCCTTTTGCTCAGTGCCACACGATTGACACTAACGGATAACACGTCAATGTTAACAGGTGTGGCACTGATATTTGAGCCACACTGACATGGGAGGGATGAGCAGGGCTGGTGTGTCTCTGACGTGGTAGGCTCAGCACCAAAGATGTTGGCGCTGAGGTGGGATCCTATCACTTAGCCAATTTTTCAGTGGCAAAGTTGAGGTGTCTCCCTGGATAACGAAGGTCCTGTTTGTTTGAGCTTTTTCATCGGCTTAAAAGCCAAAAATATACAGTCTAAACAAACGAGTGACTTTTTATCTGGGATTTTCAAAAGCCATAAATCTTCATATAACTAAAAGCCAAAAGTCATTGGAGAGAGGATTTTTTGGCTTATTGATGGTTGATTTTAGACTAACAACACTAAAGTTAGGTAAAATTACCAACCTCTATCACGTGCAAAAGCCGTTAGCTTTTAAGCTGTTTAAATTAAAAAGCTGGCTTTAAACTATAAGCTAAAAAACCTAAGTCTAAACAAATAAGGCCGAAGAAAGCTGGCGCTAAGGTATTATACCTCAACACCAGCCTCAGCACTACTAAGGTTAGGGCCAGGGAAATAAATTTTGGCAAAATTTCGGATTTCGGGACAGGGCAAAATTTGAAGTACTGGCCGAATGCAAAATTTTGAAAAAAAATTAAATTTGCAACAGTAATTTCAGAAATTTCGGGTTTTGAAACCGAATTTTGATGTTTTAGGGCCGGATTTGACTAGAATTTGTCCAATAACCCTTAAGAAAGTCATTTTACGTGAAAATTTGTTGAAAAACTAAATTTTTGAGACATTTTAAAATTTAGGCAGAAATATTGTTAGATTTGTATAAAATTATAAAAGCTTGATAATGATCTAAAAAATTTATGGTACTATCTTTAGTAGTGTAGAATCATACAAAAAATTTAAAAATAATTTAACTTCATTTTTTTATCTTTAAAAAATCAAAAACCGAATGGACATAATTGGGACACTAAACTTGTTAGATTTTTCTAAATTTTCTCAAGTGTGATCATGATCTAAAATTTTTATGAAAGGTTAATAATTGCCTCAGGACCATTCTATAAAATTTAAAAAAAATTAGATTTTTTTGTTTGGTCAATCAAATCTATAAAACCATTGAACTTCATTGTTATACTATATTGCAAAAGCCAAAAGAGAAAGAACATAAATGCTACTGTGCCTTGTAAAAATTTTATAAATTCATTGGAGTGTGATCATGATTCAAAATTTTTATGAGGTCTTAAACACTTCCTTATCACTCTTCTATAAAATTTTCGCAAATTTTAAACCTTGTTTTATCGCTAAAGCAAATCTATGTATTGATTATTAGGCTTTTATCAGCACGTAGCACTGTCAGAAATTTTGGAACTTCTTCAAACATTATAACCATATTAAACTTTTATAAAAAAATTAGTGATACATCAAAACCTTCCACAAAAAATTCCAAAATTTTCTGACGTGGTTTGAACTATTTTTCATTCCGTTCAAATTTGCCGGTAAGGCTTTTATCAGGATAGTAGCACTGTCTGAATTTTTTTAAAAACATTAATCTTGATCACCATCCGAAAATTTTATGGAAACATTAGTGATTCATCAGAATCATGCACAAAAAATTTCAAAATTTTCTACCGTTGTTTGTACCATTTGTCATCCGGTTCAAACTTGCCAGTCAACATTTCATCTGGATAGTACCAATATTTGAATTTTTAAAAATTACACAGACCTTATAATCACCTAAAAATTTTATGAGAATATATTTAATGTGCCAGAAACCTTCAAACAAAATTTCAAAATTGTTTGACATCGTTTGAACTATTTTTTAATCTGTGTAATTTCATCGAAATTTCAGGAATTTCAGCCGAAATTTCGGATTTCGGTAGCAAATAAACCAAATTTGAATTTTTCTTTTTGAATTTTAAACGGATTTTATCCAAAATGCCGAAATTTCGGCGTGGGCGAAATTTTGTTCAAAACGAAATTTTGTTTCTTGGTTAGGGCTATGGTGGCTGTTGCTGACCCCTATGATCTAAGGTTCACGTAGAGGCTATAAGTGGGCCAATTCCCACTTGTAGAAAGAACAGAGACTTCTGCTCGCACACATCTGTCCTCCTTGTCCCCAATCCACCCATATATGCCCAAGTTGACCGATTTTGCTTGGGGTTCCTTGGGGGATTTTAATTTGAAGGTGACCTATTCCATGGCCTTCAAGATTCAAAATTTTACCCCTTGAATCGATGCTCTTTGCTAGGATTAGCTGTCATTGGATGCTTCGCGATGGTTGTAGTCAGATTGTGGGCTATATTTTGTTATTTTTATTGTCTATGATTGGTTTGTTTAGATGGAACCGGTATGGACAAGGGAGAAATCGTTAGTGTTCATTGTAAAATCGGAGAAACTCAGTGTAGTTGGTGTTTATGTAGGGTACAAATAATGTTTGTGTGCTCACATGGTAGCATTGTGTCTAGCATTTTCTTCATGTAGGTTTGTAGAAAACTTCGTTATGCGCTATGTTCATTTAGTTTGTGAGTACTTTAGTGTATTTGTGAATATCTCTTTTTAACTTAATACAATTTAATCGGTCCATGTGGTTAGCATTTCATAATGTGTTAATGTTTGTGCAGAGGAATGGCGATTGTTCCATGCTCGGTTGTTGCTTTTGGTGCTTAAATGGGTAGTCGTGTGTGCGCATCATGGTGATGCAGTGATTTACAATGACAATGGTGTCGAGTTCACAGGCATGGAGTTGACTTTGTTGGTGTATGGTGCACACTTCTCGTTCGACGAGTTGGTAGAAAGTGTGAAAGAAAAGTTAGAGTGGACGGAACACGATGTGGGTATTCGGTTGGAGGGACATATGATATTAGTGTTGGGATCAGATCATTTTTAATGTTGCTAATTACCTATGACGTAACACCAACCCGATTGTCGCGCTGCCCGGACGAGGAAGGTGCTGCTCTTGCGCTAGCCCACGCCCTGCCACAGCTCGCCAGCTACTGCGCTCCTCGAGCGCGATTGCATTGGCTTCTGCGCTTCCCAGACATGGGAGCGTCTTCTACGGTGAGGAGAAAGGCAAATCTATAAATTTATTTATGGAAGTGTTAGATTGAAAAAAAAACCAAAGAAAAATGCTAGGAAAAAGATGATTTCAGGAAAAATCCAAGATACGCCGGGGAGGGGGACGCCTTGCTCTTTCTGCCAAAAGTCCAAACTGCCTCGTCTGCCTATTCGGTTGAGGCCAGATCGTTTTTGAATTTTGATGTTGCTATTTACCTATGACATAGCATCAACCCGATTGTTACGCTGCCCGGACGCGGAAGGTGCTGCTCTTACGCTAGGCCACGGCTCGCCAGCTATCGCGCTCTTCGAGTGTGATTGCATTGGCTTCTGCGCTTCCCAGACATGGGAGCGTCTTCTAGGGTGAGAAGAAGGGTAAATCTATAAATTTGTTTATGAAAGCGTTAGGTTGAAAAAAAAATCAAAGAAAAAGGCTAGGAAAAAGATGATTTCAGGAAAAGTCCAAGGCACGGGGGGAAAACGCCTCGCTCTTTCTGCCAAAAGTCCAAACTGCCACGTTTGCGTTGGTACTTTGCAAGGAAGGCGCCTTCGTCAAACCGCGCTGATCCGCGACCACCCCCACCCCCACAGCATCCACGATCCCAACATTTTCTTGCGTCTTCCTGCCACTGATGTGATGATACCAAGATCGCTTCGCCCCCCCCCCACGCGGCCGCCCTTCTAGTCTGAAGGCGACGGCGATTCGTTTGGTGTTAATCCCGCGTCCAAATCAGTATCGACATCGTCATCTTGGGCAACTCTTTCAGGTGGATGTGCGTGTGCGGTGGGGGGAGGAGACCTGGACCAGCACTGGTAGTAAGTAGTCTTCGATTGCCACCATGCGCCAACCCCTCTTCGTGATTATCTGTGTAAAAAAAATATTTTTATTTTGACCAATTTGGTGAAAATGAAGAAAGGTGGCTTGGCTGCTGACCGCCTCCTTTTCCACATGCCTAATCATCTGCAAAGATGCATAATCTTGTGTGCAAGGTACAATTGCATGGACCCCCATTGGATTGTTTTGCAGTTCTAGTGCCTGGATGAATCTAAGTTTTCTTGTGCCTGGCGGGTTATGGAGCTAGGTTAAGGTGGCTGGTGTTCATGTCAAACTCGAATTTAGCAAAATGGAATAAAGGGGTAATTAAATTGTTTGTTTTGCTGCATGGAGGTGTGTTTCCATTCCCTTTGAAGATTGTTAGGTGGCGATGCTGGCGAAGATACAGCGTATCGGGGAGATTACAATAGGTTACTGGAATGGATGTTTGCTCGTTGGAATCGGATCGGATGAATAGAACTCCATGGGCAAAAGCCTGAGCAATTTACCTGGGCTTTTACTGACCTATGATGGTACAGAGCGTTCGTTTGATGTGCCCACCACATGTTTCATTGAGTGGCTGTGAGATTTGAGCTTCTGATTTCTGCATGTTGGCATGCTATGAATCGCTATTGCCCTGTCCAATTTTCCATACTTATGTCTGTCCTTGCAGTATTCATGTCAATTGCCATGCTAGAGGAAGTCAGCTCGTATTTGGAATTTTGCATGGCCACCTGCATGTTTGAGGGTGCCGGCAGCGTTGTCCTTGGCTGGTGAGTACAATAATTATATTGATAGGAATGTTCGCACTGCAGTACGATGTTTTGGAGATGCTATGGATTAGGTTAGAATTTTGCCTTTGGTGGGTCATACGTGCTAGGCATATTCTCAAAGGACTACTGTCATTTTCATGCCAGTTGTCGAGATTACATATCGTAGAATATCCTTAAGTCCATTACTTATGATGAGGACTTCCAACAACTAAACATCCTCTTGGAGGATTGCACACATTAAAAGAATTCTAAACCTGAATTATAATGTTTCATTTGGTAGAGGGATGACTCATCATTCGTGCGGTTTGACCGATCAGCATCAGTTTAGATCGGCAGGCTTTTATTGGGAAATTCTAATGGGGCATATAGGTTATATTCTTTTTTACATTTGTATATTTAATTGGCATGATTGTAAGAAAATGGGGTATACTTGGCTTTCCATAGTTGTCTGATACTAGAAAACCCTAATTAAAGATAACCTGTTTATTTTTCAATGCCACTCATAAAAAGATGAAAAGGATTACTACCTGAATTCACCCACTATGCTGCTTGGAGATTAGGTTTTGTTAAGCTTTTTTTTAAGAATAGAAAAAAAAAATCCAGTTATCTTTTATTTAAATTATCATAGACTCAGTTCTTGAAGGCTCTTGTTGGCTCTGATTACGACTTAAGAGTAGTGTGACTTAAGTTATCAATTACACATAATTTGGTGCTATTGGTTGTTAGTCTGACCAAAATTCACCATATTCAAGGCCTAATAATTGATCTTTTCTGATTGCACCTGGAATTTAGGGCTAGCAGAATCAAATTTGAGCATGTTGGTTGCTTCATGATTGTTGAAACCAGTCCAGGATGTTTTGTATCATTACTTACGCTTGTAGTCTTGCATAAGATTTTGGACAATTATTTCCATTTTATCCAAGCAGAGTTTCCTAAATGGTGTGAACACTAGTAAAATTACCCAAGATATCAGACTTAACTTCCATCATGTATGGAATGGAGCAATAAATTAATTGCCCACATGTCTCATTCCCTTTGCTATATTATCATCTAGTTTTATGCCTTTTTCTCACAAAAGTAGTTTTACAGTGTTATTTCTTATCAGTACCCTAGAGGCTAAGACTGCATTCCCTAGATAGATATGATTTTCCCAACGCGTGGGGCTACATGTTGGGTTCAAGAATATGCATATACATGTGCTGCTTACAGAATGAATAACTGCTTTAAGTCATTACTTAGAGCTCAGGTTTTGACATATCTATCTTATCCTTCTGCCCATGAGGAATTTGGAATGTAATTAGACTGAGCTTGTAATTCCATGATCCATAAAAGATATAAGGGTCTGCCATAGTGGGCATGTTGATCAGAATGAGGCAAAGCCATCATTCACAAAGAGAACATCTGGAGATCGAGAGGGAGGGAGAGAGAGAGCATCTGGCCCCAACTTTCCTTTTTTTGTTTTTAAGGAGTAGGTGCCAACTATTGATAGCAACTGCTTGGCTGATAATTGATTTACATGGTTATACAATAAGAACAAAAATGAATCAAAATCCATTGCATGTTGACGAATTCATCTTCAACGAATACTAATGACTGGTGAAGTGTTCAGGTAAGTTTTTTAAGTTAGATGCAAGAAAATAATGTGCAAACACAATGCAGCACGGAGCGTTTTTGAAGTGTCTTGCCTATATATTATACATCTTAGTTTCTATTCCCACTGTGGTGTTTAAGATTTTCCTTCTGGAGTATGGACTAATTTATTGTTATTAGTTATACGATATGCTAAATCCTATACTTTTGCATGAATGCCATCCAATATACCATCTTTCATGATCTGGTGAAATTATATATATAAGCGGGTTTCCATGTTCTCGACTTGGTAACATATTCTAATTTATCATTGTTAAAGAGCAGCGTAATGTGGAGAATGTGGTTGTGTGTGTGTGTGTGTTTTGGAGAGCAGGAGAATGGTTGGTTTGATCAGCAGTCTTAAATGGTTTTATTCAGTAAGGCAAAGCACTAGGTTGGGTGATGTATGCCACTTGTTTACTGCTTAGAGCATAAATTCTCCAAGGTATTATTTCCTAGTAGGGAAGTGCTAAATATCTTGGTTGCCAATACAGCATAAATTCTCCAGAGCTCCAAAGAAGTGAACAAAGTCTGTTTAAATGGCATTAAAAGTTTTGATCATGTCTGCAGATAAAGTATCAAAGTTGGTTCTGCAGAATTCAATGCTAACTTCAGTTAGCGTTTGCATTGTCATTGGTCATTCTACAAAAACTAGGTGCAGAATTCAATGCCGCCGCTACCACCTCCCCTTCTTCCTTCCGCGTCGCTACCCATAACCTTGAATCCGAGCCGTCGAGGCTGGGTCCACTGCCTCCAACGCTGATCCGCCACACCAACTCCCGCCGACGCTGATGTCGCCCTGTCCCATTTGCTTCGCGCCAGCCCTCCCATGCATCATTTATGCTGAGTTCACGCCCGCGTGTCGCCCACATCTGATCCGCCATACCGGTACGTCGCTCACGCCAGATCCTCTATTTGTCTGCCTAGGGGTGAAAACAGGATAGGAAATATCCGTCCGATCTGATTTTGAATTCGCTTAAAATCCGTATCGATATTATCCATATTCGTATCCGAAAAATCCGATGTAATATGGGTTAGGATATGGGAAGAGCAATATCCGATCTGTATCTGAAAAATCTCATGTAATATGGGTTAGGATATGGGAAAAGTAATATCCAACCTGATATCCAGTAAATATCTGATCCGATATCCGGATAAAATCAGTTATTCTTCTATTAATTTGGTTCCTTATTGGATAGATAGAATAGTTGTTTGATACTGGCACTAAAAAACACTACTTTGTTATTAAGCGTGAACTTCAACAAATCTATCAACAAACAAATAGAGTGATGACATAATGCTTTTACCTAAATTGATTTGTTCAACTTATTTGATAAACTTCTTTTCTATTCAAATTACTGGAATTAGTTGAGTCACTAAATTGCACCTCTAACTATACTACTATCATACGTTGAAATAATTATGACTTAAAGCTAATGTTGTAAGGTTAATGCTTTATTCGTTCTTTTACGCATACAATTATGTACTATACTACTATCGATTATGATATCCGATCTCGACTCAGATCCGCGTATCCGCCCATATCCGAATCCCGAATAATCCGAATTCATATCAGATCCGGGACATCCGTATCCGACTCAATCCGAAAAAAATATGGGTTAGGATACGGGACGAGCAATATCCGTCCGTATCCGACCCGGTTTCACCCCTATGTCTGCCCAACTGGTTATAGCAAGAAGGAAAAAATCTTGGTATAGAAAGATGGCCTTCGCTACACTACCACAAAAAAGGCCATTTGTGACGGTTAAAAACGGCCATCAGTGGCGGTTTTCAAACCGTCACTGATATAGTGCCATCGATATCGGAGATATAGTGCCATTCGAGAATCGGATCGATATCGATTATCGTGGCGGTTCTGGTTAGAACGAATCATCGATAATGTTATTAGTGACGGTTCTAGCCAAGAACCGTCACTGATAATGTTTTCATTAGTGTTTTTTTTGTTAGTTGGCAGTTTAAAAACACTAAATTAGAGGGGATCATCCTGATACTCCTCTCGCCTAAGAGCACTCAATTTCAGAATTCTAATTGGATTCGAACATTTTTTATGTCACACAAGGACTTCACTTCCTAGGAGGTCACCCATCCTATTACTACTCTCATCCAAGCACGCTTAATTTCAGAATTCTTATAAGATCCGGTATTTTAGTGGTGTTATGATCACATCTAATATATAATGCATCCCTCCTCCTCTTAACCTTGTGAATCACCCGAACATTAATTTCTAATTATTTCAAATTAACAAACTATAGCAGGGTACGTAGTCGCTCAATCTGCAGTAGTCATACGCACACTAGCGCAGACATGCACGCATGAACAAAGATCAAATGCTCAAATCCGTAGTTCCTCGGGATCTATATACATATAGTTTCCGAGAACTTTATTCATTACAATCCATATATATATATATATATATATATATATATATATATATATTTTAAGTCTTTTCTTCGAGATACATACTCCCACGTTCAATATACCACTTAAATAAAAGTATTATACTTCTTTATCATTTTCGATATACTCCAATAATGATTCTAAGATACTCCACTGTAACATAGTTGAAAAAATCATCGGAGCCCTATATTTTTTTTGCTATATACACTTTTACATATGTGAAAAGAATATATAAACAAATTATGTTATAAAGGGTGGATTTTGATGAAATTTTTTGTGGAACTCACTTTGGAGTATCTTATAATTAGTGTAAAAGTATACTCAAACAGATAAAGAGGTATAATAATATCCTTTAAACAGTATATTGAAGGTGGGAGTACGTACTCCTAGGAGTATAGAACCATTTTCCTATATATATATTTTAGGATGTTAGCACTGAAATCACCTTTAACACTAGATATGTTCCCATATATATATATATATATATATATATATATATATAATCACATCGCTTTAACTAGTATCGATCGCATGCACACAAGCAGAATTAACCCTGCGCGCCTTTTATTTCAGTAGTCACACGTACATGTTCGATAGTATACATATAACATGCGCATGGACAAATACGAGCGAGCTGAGTGATTTTGATTCGCTAGGTGCGCGGCGCGACGTAGGTGCCGAGGGCGACGAGGGAGCGGCTTTAACTAATTAGCGATACTTAATTTTTTTTTATTATTATTTATGGCGGTTTCAAATTAAAACCGTCACTGATAATATTATCAGTGGCGGTTTTAGTCAAGAACCGCCACTGATTTTCACATTATCAGTGGCGGTTTTTGGCTAAAACCGTCACTGATACTCACATTATCAGTGACGGTTTTAGCCAAAAACCCAAAAACCGTCACAAATAGTCCCGATGTTATTTGTGACGGTTCCAAAGAAAAACCGTCACAAATTATCACTTATTTGTGACGGTTGAAAACAAAAACCGCCACAAATAGTCTTCCCGCCATTTTAAATTTTAGAACCGCCACAGATAAGTGTATTTGTGACGGTTCCAAAAGAACCGTCACAAATAAGACGTCACCAATGTGCTATTTTGTGGTAGTGCTAGCTCCTTCGTCTTTGTCCCACTCCCAAAGGTCGTGTTCAATGTTACGAACTTCTAGAAGTGATCTGTGTACCTACAAATCTGCCTCAACATCCAGCGCTTGTGGGATCACCTCATCAGCAAGTGGCCTTGCCCGCCTCTACTAGCTCCACCGGCTAGCTACCTACCAGTGTGGGTGTCATCCCGACTAATCCTTATGTTGTTGCTGCATTTGAGGATGCTACGAAGATGTACCAGTCTAATCTTCATGCCTATGAGATGTGGTAGGGTGATGAAGCTCATGCCATCGCCATCCTCATTGGGAGCATGACCGCCGACATCTCTATAAACTTCGCCGAGCTATCATCATCACAACTGATGTGGGAGCGTGCCTAGGCTCAGTATTAGCTGAGTAGTGATGCCCTCCACCTCTCTATGTTACACCAAGCGTACTCTCTCTAGCAGCTTAACACCACTATTGACGACTTCTACCAGCATATCACTAGAGTGTGGCGCCGGCTTGACTTTGGGATTGGATGTCTGTCAAACTTGTTCGTGTTATTTCCTTTCATACTGCAGATGGTACTTCTCTTTCTGGTCGAGGCACACTTTCCACTCCTAATTTTCATATTCCTGCAGTTTCTAATGTTCTAGGCTTGCTATGCAGCTTATGCCGACAAGTCATATGACTGATCATGATTGTTGTATCATTCTTGAGCCCGACTTGTGTTGTGTTTAGGACAATGTTATTGAGTCATCAACTAATCTACGATTAGCTGTCCAGTCAGTATATCGAGGACGACTAAGACGCTTGACTTGACAGGAATGACTAATTAGGTGATTGGATGACTAATCGGTGACTAGCTGTGACTAATCGCTCTTGGCTAGCCATGCGACTTGATGTCCCACAATCAGATGGGAAGGTACGACATATATACTAGTTGGATTGGAATGGCTGAACCCTAGCCCTAGACGCCTCCACTCCAAATTGAGCGCTGCCTCTTGTCCAGACTCTAAATCAAGCCCTAACTTCGCCTGTCCGCCGCCACATCCACTCCTCCAGTCCAGATCTAGTGCCACCTCCACCCATTCGTCGCCTTCGGTTAGTTCTCCGCTCTCCTCCCTTGTCCTCTCCTTCCTCCCCTACTCTGCTCCCCTCTCCCCTGTCCTCTCCTTCCTCTCCTACTCTGGTCCAGTCTGCTCCCTTGTTCTCTCCTTCCTCCCTTGCTCTGCTTCGCTCCCCTCCCCTCTCCTCTCCTTCCTTCCTTGCTCTATTTCGCTGGTCCGCTCTACTATGTTGAGTTGCTGACTAGTAATGTAGTAGTAATAGTATTAGTAATGCACTGGCAAGTTTATTCTTCTCCACTCATCATATTGGGGTCAAAACAAGCCATCAACTCATTATCATGATTACATTGTTCTTCTCTTCATCTCATACTATATATATATATATATATATATATATATATATATATATATATATATGTGTGTGTGTGTGTGTGTGTGTGTGTGTGTGTGTGTGTGTGTGTGTTTAATCACTGCTACAACTTAGTATAATTTAGTATATGACATACCCTATTAACATACTTCCTAGTCTGGGGATTGGTCGCGACGTGACTAGTCGGTTGACTAGTTGACCAAGTCGACAAGTCACTCCTCTGACGACTCTACTTAACTTTACGACTTAATAACCTTGGTTTATGACCGCCGAATAGGGACTCTAGTCGGTACTAGCCCGCGATACCTTGATTCTTAGCGTTTTTGGGAGCTCGACTAGCTTCACCTTCCTTCCACTTCCTTCATCAGCCAATTGACCACCACTTTCTCCATTGCTGTTACTTCTATCAGTTTTACTCAGTGGCATCATTGCTAGGCCACCTATGTGAGTTGTGTCTTTCTTTTTTAATTAATAGTGGTGTTCTTATGTCTGTTCTCGGTGATATCTCCTTTATCCCGGTAATACCTGGTGATTTCATATCAATTCCGGGACTATGAGGCTTCGAACTCATCACCTGGCAGAGTCTGGCGCCTACGGATTGTAGGCAACTCAACGCGCAAACCATAAAAACGAGACGGCCTCAGCTGGGAACCTCACATGGGAGCCTTTATATAGGGGAAAAATATCCTGTGCAATCACCCCTCCCGGTGAAACCACCGTGCAACTGAACTAAAAAAAGTTTCAAAAATTCTGAAAAAATCATGGATGTACATCTCAACACCCCACCTACATATAAAATTTCATGATCAAATTCATCTTATACTAGCAGCTACAAAAGACAAATTTCGCATGAACAGTGATTTTTACTGTTCATCACTATTCATTTTGCTGCTTGTTTTTTTGTACCCGTTAGGATAGGATAAATTTGATCATGAAATTTTATATGTAGGTGGGGTAAGTTGAGATGTACATCCATGATTTTTTTCAGAATTTTTTGAAACTTTTTTTAGTTCAGTTGTACGGTGGTTTCACGGAGAGGGGGTTGCACCGGATATGTTGCCTTATATAGGACAGCCACCCCAGCAATTCGCAATACCGAAATGATACTACCTGAGTACCCACGGCCGTTTAATGGCTACCCTATGTTGCACAAACCATTGGAACCTGTAATATGTTCTACGACCTTAACGATCAATGCACAAATTTGCAGCAGAACTAACGTCGCGTTGATTTGACCTATCTTTCTCTTATGGCTCTTGCTAGTTTTATGCTTTTTTCTTTTGTTATTACCAGAAAATCTTGCTTTGTATGATTGTATCGACCAGACGCTGAAATTTAAGCGCTCCACTGAATGTTCGTACAGAGGTAAAGAATCCTCTTTTCTTTGACATGTAAAGCAGAGTGTGATACCAGTGCATGCAGATTTATGTCAACTGCAGACTATTTTATGATCCTTTCTGGTCCTATGACGATCTTATGACCGAACAGTACAATAGAGTAAGTCTCGTATGTATATATGAACATGATCTCAAGGTAAAAAATGCATTTCTTGCGTGACAGCACACAGCATTCAGTTATCAAAGGCTTCTTTTCCCATATTGTTTGCACGTCTTTTCTTCGCTCAGTTTTCCTTCTATCCTAGCCCTCCACAGAACGGCGCGGGAAATTTGGCAGTCAGATCTTTAGTTGTATGTACAGCGGCCGCGGCAAACCCCCATTTGGAGGATGGCCCTCCTCTCTGTTGGGACGACAAGAAGTCATGTCAGATACCAGAAACATGTGTTTATGCACCTTTGCAATGCGCAGCAAGAAGCAATATGGCGGACTTACCATTGCGGAGCTTTCCTGAACTCAGTTAGCACTGGGTATATGCTGTCAAAGGCGGCGTATATCTCTTCTCGCACCTTGGCTCCAGTCAGAACAATCTTGCCGGAGACAAATATGAGGAGCACAATCTTTGGCTGCTTCATACGGTAAATCATCCCAGGGAAGATCTCCGGTTCATACTGTCAATGTTAAGAAAGCAGCGGGTTAACAAAATTCTCATGTGCATGCATTCAACACGGCCTAAGGAAGACATATTAAACAAAATCATGGTGGCCAGTGGAATGTAGAACTAGAAGCCACGTGGCACAACAGTGCTAATCCTTGAGCTATCTAAGGTAGGAAATCTATCTCAAGATTTAAGGTAGGCAAAGAAAGATGACTTCATAAATTCATCTAAACAGATGGCTCACATGATACACTTGAGGCATTTGGTTAAAGACAAAAAATAAACTTACGGTGGAGAAGGCGCCATGGGAATAAGCAAGGCCCTCCAGACGAATAGGAAATTTGACATCACATGAGCCAACAATGTTCTGGATCTTGAAGTTCTGATTATCACCACAATCCAATGTGTCAAGATGAGAAATCGCAAACAATATTCTGAACAAATGCAAGTGGCACGGGCATTACCTTGAACTTAGCATTGAAACCGAGCTTTTGGATGATTCGTGCATACTGCACTAGCAAATAATCAGATAAAAATTGTTATAGAGCAATTCAGCAAAAGCTGAAAATAGGATCAATAAACAATTTCTCCCTGCATAATTGAAACACCCAGCATTCCTAAGCATATGTAATGATGAAATAATATGATCAGTGGCTTTTACCTTCCTTGCAGCAAGCTTTGATTGTTCTTCGCTCTTTGCTCCCGTGCAAACCATCTTTCCTGATGCAAATATCAGTGCTGTCGTCTTCGGTTCCCTTATCCTCATGACAGCTGCAGCAAAACGCTGTCAAATAGCACAAATGATAGTCATGTTTTTAATGAACGAATTCAATTACTCCATGCTTTAATTTAGAAGAAAACAAAAAATAAAGCATCAGCGGCTAATTATACATGTGGGTGGTACTCTGCATTACGAGCCTGTAGAGCAATTTGTTTCAGATCCAAACGGCAGTCCAGATTAACTGTGGATACAATGTTCCTGAGACATCAAACAGCGGATTGATCAGAACTCAATACTTCAATTGGGTTAGGCAAACACCAATAAACCCTTTTCGAGGAAAAGATATGGCAATCCTTCGTCAGTAAATCAGAGAAAATCAACAACCACCATAAATTAAATCTGAAACGCCAATTGATCATGTGGATGCAGAGAAATTGTGAATTCCCAGAGAAACAAACTCGATGAGAATTTTTTTCCCAAACATATACATATCCCATACTGTTCCTTTGGTTCAACATAATGTTTATCCTGTCATGTTCCCAAATCTGGCCTCTTGTATTTCCCCTATTTCAAGATCACCGTTGCCCATACCAATTCCTCAACTACAAATACATTGCCAAAGATCCGACCCAAAGAACTTTTTGAAAAAATAAGATGAAGGGAATTGGCCAAACGCTGCGCGCAATAATCGCCGCATTAGGTTCAGACCATCGAGCAAGAAAACAAGAACGCCAATCTTGGTCCAACCCTGGCTAAACCAGATACCAATTCCCCCCATCACGCAAATTGCAATACCCTAAGAACCGGAACCAATCCGGTTTCTAGATTAGATTAGGCAAACACACGATTCCGGATTCCCCAACCACCAAACCGTCCAGAACTACAAACCCAGTACGACATCAAATTTAGGTGCCACATTATTATTCACAGCGCAAACGGATCGTATTGGACGAGGCGGCGGCGGGCACTGACTGGAGGGTGGGGACGATGCCGGAGGGGTGCTTGTCGAGATCCACCGGCTGCGCCCCGTCCGTCACCGCACTTGCCCCTCTCCTACCACCACCAACACCGGCTCCCACCACTCCGCCCCCGCTCGTCCCCAGCCCCAGCACCATCGGATCCACCGCCGCGGCAGTCATCCGATCCGGCGATCCAAGAGCCAGCCTCAGGATCCCTCCCGGCGCGTAAGATTTTCGAACGGGGCCGCTTTTATACGGAGGAGGAGGGGCGGGAAGAGGACGGGGGGAGAGAGGGGTTCGGGTGGCGGTGTTGGCGGCGGGTTAGGGTTTTGACTCGTTGGGTGGGGTGGTCGCGGGGAGAGAGGAATTTATAGGGCGAGGGGGACGCGGGTCTCTGGTATTTATAGGCGGAGGGGGTTCGAGTCAAGTCCGAGTCCGTCCCGCCCGGTAAGGACTGTGTCGGCCAGTCGCGGGCGGTGCGGGTATCCTCGTGGCCTGCGGAGCGGAGACCGGATCCGACCCGGAAAAAGGTTGGCAGCGTGTGGGAGCTGCAGGCAGGGATGACAATCTTATCCGATTATCTGTGTACTTATAGGTAAAAACTCTAATAGAGATGTGTATGTTTCTATTTTATTACCTGCAGGTATGTTTATAAAGACCAAACTCTACCCGACGGGCAAACAGGTATGGGTATAGGAGAGCTTCACCTATACCCATTCCGCCAATTACCCGCCACCTTCTATTGACATATGGGCTAGAACAGACGTCCAATTGGCCCATTGATCCTCAATTTGCGATACCCTATTTCAGTAATTGTTAAATTTAAACATCTGTGTTATTTGTCCGTATATATTATTTTAATTATTATTCTTATGTATATTTAAAATTTTGAATCATTAATAATCATTTTTCAATCCACAGAATGTAGTTAATACTCACAATTTCATCAAAAAGATTGTATTAGTACCATAGCTCATTAGCTCCTAGTGCCATTTAGTTGAAAAGATTGTTGATGGTGGCAGGTAAACGGGTATATCCGTGGGTATCGGGTATCCGCGGGCGACGAGTATGGGCGAGATTATTCGCCCGGAACCCTTCGTGGGTATACCCTTAGGGGAGATTTTGGTTCACAAGTATGGATATGAGCAAGCACTACCCGTACTCACTGCACCCGATTGTCATCCCTAGCCGCAGGTGAGTAGCCTTACATGGTGCCGTTTCTGTTACTTTGCCATGTGGTAAGTTAAACTAAGGGCTTATTTGGCACAATTTTTAGATTGGTTTTTTTAAAAAGAAATCGTAAGCTGTGTGAAATAACTATATTCTAGTTCAACTTTTTACCAAACTCATTTGTGAAGATAAGCAAAACCTTCTGGAAAGTGATTTTTCTGGATAGTCAGTTAGAAGTTAACTTTTGTATAAGTTCAAATCGTGCCAAAGAGGACATAAACAGCAGCACTTTTCTGTTACTACTTTAGAAGCTTCTAATTAGGAGTGTAAACGGAGCGGATAATTTCCGACCGATCCGAGTCTGAATTCGTTTAAAACCCGATTCGAATCCGAAAAAATGATATCCGGTTATATCCAGATTCGAATCCGTCTATCCGAAAAAAATATAGGTTAAGATATGGGAATAGAAGTATCCGATTCGTATCCGATCCGCACCCACATATCCGAGATATCCAAAAAATATCAGTGTAAATTAGTGAAATAGATATCCGATAACAGATCCAATAAACATAAACATTATACATCGTATAAGTTCATATGTTGATTGAAATTATACTTGACTGCATATTATTTTTATGTAGGGAAGACATCTATTATTGAATTTGAAACACTTATATGTCTTGAAGGTTCTAGTAAAATTTTGTGTATGGTTGATCGATCCTAATATGCATGACATATATGGTTTCTGTTTTGACGCATTATCCGACTAACTATTCGTGTTCGAGACTAATCGTATCCGGAACGATCCGTATTCGCGACCGAAGTAATCCGTATTCGTATTCGAATCTGGCAGTGTCCGTATCCGATTCTATATCCGAGAAAAAATTTAGAATAAGATACAAAATGAATGAAATCCGTCCGTATCCAATCCGTTTGCACCCCTAGCTCTAACGGTAGTGAATGATGTGTTCTTTGTGTTTTAAATTTTCACCCATCCCTCGTCAAATTTCTTTTTCACTCCTAAAAATATCTAAACAGGAAACAAAATAATTACCCATATCAAACAAATTAACTACTAAAAATGCAATACTTATCTTAACAACTTTAAACAACGTAAGTATGGAATATGATCTTACATAAACAACTTATCATACTATGTAATATTATTTTTATCTGTAGCAAAGCACGAACATTTAGCTAGTCCAGCAGCACCCCGATCATGTGCCGAGGCTGATATCGAGCTGGAGAGCCATTATTTATGCCAACGTAAGTATGGAATATGATCGTTACGTGTTAGGAGTATCGAGCGTGAGACACCACGGGTACTTTTGTCGACATAATAAGTGTACACCCTCTAGCAATCTTTACGTATGTCTACATATCCCTATAAAAACCGTGGTTCTATAAAATACCGCATGATGTTTCTCATAATATTTGTGTGTTCAAGGTCTACTTATCATACGAGGAGCATTGTAGTTCCGACATGTATTCAATCATGGCCGTGCCGGGTATGATGAAGTGAGCTCATTAGCCTCGCTCGTACAGCTAATAAGTGCAATAAACATAGTACGATTACTTTGTCATTTGCCTATTTTCACTTGACACAACGTTTAATTAGGTGCTGACATGATCTCATACTACTAATTTAATGCAGTTCAGTGAACAAATATGAAACTAATTACAGATGTTAATAAATATACTAATATTCTCGAGAAATCCCGCCCAGCCCAAAGAACGTAAATTATGGAGAAAAGGTGAGAAATTTTCTCCTGAAAAGGTGCAAACTGTGCCAACTCAGGAAAACTCTAACTAAGCAAAAAGGAAATAAAAGGCAAAATCCGAAAATAAAACAGCGAAAAATTTGTGTCAGAAGTGGGATTTGAACCCACGCCCTCGTTAGAGGACCAGAACTTGAGTCTGGCGCCTTAGACCACTCGGCCATCCTGACTTTAGTGTTGAGGGTGAGCTCTACATATTATAATTATGTGTTAATAATGCTTATTGCGAATAACCACTACTATGTGAATATTTAAAAGTAGCACTGTAATTTTTTTCCCTTTCTAGAACTAACCGTGCACTTGATCTTGCGAGGTTTTCCCGTCTCTCTCTCTCCCTCTAAAACGCCTAAATTTGACATATAGGTTAATTAGGCCACACTTGCAGGGTGAAGACTATGGTTTACAAAACCACTCGAAAACTGCGGTTTCGATCTTATCGTTTCGGTTTGAGATAAAAAACCGCTCGGTAAACCATTCTAATTAAAAAGATTTAAAAATTTTGAAGGACATTCTATTGATCGGGGTGGTTTTTCGTGAAAACCCGCAGTTTTTGATTTTTTTTCACATTTTTTTGATTTTTCAACTCTTCGGCTTTTTACGGATTTTCGAGCGGTTTTTATGAAAATCGTACCGCAAAAATCGAACCGATTTTAACTCTTCGGCCTTTTACGGATTTTCCAGCGGTTTTTATGAAAATCGTACTGCAAAAATCGAATCGATTTTCACGATACGATTTTATTAACCCTGATAAGACTGAACAAAAGAAACACCACAAAGTCCACAGTCTGCATCTATGCATCCATCTCACCCACCCCCACCCCCCAACACACACACCCCAAGCAAAGCATGAGACTTGGCAGCATAATTGGAACGAGCATCTTCATTAGATCCATAAAAGGGTCGACTCGCAATGATTAATCGTTCCTTCATTTGGATGGTACGGCCGGCTGATCTTGGACCTTGTAGTGGTGGTTTGGCAGTGGCACTGCCTACTTTACTAGCAGGCTCCTGGAGGCTGGATACCCTTTCACATTCCATTCACACCTAAACACCTGACAAAATTAATACTACAAAAGTCTTCTATGCTCGAGTATAGGGGTGAGTCCTTCTAGTTCCACAAAATTTATGAATCTGGTTGAACTGGGTATTCCTAGTTCTATCAGATCCGTAGAGCTGGAGCTGTGAGTATATTAAGAGTGTTTAGATGAATCATCTTGTTTATATTTTAGATAAAAATATAAACTTAATTCACTTTATTTTAGCCTACAAGTTTTCAATCTCAGATGAAGTTAAGATCTAGAACTCTACTAAACAGGTCCTAGGTCAATCGGAATAGTGCCGTGGTTTTCTCGCTTGATCGAACCCAATCAACCACAGTTGACATAGAACAAATTCTGATGGAATTGATCTGTTTCGTGTGAAGTTTACGTGAAATCCTTATGTTCTAGGCAGTTCGTAAACGTTTTTATGCAAATGATCTACCCCGTCCTTGTCTCCTCTCAACATCGATATGTAATTACCGGGTGGCTAAATTTAATTAATAGACCAGGAGGATGTTTGCGAAAGATCAACCCGCGCATTAGGCCCAGATAGCGCACCATGTTCAGCATGGACCCAAGGGGGAAGTGTTTTTAGTCCTAGCCTTATCAAATTTTTTTTTCAAATCTAGCCTATACAAATGCAATTAAAATAATAACCTCCCCGATCGCGAAAGCGTCAGCAATGACACAAGTCGTGCTATCTTACTGGGTCACCTTGCCGCTGTAGTAAGCTCTGCCAAACCGCCCTATCATGGTAGATGTAAGCCGTGGTTCTAAATCCCAATCTTGGTACATGAGCACGACAGGTGTCACGTGTTTCTACGGCTAGAAAGAGAGCTATTTTTTATAATTATATTTATATAAAGACTAGATTTTAAAAAGGCACGGAAGGAAGACGCTTGGAACGCTAAGATATCTGGGAAGAGTGGGTGGTGACAAAGAAAACTGCTCGCATATGAGGCAGGAACATGGCTGCAGACAGAAAGCAAAGGGCACACGGGGCGGCTGTTTGCTCCGCTCGTCAAGGGCTTCTAGAAGGCGCGAGCACACCAACCAACATCCCGGGGTGTTAAAAAAAAAAAGTTGTGAAAAGGAACATTTGTGTGTTGTGCTTGCTATAATGCTACCCCTTTTTAAATTGTTGTGATCTCAAGTTAAAAAGCAATATATCTGGTGCACATGCCATTTTACATAAAAGTCCCTTGTAACTTTGAAATTACGTTCAAGTCCTTCGACAGGTGGTTCTACAAGATCGCGTATGGCTTCGGAAATTACCCTTGTCTCTTTTACAAGAAAACCCATGGTTTTGCGCAAACACGTATAGCTCTGGACCCCTTTTGCAAACAAAAAAACTCGCGATTCCAAAAAATTGCATCTAGACCCAGAGTACACCCTTTTGCAAAAAAAAAACATTATGGTTTGCCTGATGCGGTGTAGCACGTGGCTCCACCTAGTATTGGTGAACACATAGACAAATTCACTTAGGCCATCCAATCTAAGATAGGCATCTGAGATCCAAAGTAATATAACCCCAAATCCCATTTACACACTTTTTGCTTTGTAGCTCCCATGCATGCAAGGCTGTAAACGAGCTAAACTCGAGCGAGTTTGAGTTGGGTCTCAAGCCTTGAGCTTGGCTCGGCTCAAGCTCAAGTAGGCTCGAACTTGAATCAAATAAGCTTGGTAACAATTAAAAATTCAATATGCACAAATTTGAAACAATAAGAAATGCTCGAATAAGTTTGATAAAAGTTAATATGTAGCGATATTCAAAAGTGATACACAACATATATATAGCAAATTTACTAAGCCCTAAAAAGCTAGCTGACAGCCTTCAGTTTTTTTTACACTCCTACCATCATGTCACACCAATTTTGTGGTGTTGACCCCCTTAGTCCTAGGCATCCTCTTCCACCAGCCCAACCCATTCAATCCTCTCCCCAGATTGAGCTAGCTAGGATTAGGGGATGTTGCCATGTCGGCTACCGGCCCCTGCCAAGCTCCTCACGACTCTCCTTCGATTTGACGACAACATTCTCCATCGTATTGGCGCACCTCCCCTTCCCTGGTGCCTTACCCTCCATCTGGGGCCTCTTGAACCGGTGACACTGCCATTTAAGGCCAATTCGTAGGTGGCTTCTTCTTGTTGCACTTACATTCCGTACGCTTTTCACGTTCAAGTGCGCACCCTTTACTACATCATGGCTTGTTGCTCATTTATATAACTTATTATTATCAGAGAGGTATGGTCATGCACGTTTGGTAGCCACGTAGCTCTCAAGCATCTGTATAACTTATTATTCTCGGAGAGGATGATCGTGCATCTGTCCGGTGGCCACATGGCGCTCCCGCACTATAGAAACTACAGTGCCCGAGCTACAAAATTTTTACTTTTTGTTTTTTTAGTTTTATTTTTTCTCAAAAAATAATTCTACAGTTTTTTGAAAAAGTTTTCTTTTTATTTTTTTAAATATTTCCTTCCTCTGTTAAAATTAACAGACTGACCGTGGTAGTTTTATTTTTTTTATTTTTCACAAAAAAGAATTCTACAATTTTTTATGTTTCTAGAAGAAAAATAAGTTTTCTTTTTTTAAAAGATTTTCTCCTCTTCTAAAATTAAGACCAACCGCGACAACGCATGGGATTATAACTTATTATGGTTGTTTACTCTCTATGCTACTACTTTTGTACACCATAAATTGTGACATATATATCATGGTCGAGAGTATGACGCGTATGACTACATTGTTTAATAGTCTGTCAATGGTTATCTACAGGATGAATCAGAGAAGGTATTCAATTCTATACCTAAATTCGTTGTCAGGACATTTTGCAATTTACCCAAAAACAACTCAAAATTGCACAAATCGTAATAAAAAATCAAAACTGGTGACAGTGATTACTGATAACTAGTGGCCAACTGATCTCCTTCACCTCGTGCATGAACTTAGCCCATCCAACCGGAGGTGAACCTTCTTCCTTAAACTATGCCATTTTTTCGGAGAGTAAATGTGACAAAACTACATGGTCTTTTATATAAAATATTAGAAAACTATATATTTTAGTTTTTATTTTACAAAACTACAGATTTTAGAAAAACTTATATAACAAAACTACATGTTTTAGAATTGACTATTTTTTTATAACAGGTGAAAGTGAGAAATGGGGTCATATGAGGTTATCGTGGTTCATATTGATAAACCTATTATAAAAAGTGATCAATTTTAAAATATATAATTTTATGACACAAATTCTTCTAAAGTCTACGATTTTTTGAAATAAAAACTGAAACCACGTGCAGTTTCTGACCGTTTCTAAAATAATTTACTGTTTCTCTAACGCCCTGCCTCCTCCCTCCATGAGCTGGTATTTTGGCATCTCCACTCCCCCAACACACACCACTCCTTTTGAAGTTCATCGCTTCTCCCTCTCACTTCACCTCGCCAAGGGGAGGAGATTGCCGAATTCCCAGGTCTCATCTTCTCGTCTCCGCCGTTCCCAAGATGGCCTTCCTGAATTCGCAATCCGCGTCCATGTTCTTGGTTCAGATCCGCGATTCTCTCGGGGGATCCAAGTTTTGCGGGAGTTGTTGCTGAAGTGCCGGTTCTTTGGTTTGGTGCAGGTTTCTTGGGCGTGGTTGGGTCTGAATTGGATAGGGGGGAGGGTCGGTGGGTTGATTGGTTAGCCCGGCCGCCGGGGATGGGCAAGGGCGGCGGGTGCGTCCCCAGCAAGAAGCGCCAGCCGCCGGCCACCAACGTCGCCGCCGCGCCCTCGTCGTCGTCCGCCGCCGCCGCGGCGCTGCGCGACGCACCCGAGGAGGCGGTCGTGGGGCGGAGGCCGCGGCTGTACATCGTGTTCTACTCGATGTACGGGCACGTGGAAGCGTTGGCGCGGCAGGCGGCGGCGGGGGCGGGCGCGGTGGAAGGGGTGGAGGCAGTCCTGCTGCGGGTGCCTGAGACGCTCTCGCCGGAGGTGCTGGAGAAGATGCAGGCGCCAACCAAGGACCCCGCCATCCCGGTCATCGCGGCGCCGGCGGACCTGGATGAGGCCGACGGGGTGCTGTTCGGGTTCCCGACCAGGTACGGCGCCATGGCAGCGCAGATGAAGGCGTTCTTCGACTCCACGGGATCGCTCTGGGAGGAGCAGAGGCTCGCCGGGAAGCCCGCCGGCTTCTTCGTCAGCACCGGCACTCAGGGCGGCGGCCAGGAGACCACAGCGTAAGCATCTCTTCTCCTTTTCTACACAAATGGATTAATTAAAAAGCTAATCATTTCATCTTTATGGTATTGCTTGTTATGATGCACTGGAAGCGGGTATTGATTCTTTAAACTGGACGAGATTTTGAAGTTGGAACGCTTCCTGTTCCATTCATGGAATTATCTAATTCTTGAGATGAAAAGTGACAGATAGATATTTCTAGGTGCTGAATTGAACCTTGAGGAAACATAAACGGTGATATCGGCATAGGCTCCATAAAAATATTTGCAATGATTCAGGCATGAATGAGTTCTTTTTTCGGGTAACACCATATTCTCTTCTCTCCTCTGTTCCCAAGTTTGATGTTTGAATCGTTCCATCACCCCAATTTTCAACGTGATGTATACGTAAGGTTAGATTGTTTACTCTTGCACTCCATAGTCCATCCATCCATGTGTTTAGTTCAGTGTGTGTGTGTTTACCACCAGGAGAGGCTAATAAGTAACACATAGTAGGTGAGGAACTTGGACTGAAAGGGGCTCTAATACATAACTCCAGCTGAAAAGCACCGTGATACCTCAAGTGCGTATTTAACATGTCAGTATCCAAAGATTCCAAACTAACATGTCCATGTCATGGTGATGTTAACAATGGCCTGGTACTTACATATTATAGAAATGAAGAACCATATGTGTAGCTGATGGCCACTTAACTGCAATTTGTAATAAGAAACTACAGATGCAGTTTGTTATTTTGCTTCCTGATTAAGTTGGTTTCAAGTCTTTGTCTTCGTCCTGCTGGGCTATTACTGACCATGCTTTGGTGGTTGTTTATTGCAGCTGGACTGCAATCACCCAGTTAGTGCACCACGGAATGCTCTTCGTCCCCATCGGCTACACCTTTGGCTCGGGCATGTTCAAGACTGACAGCATCAGAGGGGGCAGCCCCTACGGCGCCGGCGTCTTTGCCGGCGACGGCAGCAGGCAGCCCAGCGAGACGGAGCTCGCCCTCGCCGAGCACCAGGGCAAGCACATGGCCTCCATAGTGAAGAAGCTCGCGCAGGCCTGAGCCAGCAGCTGGATCCCCAACATGTCACCGTCCCTGTGCAGTCGACGCCACACTACACGATCGATCGCTTCGTCCTCCTGCCATTGATAGTTGATTTCGTCATTGTTTTTCATCAGATACGCGCGCCTGTTCCTGTCCTATATGTGCGTGCTCAGCTTGCTCTCAGATTGTTTGTCGGGGTAGTCATAAGTTAAGGCTTCTTTGTACATTGTTTTCATATAAATATTGTTCGTTGTGCACCTGAACAATAAATGTGCTACATGGTGTTCATCGATAACACATAGTCTGCCATAGATTTGTTTTGCAAAACTTGTGTTGTGTTTTCTGAAGTTCATGCTTTGGTCACCATTTTTTTTCTGCTGACTATGATTCAGGTACTGTACTGTACAATGGTATCACAAGCCCAAGCCCAGCCTGATCTCCACTACTATATTAAAATTTAAGATAGAACTCTTGAAAAATAAATAAATAAATAGAAGGCGCCTACTGCAAAATACGTCTCTCCAAATGGTAGGGTATTTTAAAATTTTGAAGTCACCCTCGAGGGAGTTGTTGCGGCTTGAGACCATTCTTTCTCTTCCTCTCCTCTTCTGTCCCGTTTGCCTCGCCGCTAAATCTGGCAAATAAAGGTGGTTAAGGCTAGAATCAAAAAAATTTCGATTACAATAGTGAATAGGTTTAGAATTGAAATTAGTATTTTTTTAACGAAAAAAATTAGTAAGCTCGACTCGATAAGCTTGAATTTAAAATAACCTGATAAATAAAATGATTTTGCGTCAAAGTTTGTCAATTTCGAAGCAATCACAATAATAAGTCGTTAATCTCCGTAGTCAACCCTACTTGCCGGGTCGCGCCGGCGTGCCTCCCCGCCGCGTCCGCCCCCGAATCTGTTCCGGCTCACCTCGCCGTCGCTCCCTCTGCCGGTACGAGCACTATCCTCTCCGCCCCGTTAACCTCCGCGGGGGCTTCGATCGCGCGCGATCGAGAGCGGTGAATGTTTCGTGGTAGTGATCGCTAGGCGGGGGCTGCTCGCTCTCCGTTCGGCGCTGCTCCAACCGGGCGACCTGGCCACCGACGATTTTTGTTCCCTTAGTTCCAAGCTCTTGTTCTTATGGGTTTGATTAGGCTTTACTGTGTGCTGTGTTCGTATGTATGTAGTGTGATCGCATAGGCTCGAAAATTTCTGAATAATTGATGCAATACCCACGATTCTGTTGCCCCATTTTGTCTCGGAAATTTCTGTATAATTGATGCAATAGCTCCATCTTAATTGTATAAGCATGTTGATTTTCTGAAGGGAAAAAAGGGTGAGGATGATATCGTTGATATGGACTTATAGGAATGTGCTAGATATGATTCAACAAAGCTGGGTTTCGTCATAACATAGTACAGATGAGAGGGCGGAATTGTAGTTTGAATTTTTTAGGGGAATTGTAGTTTGAAGTATGGCTGAAAACAATCCAACCGGCGTGATTGAGCAGTTTGGACTTTGGATAGATCGTCCTCCTGCATCAGTATCTTTGGATGTTTATTTGTTCCATAAGGAATTCCTATAATCAAGATTGGTATTTTTGTTCAGTCCACTGTCTGCGTCATCGTACAGAAATGGAACACTTTGCCTATTGTATGTTTAGAACTTTCAGCCTACATATTTCATGTTTCTATGGTAGTCTTGATTTGTAATTTTATATTCCTATCTACTTACCTATGCAAAATTCCCAGATCCTGACAGTCATCTTGCAGTATACATCAATTGACATGGGGTGGTGCATGTCTTGTCGCAGTGCTGGTTTGGACAGAGGAAACATTCGTGGTACTGAAGTTATGCAGGACTCTCTAGATCTTACGTGTGTAATACAAGATGCTGGAGACACTGCATTTCAGATTCACTGCTTGAAGCGACCAGCAATTCTGCATATACTGCTGTGTTGAGAGCGTTCTGTGCTAAGTCAGACCTTCTCTCAAGGGTACACTTCTATCATGGATACTTCCTCTTATTCCTGCAAGTTAAATTGCGAAATATCAGTAAGAAAACCATACACAATAGGAATTATAGAATCCATTGCAAGTTCTGTTATATAACTTTGTACTCACATTGAGTTTTGACCAAGACATGGTATGTGTTTTTATTTTTGCATGTAAATTTTGCAGAAAAATGGTTGTGGCCTCACTTTTCAGGCTCTTAATTATTATTTGTTATTCCTGCATCTACCCTTATCAGTCCTCTTTCTTTGTGCATACTTTTAGCAATTATACTGTTCCAGTGATATTGTTTTGGATAGCATAATTAGCATTGTTTTAGCTATATATGTATATTCTCAATGCTCATTACCTTCTACTTATTACAGGCCAAGGAAGAATGTCATGCTGAATTGAGGAATGAACTTAAAATATCTTGTCTTATGAAGGCCAGTTCAAATAAGCATATCAAGTCTTTGAGCTGAGCATGTGTAGTATGGCTTCTCAGAATACAAAATGTACGCTGATTGATAGACTTATGCACTTATCTGTTCTGCAGTTTCAAATGTCTGTTCTGCAGTTTCAAATGTCTAATCTTTCTTTATATTTGATGCTCTAAAACCAATGTCATGTTTCTGTTTATCTTGATACCAATTTTCTGGTGCATGTCTTGTTGCAGAGCTGGTTTGCACAAAGGAGACATTGGTGATACTGAATTTATGGAGGATTCTCTAGATCTTGCATGTGTGATACCAGATGCCGGAGATACTGCATTTCAGATTCACCGCTCGCAGCGATCAGCATATGCCTATGTGTTAAGAGCTTTCTGTGCTCAGTCAGACTTCCTCTCATGGGTATATCTGTCAGCCATACTCCTACAAGTTTGATTGCAAATATTGCTAAACAAATACTAAACAATAGGAATTGCTGGATCCACTGCAGCTTATGTTATATAGAACTCTGTATTCAATGCTTAGTTTTGACTTTTTACCAAGACACATGTATGTTTTGTTTTTGTATGTGGCTGAGGCCTCACTTTTCTTTTCTTTTCCTTTGTTGTGTATAAAAAAAGAGACTCACGTTTTTTGTTATTCCTGTGTGTTGCCATACCAGCTCTCTTTCTTTCTAGTCCTTATGCTCTTCTGATGAACTATTTTGGCTAACTTGCATTGCTTGATCTGTATATATATGTTTTTCACCACTATTTACCTTTGACATCTAACAGTTAAAGGCCAAGAAATTTAGTTTCACAAATGATTCTGATCTTATGAAGATGAATCCTGCTTTTGATGCACCTGTTGTGGTTCCTGTAAGACTGTCAAAACTGGACAGGTCTCCGATTCATCCCCAAACTACCTCAGTGTGGTTCAACAATCACCAATACCAGCACAATTAATGTCATCTTCAAGGTAATAATGTTCGTCTATTGTTTTTCACAAGTTAATATTTTTCTGATATAAAGTAACGGTTGGATTTTCTGCAGGTTCACTGACCAATATTTACTTATGAACAGGAACATTGGCATACTAGGCACCTCTCATAGCACCAAAAAAGGTCCTTATTTTGATCTCCATGCAGTGGTGCCTGCTAAAAAGTGAAATCCAGAAATGGACGTGCATTGGCATACTTAAAATGCTCCCCTTATGCTGCACAATTGCCAGTGGCACTTTCTGCTGTGCTGTTGGTATGTAATGTTGCTTTTTTGTAACATTTGCAGTCAGCCAGAAATTCTGGATGATAAAAGTCTATTTTGGTGCCTCCTCTGTTGGCAATTATCATCTACATGGGTTTTTTTAACTATAAGATCATGAAAAAGGACATCCAAACTATTCTGAAGGAAGCTATCATCATTCATCGATCATATGGTTGTTTATAGAGGTTGCGGAATTGTAAATGATGAACCATAATCTGCCTGTGTAGTTTAACAAACAGTTTTGTCAGTAAGTTTACATGCTTTTATCATCAAAATTACTAAAATAAGTTAACTCTGTTTTTTAAATAAATAAGTTAAAGTTATTGAAAGTTAAGTGTTAATATTCTGGTCCTTTTTGTTTATTGTAATTGTTGGCTGAAAAGTTCCATAGTTGTTCCGCTTGATAGAAAGATATCACCCTGTAAAGTGAAGGCTGGTCGTGTTCCTTTGTGTGTTGATCAAGACATGCAAGCATCAAGGAAAGGGAAACTGAAGCGCCTCTGATGAGGAGCCTGAGCGTCATCATTTTCAGTGCTGGAAATGTAGATCATAGTTCTGACATAATTGGCTTGGTCTTACTTCTAGCCACTAAACAAGGTACATGTATCATCCTTGTGGTCAAACATGAATACTTGGCTGCAGATGGTATGCTTCCCCTGAATCCTAATCTTCTATTGCTTACCAACTTTTTCGAACATTCTGCTGTCCAGTGATGTCTTGTAAATTAAGATATTGTATTTCCATATTATACCACTTTCTGTCTTGCATTACCTCCTTTGTGCTGGTCTGCTAGTCTTCTGTTTCTTTTGAGTTATATCAAGCTATGTGGTTAGGGTGTGGGTTTATTCCATTCTTTGTTTCATTTTTCCCTCTTTTGTATACAATTTGTCCTGTCCTTTGTTTTTCTTTTCTATTTAATCTGTAATGGTAGGAGCTGACGTACTATAATGAGCTTTATCTTCACTTCTTCTAACTTGCAGGCTGAAAAACATTTTAGGGAGAAGCCAGATCCAGCTAATTAGAGACAATGTTGATGCTCAAAGTGAACTGTTATATTTATTTGACTCAGTATGACAGCAAAAGATCTGCATTCATCTGCTCTTATTCTATACATTTTGCGCTACAGTAACATTTTATATATGCCTTGAATGACCAAGAAAAACCTTTTGGATGCACTTGTTGAACTTTCTGACGTGTCATATGCTGGTAAGTTATTTTGTAGAAGCCTTTTAGTTTGCTCGTAGCTTAGTGCTCGTTTGTTCGATATTTTTCTATGCAGAGATCTAAAGTTATCATTATAACGGGCCAATGAAATAAAGTCAATCTAGAAAACCGAAGAGACTACACTTAAATTTAGCATCAATATTGGTTCATGATGTTTAACAAAATAAACTAATTCTGAATACTTCTCGTAGCCTTCTTTTTGGTTTTTTTTTGGGGGCTCTTGCAGCTACTGGATATGTTACCCTATAATTTGTTAAAAAAACCCTGTAAATATTGTCAAGGAATTTGGACAAGTTATGACTAATATTTGCCATAGTAGCAGATCCTATACATATTTTTTTTTTGTATTTTTGCCACTTTATAGACTTCCATCTATCAAATTCTTGCCATTTTCGTTCTTAACCACTCCCACCTATTCAGTATGCACATATTGTCCCTCAAGAACTGACCCTTTTGGCCCTGCGCTCTGTAGCAGCCTATTTCGTTACTAACTGCCAGCCGGCCGAGTTCAACCAGCACGATGAGGGTGAAGGCGACGAGGAGACGCAGCCGACGTCCTGTGACGACGGCAACGATGTGTGTGGACGAAGCGCGCGGGAAGGTGAGAATTATCGGGAGCGTTGAGGAAGCAGTTAAAATGTAATCAAGGGTAGAGATGTAATCACTTAAGATTGTGTGGCGGTAGATGCGTGAGTGACGGTGAATAGCTTTGTCGGTAATTCCTGTAGCTGTCTTTGGGGTAAACCAGGCTGTATTGTCAGGAGTTGGATGATGGAAAAAGGGATCGGGTTTAAAACCGTGTAATGAGACAAAGTGCAGATCAGATAGAAAATATGGAATGAACTCCCTTCTTCTCTCATGTTCTTCCTCTCACTCTGATTCTTCCCCCTTTCTCTCTTCCCGGGATCCCTCCTATCTTTCTCCTCTGTGATACTTCTGAACTTGAGTTCGTGTGCTGTGCTCGGTTATCACATCTGGTATCAGAGCCGGTTTCGGATTAGCCTTGAGCTGTAAAATCCCTGGGTCTGGTTCTGGAACTCAGTGTCTCAAGCAAGCGATCCTGACGATCCTGGTAAAACTTCACCACCACCTGGGTTGGCTCGGCGAAATCGAACCTCAGCACCACGAAGTTTTGGGAAGACGCAGTGGAGGATCATCACGGCGCCTCATAAGCCTTCCGTGCAGACGCAGTTAGTGCTGAAGGCCATGGGAGAAGCAGTAGAGCAGGCGGACGCGAGATGGGAGCAGATGGATGATCGTTGGGAGTCCATGAAGGCACATCTGGATTTCATCGTTGAGAAAATCAAGCCAGTGGAAACTATCCCTGCCCTACAAGCACAGGTAACGGAACACAACACAATCCTTGTGGGTCTAATGGAACAATTTCAGAGAATGTTTCAGACGGTGAAGGAGAATTCAGGGGTGCAAGCAACTTCCAGAATGGACAATGAAGGGGGTATCAACACACCCCAGCAAACACATTCAGCGACAATACAAAGGGGAGAATTAACAACACCCTCGGTAGGATTGCTAGGGAAATGTCCGCTACTTTCGGTAAGGTTTGGGGTGGAGACTCCAATATCATATCGCACCCCAGTTCATTTGGTGCCAGAAGGGATGAATGGAGATAGGAAATTACCAATTCCCAAATTGACATTTCCCAAGTTCACTGGAGAAGAACCTCACATCTGGAAGAATCGATGCATGCAATACTTCAAGTTGTACAATATCGATGAATCATTGTGGACAACCGCTGCTGCTATGCATATGGAAGGCAATGCCGCTATGTGGCTATAAGCGTATCAGGATGAACACCCTTTGGGCGGTTGGGAGCATTTCATATCAGTGGTTGAGTCTGAGTTTGGAGCCTATGATTCAAGAAGATGTATAAGGGAATTGATTCAAATTAAACAAACTGGGACTGTGGGGGAGTACCGCGATCAATTTGAAGTGGCAATGTACAAAGCGCGAGCTTATAATTAAATCATGCACCGAAGAATTCTTTGTCAACCACTTTGTTATGGGGCTGAAGGAGGAAGTTAGATATGAGGTGGAGATCCAGTTGCCAGAGTCAATTCATAAGGCATTTGTGTTAGCTCTGATTCAAGAAGAGAAATGTGAAAGGCGCAAGCTGAAAACCCCAAAAACTATGGTAGCACAAAAGTTAGGGGGAACATATCGTCATGATATGGTCAATGGACAAAACAAACTTAGCATGGATGATTTGGGCAGAGCTCGGCAATTAAGAGAGTATAGAAGGGCTCGCCGATTGTGCTTTAAATGTGGTGATAAATTTGAAAAGGACCACCAGTGCAAAGCAGTCCCACCCTTACACATGCATGCATTGGCAGTTGAGGAACATCCGGAACATATGAGTGAAGAGTTACTGCAAGTCCTAGAAGATGAGGACAAGGCCTTTGAGCAAGAGCAATATCGGTTGTCGGTGCATGCATTATCAGGCACATAGGATTATGCTACAATCTGCATACGAGCAATGGTGGGCAACCAAATTATGACAGTACACATTGACTCAAGAAGCTCGCATAGTTTCATCAATGCAGCCTTTCTGGAACGCTTAAAGTGTCGAACAGAGCCAATTCTAGCAGTGCAAGTCTTCGTGGCGAACGGCGAAGCCTTGAGGTGTGATAAACAGGTACCACAAATGGAGTGGTGGGCTCAGGGATGTGTTTTCTATACTGATATGAGAGTTATACCATTGGGTACATATGATGCCGTGCTGGGAATGGACTGGCTTCAATTATACAGTCCAATGACTTGTAATTGGAAGCAAAAGACACTCGAGTTTATGTATAAAGACCACCCTATCAAGCTGCAGGGTGTATCATGCTGCTCAATTGATCAAATCCCTGGGATGTCGGCAAAACAATGGTATCAATGGAAAAGCGCTAATGGCATATGGGCGATTGCAAGAGTGGAATCTGGTGTGGAGGTATTGTCCAGGGAACCCATACCTACTGAAATACAGCAAGTCCTTGCACATTTTGCAGAAGTCTTTTCAGACCCGGTGACTCTACCTCCATCCCGCATATATGATCATGCGATCACTTTGTTGCCTAATTCGGTTCTAGTGAATTGCAGACCATACCGTTACTCTCCTATGCAAAATGATGAAATTGAGAGACAAGTCGCTGAGATGTTGAAAATTGGGTTGATACAACCAAGTACCAGTCCTTTTGCCTCTCCAGTGTTGCTAGTGTAGAAGAAGGACGACAGTTAGAGATTTTGCGTTGATTATCGCAAGTTAAATAGTCTCACAATTAAGAATAAATTTCCAATGCCTATTGTGGACGAACTCCTTGATGAATTAGCAGGAACTCAATATTTCTCGAAGTTGGATTTGAAATAAGGATATCATCAAATCCGTATGGTTGAGTCAGATATGCACAAAACAGCTTTCAAAACCCATCATGGCCACTTTGAGTTTCGAGTAATGCCTTTTGGCTTAACGAATGCTCCAGCGACATTTCAATGCCTAATGAATTCTATCTTATCTCCTGGGTTGCGTAAGTTTGTCTTGGTTTTTATGGATGATATTCTGATTTACAGTCCCACCCTTGTTGATCATAAACTGCATTTAGAAAGGGTTCTATCTTGGCTGCAACAACATCAATTATTTGTGAAGAAAACCAAATGCGATTTTGCCCAGCACAGCATTACATATTTAGGTCATATTATCTCTCAGGAAGGGGTAGCTACTGACCCAGCTAAAACACAGGCCATGATTAACTAGCCGCAACCTGCTAATGTGACTGAATTGCGAGGCTTCCTTGGACTCACGGGCTACTACCGTAAATTCGTGCAAGGTTATGGTATTATTTCAAGACCACTCACTAATTTGTTGAAAAGGAAATCCTTCTGTTGGGATTCTGCAGCTACGGTTGCATTTGAGCAGCTCAAACAGGCCATGAGTCAGACGCCGGTGTTGGCATTACCGGATTTTCAACAGACATTTGTGGTTGAAACTGATGCTTGTGACAAAGGCATTGGGGCGGTGCTGATCCAAAATAATCACCCCATCGCGTTTTTAAGCAAGGCATTGAGTCCTCTCTATCAGAAACTATCAATATATGAAAAGGAGTTCTTGGCGGTAATCTTGGCAGTGGATGGATGGCGCCCATACCTTCAACGCGGGGAGTTTGTGATCAATACTGATCATCGCAGCCTGTCTTAGGCCCTGTTTGGGAGAGTTCCAGATCCCAGCTTTAGCTCAGAGCTGAAACTTATACGCTAAAATAAAGTGAATTAAGTTTATATTTTTAGTCTAAAATGTAAACAAGATGATCTACCTAAACACTCTTAATGTACCCACAGCTCCAGCTCCACAAATTTCTGGAGCTAGAAATACCCTGCTCCACCAACTCCACAGATTTTGGTGGAGCTGGAGCTGTCCCAAACACCCCCTTAGTTAGGAGATCAACAGCTGGTTTCAGAACTACAACGAAAAGCCATGACGAAACTAATGGGACTTCATTTTAAGATCCAGTATAAGAAAGGAATCATGAATCGTGCAGTAGATGCACTCTCCCGGGTGGGACACTCGATGATGCTCCAGGCGGTTTTGGCGGCTCAACCCTTATGGATTCAAGAGGTGTTGAATACCTATGTTACTGATACTAAAGCACAACAACGACTGGCGGCGTTAGCAATACACAACCCAGATGAGCATGGCTTTGAGTTACATCAAGGGTTGATTAAGCAGAACGGGCGTATATGTGTGGGTGAAAATTCTGCACTCAAGACTAAAATCATCAAGGCATTACATGACAGTGCCGTAGGAGGACACTCTGGAATATCGGTCACCTATCAGCGTGTGAAGAAGCTCTTTGTCTAGAATGGTCTTAAACGGGATGTAAGGAATGTTGTGAATCAGTGCACCATTTGTCAGCAGGCTAAGCATGAGCATACTCGGGCGCCAGGACTTCTCCAACCATTGCTGGTGCCAGAGGGAGCATGGTTGGATGTCACAATGGATTTTATCGAAGGTTTACCGTGTTCCGAAGGATGTAACACAATCATAATGGTTGTAGACTGATTCTCCAAGTATGCCCATTTTGTTGCTTTGAAGCACCCGTTCACAGCACCTCAGGTGCAAGGCTTTTCCTTGAGAATATAGTTAAGCTCCATGGACTGCCACAATCAATTGTGTCGGATCGGGACAAGATCTTTACCAGTTTGTTTTGGAAGGAACTTTTTATAGCAATGGATGTCAAATTGCAATTCAGCACGGCGTATCACCCACAGACTGACGGGCAAAGCGAGCGTGTTAACCAATGCCTTGAAATGTATTTGCGTTGTGCGGTGCATTCCTCTCCTCTCAAATGGCGCAAATGGTTGGCGATGGCAGAGTTTTGGTATAATACGTGTGATCACACGTCATTGGGGTGTTCTCCATTAAGGCATTGAACCTCGTTATGGGACTATGCTACCATCTGAGGAAGTTACCGCGCAGTCCGTTCAAGAACTCTTCGCTGAGAGGCAAGCCCATTCGGCACTTCTGAAACACCATCTTCAAGTAGCTCAGAATAGGATTAAACTGCAGGCGAACAAAAAAGGGTGGATCGGCAATTTCAACTGGGAGAATCAGTGTATTTGAAGCTTCAACCTTATACGCAGTCGTCTGTGGTTAACAAACCCTTTCCAAAACTCGCATTCAAGTACTTCGGTCCATACAGAGTGCTAGAGAAAATTGGGCAGGCTGCCTACAAGTTAGACCTGCCAGCCGGAAGTCAAATACATCCTGTGTTTCATGTCTCTTAGTTAAAAGCTTGGGTTCCAGACTTTACTCCTATCTTTCATACTCCTCCAAGTATCGCTGATATGAACATGGAAAAGGTGGAGCCAGAACTGATTTTGGATCGTCGATTGGTGAAGAAAGGCAATGTGCCGACCACTCAGGTTTTGGTGAAGTGGACCAATATTCCAGCCGAGATGGCAACATGGGAAGACTTCACCATGTGACGACGGCAACGATGTGTGTGGACGAAGCACGCAGGAAGGTGGGAATTAGCGGGAGCGTTGAGGAAGCAGTTAAAATGTAATCAAGGGTAGAGATGTAATCAGTTAAGATTGTGTGGCAGTAGATGAGTGAGTGACGGTGAATAGCTTTGTTGGTAATTCCTGTAGCTGTCTTTGGGGTAAACCAGGTTGGATTGTCAGGAGTTGGATGATGGAAAAAGGGATCGTGTTTAAAACCGTGTAGTAGTATATATCAGCTATTTGTAAGCCTATGTCATGTAGAATTTCAGATGATACAAAGGAGAATGAAAGATGTTATCTACTATTTAACATACGGTCTTATATTGTATGTATCAGTGTCTAGATAATCCATTAACTGTATGAGAGATCGTTACAGACAACTATATAGACAATCCATTGTATGAGTTATTTTTAGTTCCATCTATAGATGATATAGAAGTACATTACAGATAAGGAATAAGTTCATTTTACACCGATAAACTTTCCAAAAACTCCATTTAACATCATCAACATAAAACCAGGTATTAGCACTTAAAACTTACAAAACCGGCATTAATTTACACCTTATGGCGATTTTGAAGAGTAGTTTTACTGATAGGATCAAATTTACTGATAGGCTCAAATTCTCAAGTCCACAAAGACCTTGGATCGGCCTCGACTCCTCGCTAATCGAACGGACCAACAACTATTCTTCTCGGGCACCACAATCACCATCGGGAATGGTCGGCTCGCTTCCTTCTGGACATCTAGATGGCTAAACGGAAGTGCGCCTTGCCAAATTGCGCCGCTCCTCTTCGATCAAAGCGACGGAAACGAGATCGGTTCGTAACGCCTTGCAAAACAACAATTGGATCCGTGACGCCGCCATCACCTCAACCTACCTCTCTCGCTGAATTCATCCGTCTCAGGATCGCTATTCAAGCTGTCCCCTCCAACCACACTTGGAGGACGCGATCACTTGATGCCCTCCTCCAACGGAGTTTACTCGCCCGTGACGATACCGCCTTCAATTCAACGGAAGCATCCCGAGCAGTTTTCAAAGACACGATCCGGGACGGCTTGGGCGCCTCAACGCATCAAAATCTTCTTCTGGCTCGCTCAACAAAATCGCATTTGACGGCGCAGCGCCTTCAAATCGAGGTCGCCAAACTAATACGCCTCATGTGTTTGTCAGAATCGAGACGACCTCCCATCTCTTCCTCCATTGCGATGAAGTTCGACGCTTCTGGACCTCCATTGCGGATTGGATTCGCGTGCCAACCCTTCACCCAAACAATTGGTGCCATGAGGTGGACTTCCAATGCTGGTGTCTCCAACGCGTCTTATCCTTCTCTACCACAGAAAGGACTCAAATCTATCACTATCCTAACCTCACCGCTTGGTGGAAGGAACGAAACAATAGGGTTTTCCGCCACGAATGGACAAATCATGATCAAATCTTCTGGCGAATAAAGGACGAGGCCACCTCCTAGGCTGCGGCGGGAGCATCGAAGCTTCAAGGCACCTTCACGAGTCTCTAGCCTAGGCCTACCTACCCCCCCTTTCTTCTCCGCCCTAGGTGCGGCCTTCGCACCTTGTAACTCTTCTTTCTTGTATGGATTTCTCCTCTTCTTAATATATTCACGGCGGCTACCGTTTTCAAAAAAAAAATTATGGTGTTTTTTTGTGGTTTTTGCTATGTTGACAGCTATATTATCGATTATTGCTGATGTAGATCTAAATAAGATAAGGAATGATAATGAAAAGAAAGAGAATGCATATACAGAGAAAATGAGTGAGAAAAAAAGTCAATTACGTTGATGCAATGTCTTTGAATTGGATCATCATTACCAAAACTCAATAATGTAGTTGCTACTATGGTGAAAATCATCACGAGTGAGATTCAAATTATTAAAACCTATTTAGGATGTAAATTGATCTGGTTTTATAAGTTTAGGGGTTAAATAACTGGTTTTATAGTCGAGATTGTTAAATGGACTTTTAAAAGTTGAAGGATGTAAAATAGACTTATTCCTATAGATAATCAACATCTATAACACTATACATAAGTCCTACAGGCTGAGAGAGAAACTAAAATAGATGGCCGACGGCAAGGAGCTCCAACATGGCATATCTACTTCGTGCAAGCCCTGAGTGCCGCTCTTCGCCAACAATCATCTTGACCACCTGCTACCACCGGCTCCAGCCATCCGAGAAGTTGAAAATGCGAAATCATTCTTTTTCTAGCCTCCTCATCTTATTTTTTTTTACAAATCTAACACCTTCGTGAAATTATTTGCAGATTTGACCCCTTTTCACTGCAGAAGGCGCTTCCGCCTGAGGAGCTCGTTAGCTGACGAGCCGTGGGAACAGGCCGGCTAGCATAGGACCAGCAACTTTCGCGGGTGTGTAGCAAGGATGAGGGCCGGGCTGCCACGGCCGGGGAGCCTGGTAGGTTCCTTCTGCAGTAGGAGAGTGTAGAAGGTGACACATGTCACATTTCGGCTCTTCAGTGATCGGAAATTGTGCTAATTCTATAAATACATTCGCGAGAGGACTAAATTTGCAAAAAAAGAGACATAATGCATGTTGTGCCACCTATCATGTCGAGTTTCTACATCCGACATGGTCTATCATTTGTGCCATATCAGCTCGACTTGAACACATCCGTGCCATGTTGTGTTTTGGATTGTGCTCGACAGCTGTGGCTAGGGTCAACCTAAAAAGACATGGCCCATTACACAGGTCTAGGGGTGCAAACGGAGCGGATAATTCCCGACCGACCGAAGACCGAATTCGTTTAAAATCCGATTCGAATCCAAAAAAATGATATCCGGTTATATCCGAATTCGATCCGGATTCGAATCTACCTATCCGAAAAAAATATGGGGTAAGATATGGGAAGAGAAGTATCCGATCCGTATCCGATCCATACCCGCATATCCGAGATATCCGAAAAATATCAGTGTAAATGAGTGCAATAGATATCCGATAACAGATCCGATAAACATAAACATTCTACATCATATAAGTTTATATGTTGATTGGAATTATACTTGGCTGCATATTATTCTTATATAAGGAAGGCAACTATTATTGAATTTGAAACACTTATATGTCTCCAAGGTTCTAATAAAGTTTTGTGTATTTAATATGCGCGACATATATGGTTTCTGCTTTCACGCATTATCCGACTAACTATTCGTAACAGAGACTAACCGTATCCAGAGCGATCTATATTCGCCCGTATTCGCGTAATCAAGTAATCAGATTCAGATTCGGATCCGCACTGTCCGTATCCGATTCTATATCCGAGAAAAAATTTGGAATAGGATACGGAATGAGCGAAATCCGTCCGTATCCGATCCGTTTGCACCCCTACACAGGTCTACGAGGAAGGAAGTGGGGGTAATATGGTCTTAAAATGGTCGTAATGGTATATTTTAAACAATGGGCACTATGTAATGGCATATATTGATTTTTTTATGGGTGTGTGTGTATGTACACATGGTAGCTCTATTCTACTCGCGAGCATAGAATACCTATTCTGCGCTCTGATAGGAGAAGTGCATGCAAGGCACACCGTACTGATTGCTAACAATTCGATAGTAAATAGAAAAACAGATGCAATTACTACTGAATCAGTTATTAGTTAATGTGTTGATCAACCCAGCTAGTTAATGTGTATTGTAGTTTGTACATGAATCTGTTTCTTCTTTATTTTTGCCGTATTTTTTTATTAGTAGCTCGGATTTGCGAATGGTTTTCACCAGAAGTTTATTGATAATGAGAGGAATAAAATGATATAAGGCTCGCTATTAAACGATAATTTTGCTATCTGGTAATAGAAATTACTATTTTTATAATATGAAATCACTACATCTACAACTATAAATTACTATCATATCGTATAATTGGAAAATCCTATAAAGATCAGCCATTTGGCAGTAAAATTTTGTGAAAACTAAATGTACAAATTATAAAAATTCTAAAAAAAGTTACCATATGTAGAGGATGTGAGTTTCTACTATCCTGTAAAATTTGAAGACCAAACTTAGTCGCATTTAAAAGATATGAGCGGGACAAATTTACTATTTATCACTAATTAGCGCTTCTCAATTTTATATCTTTCAAATCAAATTGATTTTGGTCTTCAAATTTTACAAGGATATAGAATCTAACCTCCCTTACTTATAATATTTTTTTTGAGAATTTTTGTAAACTTGTACATGTGATTTTTATGAATTTTACACGATAAAAATAGTTTACACAAGATATATTACCTTTTACTATCTAGAAAATAATATGTTACTAGCTATTACACAAGATGTTACTAAACTGAAATAAAGTGAACTATTAGAACAAGAATTTAGCTCTGTTTGTCGGCCCTGTAGTAAAATATTATATAGACAATCGTAAACATTGCTGTAATAGATGATAAAATCAATTGAGAACCATTTATAAAAATGTTAAGTATCTGTATAGCAGTAAAATCCTATACAGATTAGTTATTTGGCAGCACACCACCTTTATCATGTAAAGTTCATAAAAACTACATGTACAAGTTCTAAAAAATTCTTAAAAAATTACCATAGGAAGGGGATGTGAGATCTATAGCCTTGTAAAATTTGAAGACCAAACTCAGTTGCATTTGAAGGATGTGAAATGAACAAATTTACTATTCATCATAGATTAGTGCTTGTCAATTTTATATCTTTCAAATGAGATTAATTTTGGTCTACAAATTTTACAGGGATGTAGAATCCCACCTCTCCTATTTATGGTAATTTTTTGAGAATTTTGAAAAATTGTATATATCATTTTAATATAAGAAATAGTTTACACAATATATATATGCTATTCTATAGCTGCGTATAGTCTACGCGCCAGCCAGTTAATGTAGACCGATCGAGCGAACAGTTGCCAATCAGTATAGTGGGAAACCAACTAATAAATATGCTTTCCAGTTTGTACATAAATCTATTTTTTATTTTAGCCATAAATTTTTATTGGTAGCTTCGATTCATGAATGATTTTCATTAGTAACTTATTGACGACGAGAGGGATAGAATGATATGAGACTCGCTAATAAACAATCATTTTACTATCCAAAAATAGATTTTGCTATCCAATAAAATAATATCTTGTGTAATTGCTAGTAAAATGTTATTTTCTGGATAGTAAAAGGCATCTATATCCTGTGTAAACCATCATTATCGTGTAAAATCTATGAAAACTACAATGATAAGTTTTTAAAAATTCTTTAAAAATTACTATATGTAGGAGAGGTGAAATTATATAACCTTGTAAAATTTGAAAACCAAAATCGATTTCATTTGAAAGATATGAAAAAGACAAATTTAGCTAAAAAGTGGTTTTTTGTTGTTTAGTGTTTGTCAATTTAATATCTTTCAAATGTGATTGATTTTGATCTTCAAATATTACAAGGTTGTAGAAGATCACCTCCCTTACATATGATACTATTTTACAAAAAATTCAAAAATTGTACATGTGATTTTTGAGAATTCTTGTTCTGATAGTTGTTCTAGTATGGTAACATCTTGTGTAATAGCCAGTAAAATGTTATTTTCTTTATAGTAATAGGCAACATAACCAGTGTAAATCACCCTTATTTATGAAAATCATTTGAATAAGTTTTCAAAAATTATAAAATAAATTACCATACATAGGAGAGGTGAGATTCTATAATTCTATAAAATTTGAAGACAAAAATCAATTGCATTTAAATTTGTCTTTTTTATATCTTTCAAATCTATTGAGTTTGGTCCTCTAATTTTACAGGGTTGTAAAAGCTCACTGCTCTTATGTATGACAATTTTTTTAGAATTTTTTTAGAATTTGTACATATTGTTTTCATGGACTTTACACGATAAAGATAGTTTCCTATCAAATGAACACCAAATGACTGATGTGTATAAAAGTTTACTATTGATCAGAGGATTAACATTTTACGAACGGTTCTCATTTGATTTTTGTCATCTATTACAATTACATTTACGATCATCCACATAATATTTTACTAAAGGGCCAACAAACCGAACTAAACTCTTATTCTAATATTTCACTTCGTTTTAGTTCAGTAACATCTTATATAATAGCTAATAACCTGTTATTTTCTATATAGTAAAAGGCAACATATCCTTTGTAAACCACTATTATCGTATAAAATTCATTAAAATCATATATACAAGTTTTCAAAAATTATCAAAAAGTTACCATATGTAGGAGAGGTGAGATTTTATATACCTGTAAAATTTAAAGACCAAAGTCACCACTGTTTAGCGCTTGTCAATTTCATATCTTTGAAATGCAATTGTTTTCGGTCCTCAAATTTTACAGTGGTGTAGAAGCTCATTTCCTCTACGTATGGTAATTTTTGAGAATTTTTTAGAACTTGTACATGTAGTTTTCATGAACTTTACACAATAAAGATGGTTTACTATCAAATGAACACCAAATGACTGGCGTGTTTAAGAGTTTAATACTGAACAGACACTTAACATTTTATGACTATGGTTCTCGTTTGATTTTTACAATCTATTACAGTAACGTTTACGATTATCCTCATAACATTTTACTAAATGATCGATATACAAAACTAAACTCTTATTCTAATAGTTCTTCGTTTGAGTTTAGTAACATCTTGTGTAATAGCTAGTAACCTGTTATTTCTGGGTAGTAAAAGATAAGATATCCAGTGTTTAGTGGTGAGACTTATATTATTTTATTTCTTTTATTGTTAGTAAGCTATTGATGAAAATTGTTCATGAATCCAAGCTGCAAGCAAAAAGTTATAGCTAAAATAAAGAAAAAATAGATTCATGTAAAAACTACAAAACACATTTACTATTGGTTGGCTACTTAACTAGTTTAGTCAACACAGGGGCGCACATGGGATGGTTTGCATGCGCTTTTTCGGCTGGAGCACAGAATAACTATTCTATGCTTAGGAGTAGAATAGCACTAATATATATGAAGCCTCTCTTCTACTATGGGAGTAGTTACTCCCTATGCCGTATCTCACAGCGTAAGGAATATCTCATGCAACGAAGGGTATGTAAGTGTAGCATATGAGTATATAAGATGAGCTAAGTGGTATGTACATTTTTTTGGAGGTGTACATGAATGTATCTTCAAAATAGGCTAAAAACTATAAACTCCCTTGTAATTTTCTCGTGTGGTTCACATTGAAGTATCTTATAATTAGTATATAAGTGTACCTAAAGTGATAAAAGAGTATTTCAACTTTATTTAGGTGGTATATCATATGTGGGAGTAACTACACCGAGGAGTAGAAGGTATTTTTCCTATATATATACCTTATTCTGTACGTGCGTGTAGAATAGTCTAATCTACACGTAGTCAGTTCGACCAAGCCATGCAGTGTAATTATTAGCTCTATTCAACGGATGCATGATGAGAAGATGGTTTTGGGCCATGAACTGTAACACCCCGACGCCAATGCGCCACGGATGTTACCAAAACCCTGATTCACTAGCGACACCCCTCGGACCCACACAAGTCCGAAGAGTTACCAACACACGATAAATCTCCACAACAAGATCAATTGAACTGAGAATTACCGAAGAAGGCATAAAAACCTAACACCTATACGAACTTGACTGCAATCAACCACTAAACTCAGAAACCGGTTTAAAACTAAGTCACCGAATTTACAAAATTTCGCATGACCTCTCTAGAACCTAGGACATCCACTCAGCAGACAGAAAACATTGCAGTTATAATATATCATTCTAGCAGGTCCTTAGTTAATCCATCACACCCAACAGAAAATAATAAATTTCACCACGATGAACAATACATTACAACCACATTAATTACATCCAAACTTAACGAATTTGTCAATTAAATTGATGGAGACCGGAGTCGTGCAAGTGTTACTACTCCCAACCCGGCGAGCCAGCTTCAAAGTACCTAAAACAAGAGAACAACAAGCGTGAGTCCAAGACTCAACAAAGTGCAATCAAGTATGAAAAGTAATGAATTCGACTAGAATACAACTACTTCAAGACATAAAGTAACAGTTCCTTTAATTAACATCCGTAAGTAAAAGAAGCAGTTTGAATTCATATAAATCCAAGCGTAAGAACACAACTACTTCATTATTTAATATAACCATTACTTAATTGAAAGCATCCAGCAAATGAAACAGTACTTAACCCCACTTACCACGTCCGACTAAACTAAACGAATTAAACCTTACTCAAGCCTTAGCACTCATTTCTGGATGAGCCACGACTCACTCCTCAACCTGTTCTTTCCATTCTCATCAATCAACATTATCAATTGCAACCCACAATGAAATGCAATGCTTTTATGCGTTCATGCTCAAAATACAACCTTTAAGCCTATACCGGTATAGCTGAGTGCATACCCGTCGGTGTGCACCCTCAATCCCAACCATACCATGGCGGGGCCTACTCTTACTGACTCGCTCCCATCCGTAAATGGGACTGCGAGGTAGGACTTTTGTACTCACTACGTGTGAGTACAGAGGCCCGCATCAACATGGGTCGCCTCTTCTATAATGAATGCGCAAAAATGCAAATGACACGAATGATCTACCCATTTCATCCTATTTCAACTCCACATTGGTCATAAACATGTTTATAAGCACGGCCAACCAGAATATAAACACACACATTATCATTTAATCGCATTCATCACTTTATTACTTGCATCAACATAACTATACTCATTCGTACCATTCGTAATGCAATGGAATAAATGGGAATTGAATAACTTACTTACCAATTTGCTAACATTCATCCATCCTCATCATCATACTAAGAACAACTTGTAGATATGCTATTAAACACAACCAAACCATTAGAATTTTCATAATCTTATCGCAAGCAAAGCATTTAACACTCTAATGACACTCTAAGGGATGCACTTGCCTTTAACCTCGACGAGAAACTGGCGGCCCATTGCAACGCTAGAAACCACCAACCCTAGAGAATAGCAACCCAAGATAGGGCAAGGCACGATTGTCACAATCACACACTTAACGGAAATTAAAGAAGCATGATTATGCAAAGACTCAGTATCATACACCAATAGCCATTACAAAATACCCTTCCTAGACACTACGCACAAAAGCTAAACCCTTGAAGCATAAACAACACTAAATAACTGGAAAATCTACTAGGAAGAAAGTTACAAAAAAACTGATTGCATATCCAGTTGCACGTTTTTGGTCATTCAATCCCTTCTAGTCAGATAGTTCAGTAGCAATTAGGCATAAAGAAGCATACACTTCAAGTCATCAATTAAAATAGAGTCATTCCAAAATGATATTCTAATAGCCACACAATGCCTGCACAGAACTAAAAGGACATGGTTGGATTTGAACTTGGGAATAATTACTACTAAACCAAACCATTAGGTTTTATGTCAAGTTTGCCATCACCCCTTTCCTTGCCACAAGTGTAATATCCCAGGTGATCTTTAGCGAATGTTTTTCTTTTGAGTGCGCTTGGGTTTTCGCGGGTCATCCTTTGGGTTTTGGTGGGTCCTGAAAGTGGGTTGGGCAGTGGTCTTGGTTTTGGCCCTAGGAAGTGTTATTGGGCCTTTGTGGGGGTAATATCAAACCCTAAAGCTCTTGAGCCCTAACCCAACCCCACCAAATCTCCTAGCCTTTCTGGCTCCCTTCTTCCCCTCCCGCTTGTGCCACCACCTCCTCACGGTTCCCCAATCCAGCCTCCTGCGCCTCCTCTCCACTCCATGCCGAGCCCCGCCGTCCCCTGCCTGCCGACCCTAGTCGCCCCTCCCTTGGTCTTCCTCTTGGCTCGGCGGCAAGAGAGGCAGAGTGGCAATGGTGGCGCCTTCTCCAGCAAGAATAGGCCAGCCAGACCAGCGCCTCGGCTCCGATCGCCGGTGGTGGTCGCCTCCTCCTGCCGGCAGGTGGCGCTCCAATCCTCCCCCTTTCTTTCCTTGGCCGGCAACCCTCCTCAGCAGCAGTGCCCCCCCTTCTCTGGTGCCCCTCCGGCCAAGCCCCTACCAAGCAGCAGCAGCTGCAGCATCGGCGGCCCTGGCCAGCGAGCCCTGGGCCGAGCTCCTCTGCGCCTCCCCCAGCTGGCAGTCTCCTCCCTTAGCCGGCGCTCCTCCCTCTCACTCGGTTCCAGTTGGCAGCCCTGCCTCCCTTCCTGTGGTGAGTGCTTAGACACAGATTAATTTGAGGTATTTGGTTTTATTGTGCATGCCAGGTGTTTGTTGAAATGCTTAAAAGAATTTATTGTATGGTATTGCACATAGTTGCTGCAAGAATCACATTGAGGAGTAAAATTCATCATGGGATGGTTCATATTAGTTTGTTGGAGTTATGTTTTGTCATCTATTCATCTTTGTATCATCCTGATATACTGGTAAGGACTTGGGAGGCAGCATATATGGTGAACTGAATGATAGATGGATGTTCTATCTGCATTTGTATAGTTGTACTTGTTCTTATTACTGATTAGGAATGCGAACAAATCATATTCCTATTGGTTAGTGATAGTAACATATCTGCACCCATTTTTTTTAGAGCAAAGTTGTATTGGATTGACTATTGAGATATCACTTTGGTTTCAATATGAAATAATGACTATTAAATATTAACACTAATAACTGATTTGCTAAATTCAGAATGAACTTATTATGTATGAGGAGGTATTGTTGCTACTTTTCAAAGTTCTATTTACTTATAGAATAATGAAGTTCTACATTTTCAGTCAATAGAAAACATAATTCAAATAATTGGGTATGTTCTTCAACTGTTCATGCTGCAGATTTGTGCAAGTATTATCCACATCTATAGCTCCATACCAAATCTAGGTTTGTCTGGCTCTATGTCAAGGATATGATTATTGACATAATTTTAATGAATTTCGGTACTTATATTAAGCTTACTGCTTACATGCTTGGTTATTTGGACAGATAAAATATAACTCTTTCATGCAAAAATTATAATCCATATCTACATCTTATATTTGGTGAATTGGACGGAAAATCTGTTTTCTGTGTAGGGAAACAATCTTTTTTTTAATGAAACTTGGATGGTAAACTAAGGCTACTTGTGACAAGGAAAGGGGTGATGGCAAACTTGACATAAAACCTAATGGTTTGGTTTAGTAGTAATTATTCCCAAGTTCAAATCCAACCATGTCCTTTTAGTTCTGTTCAGGCATTGTGTGGCTATTAGAATATCATTTTGGAATGACTCTATTTTAATTGATGGCTTGAAGTGTATGCTCCTTTTTGCCTGATTGCTACTAAACTATCTGACTAGAAGGGATGGAATGACCAAAAAAACATGCAACTGGATATGTAATCAGCTTTTTAACCTTCTTCCTAGTAGATTTTCTAGTTATTTAGTGCTGTTCATGCTTCAAGGGTTTAGCTTTTGTGCATAGTGTCTAGGAAGGGTATTTTGCAGTGGCTATTGGTGTATGATACTGAGTCTTTGCATAATCATGCTTCTTTAATTTCCGTTAAGTTTGTGATTGTGACAATCGTGCCTTGCCCTATCTTGGGTTGCTGTTCTTTAGGGTTGGTGGTTTCTAGCGCCGCAATGGGCCGTCAGTTTCTCGCCGAGGTTAAAGGCAAGTGCATCTCCTCGATCGTGGTTGAGAGGATTCTTGAGTTGTTTGCTTTTAGCGTGCGTAATGGCCGATGGTTACGTAAATGATATATATATATATATATATATATATATATATATATATATATATATATATATATATATATATATATATATACGTGATTATGAGTATATCTAAGAAATAGTTCATATTATGAAGTTGCTAATGTTGGTGAAAGTGTTAAATTGTTATAATTATTGCATTAATTGAGTTCGGCTGGGAGCCATTCCAATATTGATAAGAAAGGAGGCGTGTCGCCCTTGATCCTCTGGTAAGTCTGAGTTATTGTGAATGACAAAGTGAGTATCTATGCTGCATCTTTGAAATATGAGTATGGTTATGTTGATGCAAATAATAACGTGATGAATGCGATTAAATTATAATGTGTGTGTGTTTATATTCGGGTTAGCCGGGCTTATAAACATGTCTATAACCAATGTGAAGTTGAGATAGGATGAAATGGGTAGATCATTCATGTCCTTTTGCATTTTTTTTGCATTCATTACAGAAGAGGCGACCCATGTTGATGTGGGCCTCTGTACTCACACGTAGTGAGTACAAAAGTCCTACCTCGTAGTCCCATCCACGGATGGGAGCGAGTCAAGAAGAGTAGGCCCGCCACGGATGGTTGGGATTGAGGGTGCACACCGACGGGTGTGCACTCAGCTATACCGGTATAGGCTAAAAGGTTGCATTTTGAGCATGAAAGCATAAATGCATTGCATTGCATTGTGTGTTGTAATTGATAAATGCTAATTGATGAGAATGGAAATGACAGGTCGGGGATTGAGTCGTGGACTCATCCTGAATTGTTTATTGAGGCATCGTAAGGTTAGTTTTATTTTCGAGTTGGTTGTAATAAGTCGAGGATTAATTATCGCTTCTTGTCCTTGTCGATTTCATTTAAGTAATGGTTATATTAAGTTCTAAGTAAATGTAATTCAGTTTAATTCATTACCTTTCATTATTGTTGCACTTGTCGAGTCTTGGACTCACGCTTGTTTGCTTCTGTTTTAGGTACCTTGCGCATTTACACGCACGGGTTGGGAGTAGAAGCACGTGCACGACTTGATCGCCATCGCATTTAATTAATGCATAAAGCCCGATTGTATTTAGTGGGGTTGTAATATGTTATTTGTCGTCGCGTAGTTTATCTTTTGTTAGCGGATGTGTGATTGATATCTAAGGACCTACTAGAATGTCTCTTCGTGATTGAATGATTGAATTATCTTATTATTGCTTTACGTCGAGTGGATGTCCTTCTTTCTAGGAAGGTCATGCCGAAATTTTGAACTTTTTGCCGGCTTAGTTTTAAGCTGGTTTTAGAGTTAGCGGTTGCTTTTTAGACAATTCTGTTGAATTGTCGTTGAGTGTTTAGAGTTTTGGGTAGCATCCGTGGCGCGGCTGGTGCTGGGGTGTTACACAAGTAGCCTTATAAATATGAAGATCCAAAAAGGATTAAGGCGAAGATTAAGCACATTTCTATTCTGAACATGAACCACAACTTCTAATATACCTCCATTGCTAATAACCACCATGCACTAAGAGCTTATTTTCCGAACTTTATCTTTCTCAATCCCATAAGAGCACAGAACACATATTTACAAATGCCCCTTTTTCAACTAACAAAGAAGACACTACAATTTCTAAGCTCCATTACATGCAAGCTAGCAGTCATTAGGTTGCATTCACAAACTAATAGGAATTGAAGCAATAGGCATCACCAAACACTCATCACACTCACAAAAGATACAAGCTATCGGTCCATAATCATTGACTAAATGAATGCTAACACATTTGAATAATGCATGAGAAATACAATCTGCACCATAAGAAAATTTCCTTATGAGATATCATACACTAATACACGCATAAATTCTAGAATAACAATCCTACACAGACATGCTTATTCATACACACAAAATTTGGCAATGCATCGATTCTAGCATTTCAAAGCACATCTCTCAACCTTGCACACTTCACTCACTGTGATACCATAACCTAAACCTTTTAGGCATTTCTTCGAACACCTAGCAAGCAAGGAAAATCCCTCCCCAAAACCTAGGGTTTTACCTCAAAGCAATTCCATGGAGGAAAGAGGAGGTGGAGGAGGTGCTAGGCCGAGGAGGGTCGCCGGGAGGAGGCAGGCAACAGTGGCCAGGAGGGACAAGACGGGAGGGAGGCGCAACAGGCTTGGAGGCGGTGGTGGGGGTGGCGGCCGGAGGAGGCGAGGCCTGGCTGGAGAGAGCCGGCGACCAGAGGAGGAGGAGGGCACAATGGCGCTGAGAGATGGAGTCGGGGAAGACAGTGGGCTTGGGGAAAAATAAAGCTAATGGCTGGCTCCCCTCAAACCTCCCTTATATACTCCAACAAGTGAATGAACCAATAAAAGGCTGGGAAACAAATAAAAGTTACACAAAATTCTGGAGACCACAACCCACAATCTCCAAAGTTTTAAATTTCAAAACTACGGTGAAAAGAAAATCCTTTGAGTAAAACTTGCCGCAGAAGAATTACGGCTCGGAGAAATTCCCTTTCCGATATGCGTTCGTCATATCTCAAACTTATCGTTAAGATTCTTAAAACTGCGAGACGACCAATCTTTTGCCCTTCCGAATAATCCTTGGATTTAAGGAAACAAAAACAATTCCGACCATAAACCCAGGAAAAACGATTTTTTTTGCGGTATTACATGAACAGTACCTTGTTGTAAGGCCCATATATTATATCCATATCGTGAACTATAATCCATAGCGTGTTGTTTTATCGCATCTATAAAATTCAAAGACACATTTCATAAATCAACCGTGGGACATATGCGCCATTTTTTAGGCACCAGTGTTCATTGGATTCAATAGAAGATCATTTTAAAACGAGGTATAGACTCAGTAATTTCGTTTTAAGCAATGAAGTAAAATATAGTTGTTATGGTAATAATGTTGTATGAGATATATAGTAAATTTGGAAATCAGAAGCTAACAAACTTCTATCATCAGTAAAATTTTGCACATTAGATATAGTAATAGTGTCCTATAGATATAGTAAACCCGAAAACAAAAGTCGCATAATTTAGTAATTAGTATAATGTTGTTGTTACAATAGTAACGTTGCTTCATCGCATCTATAGTTTATCACCTCTGCATCATCACCGGAGGCAACAGTAAAATTTGAACACACATTTCGTAAATCAACCGTGGATCATATGAGCCATTTTTTAGGCGCCAGTGTTCATAGGATTCAATAGAAGATTGTTTTTAAATGAGTTATAGACTCAGTAATTTTGTTTTAGAAGGCAAAGTAAAATGTAGTTATTATGGTAATAATGTTGTCTGAGATAGATAGTAACTTAGGAAATCAAAAACTAACAAACTTCAACAATCGGTAGTAACATACTATGCACATCATTCGTCTCTACTATGAAGTACTATATATGATTACGTAGTAATATAAGATGCACATAGTAGTAAAATAGACGAGGTCGAGACAACATACGTACGTGTGGATGTTGGCGAATATGCTATAAGATCGATGGGCTTCAGGCCCATTTTATAGGTATTTAGTACCACATTGCCCGTGGAGCTTCATGTTTACCGGTTTATATAGCGAAATTGTCAGCGCAAATTTGATCAAAGTGATATGTGTAATGTTAGTAAGGATAGAGATATGTTTGTGGGCCCTGCTACACTATGTGTTGGTGGTGATGGACCCGGTCACATTATCCTTTAACACCACAATCACTTTTTCGTGTGTGTTTTCGATTTCTTTTTGCCACGTGCTTAAGCGGCATCCTCGCCAGTACCGGTAAGGTGACATAGGAGTCGGTACAGGGTAGTAAATATATCGTATTAGTGTAGTAACTGTTTATAAAAGCAATAGTAAAAAGTTATATATGGGGTGACATGGGTTTTGGAAAATTGTATCAAACAGAAGTTACAAAGATAATAATCTTTCATATACACTACATACTAAAATTTGTACAATTGCAAACGGCAGTTAATAGTAATTTTATTACATGTGTATGGGTTGTAGAAGATTATGTGTCTATAAGTACCGTCACCTAGTCGTCACTAGTTATTGTTGTTAAATATTTGTATAATTCTTAGTAAATTAAAAGTTTATATATAGTACTTAGATTTACTATAGATAGTAATTTCATTAAGGTCCTTTTCAATGTTTTTGACTCAAAGATATAGTTTATTTTGTTCCCCAATTATCTTTTTTTAACTATATATACCACAATAGGTTACTATCTGCTTCACCGGATGTTACAACTACACAAATATCATAGTAGGAAAATTTTTAGTTACATATAGTAATACATAGCATTTTGATAGTACAATCAAGTCAGCTCTAGTTTTCAACTATACAGTGGTACTAGGGCTTTATTTACTATATAATATACTATTTGATTATGTTTTAATATAGATCCCTATTAATTTATTGCCGACACGGAAGGGATATGCAATTTGACCAAAGAGGTGATTTCGTAATTGATTTACTGCCAATTACCCCATAGGAGTTTTCGGGCCTGGGCGTGTTCACGCGACGGGTTGGGTGTGTGTGTGTGTATGACTAGGCACCATAATCTAAAATATGAATTTCTCTTATGTATCGCATGCAAAAAAGTTTAAATTTTTTTATGTCTAGTTTACCTAGTTTACTAACTAGTTCAAACAAGTTTGAACTAAAATTCAAAATAGAGTTTCAATTTTTTTGATAGTTTCATTGTAGATGTATGATGATTATCTATATAAATACAAAGCGTGTGATCCAAATTCATTCTATATTTTGAATTCAAATATATTTTTAAAGGTATATATTTAATTTAATTATTATAGTGGTATATAACCTAAAACTGAAATTTTTGAAAAACATACCTAAATTTAAAACTAAAATTTTTAAAAAATATACCTAAATTTAGTTTGAATTTTCACATTTGAAATCATGGTACCTTGAGACCATAGTGTCCCATGGAGTCTGGGCTCCATGAGTTCAAAAGAGGCATCATGGAGACTAGGCTCTATGATTTCAAATGCATAAATTCAAGCCAAATTCGGGTGTAGTTTTTGAAAATTTTAGTTTTATGACATATAATCATCTATAACAATTCAAATGAAACACATGTATTTTAAAAATATACTTGAATTCAAAAATTTTGAATAAATTTAGATCATAAGCTATAATACCCTAATGTTTGAGTTTTGGAAAGTTTAAGAATTAAAATGAACCATTTGCATTTTTCCTAAATTAAATAAATCTTAATTTGAATTTTTATGAAGTAAAAGATTTAATTTGATTAAACTATACATCAAATATTGGGTTCTTTGTGCTCCAAGGATTTTTTTTTGTATATTTTGAGATTTTTTAAATTTATTTGCTATTTATTTGGATTTATATGAATTTCTAGTGTTTTTCTTAATTGGAAAATCAATTCTTATTTTGAAAAGCTTCTCGAGCCGATTCCTCCCAGCTTGTTCCTATTCCCCACTGGCCTGCCAGCCCATCGTGCTACCCCGGCTTGCCTCGGCCAACCCCGTGGCCCAACCCAGCTTTGCAACCCATGTGTGTCCAACCCACCTCGCCTCAGCCCAACTCGGCCTGTTCGGCACGCACGCCGCCGCAAAACCTAGCCGAGTGCCGCCCGGAGTCCATGTCTGAGATGCCACTACCTCCATGTCTGCCTCCTACACGCCTCCCTAGGGGGCTTTATAAGCCCAAGGACCCCCTGTGCCGTTCTCCCCATCTCGCATTGCCTTTTTAGCCCTAGCCCTCGTCGCCTGGAACGTTGTCATCTTCTCTAGCGAGCTCGCTAAAATGTGCCACCGTAGCCTAGGTCTTCGTCCTTGTCGATCTCCGCCATCGGTTTGTCTCAGCTATCGTTGGTTGCTTCTCCGAGTTCGCATCGTCACCTTCTTCTAGATCCATGCAAACCCAGGTCCGATCTATCGCTCCATCGCCTTTGGCCATGCTTTCTTCCCAGCGTTGATGAGATTCTGCCCACTCCTCACCAGAGGTCAAAGCCAAGCTGTGCTTGCGTGGCAGTCCACGTGACCGCCAAAGTCAGCGCCCCATCAGCTCTTATCGCCAGCGTGTCGTCTAGTCAACCACTGCATCGCCCATGACAGGTCAGCATCAAACCGGGTCTAGCTGTCAACCTAACCTTGATCTGTGCACTGGGTACACCGTGAGCCAAAAGCATCACCACAGACCCAGTCCACCAAAACCCCGGTCCCACCTGTCAGTGGTGACGTCAGCGCCACTACCTGCCTACGTCAGCAATGACATCATAAATTCTTTTTCTGTGGAAAAATAAATCCAAAAACTAAAAACCCTAATTGACATCAGCATGCCATAATAAAAGGAGTTTTCTTTAGGAAAACAATTCCAAAATATTAGAAAATATATTCTTTTTTTCTTGAATTTTAATCTTCCAAAGGTCCGTTCTCACTCATACGAGCTCCGATTGAGGTGATTTAAGTTTTTAAATTTTTCAAAAATCAAAATCTACATTCCATAGCCATTTATTTTCAATTTAGAGTTTGTCTAAGTCTTTTTTTTGTTGTTTATTTATATTCATTGCTTTCTTTTTCATAGACGCTAATTTCGAGGGAGCAAATGAAGAATTTGAAAATCAGACTCAACACTATAGTAGATCAACAAGGCATGTCTTAACCTTTAATCATGTTGAATCTATATTTATAAAAGTACTTTGATTTATACAATTGCATGCTATTTTTGTATCGATGATTAATTGTTGGGAATAGTTAAATACCTAATTATCATTATGCCACCTTGATTATTGGAATGCCAGGTATCCATTGTTACACTAGGTTGGGAAGTTATTAGTTGGACATGATTGTATTACTAACACTGGGTTATTGTAGTTATGCCTAGACATACTTATATAGTTGTACGATGAGATTCATATCACATTTGAAATATTGTTAATCTTGACTTAATGAGATGAAATTGTAGCAATTAGCCACTGATGTAAAATTTGTTATGCCATAACAAGATGTGTCATTGGTCTTGATTGAACAAAATAGCTTTCCCTTAGGCAAGTGATCGTGCAATAAAGGAGAGCTGATGGCACATTTGGCATATGTGAATGTTTTGCTTTAGACAACTTAAGGATTTAATATTGCGTACCATTAAATGGGCTTAATCGTAAAACCACATATCTCGTATAGGACAGACTTGGTTGATTAATTTGCAATGTCTAGATTTGAGTACTGCTTGTTGGTGTTCTGGTATGTATGGGTACATTCACATGGCGTAAGAGGGGTCCCTGAGGAGTGAAATCTTAGCGGACAGTACTGAGTTTAGATGAAGCATTGTAAAGATTTTGTTATGATCACTCGATCACATACTTTTGTATGGCGAGTCACAACAGACGTGATGAGTTGATTGTATCTTGTGGATAAAGTGTATAAACTCTGCAGGGTGTAAAACTATTTAAATAGTTGTGTTCGTGGTCATAGATATGCCTGAGGATTTCACATGAGGAATAGAATGTTTCATAAAATGTTAGAAGGTGAAATTATTTAGATGTGAACGGGAGTTCACTATTGATTTTGAGGTCTAAATTTAACGCTAATGAATTTAGTGGTTTGATGATTGTTTTAGATGGTATTGGGTGAAGCCTCACCATTCTATTCATGTTATCTATCATTGATTTACCAGTTATTTACTATCTTTTCATAAATACACTTTGAATCTATTTATTGTATTTAAATTCAAGTTATAGTTTTCTGCAAAAGAACCATATGACCATTCTTTGTCATGCCTTGCATGAATATATTTGCATCATTTCCTACGGTTTGCTGAGTGCTTTTTATACTCACGGCTATACGCTTTTGTTGATCAGTTGCTGCGGAAGGACTAGCAAATGCAAAATTCTATATGGAGTACTATGAAGACTACATGAACTAGGTAACCGTTCTCCAGACGATTACCTGTTGCATGTCGAATGGCCTAAGTTATTTTATTTCTGCTGTAAGAGTTTAATTGTTTCTTAATGCCTTAAGATATAGTTGTGTAAATTTTGACCATAAGGTCTCTTGCTCTATTTAATAATAATTTGATACTTTCTTAGTTAATTCTATTGGTGATATGCCCTTAAGGCAAACATGGAAATGATTGTATCATATTTTATATTTATGAAATAGTATAACTATTTGTTCTTTGAATAAATATCGATTGAATTGATCAACAAGTACATGACTTGTTCGTGCAACTCTTTTCATATATAGATGTTATTCAAGTTATCCCTAATCGGTTATCATAATATAGAATGATTACACTTCATAGATCAGCACATGTATTGATTGATGACCATGTTTGTAGGTCATAGAGATATGGAGATATCTAATCAATAATATGGACACATGTCGGAGAACATGCATTGGATAGACCCATATGAGAAACTGCGAGAATTGTTATATATATTCTTATGTGTCAACAGTTGGTCTCATATACAGTATATGTATGATTCTTAGGTATGAGATCATCATTGGTTTTCTAGATGTGCAATGGTTTACTTAGGGACTGCCAAATAGTACTCTTTAACTAGGTAGTTATAAAGATGGTTTTTGAATTTACCATGAAACATGCTGAGATATATGAATGATCAAGATAGAATTTGCCTCTTCTATATAACGGAGAGATATCTCTGGCCCCTCAAGGTAGATGGATTAAGAAAGGGCATGGCCATGCTGAATGTGATTGATAGTCAATCCAGGTAAATTAATTCACTATGGTATGAGTGAACGAATCGAGCTATCATAAGATTGCACGACTCTTGTCTTGAGTTAGATCTGATACCGCGAGGCAAAGGGAACATGACATTATTATACTATAGTAGGTTAGTCTGATGCATCATAAATATTTATTAGTCAATTTGTACTGCAAAGGACCGCTATTGATTATCAATCAGAAAGGTGTTTTCGAGTCATGTTGAAATATACATGAATCTATAGGGTAACACACTTGAAGGGTTTGGAAATATTAAAATCAGTTATCAGAGTTCTGATTGGATCTGTTTCTAATGGGCTGAAATGAATATGCACTTAGATTGGGCCTAATGGTTGGGTGCCACCGAGGGCTATAAAAAGGGGATGAAGGCTTCGGGTTTCAGGTAGAAGTTGTATGTAAAAGTTGCACCAACACCGAAACCTTAGCCATCCTCCACTATCTCTGCCGTGCGTACGGTGCTAGCACGTCGACGCTCGGTGTCCCAACTCCTGACATGTAGATACCGGTAGAGACGTGTCGGGACCCGGATATGCAAATCCGAAACCCTCTGTGTATACAGCACTAGTCCAGGATCACGCTAGTGCACACAGTGGAAACATAGATGACATATCATTCCATACATCGAAATAACTAAAAAGAAGCAAATTATTATTGAATAAGCAAGCGACCTTATAGTCAAGGTTCATACACCAATGCCTCTTGGCTTAAGAAACAAATAAAGCATTGTAAATGAAATACAATAACTTGGGCCATTCGACATGCCACGAGCAATCGTGCTGGGAACGCCTTCCTAGTCGGCGTAGTCTTCATAGTACTCCTCCTCTTGATACTCATTACGGTCCTTCCTCAAGAATCGAACAACAGGGCATAAAGCCGTGAGTACAAAGCGTACTCAACAAGCCGTAGGGAAATGATGCAATATATTCATGCACGGCTTGACAAAGGATAGTTATATGGTTTATTTGCGAGAAAGCAATAACTTGAATTTAAATACAATAAATAGATTGAAGGCAGATTGATAAAAACAATAATAAATAACTGGTAAATCAATGGTAGACAACATGAACAGAATGACGAGGCATCACCCTACATCATTCGAAACAAGTATCAACCACACAATTCAACAGTATGGCTTGAGACAACAAAACAACAGTGAACTCCTCGTTCACATCCCAACCATTCCACATTTCAAGAAAATACTCTATACCCCTTGTGAAATCCCCGGGCTTGTCCATGACCGCGGACACGGCTATTCGAATAGTTTACACTCTGCAGAGGTTATGCGACTTTACCCACAAGACATGATCATCCCTTAATGCCAAGCGCTAAGAACACACTTCCTTTGGTGTGTCGGCAGAGAGATCACTACAAAGCCTTTACAATGCATGTCTAAACCCAATCTCGCCCTCTAAGGTTTAGCCCTCGGGGCCCCTCTTGAGCCATGTGAGTCTACCCGTCCATCTTGGACCCCACACCAACAACGGCAATACTCAAGTCTGGACATTGCAAATTAATCACTAGGTCCGTCCCCATACCGGACTTGTGGTTGCACGGTTAGGCCCAGTTCAATGGCGCACAAGATTAAGTCCTTAAATTGTCTCAGGCAAGACAGCCACATCCCAATGTGCCAAACAGCACCCCCTTTACTGCACGATCAATTGCCCGAGGGAAAACATTTTGTTCAACCCAAAACCAATGGCATCCCCTGCCTTGGTACAACAAGTTTTACAACAGTGGTCAACAGCCACAATTCAATATCTCATTAAGTCAAGATTAACATTAGCTCACAAGTGATATGAATCCCATCGGACAACTAAGCATGGCTAAGCATAGCTACGATAACCCAATGCTGGTACTATGATTGTCCAACTAATAATGTCCCAACCTATGGTTAACAATGGATACCCGGCATACCAATAATCAAAGGGGGCATACTCAAACAGGTAAATAGCTACTCCCGTAAACTAGCATTGTTACACAAATAGCATGCAATTGTATAAAACAAAGTACTTTTGCAAACATGGGTTCAATATGATCAAAGGTCTACGACTTGCCTTCAATCTCTCCCGCTGCTGCAATCTCCGCTGGATGCTCCTCTCGCTCAACCGGTGTGTCGTCTACACGCGAAACACGCAAATCGAGGCAACACAATAAATAAACGGAAATAAATAAAATTCAAAAAGTTCATAAAAATGACACCAACAGATAGATCTTGATTTTAGATGAATTTAGAAATTTGAATCGTTCGAATCGGAGTTCGAACGGAGGAGAACGGGGCTTTCGAAGTTTAAATGGAAGAAAATCAGAAAAATAAACAGAAGGTGACACGTGTCGCGCTGTGATTGGTTGATTATTCGGAGTTTCTTGGATTTAACAGCGATTAAACGGAAGAAATTATGTCGCTGACATGCGGGGCCCTCGTGTCGGTGACACGGTTCACATGGAGTGGGTTCACGGCTTACGGATGACGAGGCGCCCACGGGTGAATTAGGGTTTACGTGGCGGTGAGTTGGCATCGGCGTGGGCGTAGCGGTGTGACAAGGGCGACGGGCGTGGCGTGGTGCAGATGTGGCCAGCACATCGCGAACAAGTGAGCAGCTAAGGCCTACGTGGCCTGACGTGGCGAACACATGGCGATGACTCGGCGCAACATGAGGTGACGAGGCAATTGACTGGCTCGGGACTTACCAAAAATATGTGGCGTAGATCTGGACCGTTGACGGACGATCCGACGGTCGAGGATGACGAAGGAAGAGCGACGGCGAAGTGGCGGCGATCCACCGCGTATTGGAGAAGACGAGACGATCCGCGAATGAACAATGGAGGAAGCGAGAAGAGTTAGGGTTTCGGAAGAGCATGAAGAGGTGAACTCACTTTGGTACCAAAAGGCGGCGGAGACTCACCGTGGCGAAGAATCTGGCGGAGAAACTTGCGCACGGAAGAAGAACTCCGAGCGAGATCACACGGCCACGACCACAGCGTCTCCGGCGATGAGAGAGAAGAAAGAGGCGGAGAGGCGAACCTTAGGTAGTGTGGCGTCGGCTTAAATAGCCTCGGAGGCGGGAAAACTCGGACGAAGCGGCGTGGCGGCGCAAAAAACCGGAGGCGATTAGGGTTTCGGCGGGCGCGGCGCGCGGGCGACGTGGCGACATCTATGCCATCGGCGCGGATCGCAACGGCCTGACGCGTCTTTGGCCGAAGGCCGCTAACGCGAGGAAGTGGGCAGAGGCGGAACAGAGCGGGCCAAGAGAAAAGGTTTCGCCCGAAGGGAAAAGGGAATTAAAATTAATTTCTGAATTTAAGAAAATTACAAAAATCGAATAAGAGCCAATAAATTCAAATAAATAGCAAATAAATTCAGAAAAATATCCAAAAATACAGAAAAATTCCTTGAAGCACAAGGAACCCAATAAAAACTGGAAACCTTTAATTTGATGCATAGATTAATCAAATTAAATCTTATAATTATTAGAAAATTCAATTTAAGCTTTGGTTAATTCAAGAAATTGCAAATGATTCCTTTTTTATTTTAAACATACCAAAACTCAAATTTTGGGATGTTACAAACCTCCCCCCTTAAAGGGAATCTCGACCCCGAGATTCGGACTGGCTAGAGAATAGGTGGGGAAACTCAGACTTCATATCCTCTTCTCGCTCCCAAGTGGCTTCCTCTTCTGAATGATTGCTCCACTGGACTTTGCAAAAACGGATGATCTTACTTCTCGTGATGCGCTCTGCAACATCCAATATCTTCACTGGCTGTTCCTTGTAAGTGAGATCCTCTTGCAAATCGATAGCTTCCAACGGCATCTGCTCTTCTGGCACTCGCAGGCACTTCTTCAACTGAGACACATGGAACACATCGTGAATTCCAGCGAAGGACTGAGGCAACTCAAGCTTGTAAGCAACTTCTCCTCTTCGTTCTAAGACTTTGAACGGTCCAACATATCTAGGGGCAAGTTTCCCTTTTACTTGAAATCTCTTAACTCCTTTAAGAGGTGTGACTCTGAGATACACATAATCATTGGGCTCGAAACTCAAATCTCGGCGACGATTATCTGCATAACTCTTCTGTCTGCTTTGAGTTATCTTCAACTTGTCTCGTATTAATCGAACTCGCTCTTGACTTCTTGCGATATGGCGAGGACCAAATAATGTCTTTCTCCGTCTCCTTCCAATTGAGAGGAGTTCGCACTTTCTTCCATATAAGGCTTCAAAAGGGACATTTGCGGTCGGCTTGATAGCTATTGTTGTAAGAAAACTACGCATAGGGCAAACACTTGTCCCATTTTGCACCATAGGTCAAAGCACAAGCTCTTAGCATATCTTCAAGAATCGGTTCACGCAGCGTTCGGTTTGTCCATCACCCCAGGGTGATAGGCATTACTAAACACGAGATGAGTTCCCATAGCTTCATGCAAACTCGCCAAAAACGAGAGGTAAACGGGTTCCTCTATAGGAGACAATCTTCTTAGGCACTCCATGAAGTGACAATCCTTGACATATATAATTTCGCCAATTTATCTCGGTGTAGGTAGTCTTAACTGGAATGAAGTGAGCTACCTTAGTCAATCGATCCACTATTACCTAGATCGAATCATAACCTGCTTGGGTCTTAGGAAGTCCGGTAATAAAATCCATACCAATTTCTTCCCACTTCCACTCTAGAATCTTTAATGGCTGAAGCAATCCTGCTGGTCTCTGATGCTCTGCTTTAACCTTCTGGGAGATATCACACAGAGCAACATACTCTGCAATCTCACGCTTCATGCTAGGCCACCAATACCTTTCCTTGAGATCTTGATACATCTTGGTACTTCCAGGGTGAATGGAGTATAATGTCTCATGCGCTTCTTTGAGTAATGACTCCTTGAGCTCTTTTCGATCAGTACACAAATCGATTCTCATACCACACGGTACCCTTTTCATCTTGATGAATCACTCGGGCTTTTCCTTTCTTCATATTACTCTTGATCTCCTTGATATCCGCATCATCGGCTTGGGCTTCCCGGATCGATCTTCCAATGTTGGGCGACTTCCAAAGTTGCTAAGTAACCTTCTTGCACCACTTCTAGTGAGCTTAGAAATTCCTCATAGAGTCTTTGGTGACTTTCCTTAATCATCGTGGTATTGCAGTAACTCTTTCTACTCAAAGCATCAGCTACGACATTGGCTTTGCCTGGATGATAATGGATACCAATGTCATAGTCCTTGATTAACTCTAACCATCTTCTTTGCCTCATATTAAGTTCGGCTTGGGTAAAAATATACTTGAGCTTTTATGATCGATTGTACACCTCACAGCGATTCGATGAGGTAATGACGCCAAATCTTTAAAGCATGCACTACGGCAGCTAATTCCAAATCATGGGTCGGATAGTTGACTTCATGTGGCCTCAGCTGACGCGAAGCATATGCCACAACCTTCTTATCTTGCATTAGTACACAACCGAGTCCTTGACGGGATGCATCACAAAATATCTCAAAATCCTTTCTGATATCTGGCAAAACAAGCACTGGGGCAGTTGTCAAACACTTCTTTAGCTCTTGAAAACTTCGCTCACACTCTGATGTCCAAGCAAATTTCTTCTCCTTTTTCAAAAGTTGGGTGAGCGGTCTAGCTTTTCTGGAAAAACCTTCTATGAAACGGCGATAATATCCCGCCATTCCAAGGAAACTTCTAACTTGGGTTACCGTCTTTGGTGACTCCCAATTGAGCACATCTCTCACTTTACCAGGGTCAACAGCGACACCTTCGCCTGATATAACGTGACCTAGGAAAGCAACTTCTTTCATCCAGAACTCACATTTGCTAAACTTAGCATAGAGTTGATGCTCTCTTAGCTTTGTCAATACTTTCCGCAAGTGATCCTCATGTTCTGCCTCACTCTTGGAATAGACCAGAATGTCATCGATAAAGACAACAACAAACTTGTCTAAATATTCCATGAATACTTTATTCATCAGGGTCATGAAATAAGCAGGGGCATTGGTCAAACCAAAAGACATCACGGTATACTCATATTGTCCATACCGAGTCACAAAAGCTGTTTTGGGTATATCCTCTTCTGAATCTTCAAGCGATGGTAACCACGACCTCAAGTCAATCTTCGAGAATACACTGCTCCTTGAAGCTGGTCAAATAAATCATCAATCCTTGGCGGAGGTACTTATTCTTAATGGTGACCTCATTTAGAAAGCACGATAATCTACACACATCCTCCGAGTTCCATCCTTCTTTTCAACTAGAAGAACTGGGCTCCCCATGGCGTAAGAACTTGGTCTAACAAAACCACGATCTTGCAACTCTTTGATCTGTTTCTTTACTTCACTAACTCATTAGCGAGGCATCCTATACGGTCTCTTGAAATGGGTGGCGTTAAAGCGATAAAAGAGTATAAAGCATTCATTTAAGTAGTATATTAGAGGTAGGAGTATGTATTCCGGGAGTATGAAAAAGGATTCTATATATATATATACTATATTACGGATTTTGAATATATATATATATATATATATATATATATATATATATATATAGCTCCAAACAACCATTAAGGCGATCATGGAACAATGCAAATGGTGGATGGGGAGTAACTACTCATAGGAGTACAAGATATATATATATATCTACTAATTCTAATTAGGAGTTGGTGGTGTCACGTCCGTTCTCCACCACTAACCCACAAAATCGAATCGGATGAAAAAAACCGGTCTATCCTTTTTTTGCTTTCGTTCCTCGCGATAGTTCTCGACTCGTTCCTCCCGAACAAAACCGAACCGGCCCCTTCCTCTCCGGATAGCTCCAGATTTCGTTGGTCTCGATCTCATTCCCCCCGGCCACCTGCCATCATCGTCTCCGATCCCAGCTCCTGATCCTCGCCCCCTTCTAGATCCAGCTCCTGATCCGAGCACGCGCTTGCCGTCGGTGCCGAGCCCGACCTCCTTTACGAGCGGCAGGTTCTGGGTGTTAAGCACCACCACGCGGCCGCCGTTCTTGATGTCCACGTCCAGGGGCGCCTCCAGACAATTGAGCGTCATACCCTCGTGGTCCTTGGGGGACGGCTTGGGGAGCTTCTGCCCGGCCTTGAGCTTGACGATGCCTAGCCTTGAACTACTTATTTTTAGATCTTTCGGGACGTATATCAAGAATATCATTTCTAAATTTGTTTTAATATCATGAATGCCTAAATTCATGTCAGAGGAGAAACCATAAAAACTTGTGTAATCGGGAGAAATAGATGTTTGATCTTGTAGCACAATTTTCTTTTGTTGTTTGAGCTTTATGTTTCGTTACCAAATTTATTTTTCGTAGCAACACACGGGCATTGAACTAGTGTATATATATACTAATATAAATTTGCAGTTGGTGGCAGCGGTCCGTTCTTCCTAGCCCCCCATATCTCCAATAATGACCGGTCATTATAGCTAATTATTCTTTCTTGATTTCTGACCAACCATATCTCTAAATCTATTGATTATTATAGTAAAATCCACGATTATTGCTGGTAATTAATAGCCGCCAATAATTCCTTTTGTAATCTATATATGCTGTATAGTTTTCATATAATCAATCATGGAATTCATTCAAGATCTCCCATGTTGTGCCGCGTAGTGGCGTAATGAACTCGATTTAATCGATCAATAAGTGAGCGGACCGGCGTACATAGCCGTAAAGGCGCTTGAAGGTCGAAAGCCGTGGTCAATAATGCTTCGCGGAAGGACACCAGAGCGAACGCCCACCGGTGCGGTGACTAACATCGCCGCTTGGGCGTGAACAAAGCGTACGACACTTCGGCGCGGTTGCCCGGCGACACTGGTGGAACGTCATTGGCGGTGAGAGAGTCATTGGCATACCCCTTGGAGATAAACGGGTTAATCCAGTTGAACATCGCGAGAGAGAGAAATGACGCGGTGGCGCACGGCATGGCGGGTGCCTCGGCGCTGGTGTTTTCTAGTTCACCTTCATGGGCTCCGGTGTCATGGCCAGTGATGGCTAGGTACGTTAGAGGCATGGAGATGAGTAGATCGGCAAAGGCGAGAGGGTCATCTGGGAAGAGCAGTGAACCATCGGCATAGCAAACCACCGCCGAAGCGGAGAAGAGTGCGGCGTCGAGGGCGGTGGCAATCCAAAAGACGCGAAGGTGCAAATGCTGGGTGGCGGTGGTGGCCCCTTTCTCCGAGGTGACTGACCATGCGGCCATAGCGTGCGCGACGAAGTGGGCGGAGAAGAAGGCAGACTTCATAGAACGCCATGGAGTGCTCGGCAGGAGGAAGAACGCAGGTGCGAGGAGGACGGCGGACGCCGCGGCGAAGATGGCGAATGCCCCAAACGCGCCCGCGTCTCGTGCTCGGGGGAAGCTACAGTGTCGCCCCTGCGAAGGGGGTGGATGACGAGGACGAGCGAGGCAACGAGGAAGACGAGGTCGATGGCACCGAGGAGCGCGCGCTGCAGGCATGACAAGAGGAAGAGGAACGCGAGCTGGTAATATAAATTGCAACAAGGGATAAAAATGATTGATTGATTTTTGAAATTGGTAATATATATATTGCTACGTACAATATATTTGGTTTTAATTCATACCGGAGAAAAAATCATAAACACTTTTGTAATCGGGAGAAATAGATGTTTGATCTTGTAGCATAATTTTTGTTTATTGCTTGACATTTATGTTTCGTTACCAATTTTATTTTTCGTAGCAACACACGGACATTGATCTAGTATGTATTTATATGTATGTTGTGTGTGTATATATATACAGACTACCGAATTAGATGCATACCTCTACCTCTTCCGCCGGTGATGTTGGCATGAAGCCAAGAAGATGCATACTGGCTACTCGGACATTACTTGTGGTGAGGAGTATACAGTTCAGACAAGACGATGGCGATCTGTGAGGCGCCATCCATACAACGACGCCTGATTGTGTCGCTCGTCGAGATCGCGGCGGCGGCGATCCGCGGGCTCCCCTGAGGCGAATGAAAATGCAGGGCATGATTGAGAGAGAAAGGGTTTCAAAAGGAATCGAAATCCGGTAATATAGGAACACAGTCGTTCTATACGTGTTGGATTTTACGAGCAAACCCGGTAGCATCAGAGTAACTACTCTAAGAGTACAAGATATTTCTCTCTCTCTCTCACACACACACACATATATATATATATATATATATATATATATTTCCGAAGCTCTAAAGTAGATATTTCCACCTTCAATATACCACTTAAATGAACGTATTATACTTCTTTATCATTTTCGATATACTCCAATAATGATTCTAAGATACTCCAATATGACATGGTTGAAAAAAATCATCGGAGCCCTATATTTTTTTTGCTATATACACTTTTACATATGTGAAAAGAATATATAAACAAATTATGCTATAAAGGGTGGACTTTGATAATTTTTTTTGTGGAACTCACTTTGGAGTATCTTATAATCAGTGTTAGAGTATACTCAAATGGATAAAGAGGTATAATAATATCATTTAAACAGTATATTGAAGGTGGGAATCATCTCTAGGAGTATAGAACCATTTTCCTATATATATATATATATATATATATATGAAATCGAAATGGGACACCAAGGTGTTTGGGCATTATAATTTCAAATGCACGAATTCAAGCCATATTCGAGTATATTTTGCAAAAATTTCAGTTTTACAGTATATACCCATCTATAACAATTCAAATGAAACACATATCTTTGAAAAAATATACTCAAATTCAAAGACTTTGAACGAGTTTGGATCACATACTCTGCTAATTTATATATGCACATATACCTACTACAAAACTATTATCAAAAAAAGAAACTCTAGTTTGAATTTCAGTTCAAACTTGATTGAACTAGTCAGTAAACTGCTTAAATACAACATCCTAAAAATTTAAAAAAAAATCGTATAAGAATATATAGAGAAAATTTTCCTTTTAGATCATAGTGTCTAGGTACCAAAGTGCCCCAAATAATTATACTATATATACTTTTGTGTGTGTATATACGGAAGGAACCGATGTTAAAGGCACTAATTAGTGGCCAAATGTTTTTCGTCTTCCTTCGTTGATTTTGACGGCGAATGCGCCCAAAGCGGAACGCATCTGGTGGTAAACGTTATCGGTAGCACTAGAACTCCACCATCGCCCAATGATTTCGAGTGCCGACTAAAATAAAAAAAATAAAAAAGAGTAAACAAAGTTAGCGCAGACATCTTTTCTTTACCGATTGCCGTGTGATGAGCACGTGAAAAGTGAAATCCAATCCTCGACCCATCAGATCCAATCCCAATCCACTGTCCGCCCCCAAGTAATTTAACCATGTATAATCCATATATAGTTTCAATCGGCTTGGATTCGGTCACTTTTTTATATTCTAAATCATCTTTTTTCACACTTAAAGTTAGATACGAATAGTGTCGAATACGAATACGGTGCGAACAATATTGGTCACGGATTCAAAACGAATAAGGAGCGGAATCGATACGATATCAGATATTTTTTGTCAGATAACCACATAAAGCACACATATAGCAATGATTGAAGCTAAATCAAAGGACACGAAGTGATGGAAAGGAATAATTGGTAGAGGCAACATGATGAACTGTGAACCAGTGATCATTACTAATATCAAAAAGATTTTTGAATTGAATAAACGGAGGATTAGAACCACACCAACAGCCTTCCACCCATCACTCGCCATCATGCATCTTCTGCCTTTAAGATATTCATTTTTTACTTTAAGCAAGTCAGCTCAACAAGTGGAATCGTCTTGCTTAAGCTTAATATGTTTGACAGTTTTGCCCTGCTTGCCACAAGCCTTTCTCTCTTCCCAATTTCCACCACAATTTGTACAGAAGGCTAACATTTAGGCCTTGTTTGGAAACAATGTAGCTTTGTAGTTTTTAGGTAATACCATGATTTCTAAAAATACTATGGTATCTTATACCATAAAGTGTGTGGTTACTATGCCAAAAACTCTGTATTAAAAACTATGGTTTGGTAGATACTATGGTATTTTTAGAGTATTTGAAACTCCACTCCAACACAAAATTTTCATGATTTTGACTAGTTTCTTATCTATTTCCACTCAAACACCATGGTTTGTGATGTTACATCCAAACAGTTGTTAGTTCCAAGGAATACTATAGTTTCAAAGAGGTTTGGTAAAACCATGGTATTCATGACAAAACAATTGCAAACCATAGTTTTGAAAAATTATGCTTCCAAACAAGGCCTTAAAGTATGAGACAACAAGTAGCTTAAGAGAAGAGGAACCGGCAAGTAGACACAATATTCAGCGACCTAACTACTCTCTCCATTCACATACATCTGCGTTACTTTCGATAGAGATGGTTTCTAAAATATAACTTTGACCAATAATTTAAATTGTCTTGGTAAAAATCTATACAAATTTGTTGCTATGGATGTAATTTTTGCTCTATTTTCATGTATATGGGTTCCATACCTTCAGAGAGGAAGAGGAAGACCCCGGAGGGAAGTGAGATGCAGGAGTGGAGGCACAGAACTGGGAAGAAGCCTCACTGTTGCCATCATCTAGCCTCGAGGCAGCCACTTGCTGTTAGCCGGTGATGCCTCGATCGTGGCCTTGCTCACCTCAAGTCGCTCATGAGGATGGGCGGCGATAAGGGTGTGAGGTAAGGGTGGAGGGGCGGTGGGAGTGTGGCGGCGGGATGGGCAGATGGCGGCGGTGGGAGGGCGGCAGCGGGAGGGCCTTGCGGTGTGTGATGTGGTCGAGCGTCGGGGGGACCGAAGGAGTCAAGGAGAGTCAAGAGACTGACTAGGAGTACTAGGGTTTGGTTTGTACTAGGCCTAAGCGGCTGGGCCTGTGAGCCAGCCGGATGATTGTTGGATATCCAATTAATTTTATCCGAATGTCTCAAAAAATAAGTTCAGAATATCCCGATCCAATGTATAGTGCTCTCTAGAATTCGAATCTAAATCCAAAATAAAATATCAGAAACTAATACCAAATCCGACAACTATCCGAAATAATTATCGTAATTCCATCCGAACATAACCAGTCGATCGGTCGAAAATTATCTAAAATGATTACACTCCAAACCATAGGTAGATGATATGCACATCCATCTAGACCGGTTCAATACGCCATGTCGTTTTGGGCTGGCCTCAAAACATAGCACAATATAGATATCTTTTGACCAGGCTAGCATGGCATGAATAATGGGTTGTTCTGGATCTAGAAACTCGGTACGACGGACGACATGACACGACATGACTGATTGGATTGTGCCTAAGTTGGCTTGGTACAAAAGTGGCTCTTAAGTAAAAATGTCATATCTACAGCTTATCTCATCATCAACTATTTTACCCTAACGAATCAAACATCATCAAATTCTATCTCTCCCCTTTGTCTCCTTCCATGACCTATCCAACATAGCAACCATCTCCCCACATCTCTGTTATCTCCTCTCACCCTCCTCCACCCCTGCTTTCTCCCTGCTAATGTTGAACATACGAACAATCTAAACATTAGAGACTAGTTGGTATATATGCATGTTTTTACAGTACTCTTTTCCTTACCATGGGAAACACACGCTGGGACATAAGATTTTTAACCAGACAATACCTTTGTATCTGCACCTAATGAACAAATAAAATTTAATTCTTTTTTTAAATAATTATGTGTACCAGATTCTCGCCAGTGGTTAACGCTCGCTCGTCATCCTTGGTGCCATCTACGGCGACGAACCAATGGCAGCAACGTTTACAACTCTACATTCCAAAGGACAAGACCTGGCGTGTCCAAGATCATGCCTAGACCTCCTAGAGATGAGTCGGACCAGTACGACATGACACGACGAGGTTACCGTGCCGAGGTATTGCAGAGCAGTCACGGCACGCTGCGGTCAGAAGCCAGTTGAGCCTACCGTGCCCGGCCCAACTCACACCTCTGCATTCGTCTTTTCACTTCATCACCCATGTATATCCCGTTCTGCACTTGTGCCCGTGATTCCGAAAGAAATCGCATCTCATCTCGTGTGTTTATGTGTATTTCGTTTGCAATAGCAAGGACCACAGTAGTTCACACACATTTATTCATCTAAATCAGTGGAGAATGACAGGTTGGACAAACAAAAAAAAGGCTTATTTAGAACGTAGGAAATTCACAGAAAACCAATCAATCTCTACATGGTTTCATGTGGATCACGGAAATTATAGAGAATTCAGAGAGAAAAAAACACATGGAACGGCATGCACTATCCATGCCACACACCTTGTTTTGAGATTGGTGCATATGAGAGGATAAATACAGTCAAAAAACATTTTTTATATGGGTATCTCTCTACTGTCTTATCTCTCCATCTCTCTCTTTTTCATTTCAATCAATTTGCAGATCCATCCATTTGAATCAAGCATGAAATTCAATCAACTTTCCATCTTCAATAAATTAAAGAAATTCCATCCATTTTCGGTTCTTTATCTTCAAAAAACTGCAAATTTGTTGCAATTGCAAATTTTGGATGTTCATGCTCACAGTCATAAAAAATTGCATTTCCAGATTTTGTCTCCAAAAAAAGCAAGGAAAATCAACTTCAAGAAACTGCAATAAGTTGCCCTTTTGGATTTTGTCTCCAAGAAAATGCAAGAAAACATTAAAAGATGCACAAATTCGGATCCAACAAGTGAAAAATCAAGATGCACAAATTCGTATCCGCCAATCAAGATGCATAAATTTGGATCCAATATCTAAATCAAGAAGTACAACACAAAATTGGATCAACATGTCAAAAAAGTATGAGGGAGGAGATGGGGATGATGCCGACGAGCTGGAGGGGAAGCTCAAAAGTCAAAACTAGAGGGGACACCGGATCCGGCAAGGAGGCCATCAGATTTGGTGGCCAAACGTAAGGACGAGACCGGATCCATCCATGCATGCTTTGGCAGCCAATCTGTGCGCCGTCCTCCATCTCATCGCGCGACCGTCCCCATACCCTAGGGTCCCTCTTCGACTGTAGCAGCGGCGAACAAGAGAGATGGAGCGAGTTGGGAACTCAAAAGGAGTGATAGGATATGGGTGAGCAGTGGTGGAGCCAGGATTTCAGTAAGCCTTAGGCAAAAAAAATAAGGGACTAATACTAATATCAAAGATTACGGATATTGAGGTATAACAAAAGTACAGTACAAATACACAAGTAAAAGTAAATTTGAATTGCATGCTTAACATTTCAACAAAATATATAAGATATGTTAAAATAATATAGCGTAGTGGAGAATGTCATCTAGTGGGGTATCCGGCCAGGCGATAGCCGAGCAATTAGTATCAAGGAGCCAATGATCCTCGTTACAAGCAGGGATGACTGATGCTCCTCTCCACCCTCCAGACTGATTGAGATGGCGAGATGCAAGTAAAATTAGCATGAACTACTGCATTGTTTTGGCTGTAATTGCAAATTTGCAATGAATGAAGAATCAGGAAATATTCATATGACTATATGATAATTGTGTATCACAATGTAAGACTCAAATCAAATTACTCAAGGCAATCTAATCGAGCATCGGTCACATGGTTGCTCAACAGTGAATTAAAGAAGGCATAAGCATGAATTACAACCACATCTAGAACTGAGAAATTTGGGCAAATCTAACATACAAAAAAGGAGAGAGATTTGTCATATCCTCAATACACAATACTAATCAATCATCACATCTTAACCTAGATTGAGGATGGAGGCAGCTGGGGGCGGTGAGGCATGTGTCAAGGGAAGGTTGGCGGCGGTTGGGTCAAGGAGCCACAAGAAGGGATGGTGGCGTCAAGAGGATGCTGGGGACGACGGTTCCGGAGCTTGTGGCGGCAGCGACAGCTTGGCTTGGTATTGGGCGTACGACGATCCGGTTGGGACAGTGCAGGGCAAGCGACCAGGCACAGGGTGCAGTAGGGCCATCAATGGTCTGAAGCACAGTGGGTGACGCCGTAAAGGCCGATGACGGTGATGGTTGATACGCAACGTTATAAGTTCAAGAGCCATTGGTTTTGGTGATTGATATAGATTAATGCTTAATCCTTATTTAATGATAAACCTAATCATTATGAGACTAACATGTCTATTGAGCAATTGTTTAGTAGTCTCATATTTGGAATGGAAAATGGAAAAACCCAAGGTATGTATGCACATTCTTTCTAGTATTAATTGCATACTTTGGATTCAAGTTAAAGTATGAATGTCCCCATTGTATTAACCACAAAATGTGCATCATGTTTCCCAATCCATATATTACATAGATGCACACATTTAGGGGGAGTTCACACTCTAACTTGAAGAGTCAATTTAAATGAAAATTTAAATTGAGTTCATTTGTCTTATTAATCATTAAAGAACACTTCATCATATGTTGATGGTATTCCTTGATTAATTAAGGACAAATGAATAGTTCTTAAGTATAATGAAGCATGCGTTGCATTATTGTACTTAAGACACATTTTATATCATTTAAATTGATTAAGAGTTATGCTCAATTGATCTAAAGGCATACATTATGTGTTAATGGAGTGTAAGAGATAATTGAGACAACCATGCATCTTGGATTAACTATTTTATGAGTTATGATTGAGTTAGGTTAAGTACAAAGATGGATGAGATGATGAAAACGGGACAAGGACGACATCATGAGGTGATGGACGTCAAGAGGAGATCCCATAGAGATTAAGAGAAGAGCGGAGTGATGATCCCGGGGGAGCGTAAGAGTGAAGAGCATAAAGACCCCAAAGGGGATTGCTTGTGTGCGGCGGCGAAGGTATAACTAGATATGCTAAGGACTTTCTAGTCTTTGAGTCTAGTTTTTATCGTCGTACTATTAAGAGGGGTTGAGTCCTAGTTTGAGCTTCATCATGTGTTGATGATCTCAATCCCATATTCACTCGAGCTCAAATCTTGTTTGGATTTGGTTTTTGCATAGAGCTAATCATTTGGCATGTGTTGCGAATGAGTTAATCTTATGCTTGGTTGTTATTGCATATAGCTTTGATTTGCATGTGTTGCAAATAGGATAAGCTAATGCGTTTGGCTTTTGTGTGAAGTTCATTCTTGCATGTGTTGCAATTGTTGAAGCTTCATGTTTTGTTTTCTATTTACAAAACTAATCTTTCAAAATCAAAGTGGTTGCTTGGAGCTAAGTTTTGCATGTGTTGCAATAGGAGAGAGCTCAAGTATGATTTGGTATTTATGTGGTTGTATGGAGCTAGAGGCTTGCATGAGTTGCGAGTAGAAAGCTCATACGTTTGATTTGGTTTTAGTACATTTGCATGGAGCTAAGATTTGCATGTGTTGCAAATAGAGAGCTCATGCATATGAGTTTGATTTGGTGTTGCTTGGAGCTAGACTTTTGCATGTGTTGCAAAGAGTAATGCTCAAGCATGAAATATGTTTAATGTGTTATTTGCAAGTTTGTTGTGCGAATAAACCGAGGTCTACGAGTCCGGAATCCCGAGAGCATGTGAATAGGGCTTGCAACAGGTGTTTGCAAGTTGACTAGGTCTCATGTTGACCTTCACATGGCTAGGGAGATTAATTTCATAGACTCGGATTTGATTTGCTTAATACGTTTTGCAAATAGATCTTGAGTTGATTGCGAAATGTGTTTTTGCAATTTTGGTTGAGATTCTTTGAGCATGAGCTATAATGGTGCAAATGTGTTTTGCACAAGTGTATGATCATGTGTTGATCATCCAATGGCTCAAAGAATAGTGTTTGGTTTTTAAAGAAATGATTTTAGTGTTGAAAATATGGATTTCTTCAAAACCGCCGGCTGTCTGAGTTGCTTTGTGCAGAGCTACATTTAAGACTACGCTTATGGGAGCGGTAGTGCACTTTGGCGATGACTCTGGGATGAATCTTGTCGGTAGCTATATTTCAGAACGAGTGCTTTCTGAAGAGGGCGAGGCCGACACTACCGCTGATTGGGTGCAGTACTGCCGCTAAGTCGGCACTACCGGGCCTCTGAGGCCGGTAGTGCCGGACCTGCTGCTTTTCTGCCCGAATTGCCCCCAAACGGCTAGTTTTCTTGGTGGGGTTATAAATAGACCCCATGGGGGGCTTGGGCAGGGTGTTGCTGCATTTGTGAAGTATCTTGACTCTTGTATGAGTTGTGTAGAGGTGGTTTGCATGTGTTGCATCCCCTCAAGTTGATTCTTGAGCTAAGAGTGAGACTAATTGCATGTGTTGCAATTAGGAAGTGGATTGAGAGCCTCTTGTGCATGTGTTGCACTTGAGGGAGGCCTTGGTGCATGTGTTGCACTTGGTGATCACCGGAAGCGCATGTGTTGTGCTAGGTGAAGCTCAAGCGGGAGGCTTGACTTGTTACTCTTGGAGGTTGCCGACTCCTAGATGGCATAGAGCGTCATGCGCGGGAGCTCTCAAGGTTGTGAGAAGCCCCAGCGAAGTTTGTGAAGGTTCGGGTTGAGCCTACGCGAAAGCGTGAAAAACCACATCTAGTGGAATCAAGGCGGGTGCTCATTGCGGAGCCGGTCTAAGGGTTTGAGCTAGCCTCAACGTGGACTAGGGGAGACTGGCAAGTCTCCAAACACTACGGAAAAATATCGGTTGTCTCTTGTCTCATTTATATTCAAGCATTTCCATTATCGCCATATTATTGATTGCCTGATCATATTAGAATTGCCTAGTATTTGATTGATTGTTCAAATTAGCAATTCTTGTATAGAGACATAATTTAGTTAGTGCACTAGTGAGCCTAGTTGATTTAGGCCTTAATTGTCAAAACCTAGTTTATCGCTTCCGCATTATCTTTGATTAGGTTTTGATATAGGGGTTGATTAGAGCGAATTATTTTAGTGAGCGATTAATTTTGTAAAACGCCGATTCACCCCCCATCTAGGCGCATCCTCGATCTTACAAACATCCGATGGTCAATGGCGGCGGCTAGGGTGCAACAGCCAATTGCAGTGGCTAGGGGATGGCTGACTATGGATGGCGGTGGCTAGGGAGCAATCAATAGCTACGCACCAGTGGCTAGGGCCCGGTGGCAATGGCTAGGGTGTCGTGAGGAAGACTAAGGAGAGGAGCGCATGAGCACTGCACGGGCGTGAGTCATGTGAAGGGGTGAGACATGAGAAGAGTTGAAGTGGTGCTAGTGCAGGCCATGAGGAGAAGAGGAGTCAGGCTGAATTAGCGGTGCAGCATCAGGCCATAAGCACTGTGTGGTGTAGATGGTGCATGGGGCTTCATGTATATGTGGTAAAACCACGCTCATGAACCGGATCACTTTTTCTTGTCTACCATGACCACCATTTGTCCCTAGCCCCCACTAGTCACTCACCCACCCTCGTTCTGACAACAACCTTCCTCCAACTCCCCTTGCACTCTTTTCTCATACTTATCCCAAAGAGCTTCCACAGTGTGTGTTTTTTGGCCTCTAAAAAAAGAGAAGTGTGTGTTTTTTTGGCCTCTAAAAAGAGAGAAGAGGCATAGTGATGACACCACACACTATAGCCTTGGGTCGCAAAGCAAATTAAATTGCTTAGCGCTACCTCTAGGTGTAGAGGCCACCTCCACCCAATAAAAAAATTCATGTCCCTACTTGTCATACAACACAAGATGGTGATGATGTTGTCACACCTCATCCACCACCATCCACTGTGAGCTGCCAACATCATCGATTGACCAGAGTTAGGGAAGCCATATTCAATCGTGTCGGAGTTGGACAAGCCAGATCCAATCATCGCCTTCAAGGTTGGCCATCTAGTGTGTCAGCAATGCCACTGCCCCTTAGGTTCACCTGAGCCGTCGCCAGTTGGGTCCTCTTGCACCGCCACCACTACTCAGTTGTGTCTGGATCTCGTTGTTGGGATGGGAAGCCGTTGCTATCTTTGGATCTAGGCCGCCTACCACTTGACTCTGCCCGATGATCGCACCGTCATCACTTGAATCCACCTTCATAGCCAACGCTTCCGCCTTCAGCCAGAAAAACCTCACATGACTTCACTATTGGGATGAGATGGATGGTAGTTGGGTAGGGAATTTTTGTGCTTTTTCAATTATAGTTGAAAAAATAGGGTCCACCTTAGAGACAATTTCTGTTGCTAAACATTGTGGATGCTCTAATCAATCACAAGCCACTCCCAGCTAGCTAGCTAAGCTCTAGGGCCTGTTTAGGGGAGCTGCGGCTGGGTTGAAAAGCTGCTTATAGCTTGCTATCTTTGTAAAGTAGTATGTAATGTGGCATTGCGACTTTTGTTGTTATCTTTGTTTGGCAAGTGATTCTTCTTTGTAGCTTTTGAGCCAACCGAGCGAGGAGGTAGTAACATAGCGAAGTACAACAACGTTCGAATGGGGAGGTGACGTGGAGGCGGAGGCGGGGTGGCGGAGGTCGAGAAGACAGAGCAACCAAGGTGGGAGGTGGTCAAGCAAGCCGCGTGAAAAGCTCCTCCCAGCCTGCTGCTCTTGGGGTGTTTCATATGGCTGTAAACAGCTTCCCGGCTACTTTGCTTGGTACGTGCTATTTGGAGGAGCTTTTGATTCAAAGCTGAAGCACAACCCCCTCCTCAACAGCCCCCTAATCTCTCTCTTGCCTTCTCTCTCCTCTAGCTCTAGACTTGGGTACCATTGTGCCACCATTCACCGCTCAACAATAGATCTCATGAACAACATCCACCATTTCACACAAGAAATATCGGTAGATCGGTAGGAAACCAGAAAGAAAATAGATCGATCGACAGATTGATAGGTGTAGGACTGTGCATTGGTTTTATCGGTTTATTACAGTTCGGTTTATACGGTATATTAGGTTAATACGGTATTGCTAGTTCGTAAATACGGTATTTGTTGTAAATACGGTTCGATATCGGTAAATCTAATGTATATCGATGCAGTATCGGTAAATACCATATTTACCAAACTTGGCGTGAATTTTAAAGATGTAGTTAACCTCCTCACTAATCACTATGAAGTATGAAGCTTGAACCTTTGGAACAACCGAACAATGCAATTAAACATACTAGTCACTGTATACCTTAATGAGGAAAAGAATAACAGAACAAAAACTTCGCTAATGCGCTACACAATGAGCTTCATCAATAACAATTCTAGAAAGATGGCCTCGTGAATGTCGTTTTCCAATTGTCTCAATAGAGCATCACTCCTGTTCTCATTACGCAGGAAATTTATATGGGTAGATGCCCCCAATATTTCGAGAGCGGCGGATCATAAGCCCTCATGACCTTGTCTTGATGTCATAACTCATAACCACCTAATGCACACGAAAGAAGGTCGAGAACTCAGATACAACTTGATACAAGTACTTTGACAAAAAAAATAGGGATAGCAAGTTATTGTTACCTAGATATACTGCAAGAAATCACATTCCAGTAATGGTAACCCCCCAAAATGGTGACATCAAAATGAATAGGAATCAGAAGGTCAGGAAGAGTTATAAAGTGATGTATAAGGTCTGATATATTTGTGTTGGAAGTTTAGCTAACAACCTTGTCTTCCTTTCCTTGTGCCGCCCATCCTTTTGCAACTGTTGTCCCGAGGTGGGCTTCATATCGCCCGATCCACTGTACTGCTCCGATGAATCAAATACACACAAACCTTCGTCATTCAATATAAAATGGGATACCATAGACGAATCAAATGATTTGCTCAAAAACAAAAGAGTAGGTGCCACATTAATACAAAGAACGAGAAGATGTTTGAGAAACAAGAATCTGAGCACTAGTGGCTTTAATTTTGAGGAATGGAACAAGATAAACTATGGGAGAATAAATTAAACTGTCCCATTCCAAATGAGAGGCATTAAATTGTTTGACATCAAGAATGAGTAGGCGCCTAACTAAATAACAAAACAGCCTGAGAGCCAGAGAGGCATAAGAGGAAGACAAGCACTCCATCGGTCTTTGAAAATCACTAGGGAAAAAGGGCTATTCCAAAACATAAGGCTAACACAAACTATTAGTATTTTCCAAAGGAGCACAGAATTAATTGATATCATTAATCGATTTGCGAGAAGATCAGCAATGTATAAGTGCCCTACCAAATGATCAAATGCCACAGCAGGATACTATGTTTGAGTGAGAAGAAGACTACTCACAAAACATACACATCACCGGAACTTAAAAAGGCACAATAAAAGTCGATCGAGCCCTACTCACCGAACTCTTGCAGCAAGAGATGATGCATACATAGAAATGTTCCTAATCTTTTGAGTCTGGTATTATCAATTTATCATTATCACCAAGCAGAAATAAATCATTATCAGTTTATCACCAACCAAGGGCTTTATCACCAAGCAGAATAAGTTGCTACTTGCTAGTTTTCCTTCTCTGAATAAATTGCTTCAGTGACTCTGTACTAGACTGTACCATTAGCACCGTTGGTGCATGGTAATTAAATGGTACAAGTAAAAACAAGATATGAGGAGTTCCAAGAGCAGTATTCTGTTCTAGTACTACTTTGCTACCACTCAACTCATTCACATATATGCAAAACAAATTTAGTTTTGCAAGAAATAAATGAACAACAATTATATTTTGGTCAGATAGAGCAGCAAATGTTCCTAATCTCAGGCGGTCAGCAAGAAATAAATGAACAACAATTTACTTCAGATATATCATATCATTCATTTCCTATTGGGACTGGTCACTGGAGACTGGAGTAGGCGAGTAGTGGAGGCTGGAGGGCTGGAGGAGGCGATCGCTTGATCGATCAGAGACTCAGTCTCGAGGTCTCGGCGGGGAAGCAGGCGAGCAGTGATCGGGACTCGGGAACTCGAGGCGAGGGAGGCGTAGAGCCGAGGGGCCAGCGAGCAGCGACGGCCGAGCAACGGCAGGGAGGCGCGTGGAGGAGGCAGGGCAGGCGAGTGGGGCCGGGCGCCTCGAACTGAGCAGCAGCTTGTGCAAAGCCGGCCGGCCGCAAGCCGCCGCCTCGGCCGCCGCCTGCCGGCCGATGCGCCGTGTGTCGCCCTCCGCTCGGACTCTCTCAGAGACTCACTAGGGTTGCAAGAAAAATGAGGAATGGCTGGGATCCGGATGAGGCAAGAGGATTTTACTTTTAGAGCGTGAGGTTGGTTTGGTATTTCTTGGTTTTTACCGACAAAACCGTCTCACCGAAACCAGTTTTTCCTAGCAACCGTACCGAATACCGAAAACCGGTCAAACCGAATTTGACCGGTTCGGTTCGGTTTTTTCGGTTCGGTTTGTTCGGTTCGGTAATATTATGCACAGCCCTATATAGGTGGATAAAGGGTGAAGTTGACGATGACGAGGACAACATAAAGATGGTGGTCTCCGCCGTCTTCATGAGCATCCATTTTGACATATCAAACTTCTGATATCGTCAAATTTTAGCACATGTTTTCTTATGGAAAAAGCTAGCATACATTGATATGGCAGCCTTTGGCGCCAAATTTGGCCGTCAGCCGTGGGCACAGACCGATCATGGTCACCAATTTTGGCCGTGTTGTGAAATATTTATACGGTTTGTTTGGAGCTTAAAAAATTTGCATCAAAATGGATTAGTTTCTCTCTAAAGATACAGAAAAACCGACGTTTCAAATATGTCTTGTACGTTATATATATTTACAGAGACAAGGACTCATTTGGGTCACGGAAATTATGTAAAGATTTTGGAGTGATTTTTTTATGAAGCGGCTCCACTCTTTCTCGTCTGCCACGACCACCGTTCCTCCGGTTCTCCCCGGCCCCACCCGTCACTCACCCACCACCGTCCTGACAACGACCTTCCTCCAACTCCATACACATTCTTTACTCCTTATCCCTAACCAATCGTCACAGCCCACTCCCAGCTATCTAGCTAGCTAAGCTCCTCTCTCTCTCTCGCCCTCTCTCTCCTCCAGCTCCAGGCTCGATTAACATCCTGCCACTGTTCAGTGTTCACCAATAGATCTCGTGAACAGTGTTGGCCATTTCACGGAAGAAAGATCGGTAGATTGGTAGGGGCCCGGAAAGAAATAAGGGACGGACAGACAGATCGATCGACAGATTGATAGGTAGATAGATGCGTGCATGGTGATGAGGGTGAGGGGGATGGTGATGAGCGGCGGCAGGGAGGTGATGGTCTCCGCCGTCTTCACGGCGCTCCTCGTCGTCTCCATCCTCGCCCTCCCGTCTCTCCTCCTTAAGGGCGGCCGGTCCAAAAGCTGGCCGTTCTTGGCGGCGACGGGGGAGGAGCCCGGCGGTGGGGGCGGGGTGGCGCGGTACCCGGTGTCGTTCGCGTACCTCATCTCGGCGTCGACGGGGGACACGGCGCGGGCGGCGCGGCTGCTGGTGGCGCTGTACCACCCGGCCAACAGCTACCTGCTTCACCTGGACCGGGAGGCGCCGGCGGAGGAGCATCAGCGGCTGGCGGAGCTGGTGTCCGGGCAGCCGTTGTACGCGCGGGTGGGGAACGTGTGGATCGTCGGCAGGCCCAACCTCGTCACCTACCGCGGGCCGACGATGCTGTCCACCACGCTGCACGCGGTCGCGGTCCTGCTCCGGCTCGGCCGCCGGTGGGACTGGTTCGTCAACCTCAGCGCCTCCGACTACCCCCTCGTCACCCAGGACGGTAATGCGATGCACGCGTTATCTTCAATTCATCTGTTAATTACGATTTGTACCGTGATTATCGTCTGTTTAATTTGTTAATCGTGCTTGTTGGTGTTGACTTCCGTGTGATTAATTTGTTTGCAGATTTGATGGAGGCGTTCTCCCGGATGCCGAGGGATCTCAACTTCATACAGCACACCAGCCACCTGGGCTGGAAGATGTAAGAACCCCCAAACCCCTTTACCGCCATTTTTTAAGTAATTAAGGTTAGGTAATTTCCATTAATTAACGGCGATCCACCACGTAGACACATGACAAATACATATCTCAAAGCAACTAATTTCCCCCAGTACATACCATATCTCTTTATTCCAAAAGAGATGCTATACGTGTTACAAGACACCAGATGTCGTAGATTTTTTTTTCCATCGATCAACATCCTCTGCCATTAGTTCAAACAGCACTGAGCTAAAGAATGATCAATGCTTCAACGCTTTCCTTCCAAATACAAGTCGTGTAAATCTTGAAGCAAGCGAAGCGATAAGTAATCACCGTCTACCATTGATTCATGCTTTAATATTTGTGTAACTGTCAAAAAGAAAAGCATAGAAGTACCATATGCTATGCAATACTTCGGTGTTGATTTTCGATTGGACGGCCCGCATACCGAGACGACGTCGGCTATATTCGTGCTGTTTGAGCTGAAAGGCAGAGGATACAGATCGGTCGGTATGTCATATGTGGGTATTTTTTTGCGGAGATGGAAGCGTTAACAGAGGATTGAAACACGCTAGCTCTGCAGAAAGAAGCGGGCGCGGCCGGTGATCCTGGACACGGCGCTGTACGAGGCCGACCGGTCGGAGCTCATCCGGCCGGCGAACCTCTCCACCAACCGGAGGAACCTGCCCACGGCCTTCAAGCTCTTCACAGGTACCGTACCAGCATTTCCACCTCGTTTCTTCTTCAGTTAACCAGCTCAGCTTCGCTGTAAAGTCTCTCAAGCTTGCAAGAATGAACCGCCGTGATGTACTGCTAGTACGCGTGTTAGCGACCAATTAGCACCGCATTTTGGTCAAATCTGGTTGAGCGTACGGTAGGGGGCCGTACTTTGAGCCGATTTGTGGTGTCACACCAACACCATTGCCAGTGCAGTTTGTACCGGCTGGTTGTCGATTTTGAGACTTTATTTGTCGTTCTGGTAGTAAGAGACGTCATGTGTGACAACAATAGTACGGAGATCAGTATTCAGTATTACCGACGAATTTGGCGTAAAAGAATCTTATCTGGAATGGCCATCTAGTCAATGGAGTCACCTGCATAATTAGTAAATTGGTTTGATCAGATCTGAACCTGTGGACATCAACATTTTGATGTTAGTTTATTTAATGGAATTAACAAATCGAGGCAGACCATCCAATGTGCTGTGCTGTTGCATTGGCAAAGCGAAAGCTACCTTTTCTTTTGATAAATTGGCAGAGTTTTTGATAATCACTTGCTTCCAAGAAACGGCAGGAATACCGACACCCATCGTGCTGGCCCGTTTTCATAGGGACTTGAGAGAAATTGTACCGATTCATTCCTGCAAAATTGTTGGCAATTTTGCAGAAACCAGAGTGTTCAGTGTGCTTCTAAAAAGCAAAGTTTTGAGAGTTCATATATGATTCCACGAACATGTGATGAGTCCTTTGCAAATCTAATTGGAGAACTGATGGAACGATGGATTGCTGATGGACGCAGGGTCGGCATGGACAATGCTGTCGAGGTCCTTCGCCGAGTACTGCATCATGGGCTGGGACAACCTGCCTCGGACGCTGCTGCTCTACTACACCAACTTCATCTCCTCGCCGGAGTTCTACTTCCAGACGCTGGCCTGCAACTCGCGGGAGTTCAGGAACACGACGGTGAACCACGACCTGCACTTCATCCGGTGGGACAACCCGCCGAAGCAGCACCCGCTCTACCTCGGGCCCCGGGACTACCGGCGGATGGTGCTCAGCAGCGCCGCGTTCGCGAGGAAGTTCAGGGAGGACGACCCGGTGCTGGACAGGATCGACCGGGAGATCCTGCGCCGGAGCCACCACGGCAACGCCGCGGCCGCGGGGCAGCTGTTCAGCTACGGCGGGTGGTGCTCCGAGGGGGAGGTGAGGCTGTGCTCCAACCCCCAGGAGCCTGGCCGGAAGGGAGTGCTCAAGGCTGGTGCTGGTTCAAGAAGGCTCAAGGCCATGCTGAACAAGATGCTGTCTGCAAGAAATTTCAGGAAGCAGCAGTGTAGGTGAAGTTGTTGTAGTCTAATTCTGATCGAATGTATCATGTGTATAGAAAGATAAAAATAGACCAGAAGCTAACGCAATTTTGGTGATAAGAGGTTAGAGTAGAGAGATAGTGCAATCTCACATAATAAGGACATGAGATATTTTATTATCTTTGGGAGATAATAAAATTTTCATTGAGCTAGTACTAAGAGACCGAAAATTTAACAGGCTTGCGAATTGTTAGTTGCCTAAAATCTTTGAAAGATGCTTCCATGCTTTTATTTTTAATAGTTGCACAAACATTAAAGTATGAATGAATGGTAGATAGTGATTATTTACTCTTTCGTTTGCTTCAAGATTTGTGTAGGAAAAGTTTGAAGCATTTCTCAAAATCTTTTTATCTCTCAGTCACCTAAACTTGCATAGGATCAAGCCTAAAATTGCAGTGCTATGTAATGTGTAATTTAGTACTACTCTACTGTAATTTGTAGTTATATTTGTTTTTGTGTTTGTACGGTTCACCTGCGTTTACTTTATTTTTGTATAGGTTAGAATTTTTTTGTTTTGTGTTTTGTAAGGGTTCACTTTATTTTTATCTAGGTTAGATTTCTTTATTTTAGTAGAGGTGAGGGGTGGGATAAAACATGGTAGCTATCGGATGCAAATCCTACGGTTCAAAAAAGTGATTGAGATTGAACCAAATAATCAGGCAACTTTCAATAGACAGCCCCAAAGTTTAAAGACTGAAGGTACCAACTGTTGATACTTCTCGTTACTAACTTAATGTAAATTTTAATATCTCATATAGATGGTAAAAAGGCTCTTAAGGACATGTACCACTTATGGGCTAATGAGATCACAAATTCGACAGGATCAGCATTCGGTTTGTGCCATTTTTTATTTTTCTTTTTATAGCATTATTGCTGATACTGGCACATATTTACTGTGAAATTGCATAATGCCAGCTAACAGGTAAGATTATTGTCATGACATGTCAGAAGATTTCAATCTTTCTTCTTTTTCTCAACATGCATTTGCCGTGTTACAATAACACTCTTATATTGTTGTACTTCGTGCTGAAAATGATATACCAGAATGGAAATCTTTTTTTTTTTTGAATTTTGGTCAGGAGCTCTGGCATTCAGTATAAAAGGAGAGAACAACAGTTAGGCTACAGGTACACACACGCACACGCTCCACACACACACGCACGCTGCCCCAGCTCTCGTGCGCACCCGAGCGAGCGCGACGGCTGGTGCTCTCTATGCTTTCTACACAAACTAAATTTCTACTCAATATGGGTGGCAGTGGAGCAGTGATGGTTGCACAGAGTGTGTTCAAAAACATCGCATGGATATGCTGCATTACAATATCAAACTGCCAAGTACTCATTGGTCTTTTTTCATCACAACATAAAATCAGTGTCCGTACAGGGCAAGTTGAACACAGCTCGTGTTGCCAGAAGCAGTATGATTATTGTTACAAAATGCACGGCAAAAATGTAGAATCAAAAGAACAAGAAACATAAATTTAACATAGAAAACTCTTTTATGAAAAAAGAAACTATAAACGTACGAAAACAAATATCACTATATAATGAGACGGTTACAATGAGATTCGTTTTTCTTCCTTGCCTTTTTTTTTTTTACTTTTCTCTGTTCTATAGACTATAGAGACATTTATGGTAGAACATAAATAACTTCGTATAAGAGTAGAAAACGAAATCGAAACAAATTCAGATTACTCTTTAACAATTACTATTGATTAACAACACAGTGCTCCAAAAATACTCACGCGCGATGGCACCGATGTTCCTGCCGACACAACCATGGCTGTGTTGACAGGGGTATGATATGAAATTCGGAGTGCTAAAATTCTAGGATAAACTTCTAGCACGATGTCTGTACTATATTTGTAACCTTTGTTATTAAAAAAAAGGCATATTCATAACCTCTGAAAGGAACAACGTTAGAACAAGCAACCTTGTTTCACTTACAGTCGAAAATCACACGGCACCCAATCTTTGTTCTGCAAGAAGCTCTTGTCCGATAAAAGCTCTCCAGTCCTGTTTACTTTGTGCATAAGGTACAAATATGGAAGAAATAGTCGATGACAAGCAACGAGAATGAGTGTCGTAATCGCCCTGCCAAAGATGCATGTCCTTGCCAATCTCTTGCAGCAAAGGGAACAGAGACTACCTACCTACAAAATAGAGAGAGTCATCGATTGTTGCTAAGAGAAGGAGTGCACTCCGTTCTGATTCCTTGCTAGAACATTGAGCTCGATGCGCCAATTTAGTCCATTCTTCTCTTGAACACAGTGGATTGCTTGGCCAAAGCAATAAACAAGCACATCAGTTGATATAAGAACCTTGGTAAGCACAACCTTTGTTCTGCGAGTAGTTCTTGTCCCAAAATAGTTCAACCATAATTACTTTATTACGTAAGGTACAAATACCAAAGAAATAGTATCAAAAATAAGAGACAGGACATGAAAATCATTTTCATTAGCATAAACGCGGATAGGCAGGCCAAAACATCTATAGCAAGCTGTTAGCACAAAAAAACTTGAAGTAGGGTTTATCAGCAACAACACACCAAATAAGCACCGGGTTCTACAGTTCAAGACGTGCCAACTAATTTGATCCTACAATTGGTAAGAAAGATATGAAATATGCTTAAAACCGATCTTGTAGATTAATCGGCTTAGATTTAATTAGCTAAAAGCCGATCAAATCAAGGTAATTGGTAAGTCTAATTAACCGATTAGGGCTAATCAGAGGATAAAGGTAGATCAACTCTGAAAAAGGCGATGCGCAACGAGATCGGAGAAAATCAAATCTGAAGGGTATAACAGAAGATGATAAACAATCGGCAATGCGCAAATTTATTGATTAAATCGAGTTACAAGAGAACATAAATTACAAAAATTTACTCCTAATCGATAAGAAAATAAAAGTAGTGTATTTATTGATTGGGTTGTGTCCTCTTCTCCTGCCCATGTCAATCTTTCATACTCGTCAGCCGATCGTATCTTTCTCCAACACGTTACAATATGCACATAATCAATCTTATAAAGCATTTGAGTTCATCCCATATTAATATGAGTATATTACAACCACACAAGTTATATATACTCAAAAGATTGTTTTAAAGTCTTGATCCTATATATTATTTGGCAAGAGGATATGGATCAATACAATTGAAACATCAAGTTAAATTATGAACTCCCCCTAGATGTGTGTATTCATGTATATATGGATTTAGAAACATAATGCACATATTTGCACTTCAGTAATGGAAGAGTTCATCCTTTAACTTGAATTTTAAGTATGTATTAAGACAATAGAGTGAACACAAGTGCATACCTTGGATTTTCTATTTTTCATCCAAATTTGAGATTAATAAGAATGTAACTCAATTAAACATATTAATCTCATAATAATTAGATTTGTCATTAAACAATGATTAAATATTAATATTAAACCAATCACCAAACCCAATGAAGCTTGAACTTACACGTTGTCAAGCTGTCTCCACTAAGTTTGAGCCCTAATCCGAGGTTGTTGCGTCGCACCGCTTCAAGATCCGTGGGTTTTTACCGCCGATTGGTCACTCCAACGCCGTTTCCCTTGTAATCTTCCTCAACTCCAGCGGAGTGCCTGTAAGTTCAAGGTAGCCCTTGTATGATTTTGGTGATTAATGACAAACATAGTTATTGACAATGTTTATTTTAAAAACAGTGCTTAATGACAAACCTCTAATATGCTTATTGATATGAGACTAATATGTCCATCGTAAAGATTGTTTTAGTCTCATCTTATTTAAAGGGAAATCATATATGAAAAGAATGAGTATGCAACTTTGAGGTATGTGCTCGGTATTCCACTCTTATCTGTTAGTGCATTTGTCATATTCATTTGGGCATAAACATTACCGCACTGTTCGTATTTTTCTCTTGGGATCATGTTCTTATTTAGTTCTTTAGTGATTCCCAAGTTGGCTCTTAAAATAATGGTTCTTGCCTGTGCGCCGGACCGAACCTTAGATATTCTTATCTTAGTTCGGCGCTAACCCAGTTGTCGGCGTACTTTACGCCAGGGTACCCTCTTTGCCGCACAAAAGCATGCGTGGCCCACGTGGCGGTCTAGCAGGCGGGTGGGTGTTTACACCCCATCTACGGGACGCCTGTAGGATCGAGGATGCGCCTAGAGGGGGGGTGAATAGGCGTTTTACAAAATTCGATCGCTCACTAAAATAATTCGCTCTAATACACCCCTAGGTCAAAACCTAATCAAAGATATATGCGGAAGCGATAAACTCGGTTTGACAATTAAAGCCTAAATCAACTAGGCTTACTAGTGCACTAACTAAATTATGTCTCTATACTAGAATTGCTAAATTGAGCAAACAATCAATACTAAGCAATTCTAATTATAATCAAGCAATTGATAAATATACAATAAAGTAAATGCTTGAAGGTAAAAGAGACAACCGATATTTTTTCCGTGGTGTTCGGAGACTTGCGGTCTCCCTAGTCCACGTTGAGGCAAGCCCAACCACTTGGACCGGCTCCGCTCGAGCACCGCCTCGTTTCACTAGTCGTGGTTTTTCACGCCAGCGTAGGCTCAACCCGAACCTTCACAAACTTGCAGGGGCTTCTCACACCTTGAGCTCCCGCGCCGACGCCTCGCTTGATCTAGGAGTCGGCAACCTCCAAGAGTAACAAGCAGCTCCTTCACTTGAACCTCACCGAGCACTGTGAATGCGCAACCCGGTGATCACCAAATGCAACACATGCACAAGGCCTCCCTCAAGTGCAACACATGCACAAGAGGCTCTCAAATCACTCACTAATTGCAACACATGCAATTAGCTCACTCTTAAACTCAAGAAGCAAGGGAGAAGAGCAACACATGCACACAACTCCCACACACAACAATACCGACAACTCATTTAAGCCCCCAAAGGGTATATATAGCCCCCACCAAGAAAACTAGCCGTTTGGGGTAAAGCAGGCAAAAACATCCAAATCGGTACTACCGCCCTCTAAGGGCTAGTAGTCACAAACCTCCAACGATCGAAGCGATCCTTGGCCGGTACTACACGCCCTCGAGGCGCGTGAGTACCGACTTTCTTGACACTACCGCTCCCACACAGCAGAGTGCAGCCTTGCCTGTTGACAAAGAAAAATCAGCGCTCGGAGAAAAGCTCACAGGCAGCCCGGGCCGTGAGTACGCACTGCGGTACTACAGCTCGACTAAGCGGTAGTCTGGGACTCAACTCACCAGAAAATCATCCGCACTGGAAAATACCTACCGATGCCTTAGGCCCGGTAGTACCGCACTTGCGGTACTACGCCCATATGCTTCTTGATAGTCTTGGGACTTAAGGGAAAGCCGGTTAACTCAAAACCTTTTCTCCAAAAGCGAAACCCATTCTTTGAGCCTCTAGATGATCAACACATGATCATACACACGTGCAAAACACATTTGCACCAACTTAGCTCATGCTCAAAGAATTCAAACCAAATTGCGAAAACACATTTCACAATCAACTCAAAGACTATTTGCAAAACGTATTAAACAAATCAAACTCGAGTTTATGAGATTAATCCCCCTAGCCATGTGAAGGTCAACACAAGACCCGGTCAATTTGCCAACACCCGTTGCAAGCCCTACTCACATGCTCTCGGAATTCGAGACTCATAAACCTCGGTTTATTCGCTGTGAACTTGCAAATAGCATAATAAACACATTTTATGCTTGAGCACTACTCTTTGCAACACATGCAAAGTCTAGCTCTAAGCAACATCAAATCAAGATGCATGATTGGCAGCGAAACAAGACTTCCTTCATCACACCGTTTGGCACCTATTGCTATCGACAATGTCATTTGGTCTGCGCAACTGGGGCCACATTTCAACGTCGATGACCAAGACATTGAACCCGGATCGGCGAAACCTTGAGGTCTCGTGGATGACATCATCATCAAGAGCCCCTCCGAGGGCGACCACGTTCGCGACCTCGAGAAAACCTTCGCCAACCTGAGCGAGCACAAGATCAAGCTCAATCCGAAAGTGCGTGTTTAGTGGCGTCGGGCAAGGTGCTCGGCTACATGATCGGGGCTCGGGGTTGGCCGAATCCGGAGAAGATCGAGGCGATCGAAGATGGCGCCCGACCTCGATCAAGCGGTGGAGAGCCTCACCGGCCGCATAGCGCCCTCGGCGAGTTCATCTCGAGGCTCGGCGGCGCGGGCTCCCATTCTTCCAAACTCTGCGCGAGCACGGGCTTCCAGTGGACTCCGGGCGCAGTGATCCTTCGACAGTGAAGGTATACTGTCGTCCCCACCCCTCCTTACAACACCACAACTGGCGAGGTTCTTGCTCTACCTCGCGACCACCGCCCTATTTGTCGCCGCCGAATCTGGTGGCGAGCGAGTCTCAGAAGACCAATTTATTCGTCGCCGAGGTCTTGCACGCCCGGAAGGCGCTACCCGCAGTGCGAAGTTGTTGTATGCTCTCCTCGTGGCGTCGCGCAAGCTCGGCACTATTTTCGGCGCATTAATAGTGGTCGCCCCGAGCAACTTCCCGCAGAGACATCTTGCGAAACCAGACGGCGGCGCGGCGTCGCCAAGTGGAGCTATGGGCTCGGCGGCGTTTGATGTCGTGTCGTCGCTCGAACGACCATCAAGTCCACAGTGCTCGCCGACTTAAGTGGTCGAGCAAGTGTGTAATCTGCGCCGGCCGAGGTCGAGGATGAAAAACATGGGTCATGTTCTTGACGGCTCGAGGTCCTTCAAGCGCTTCGGTTGGCATCCTTATTCTCACACGGCAGCGGCAATGAGAATCGTGGTTCGTTTTGGGTTTGGCGACCAATAATGTGGCAATCTGAAGCTCTCTTGGCGGGCCTCCGAGCTTGCAAGGCTTTGGGCGTCGCCGGTTGGTCGTGAGGCGACTCGGCTCTGTCGTCAACCAAGACAACAAGGAGTACCAATGCTCGGGAGACTCGATGGCGAAATACCTTGCAGAGTGCATAAAATGGAGAAGTGGTTTCAGAACTTGGAGCTCAAGCACATCCCTAGGAAGGACAACTCGGCGCCAATTTCCTCTCCAAGCTCGCCTCCTCCTCAAGCGAGGTCCCACCCGACATCATCCTAGAGGCTGGCGGCTCCCTCGATCTCCGAGCAAGAGGCCTTGCTCGTGGCGGTCAGTACACCTTCTGGGCCAAATCCATCTGTGATTTCCTTGCTGCGGGCGACCTACCACCCGACCTGCCGAGAGGCCGGATCAGCGCCAGGCCGAGTCTATACACGCTCGTCGAAGGAAGCTCTACAGCGGCATGTTTAGGCATCTGGCGGTCGTCTCCACGGAGGAGGGTAAGTACCTACTAAGCGACATCCATTCGGACCTCTGTGGAGCACATTCTTCGTCTGGGGCGATGGTCGGCAAGGCCTTCCGCATGGGGTATTATTGGCATGGCTCTTCAAGATGCTTTCGTGATATCGTCCCGCACTTGTCGCGCATGCCAATTCCACGCCGGAATGTCGCACCGGCCGCCTCACGCTCCAGACCATCCCTTCGCTGGCCCTTCTCGACATGAAATTTGGATATCCTCGACCCTTTTCCCCAGCGGTCGGGGAAAAGAAGTTCTGATGCGTGGCCATCGACACCTTCACCAAGTGGATCGGCGAACCGGTCTCGACCATCAACTGCTTTCGGCGGCGATTCGTTTTTAAACGTTCGTGGTCACTAAGTCGAGTTCCATGCAAAATTATCGCGACAACGGTACCCGGTTACGGTGAGTTGTTCTAGAAGTTTTGCGAGAACTTCGGCATCAAAATATGCTTAAGCCGGTGGCTCGCCCCGAACGCGGAAGCGTGAGCAGCCAGCATAGCGCACCGTCGTCCGGTGTCAAGAAAGCGAGTTGCGAGATGAGCTCGAATGCTACGGCAAGACACGGATGGGCCGAACTTCCACCGTCCTATGGTCTATCGTACCCACGACAAGCCGAGCCACGGGGTCACACCCTTCCGGCTTCGTGTTGATCGGGGCATCTGCCTCCCGAGGAATTCTGTTGAGGCTCTGCCGAGTCGACAGTCGACCAAGTCGACTTGAGCGAACGGTCTCTCGACCTTACCCTCGCGGAAGAAGTAAGATCTGGAGTGCGCTTCCTGCCACGATCAGCGCATTACCGCAAGCTCTTCGCGGACATGCGTCTCGGTTCGAGATGCGACCTAGGAAGCTCCTTGTTGGGGACTTAGCCACGAGACGGATTCGAGGCTCGTCCGGCCAACAAGTTGTCCCCACTTGTGGGAGGGCCCCTATAGAGTCGTTTAAGCGAGATCGCGCGGGGCTTCCCAGGCTAGCGATGCCGATGGCGAGGAGCTCTCTAGCTCGTGGAATATAGATCGACCGGAAATTTTATGTGTAAACTCTATACCTTACATTTCAATAAAGCTAATTGCTCCTTTTTCACCCTTTATGATTGCTTCCACTTGTGTTGTTACCATTCTTTGTACGAGCCTTTTTGTGTTCGAAAGCACGACCTTTCGCATGGCAGACGTTTGCTCTTGGTCTACGTGTCAGCGGGCTTGCGTTCACCCAGTGGGCGAGCTAAGCGTAAGCGAACCTCTTAGCGATCTAGCTCTCCCACATGCGGGCCCGAGCCGAGGGCCTCACCACTTTGGCTGTTGAGCAAATGCGCATGGTCGTGATGGTTGCTCGAGCATTAACCCGAGTGTGGCCATCCGCTTAGCGGGCTCGCTTTGTGTCACTCCCTTGCGGGCTTTTCCTCTACTCTCTGGTCGTGGCCGCTCGTGTGTCTCGTCTTGTGCCCAAGGCACGCGTCGCTCGACCTCGGGCCCAACAGGTTGGATAAGGCTATCCTATCGGCGCATACGACCAAGAGAGCGCAAAGCGTGGCAAATGAAACAAAGCGGAGGACAAGTATTCGCAACTATGAATTTAAATCGGGGACAAGGTTTCCTCGTTCCCCCAAACAAAGCGATCATTTGCTATTGGAACATTACTTGCTTTATAACGTCTTTTCTGTTTCGGCCATCTCGCGGGCAAGCTTCTCTTGCTCGAGCTCGGCGACCTTGGCCCTCGGGCCGATAGCTCACTCACAGTTACGAAGGGCCACCGTGGAGGCATCCGCACTCGGTGCCGTTCGTCTTGGAGTTGGGCCATCGCGCTCGTCATTGCCTTTTTGGCGCTCAAGTCTCCGCCGAGCTCAGGAAGCTTGGCCTCGAGCTCGGGGGCCGCCGCCGAGGAGGCGACCGGTCGCGCGGCTTTCTCGGTGCCTCGACCTTGGCGCGCTCGTCTCGGCCTTGTTGGCGTGCCCAAGCTTCTCTTGAGTTCAGGACCTTGGCCTCGAGCTCGGGGGCGCAGCCAGCGGGGAGGCGTCGGCTCGGCGGCGGCATTCTCGAGCTTCAACTTTAGCCCGCTCGGCCTTGAGCGCCTTGGCCGACCGTGCGCGTTCTTGCTCCACGGCCTTAAAGCCGTGGTCGCGTTCGGAGGCCCTGGCCTGCTCGAGCTCTGCCGCGTGGGCTACCTCCTGCGCCCTCATCGTCTAGCGCAGATCGACGAGCTCTTGGGCCTGCTGCTCGAGCTCCCCCTGCTCGACCTCTATGGTCCTGATGAGCTTGGGCGCTCGACCTCCGCGCGCCTCTATCACGTTCAGAGGCCCCTCGGCACGTCGGCATGCTCTTGAAGGCCTTGTAGCCGCAAGAGGCATGGTCGATCACCTTCCTGACGAAAGGGGGCCAAAATGTGAGTGGACAAGGAGCTCGACTCACGAACTACAGCGCTTGGAGAAGACCCTTACCTCGTGGAGATGGCCCTCCAGTGCAGGTAAATTCCTCATGATCGTCCGTGACGATCGCGAGGGATCTCCTCCTCCTCATCGGCCGCCGTGTTGGAGCCGGGGCCAGCCATGGTTCTGTTGGCGCACTTGGGCCAGGCGGACTCCGCCCGATGGCGGCTGGTCTTCATTGCCTCTTCCGGTAGACTCAACTCGCCCGGCCTTGACGGCGGTCGATCCCGACCTCCACGGTGGGGGCCTCACTCGTCTCGGCACGACTGGGAATGGCGGCCGGGTCCGCCGCGGCATCCTCGACCTCCACGGCCTGGGATGCTGCGGCCTCAGCACACGAAGCAGCCACAGCTGGAAAGATCTGCGGAGCACCCGCGGCCTGGTCACCTTCGGTGGCCGGCGGCGTCGCGGCCTCAACGCTGAGGCGGCGTGGCCGAGGAGCTCGGTATCGCCCGGCGCCGCCATGGCTCGAGTGTCTCTCGCGGTGCACCGGGAGACAACGTCGGCGAGATCGTCATGGTCGGCAACTACGACTCGTCATGGGCCTCGCCGGTGTCAAAATCCGAGCTGGTTGCGGGCTGGGGCTCGTCATCGTCCGTGTCGTCGAGGCCTTGGTCGAACTCGCCGGCCGGAACCAGGCTCGGCGACCCTGACGCAGTTCGCATTGGGCGCGAGAGGCGGCGCGGGACCAATTCGAATGTGTCCTCCTCCTCGGACTCGGACTCGCCCTAGATAACAGCCATCGTCAAAACGGGCAAGTTTCGAGCTCGGGCGCTCAAGGTCTGCGATCAAGAGCATACACTAAGCCGAGAAGATCACGAGGCGTTGCGATCTAAAGATCTTTGAGGTTTACAGGTCACCAGACCTCGCGCCTCGTCGAGGTCGGTGAATATCTTCTTGCCCGGTGCCCGCAGGGGCGCGCGCGCTTCCGCGCCCACCACTGGGATCTCGGGACTCGGGCGGCTCAGCGTCGCCCGGCAGAACGCGTCCAGAGGCCTCGAGCCCGAGCACCTGGGCAGTTGGGGCTCGAAATCCGGCGGCGATCGCCAGCTCTGTTGCTACAAGAGGAAAAACTCATCAATCGGCCAGTCATGCAGGTATGGCTCGGAGGCTCGGCCGTGGGATCCTTACCATGACACGGTCCCCGCTCGGCGTGGGATTTCTTAGCCTCCGAGTGGCCCGCTCACGGCGTGAGAGTCTCTTCTTCCTTTCTTGCCCTTGCCCCTCCGGGCGGCGGGAGCATCCTTTGGTCAGTATCAAAGCGACTCTTGATGGTCCTGGCGCACGAGAAGGGTCAAGAAAAACCTCGGGGCGCTAAGGCGAGCCCTTGGTGCGATTGGTTTACCTCGGGTTTTCGGCGGAGCACATTCCTTGGGGCGGAGTAGTCCATGGAATAGTTGTGCGCGCCGATTTCCCGAACATCTCGTACATCTGTCGGCGACCCAAGACTCCTTGGAATGCAAAAGGCGCCGCCGGGGACCATCGAAGGGCGATTCGAGCAAGACCACGCAAGCGAGAAAGGGCTTCTGGGCGTACTCTCGCGTGTCGGGTCGATCGCCCTAGATCTCGAAGAACGGGTGCGTTCGCCTCGCGAAGAGACACTCGGTTCGCGAGAAATCAGCGATCGCTTTGCCCGGTGAGGCTGCGCTTCGGCGAAGATGTATGGCGGCAATGGCCTCTTCGTCTGTCCTCGAGTCGCTTGGATTCTGGGTCCCCTTCTTCCGTCGGCGGGCTTTCCCTCGTGTAATGACGTCAGAGCTCCCCTTTCTTGAGTAGAACCGGTAGCTTCGGCCACTACGGCGAGTCCCGAGCTTGAACAGGGAAGGACCACTTGAGCCTGTCATTTGTCGGAAATAGAGGCACCCGACCACGGGGTCCTTCCCGAGGCGGAAGAGAATTTGAAATCACCGAAAGAAGAGCGAGGGTGCGGAAGGATTCCTAGGAACCCCTCGCAGGTGGGAAAAGATGGCGAGAGTAAGAATGGAGTTCGGCACGGGTTTATGAGCTCGATCTCGCGGTGGTGAGGACCCGGAGAGGAACTCGCTCTCCGGGTCCGCAGCCAAGAAGGGCGAAGTGCTCGGTCTGAGCGATTTCGTCGTCCACAGGGGTTGGCTCGGTCTCGTTGCGGAAGCCGCCATGTGAATGGGTCGGCGACCCGGTCTCGAGTTCCTTCATCCTCGGCGACAAAGTGCTCCTCCTAAGCTTGGCCATGGCGATTGCGGCGATCTCGGTCGGCGGGGAGGAAGGTTTTTGCTTAGGCGGAAGGGCTTGGAAGACGAAAAAGACCGTGGGAAGCTTCCTCAAGAGATCGCAGTTTTTGGGTTTATAAGCGCACCGCCGCCAAATCGAACCATGGCGCCGGAGGACTTCGCCGCCACGATTTGTGAGATGCAATTAAGGCCGGCGGCGGTTTCGAAACACGGCGGTGTCACTAACCGTTCGCATTCGCATCGGAGGGCAGCGGAGATCAAAAGCGCCAGTGTCGTATCCTCAAGACACTGGCGTTACATTCCCGCACGACCTCGACCTCAAGGAGTTACGAATCGATCCGGCTATGGAGACTCATGGTGGCCCATGTACCGCCACGACCTTAAGCCTCGGGGCGCTAGGCGAGCGGTGGCGTCCTTTGACCGGTGGCCGCGGTCAGCGGACCCCGACTCGGGAGGCCCCGATCTCGACTGGATGCGTCTTTGGCGCTCGACCTAGAGCGCTGACCTGCACGGCCTCGCTCGACCTCGAGCTCGGGCGGGCCCTTATTCGCCACGATCCGCCCTTGGATTTCGGATCAAGCATTTGACCGCGGTTGCTCAAGTCGTGGGCGAGAAATGGATCGTACAACAAGTTCAAGCGATTACGCCGGCCCTCAACGTGCACGAGGCCACTTCAGGAATCTAGCCGGCCGTTGCGTCTTGAGGAGGTATAAAAACCTAGGGAACCACAAATCCTTTGGGGCGACGAAGACAACACACAACGCGCCCTAGCTCGAGCTTAGACTTAGCCTTTGTTGAACTTGAGTGTAAAAACACCCTTGTACTCGAAATTAGCTAAAAGCTGCAAGGCGGATCGGAGTAAACTATTACCTCCCGAGGCTCGAACCAAATATAAATCTCGATCTCCCTTCGTTGTCGTCTCCTCCGACCATAACCGCGTCCATACTTTTCCTCCAGACTAAGTGAAGCGCAGCTCGGGTCCCGTATCACACCGATCCTAACTCACTTCTTGCGGTGGCGATCCCGATCGTCGACACTCATATAGATGGTAAAAAGGCTCTTAAGGACATGTACCACTTATGGGCTAATGAGATCACAAATTCGACAGGATCAGCATTCGGTTTGTGCCATTTTTTATTTTTCTTTTTATAGCATTATTACTGATACTGGCACATATTTACTGTGAAATTGCATAATGCCAGCTAACAGGTAAGATTATTGTCATGACATGTCAGAAGATTTCAATCTTTCTTCTTTTTCTCAACATGCATTTGCCGTGTTACAATAACACTCTTATATTGTTGTACTTCGTGCTGAAAATGATATACCGAATGTAAATCTTTTTTTTAATTTTGGTCGAGCTCGACATTCAAGATAAAAAAGAGAACAACAGTTAGGCTACAGATACACACACTCACACATGCATACACCCCACACACGCACGCAGCCCCCAACTCTCGTGCGCACCCGAGCGAGCGCGAGGGCTGGCGCTCTCTATGCTTTCTACACAAACTAAATTTCTACTCAATATGGGTAGCAGTGGAGCAGTGATGGTTGCACAGAGTGTGTTCAAAAACATCCCATGGATATGCTGCATTACAATATCAAACTGCCAAGTACTCATTGGTCTTTTTTCATCACAACATAAAATCAGTGTCCGTACCGGGCAAGTTGAACACAGCTCGTGTTGCCAGAAGCAGTATGATTATTGTTACAAAATGTACGGCAAAAATGTAGAATCAAAAGAACAAGAAACATGAATTTAACATAAAAAAACTCTTTTACGAAAAAAGAAACTATAAACGTACGAAAGCAAATATCACTATATAATGAGATGGTTACAATGAGATTCGTTTTTCTTCCTTGCCTTTTTTTTTTACTTTTCTCTGTTCTATAGACCCTAGAGACATTTATGGTAGAACATAAATAACTTCGTATAAGAGAAGAAAACGAAATCGAAACAAATTCAGATTACTCTTTAACAATTACTATTGATTAACAACACAGTGCTCCAAAAATACTCACGCGCGATGGCACCGATGTTCCTGCCGACACAACCATGGCTGTGTTGGCAGGGGTATGATCTGAAATTCAGGTGCCAAAATTCTAGGATAAACTTCTAGCACGATGTCTGTACTATATTTGTAACCTTTTTATTAAAAAAAGGCATATTCATAACCTCTGAAAGGAACAACGTTAGAACAAGCAACCTTGTTTCACTTACAGTCGAAAATCACACGGCACCCAATCTTTGTTCTGCAAGAAGCTCTTGTCCGATAAAAGCTCTCCAGTCCTGTTTACTTTGTGCATAAGGTACAAATATGGAAGAAATAGTCGATGACAAGCAACGAGAATGAGTGTCGTAATCGCCCTGCCAAAGATGCATGTCCTTGCCAATCTCTTGCAGCAAAGGGAACAGAGACTACCTACCTACAAAATAGAGAGCGTCATCGATTGCTGCTAAGAGAAGGAGTGCACTCCGTTCTGATTCCTTGCTAGAACATTGAGCTCGATGCGCCAATTTAGTCCATTCTTCTCTTGAACACAGTGGATTGCTTGGCCAAAGCAATAAACAAGCACATCAGTTGATGTAAGAACCTTGGTAAGCACAACCTTTGTTCTGCGAGTAGTTCTTGTCCCAAAATAGTTCAACCATAATTACTTTACTAGATAAGGACCCGCGCTACGCCGCGGCGTATAAAATTTGTGCGAGTTCCGAGAGTTTAACAGAGAAAACATGGATCAATACATAATCTCTGAAAGTTATTGAACTATATTCAGAAAATTTTGAAGATCAAGTATGAACTCTGAACAGTATGTCTGTGAAAACTGCTTTTAAGATTGCCTAGAGAAAATTCGTTAGGAGGTTCAGGAGAACATATTTATGAATATACAATATAGTAAGTTTGTGTTCAAGCTCATATCATAAGGTTTCCCACAGGGTACACAAAATGGCCAAAAAAAGGCAGCAAATGCAATTATGGACTTACAATTACTTGGTTGCACAATCAAAAGCGTGCAAAAGCTGGAATATCACATATCGACATCCATATGTAGCTTATGAGAACAATAGCGACAAAAATTGAAGTGCATAAGCAAGGTAGGAAATATGGGAACACAGCAAGTTTGAATAAAAAGTAAGTCTTACGTAAAAGAACTATCTAACGTAATTTACTTTGTCAACACAAAACGATACCTTCCAAACAATGAGTCAGGTGAAAAGACATTTGGAATTTTTTTTGCTGGCTGCAATAAAAGGAACCAGGTTAGCATTGACAATTAAGTATAGCATAACATGCAAATAATATAATGCACATAATATAATGCTGGAAAGGCCGAGAGAAAAAATAGAAATGCTAAATATGCAAATAATATAACGCACATGGTAAGATTAATAGCATTAAAAATTGCCAACATGTTTTGTAGATCCACACGTGCTGATGAATCCACAAGTGCTGATGTCAACATATGTCCGTTTAGAAGAGTAATACTAACTGAGGACCACTTGATACATACTAAGTACTCGGCAAAATTTTCTAACAACAATTAGAATATGCTGGGAAAAAAATACTATAGCACCCTTTTCGGTTCAAATTAAGCACATTTGAAGTATTAACCTCGTCTGGGGTGTAAGTTAGTTAGGTTCTAACTGTTGCATGCACATTTTTTCAAAATAACAGTCTCCAGAAAACCAGATAGTTGATACATCCTCGACACAAAATAGAAAGGGATGTTTCGCTCTTGTAAAAGAAAAAAGAACTGTTGAATAAGATGATGATAAAGGGACTAAGAAAAATTCAATCCTAATAAAGATCTATTAGACACTTTCATGATTACAGATTAGGACATGTGAGGAAGTGGGCAACAGGTACACATTATCACTGAAGTTCTTATATCTAAACCGTTGCTCAATTGCAGTGTTATCAATAGGTTGGGTAATTTCGTTAAAAAAAGGCTTGGGTAAACGAACACGACATGATTAAGGAAATTCGGTTACGCAGCCTTTTCACAAATCAATATTCCATCACAAACTGATATAGCAATTTTTAGAAGAATTTCAGACTATGTAAATAAATAAAGATCACGAATCGAGACTCACCAAAATTGAAACAATAATTCTATTAACACCAGACGAAAATACAAACTTCTGTACGCTAGATTTTCCAGCTTCTTCAATTATTGTGCTTACAAAGAAAAGTGGCCTAAATTCCTGAGTCATCCAGTAGTTCATCACAGCAAATTCTGCATCAGGCGATATTTATTCAATGGTAGATAGAAGCATCAAATTGTCTTTGGAGTAATAAAATGACAGGTGCGTTGCTTTAAGTTGTGCTGTAAAAATATCAAAAGAAATGGAAACATTAGAGGTATAGGTATATACATCACTTAAGTTCTGTGCAATTGGATACGAACTTATATAACCGTAGTGGGAAATACATGTAGTATAGACTTTGTTGCCGATGAAGACAAAATGGGATCGCGAGCTTGAAACTTAGGTGCTGTGATGGGTAGAGAACATTTGGATCTTATTGCAATGAAAGATAATAAATAAGAATGAAACTAATAAGGAAAAAAAACTTTTATGAGTCTACTGTTTCCTTTGTGAGTCAAGTGTTTTGTCCTGAAATAGTTTTCCCTTAACGGTGGTTTTTCCTGTCATAACGCTGAGATCATATATGCAAATAAGAAGACTGTTTCGATACTCTATTAGAGATGAGTATAGAAACCGTGCACAGATGAATATCAAGAGGAACATAACTCTGTATGGTCTTGGGTAGCGGTGAGATCTGGATCGGTAGTACCGAATGATCTCTTGAGCAAAGATTGTGCGGTAGATAATATCTGTAAGCAATAGAAGTTAGTTCTGAAATAATACTAACACTGTGGGTGGTTAATAAGAGGTGCAGGCGTGTAGCGATTTACCTGGGGCGATGGCGGTGTTCCCTGAGATTATGTTAGCAAGCTCTGGCAGGATGGAATACATACGAATCTGCTATAAACAGCGTGAAGGTAGAAAGATACAAATAACATAAACATTCTATATATATATATATATATATATATATATATAGAATAAGATGCAGATCAAGAATTAAAGTGAAGGAATAAGCGTAAACCTTGAGAGATTCAGGAATGTCTTGAGCTATATTAGTTAAGAGAGTTGGAGCTGGTGCCATAGGTTCATGGGTAGGAAAAAACTGACTTTTCTCAGAGGTTCATGCTATAGTATGTATGTCTATATGATTATCCATTCTACATAAGATATGATGATCCATTCTACATGAGTCTGATGTATGTCAGATGCAAGGGATTTATAATATTCACGGACAAACAATAGATCAACCGATTATAGCTATTCTTTACGGAGAGGAAGTCGCATGGATAGATCACGGTTGCATAAAAGATAAGCCTAGCAGTGGGCGGGCGATGAGCATAACAGACGGCATACAACATAGCAAAAGAGTGATGGTTCATGATGATTGATGGCTAAACAAAAGCAGCTATATGTATACATGCATTCATGTCACAAACAATGTCTATTTCTTGAGTATCGTGCATGACGTACAAAAACTTATCAGGAGAGCGTAAATACCGTATGGCAGTCAATAGCATGACCAAGATACATGTTATATTCACAGTAGAAGACACAATTGCATATGATTAGTACAGCTAATATTGAGCCATCGATGTAAGGAAGAAATAATCAGGTTGTAGTTCGGTAATGGAAAAGGAAACATGATTAGAAGCTAATTTCTTGTGATATAATAATAGTTTCCTATCCGTTTTAAGCAACACCAAGTTAGCAAGAGTGTGTAAAGGACAAAGAAAACCTTAATTTGGTCTGAAGCCTAAAAAATCACTAAGTATAATCAATCCATAATAAAATGAACACTTAGAACAAAATTGATGAGTAGAGTAATCAGCTAAAGATAATACTTGAGCTTCCATTTTGGCCCATACTCCCTTGTTCCTATCTACACATATTTTCTTTGCATTTGTACTTAGTCGGTGAACCCATCTCTAAGCCCTAACAAGCAGGGTATATCATGTCCTTTGAGATAAGTATAGAGTGGATGCAAAAGAGGCAGATCTTTGGAATATATATTAACGAACCGAGCATGTAAAGCTTACTACAACATGAAACCTCTTGAGTTTATGTAGGAAAGAAATGCATAGAAATGGGGAGGTTTACATACCAGTAAGGAAACAGTTAAATGACACTAGATTTAACACTTTCTCGGCCTTCTCGAGATGACACCTTTAGGAGACAAATGTAAGCAAGGGTAGAAAGGAAAAGGATCAAATCAAAACATATATACGTAAGGAAACCATGCTCCTAAAAATTCATCACCTTGTCCCTACCTCAATTCGAATTGGCCACAGTCGGAATTTGAGTCGGATTCAAGGTGTCCTTAACAAAGATCTTGGGCACAGTGGCGAGTAACACCAGTATAAGACGAGCACAACATGACTAAGCTAGAAAATAATACAACCAATCCAAGATCAAATAAATCGACTAATAATATGAAAGCTGCTAGCCATGCCCTAGCAATTAGGCAAGAACCAAGGTACAACAAGCAATAAAAGAAGAAACCGATGAAGCCTAAATTTATCTTTGAAGAAGAGCAATCGATAATGGTGACCCAATAGGCAGCCGGTGAAGGTACAACAAGCAATAAAAGAAGAAACCAATGAAGCCTAAATTTATCTTTGAAGAAGAGCAATCGATAATGGTGACCCAATAGGCAACGGTGATCCTACATCGTAAGCTCTCCCAAAACTTGTAAAGCATCAATCTCAAATCCGAGGCCATGAATCCTTTCGTCGTATTTCCATCCTCACGTGCTGTCGGCTTGAACAATGCTAATAATAGAAGATTGCGAGACAACGAAAAGAAAATAAGCACTTCAAATTGCAGAGAGGCTTACGGTAATCCCTTGTAGTGTAGGCGTGAGGTCGCCCATTAGTTGCTAGAGCGGTGTAGAAACTGCAATAGCGAAATGTGTATAGTTGGTCTAAGACAATCTTAACTAAATTATAAAGGAACACAGAAGAATATTTGCTCTCATTTTCTCAACCCATAGGATCTAAAGGATACAACCAAACATCCATGGCTAGATAGCATTATAAAAGCTACAAACAACTCCATGTTTTTGAGCAATAGAATACGATTAGCTACGAATAGAATCTTATTACTATTATTGATTAATCAAACACCACTAACCTCTACACCAAAAAGCTGTAAACTTTGGGATCTGATGTAGCACTGGGCATGCACTTAGAAACCAAGAAAACGCAATCGGCAAACATATAGGTTATATACTTCAATAGCAAAAACTGAAACCAATTAAATAAATATACACTTAGGACATGCTTTGCTCCACACACATATAGGGTATATACTTCAATAGGAAAAACTGAAACCAATTAAATAAATATAGTGATACACTGACAACATGGTTTGCTCCACAAAGCAAAAATTTTAAAAATATCAATGTGACATATATCCATATGCTCTAAAAATCTGAGAGTTTCATCTACTTCGATGTCAGGTATATACGTCTGGTCCTTTATTTGGATGAAGGTAACATGTAACAGACCTGATTAAAGGCCCTACGGTTTGATAGCATCGAGATCTATACTTCTCAGCAGGCACTATGAGGACAACAAATAGAAAACTCTGTTTCTTTGCAAGATTTCATACATGAAACACCCATATCACTGAATCCCATTCGAATCACACATATCATTGATTGAATTATGACATGAAGGATTTTCTAAATGCTATCGACAGAAGGATTTTCTAAAGACACGGTTCGCCCTTTTAAAAGGTAGCACAAATTAAAGGCGATCTTAACTTGATGATACCACGAGTATTATGCAAACGTCATGCAAAAAGAGTAAGGCCATGCATGTGCAACTCAAAAGCATGAATCACCAATTACAGTAAAGCATTAATTCCAACGCAAATAACATAAGCCAAAAGTATTCATTGAAGGCAAGAAAACAAAAGATGAATTATCATTCCCAATTAACGACACCATATTTCTATCAAAAACAGGCTTTAAACACATCATAAGTTCACCACCCTGATATGTGCAAGCCAAAGTGAATCACACGGAATAAGTGCATTAGAGGACTAAAGCTATTGCAGCTGAAGCATAAAAAAGGTCGCATCGAGAATCGAGCTTAATACTTTAACGAGAAGCAGGTCTTTGTGTCAACAATTTATCACAAATATACAAAGCCGAGCAAGAATGTTGTTTCATGAATAGATAAGCAATAGCCAATCAACCACAACAATTTGCAACTGCAGAAGTCAGAAGAAGGCATGTGTTAGCCAAGAACATAAGCTGCCCACTTGATCAAACAACCAGGACGTCCTGCAAGTTCTCGCAAAGGCACACACATCAGGAAGTTCTTAATCTGCAAGCTCTCACATTGAGGATGCTCACCTGATGTTTTGGTAGAAACGCTTCCAGGTTTGGTCCGACGGTCAGCAGCACTCTTCAATTGCTGACAAATAGGATGACCACCGCCACTGTGCTAGATACCTGATCAAGATGAAGCGAAACAAGAACAACACAACAACAATAATCTGGTCGAAAAACAGACAATCAAAATGCAAGAAGAAATGGGGAAAGAAAACGTACGCAGCAAAGGAGATGACGACGACAACTCCGAGATCCATGTCCCTAACCCTCTGTGAAACCCCCCAAAAATTTACTAAAAACCACCAAAAATCTGACAATGCGCTCTTATGTGCTTGCGCAACGGCAACCATCTTCGGGACGACATCGTTGCTGTTGCGGAGGCTGGCGCAGATCTCCAGATAGCTCTCACACTCAAGGAAAGAAGCGTCGGCAGCTCTTGAGAGCTCTCACCGCGAGCAAATCGGCCGAGTGAGGAGGACGATCGAGGCCCGATCTCGTGGCCTGGCTGGAGGAGGCGGAGGAGATGGCGAGAGGCGAGTGGAAGGGCCAGGCGAGCCTTGGGGAGGAGCATGGAGGCGGGACGCGACAGATTGAGAATCGACGGAGAAAGGAAGCAGCGGCTCTTGGAATGGGGAAGCCGCGCGAGCATGAGCGGAGGAAGCGAGAGGGACGGCGGCGTGGAGAGGGCAAGGGCGCGAGGGAGATCACTGGCGGCGGAGGAGGCGAGGGCAGGCGAGGTCGGGCCGTCGGAGCGGCGTGGGCCTGAGGCGGGGCGGCGAGCTCGCCGAGAAAGCGAAAGAGGAGGCGTGGGAGAGGAAGCGCTAGGGTTTTGGTGCGGGAGCTCGGGATCCATCCGACGGATCGCAAGCACGCGCGCGAGGGATGGACGGCCGGGGAAATCCGGGTGACATGGCCACCCTGGTCGCGCCTGGAATCTTTCGGCTTTAATAGATTAGTTATTACGTAAGGTACAAATACCAAAGAAATAGTATCAAAAACAAGAGACAGGACATGGAAATCATTTTCATTAGCATAAACGCGGATAGGCAGGCCAAAACATCTATAGCAAGCTGTTAGCACCAAAAAACTTGAACTAGGGTTTATCGGCAACAACACATCAGACGAACATCGGGTTCTACAGTTCAAAACGTGCCAACCGATTTGATCCTACAATCAGTAAGAAAGATATGAAATATGCTTAAAATCGATCTTGTAGATCAATCAGCTTAGATCTAATTAGCTAAAAGCCGATCAAATCAAGGTAATTGGTAAGTCTAATTAGCCGATTAGGGCTAATCAGAGGATAAAGGTAGATCAACTCTGAAAAAGGCGATGCGCAACAAGATCGGAGAAAATCAAATCTGAAGGACATAATAGAAGATGATAAACAATCGACAATGCGCAACTTTATTGATTAAATCGAGTTACAAGAGAACCTAAATTACAAAAATTTACTCCTAATCGATAAGAAAATAAAAGTAGTGTATTTATTGATTGGGTTGTGTCCTCTTTGCCTGCCCATGTCAATCTTTCATACTCATCAGCCGATCGTATCTTTCTCCAACACGTTACAATATGCACATAATCAATCTTATAAAGCATTTGAGTTCATCTCATATTAATATGAGTATATTACAACCACACAAGTTATATATACTCAAAATATTATTTCAAAGTATTGATCCTATATATTATTTGGCAAGAGGATATGGATCAATACAATTGAAACATCAAGTTAAATTATGAACTCCCCTAGATGTGTGTATTCATATATATATATATATATATATATATATATGGATTTAGAAACATAATGCACATATTTGCACTTAAGTGATGGAAGAGTTCATCTTTTAACTTGAATCCTAAGTATGTATTAAAACAATAGAGTGAATACAAGTGCATACTTTGGATTTTCTATTTTTCATCAAATTTGAGACTAATAAGAATGTAACTCAATTGAACATGTTAATCTCATAATAATTAGATTTATCATTAAACAATGATTAAACATTAATATTAAACTAATCACCAAAACCAATGGAGCTTGAACTTACACGTTGTCAAGCTGTCTCCACCACGTTTGAGCCCTAATCTGAGGTTGTTGCGTCGCACCACTTCAGATCCATGGGTTTTTACCGCCGATTGGTCACTGCAATGCCATTTCCCTTGTAATCTTCCTCAACTCCAGCGGAGTGCCGCCGCGGATGTTGGTCACCAAAGTGTGCTTGGTCGCAGTGAAATGGAGGTGACCCAGGGTTGACACGTGTTGCCATGTGGGTGCCAAGTCACCACCTCGTCAACGCCAATTCGACCATTGGTGCTTGTGTGTCATGCCCGGTTAGCTATGCCACATCAGCCTATGGGCCCGTGTGTCAGTTGTACTGCTCCTATGCATCTTGTTCACGATGGACTCGTGTTGGCTGTGGACTAGGTCCATGGATCAGTGGGTCCCACGTGTCAGCGTGATAGTTTTCCACATTATTTTATTTCTTGCTGATGTCGTAATTCAATTTTTAGTATAAAAATAATTCAAGAAAATGTAGAATTATTTTTTTTTCGTATTTACTTTATTTTTGAATCTTTCGAGAGCTCGTTCTTCTTCATACAAGTTTTGATTGAGACGATTCAAATTTCTCTAATTTCTAAGAATTTGTAAAATTAAGATCTATTTAATGGTGAATTTTATTTGATTTTTATTTTTTGTTTGCCCTCTAGTTTAGTATTTATTTGGTGTTTCCTTTTGATTCGTGTATGTCAAAGTGCCCGGAGCATTAGAGGGTGAAGCGTTGACTTAAGATCAAGATCAATACATTTTCTAAGGCAAGTTGTGCTTTTATCATATTCAAACTAGTTTTCAAATGCTATGTTGATTTAAATTATTGTATGATATTTTATGCTTAGAACTATTTTCAAATAGTTTGAGATCTAATTATTTAACCTAATTGGACTATACCTACCTTATCATTTATATATCATGATTATTTGTTACCCTAGAATGGTGCCAACGTAGGTTGGTTAAATCATGTGTAGTTTGTTTAGCCATTCCACGTTTAACTCATGTCTTTTGAAAGTTCATATCAATCTTGACTAATGAAATATGAAACATGTTTATAACAAAGGTGTGTCATGTGTTGTCACAAAATGATGTTGAGTTGTTGATGGCATGTGTTGCACGATAATCAATGGAGCAGTAATTGACTTAGACAGAGAAAGTGGCAGGTGGCTTTATGCCATGGTGGGCCTGTATGGCATTTGGTTGATATGATGACATGTTTTACGAGTGGATGTGAAGTGGTTTTATGAGTGAATTGTTGAAAGTCTTGCTTCGATCAATTAAAAACTTAACCTTACAAGCATTTGAACTAGGCCAAACATGCAACCATATGTATGTTATAGCGACCTAACTAAGTAAGTCACCAAGTGTTGACATGTGATGCCTCATGTGGGATAACCAAACTGTGTGTGCCATTAAGGGGAAGTGTATCACCGTAGCCACACATCTGTCCAACGATAAGGTTCGATCATATTCTTCTCCTCTGTATGAGGGAAGGAATAGTGAGTCCAACTTATCGGGAGGGTTAGCATCTGGGTGGAGTTTTTGAAAGATTTTGTCATGATCTCTTCGCCGCACCTAATGAAATGTGGTATCATGTGGCAATATGAGATGATTGTCTTGTAGATAAAGTATATAACTTTGTAGAGTGAAAATATATTCAGATAGTTGTATCCGTGGTATTAGACAATACCCGAAAATTACAGTCAAGAGTTAGATTTTATAAAATAAAGCTTGAGAAGAGAAGCTATATGCCATTGGAAAGTTTGAAAATTGTTTAGGGTTGTGTGATAGTTTTTCTGAGAAATACTTAAAGTTATTATTTAATGTTACTTTTTACTATCATTTCAATTTATATATTGTATTCATTTGTAAATACTGTTTTATTGCAAAATAATCATATAAGTCATCCATTGAAATAAGCCATTCATATAGTTATATTATATTTGCATTTTGTGCATAACTTGTTGAGTACTTTATGTATTCACCTTTATCACAACAAAATCATCAGTTAAAGAGAAGTCTACACTAACTTTGAAAGAGGAGCGTCAAGACGAGGTGAACATGTAGGATGCGAGCTTTATCAGTTACCTATGGTATACTAAGAGGTTTACTTATATTATTTTCGTTGTAATTTATCTATTATAGTTTAGCCCTGTATGATATAGTCATGTAAAGTCGATCATAAGATCATTTAACATGTTTATATTTAATACATGAAGTCTTTACGATGTTTATGCTATGTATGGTTATGATATTCATCTATATTAACACCGTATGTACTAACATGATTTTAGACTAGTGTGATATACACAAAGAATCCGAATTTACATATTCGGATCCCGACAGCAATCCAGAACATAATTAATTAGATTATGATCCTTCAAGGTTAATTAAAACAAAATAGTATATTAAGTTACCAACGACGACTAAACTATCAAAAACCAATAAAATGCACTTTTTTTCTGCGCAGAACGAAATGAAATTGGCTACTCCTAGCCACTAGGTGGATGAGAGGCGAATACCAATCGCGATGAGGCGGGGAACGCCGGAACGGACAGCGCCTTGGCGAAGTGTCGGCCATTGTCCCCCCATCTGCCGCTGCTCCGGCGCGATCAGCGGAGCTCGCCGGCTTCCGCCGCACCAGGCACTGCAAATCCGACCAAAGAGAGGCTTCCCTGCATGCCTGACCATCCAAGGACGACAGTGGAGACAAGGCAGAAGTTGAGAGAATGGCGATCAAGAACTCAAAGAGGAGAAGATGGCATCACTTTGCAAATCACAGCGCAAATTTTCTCCTAATCTTTTTTGTCTTTTTTTTGGGGTGTAGGTCGTTGACTTTTCTCGATAATAAACCGGTATAGTATGCCATTGACTTTCTCCTACTAGGAGAATACGCTTGCCGAAGATTTAATCCTGCTTCGATTTGACAATTTATGTCACAAATGTATTAAAATCGAACGGAATTGGTGTCGTTTACTCTCTTTTTTGAACTTCGTGTCATTTACCCATCTTATTTGTGCCACTTTATGTGAAAACAGCATTGTGTTATACTTCACAAGCAAAAAGGAACCAGACATTTATCCACAGCTTCATGTCCTAATCGGGGTAAACGGTAAACCTGTACAGGAGATACACCTGCTGAAATGCACTAGTAAATATCCTGGATTTAGCAAAGTAGGCCTGTCAGGAATGCATAGTTTCATAGCAATTCCATGAGAATTTTGCTGGAACAGTGTAACAAAGGCCGTAATGCATCATTGCAAGCAGTCCATATTTGTTATATATGCTTGACCACAGGCCGTAATGCATCATTGCAAGCAGTCCATATTTGTTATATATGCTTGACTAGAATGATTAAACATTGGAAACCATTATGGATCAAGCTCCTGTTAGTCAACATCAGCACACCACCAAGTAGGAATAGGAGGGCCTACATAGTTTCTCGCAAGAGCACGAGAAAAACAGCCCAACTTTGCCTCCAAAATATTTGCGTAAGCTACGGATGAATGCCAGACAATATTCATCCCCCCTTCTTAACACTCTTTTATCCATAAATCTTAGAGGAATACAATGCCTCAGTTATACATCTGAAGTTCTGAACTACTAATGGTATGTGAAACTTCTATTGCCAGAAGGTGGGAAAGCCTGTCGTCTTCGGGGAATCTGGGGATTCCCTCATTCTCTCCGCCACCAGGTTGGTTTGAAGTTCTCCGTTTGTCTCCAGAATCCTTACTTATTGCCCTGGCCACTGCATCGTCTCTGCTTCTCTCAGCTTTAACCTCTCCAAATGTAATGTTCTTCCTAGCTTCGGCATAATCAAAAGCCTTCAGCTGGTGATTAAATTCAGGTTCACAAGGCACCTTGTGGTTCTGTTGATTGTTTCTTCTTTCGTTGATTGATTGGAAGTGTTGCTCGATACCAGAGGAAAGCTCAGGAGGTGAACTAGACATCTCCACGTCTTCAGGTTCACAGTGGCTCTGTCCATCTTCCTTGTGGTTTTCTGGAAGTTGAGGGTCATCTGTTTCAGTGTCCAACTGTATCACTTCTTCCATCTGAGAAGCAGGATCATTATGAATGCTTTCTGGTTCGGGATGCACCGGTTCTTCCATTGGAAGGCTAGCAGCCGGAGCTTTTGCACCACCGGAGAAATGATGGAAAGGAAGTAGCACGGAAGATTTTATCTTGTCCACCTTACTCTTATTCTGTAATTGTAACAAGTCAGGGTGGCTCTCGCCACTAAGCACTTTTAGGAAAGCTAATGAGAAAAACTACTGACTATGGGCCTGTTTGTTTTAGCTTTGGATTCTCTAAAAGCTGATTCTAGGTTGTAGTTGTCAAGAAACTGATTCTCCAAAAGCTAGAATCCAAAAGCACATATGAAAAAAATTGTGGATTCTAGTGTATATGGGTGGGCTGGATTATGAGAATCGGATTCTAGAATTGGGCAGTTTGTTTTTTATTCTGCTTTTGAGGCTAGAATCCAGAATCAAAAGCAAAAAACAAACCGCCCTATATCACAAAGCATAGACAAAAAACAGACAAGATATACATTCATAAAGCCAATATAGACCTATTATGTCCTGCTTATTAAAGGATGCAAACATTAAGCACATCTAGCAACATGCTTCTGCCTAGTTTCAACATGCTTCTGCCTAGTTTAATTGAATTGAATACAAAAAACATTTACTCAACACAATATTATCAAACTTCTTAATAGATTTAAGCCAAGAGAAGTCATCAAACTTTGCATACTGCGAACTAGGATGCACTTTGAACAATTTTCAAGTAGTTTTTCAAAAGGAATTATAAAATTAATTGAGTGATTGTGTATTCCAAGATACAAGGTCTAATATCTTCACTGCTCAATTCCAAAGTTCTGATAAGAGAAAAATGTAGACAACAAGCAACAAAGAATACCTGCTCACTTGAAAACCCTGGAAAAAGATTCGGCCTTCTTCTGGAAGCTGGTTGTCCTAACAGAGCTCCAAAAGCTGTAGGCCTCTTCGATACTTGAACTGTGGCCTTTGCTACCTGCACAATGCAGTTGTTTAAATACAAGATAAGATATACAGCAAACACAGATGTAAACAGATTTTTCTTGCTGCTGACCACCATTGCTCAATACCTCCTTATCTGCTAGTCCAGTTACACCTGATATGGTCCCCGAGCTCTTAGTTTCAGTTGTGATGTCTTCCAGCTGTGAATCACCTAAAGAAGCTTCCCTTGCAACATTCCCTGTAAATTTGAAGCAGTAGCAAAATTTGTAATCACTGTGGGAACTACAGCAGATTCATCACTCAGATCAACATTACTTTCACCATTATCAGCATTGACAACAGGAATCATATCAGTGTCTTCACCACTGTTCTTCACATTTGCCACTGTTAACTGCACAAAGTCATATGTTAGTATGAGAAGAAATACCAACAGTAAATCACAGAGCAGAAGTTACTTTAAACATTCCCTAATAAAATTCCAACAGTAAAGTAGAAGATAGATTCACATAATATCAACATAACGCACCTCTTCCAGCCGTGCCTTCTTTAGCTGCTCAGCTATAGTTTCAAAAGAATCAGAATTTGCAATGGCATTCCTGATGGTAGAAATGACATGGCCAAGATGGCGCTCAAGAAACAAATTTTTTGATTTCACTATTCTTTTTAACTTCCCAGTGGTCAAAGGCATCTGTTTTGCTTTAGACCCAGAATTCAAAGGAAAGATTAGCCAAGCTAAGCCATATATGTAAGCAATTTAAATAAATTAGGAGTACCTATCTCAAGTAGGGTCTTATTGGGTAATATATAACCGGTGCTCTCATCCTCAGCACGAGCAAGACCATCTCTCCATTGGTATAGACTCTGTGATGGAAAACAATTAAATGAAGTGTAGTACAATAATTTCATTTCAGCTTCTCATCTACATACTAAATAGATTTAACTTGCAGTCTGTCACCCCGGCTAAGCAAAGACATATGAAACAAGATAGGTGAATCTCATAACTGAAATTTATATATGGTTTTTCAGTAAGTGAGGACACCTAGAGTTATTAAAACTAGGGACAAGGACAACCCAAAACAATGGAGTACCAACAGGAAAACATCTGCAAGGACCAAAATTTGCGCCTGGAAGCATTACATATTCATTTCCAGCAAAACAGCATATGTTTGTGTACTTCTAAGTGAAGAACATCCATCAAAGGTCATACGCCAGTATAAAAAATGTACTTACAGCAAGAACTGCCAGCTGCCTTGCATTCAGGTAATTTTCTTTTAACCTGTAATAAAATTGACATTGCGAAGCTTGAACAGGTTTTTTTAAACAAAATTACAGTAAAACAAGCAAGATACAAACCCATGTATGTAAAGGTATGATGAATCAGTCAGCAGCTCCTTCTCATACAGTTGCAGGCAAATTTCATTGCTGCGCTTGCAAACCTGCAGTAGTGGTAGGCACATCAGTCGACTTGCTTTTAGTTCAATAGTTGATGTGAATCCATAAGTAACAAGTGTGCAACAAAAGAATGAGCATGTGTGCTTCAATGCCCTACAAGTCTAAGTCAGTTCAACAAGATAGAGTACACATTCAATGATTCAAGCACCAAAATAAATCAGGCACCACATAGAAGTTGTTGCTGGCAGAGGCAGATAATAGAGAACAATGCAGTCAAACAAACTTGACCATCATACACGGGAACAAAGAAAAAAGTACTGAGTAAAACATTTACCTCTAAAAGAAGATCGTTTTCACCTGAAGACTCCTTCACCAGTCTCAATCTCATCAAATCATATATATACAGCAGATAGTGTGTATCTTCTCTAGCGTACCTACATAGAGTAAAAGCACAACCAGATACACTTGATGAAAATAATTGGTGAGACTAGAGCCAGCAAAGAAAAAAGAGAGAATAAAGCGTGTTGCAATCCAAGGAAATCCATGAGTCCAAGGCACTGTACTTGATCATTTCATCAGGAAGTGGCCTCAACCTCCAATCTGCACTCTGATATCTGCAAGGACATGACATGTATATCTTAGTAAAATTTTTCGAAATAGATTTCATGACATGATAGATAAGTTGGCGCAGTGTACACTAGAAGTGTTTTTCAGGAGGTAAATGAGAATTAGTAAGTACTCTTTGTTTGCTGTCACTCCACAGAAATGATGCAAAAGGTGCTCCAGGCTGTTGCGGTCCATCTGTAAGATTCTTGAAGCCTGTTTGCGGTAGGAAGGGAAGATCAAGCTTCAGTTAACAAAATATCAAACCAATAATTTACCAAAAGAATCAATTATGAAGAAAAATGAAAAGTAACAGAGCTGAGATGCAAGGACCATGCTGCCATCCATCCTATGCTGCACTATACCTGGCCTGTATCGAAAAGGTTGCATATATATATGCCAAAGTCTCGTTGGAGCCATATTATATCGCGACCTGCGCCATGCATTACCTAATTGTCATGAGAGCAATGAGAAACTACAATTTTGGGGTATATATAAAACACAGATGTACAAAAAGAGCATACTATACCTTTTTCTTGGTTGGGTCTTTAAAAAGTTCTCTCAAGTAGTCACCCAGATATTTACGAAGCTTAAGAGTGTCCACAATAAAGTCCTCTGTTCTTGTTGAAATCTGCATCAAGCATGTCAGACCCTGAAAAGACCTATAATGGTTGTGTTCCAAATCGACCTGAAAACATAGGAGAAAAGACAAAAAGATTTAATGATACGGCCCCAATTTCCAACACTACTTTGCATTATGTTCTGAAAATGCAAATCAAGATGAACGATCAAAGTAGTGTTGTTTTGAGTAAAGAAACAAAGTTCAAGCATGTGGCCAAGGGAAAGGTAAGGAAGGAAGGCCAAGGGAAGATGGTTGGAACCCAAAAGCATGAGAAGTATATTATGCTGGCAATGCGTAAATCATATGAAGGCAACATATGTGCTACCTATGGCTGCATGGGCCAGCCAAGGGTATAGCCGCATGGGCCAAGGCACAATGACCGTATGGGACAACCAAGGGTGTGGCCATATGGGCCAAGGATGTATGTGGGCTTGCACATGATTTGGAAGAGAAAATGAGAGCCCAAGTCATGGAATAGAAGCAAGGAAAGAGTGCAACTCGGTTTGGAAAAAAGGAAAGAAATCATCTCGGATTGACAATACATGCCGAATTAAAAAGTCAATGATTTTCATGTTCGAGCTTGGATTTTGACGTTCTTGTACTTTCATGAAAGCTTAAAAGATTATCTTTATATCTTTCCATAGATAGGCCTTCTAATTTTGCTCCCTTCTATTTTTAATCTGGCCGACAAGTTTCAGCCTGTTATTTGGCCGAAATTTAAGTTTTACAGTTGTAATCTCTTTCTATCTCTTAGAGTCCAAGTTGTATACGTTTACGAGGTGAATTTGAGTTGGTTTAGATATGTTTTGGCCGTGCATTATGCACCAATACAAGGCCAAGGGGTCTACCCCACGTAAAGATATTAGAGTTGATGCATTGAACAAAATTCTAGAAAATCGCCATGGTGTTTGGCGGCCATGATTGAGGTGTGTGCTTGAGTTGAATTGATTATAGTGAGAGAGAGAGAGAGAGAGAGTTCAATGACCAAGTTGAAGACTGATTGTTTTCAGATTGTACCGAAGAAAGCCCTTGCAATTCTATCTTTTCAGATTGGTTTGCAAATTATCGTGTGTGGTACCGTGAAAGATCGGACATCTCATGCATCAATTAGCGATTCCCTCTATTTGATCCGTATCATTTAACAAAGACAGCACCCAGAGACAAAAAAATTAATTTTATACAGTACTGCAACATAGAGAGCATAAAAGGACCACAGATCATTGCCTACCACTATGTGTAATGCATTGAGAAAAATGTGAATTATCCTCTGGGAAATGTAATACATTGAAAAAAGCGGAAATACAAGTTATCTTTGGGTAGTAGGAATGTAGGAATAACTCATAGCAGCAAAGGTGGAGTGGCGAGGGCAAATAAAACCTAACCATCCCATGTAAATTTCAAAGGTGGCTGTTTAATGTAAACCCCAACATGGAGGCCATATGACCTAACAATAATAGAAAATCCATCACATTCACCACCAAGGTCTGATGATTATTGGCAAAAATGGTAACATTTTGTTGACTGATAGGATCAATAGACCAATATAACTGACATGTTGCTTCCATCAAACAGTACATAGGTGGCGTGAGCATCTTCAGATTTTTGCCAAACTGTCAAAGAAGAGCTACATTTGCAACGTGGAATGTGATTATTGCCCAATATTTGTGCCTTAACAGCTCTAGTATGAAAAAACAATGTCCTATTGCCCATACGGAACTTAGCAGTATATTGACAGTTGCAACCCTGATCTTCACAATGAACAAAGTAAATAGACTTCTAAATGCTTTCTCATAAAACAACATCAACATAAGCATTATGATTATCATTTCAAAGTAAATTGCATATCAATTTTTCACCTAGAAAATTGCTGGGGTAGTGTGGCATAAGCAAGAATCAAGAACAATATTCATTTGTATGAAGAAAAACAAAAAACAGTATTGAGTTAAAACTAGTAAAAACTACTTACAGCAAACTCAGTTGCACTCTTCAGCTTCGTCGCTAGCACTTCCAAGGTTTTCAGATCTTCAACAAATGTAAAAGGGGTTTCATCTAAAGCAGGAGGTTTTACTGGCTCACTTTCAGGAACATTTCTGTCAGTTAATTGCTCCATGGGGACTTTCTCCTGCAAAGAGAGAACCACGTCACGCCACTCTTTACATACATGCAAATCAGTGTTTTGCACATTTGAATGCAGGACAAGAAAACAGGCCTTCTCTCCAATTTGTGTGATGCTGACTTTTAATTAATGATATTGCTGAAAAGGCATCTTCTGCCCTTCCATTTTCCATATTCATAATAGTTCCTCATTTCATCCATACAATTTTGCAGCAAATCAAGCCTCCCCTAGGCCAAAGCATGGTAATTTCATACTCATGCGACACACTTATCAACTTCTTATTTACACCGCACATTCTATTTCTGCATAATCAGAGTATCAGATGATACATCATCATCCATGTTCAATACTTGCCGATCTTCCAAATGCTAGAGATTATCTACGTGCCTCACTAAACAAAAGATTGATACTTTACTCCTTCCATGCATCTTTTCATTCTAATCACACTAATCAGAAACCATGGGCAGAAAGATGTCATGTGAGATTAGCAGAAATGTCACTAACCAACGGGTGGACGGCACGGGCTCCATCATCGCTCCACTCAAGCGAGACATGCTCGAATGGCTTGCTCGTGTTATCCACCACAATACGGTACACGTCCTGCGGCCGCGGGATGGTGGGGATGTGGAAGGGCACCTTCGCCTTTGTTCCCGGCGCGGCTGCCTTGTCCTTGGTGGCCATCCTCACCAAGCCAGAACCCCCAAAGGCCTCACCTTTACCAACGCCTTCCTCGCCACTACCCATCTTCTTCTTCTTCTTCTTGCCGTAAACAACCTGGAACCCGTCTCCCGCCGCCTCCTCCGGCGCGGCCCTCCGCCCATCGGCCTCCTCCTTCTCCCGCAGCGTCCTGAACTCGTCCATGGAGGCGCCGGACCGCTCAAACAGGTCGTCGTTGACGGTGACGACCCAGTCGTGGGCGTCGTCGAGGTCCTCCCGGGGGAACGGCGGTTGCTGCTTCGGGAGGAGCGGGCTGTCGCCGAGGACGCCGAGAGAGGAGCCAGCCCTGGCGGCGGCGGCGGCCACGGGGGACTTGAAGGAGGGGAAGTTGTTGTAGAAGTGGAAGTCGCGGGAGGACGGGAGCGCGCGGGAGCGGCCGGAGAGGCGGGCCGCGGCGGCGGCCAGGTGGCCCGACGAGGCCTCGATGGCAGCGGCCGACTCGTTCTGCTTCGACGGCGGCGGGGCCTCATCCGCCTCCATGTCGAGTTTGGGAGGGGAAAGTGGCGGTTTAGGGTTTAATGGGAGAAGAGAGGCGGCTTGTACCGTGGGCAAGTTATGTGTTAAGCGAGACCAATTTTTTTGCTTGGTTTTCAAAATCGTTTTGAATTATCACACGTTATGTGCTTTACATGATCTAAGGTTCAATCACACAAATGGATTTGCGCAAAGGTGAAAGTAATGTGTGAGTTTGGTAGTCAGATTTAAATTTTGAGCTCCTACTTCTACGATTGGGAAATGTGGATGTGATCAGAGGTAGCGTGTTCAAAACTTCGTATACATTATACAAGATGTAACAGGAATTAGCTGTAGATGACAATGATATCGCAATTGCGTATGTCTATCATATTATTACATAATCAATGGTTTCTTTAGTGGTATAATTGATTATTTTGCTACAAAGTTGATGTGTAATTAATAACGTCTTTTCTCACTGATATATGATCCCATACCAATAAAACAGAATATGGCAAATTATCAATTACACTAATTTAGTTATAACAAATAATCAAATATCTTATATAGAACTCTCAAAATACGGAGACTAAGAGCAAGCCTAACCTATCTTTTAAACCTCTTCCTATTCTAAATTATAAGGAGAATTGGAAAAATATGAGCTCCAACCCAACCCTTATAAGGAACCCATATTCTAGGGAGGCCCCTTCTCACCCCTACATCTAGGGGCTTTTTCTTTCCCTTCTATTATTTTCTTCAACATTTTTTTTATTTGTTATTTCTATTTTTAGTAAATAATTCATGGGTGCAAAGTAATAATAATGTTTAGATAAATAATAGGGGTGAGTAATAGGGAGTGTGGGTTGGAGACAAATTTGAAATAAGGTGTCTCTAATTTTTGCACCACCCCTAAATGACTGATTTAGAGAGAAAATATAAGGTTTTGAGTTGGAGTTGCTCTAAAAGATAGTTTCGTGGGTTACAAACAAAGTGCGAAGATCGGGAACAATTTCTAAGTTACATTATTTGTAACTGTTGAGCTACTAGACAATGGTAATAGCGTGCCACGTAGTTACCATAGAAGTGTATAATTCATATGGAGATAAGTTTTTAAATTTCGTTTTCAGTTTACATCTCGCCACTCTCTGAAATCTGAAATTTAAGTGAAATCTCGTTATTTCGAACAAAATCCAAAAAGCAAAATTCAAATCTTTTTTTTTTTTGCCGAGATTTTTCGAGATCTCGCGAGATTTACTAGATCTTGGTGATTTTTAACCGAACGAAAATTCATCCAAAATGTGCCAAAAATTTAAATTTTTTTTGCATGATTCTGACGTATTAATAATATTCTCATAAAAATTTTAAATAATGATCAAGATTGTAGAATTTTTAAAAATTACGATAGTGTTATTGTCCTTACAAAAGGCTTACTAGCAAATTTCAACCAAATAGAAAATGAAGTAAACCATGTCAAAAACTTTTAAAAAATTTTGTGGATGGTCCTAACACATCTATAATATTTTTGTAAAATTTCCAGATGATGATCAAACTTGAGAAATTTTCAAAAATTCGGACAGTGCTACTGTTCTGATAAAAACCCTATTAGTAAACTTCAACCGCATAAAAAATGGTCAAAACCAAGTTAAAATTTTTTATTTTTTAATGGTCCTAATGAATCATAAATATTTCATAAAATTTTCAGATGATGATCAAGTTTCAAGAATTTTCAAAAATTATGACAGTGTTATGTCCTGATAAAAACCTGATAATCAATATATAGATTTGCTTGAGCAATAAAAAAGTTTAAAATTTTTGAAACTTTTACATAAGGGTGCTAAGGAAATCCTTAAGCTCTCGTAAAAATTTTGGATTATGATCACACTCTAGTGAATTTATAAAATTCTTACAAGTGTATTGCACCGTTTATATTCTTTCTGTTTTTAATTTTGAAATATGACAAATGAAGTTCAATGCCAAAAAAGTTTGAATTTTTTGAAAATTTTAGAGAATGGTACTGAGGCAATTCTTAAGCTCTCATAAAAATTTTAGATCATGATCACACTCGAGCAAATTTATAAAATTTTGACAAGGTTATTGTCTCAATTATGTTCATTCTATTTTTTATTTTTAAAGATAACAAATGAAGTTCAATTCTTTTGAAAATTTTTATGTATGATTCTACACTACTAAATATAGTACTATAAATTTTTTAGATCATGATCAAGCTTATAAAATTTTATAAATTTGACATTGTTTCTACTGAAATTATAAAACATTTCAAAAATTCGGCTTTTCAACTATTTTTCATAGAAGATAACTTTCTTCAGGGTTATTAGACCAAATCCAGTCAAAAAATCAAAAACCATGTGTCGGTGTTTCGAATACCGGCAAGTAAATTTGTAGTCAAGGGGCCGTGCGTTCCCTCTCCTTGAATGGTTGACTCAGGGAGCCCAAGATGTATACTGGTTCGGGCCGAAGATGGTTGACTCAGGGAGCCCAAGATGTATACTGGTTCGGGCCCAAGATGTCCCTACTTCCAGTTCGTGATGGTTCTGTATTGCTTTGGGCGCAGAGGACTGCGCTGTGTTACAAGCGAGGGCTAAGGTCTGGCCTTGAGCGCTCGTTCGAGTGGGAGTAAGGATTGTGTTGCTCGTTAAAGCCGTCCCCTTCCCGGATGGTCTTGCCTCCCTTTATATAGTCGGAGGGGCAAAGTTATCACGGAAATTGGAAAGAAAGGATGGGGTGTCCCTCGTCTAGAGTCCCGGTCTTGGTCTCGGCGTGATCGACGCAGACTGCTTGCTCCATGCGGGTCGGTGAACACTGACGAGTGGCATGGTTTTCCTTGTCGGGGTTAGCGCACCTACCCTCGCAAGCTTGCAGTCTTGGCGTCGTAGCGCTTAGCTCGTACGCCTCGGGAAGGAGCGCGTCCTCCCGCTGTGCATGACCGGGCGATGAGATTAGCACTTGACTTCGATAACCTCCTCGCCACCTTGGGAAGGAGCCACCTGCCCCCGCACGGTCACTTTGAGCCGTCGTGTCCGTGGAGCAGGTGGCCAACTCGAGATTGACTAGCGATGGTCTAGCGGCCGACCCCTTGCGGAGATTGCGTTGGCTTGGTCGGAACTTGCAGGACGCCCGACCTATGGCGAGGGTCGGATCCCCCTTGATCGGCCAGGTCGGAGCTCGTGGGGTGTCCGACCTAGGGCGGGTGCTCGACCGCCCTTTGATTGATTTGGTCGGGGACGAGTGTCCTTCGTGGCCCAGTGGGGCCTTCGGCCAGAACTGGGTTTGAGGTAGCCCATTTGTCGTTCCGGGCTGCTGGGGGTACTCATGGTATGAGTATTCGTCACCATGAGATTTCGGCGACATTTAGTTAAATCTGATCGAAATTTCTGAGATTACTATAGTAATTTAAATTTTTAAAATTATTTTATCCGGTTAGAATTTTGAATTCCGTCCCCAATCCAAATCCGAGATGTTGGCTGAGATTTATGAGATCTCGCTGTTTTTTTTTAACTATGGATGGAGCTGCATGTCTGCATCTTTGACTAGTCCATACGACTTTACTGACTTGATGGTTTTGTTTAGAGAGCACTGGTATTTTATCCAATAGCATAAAAGCCATAATAAACAAACATAGGATGATTGCAGTGAACTCAATGTAAAAAGATAGATTAGTTTCACACCCAACGGCCCAAGAGGATAACTCTATGAAAAGACAGTGTGATGCTGAAATTTTTCATCACTTAGAAACCGAGCGCTGCATAGTTAGGGTCTGTTTGGTAGAACTCTAGATTCTAGCTTCATCTAAGATATAAAACTTGTAGCCTAAATTAAATTAAATTAAGTTTATATTTTTGGTTTAAAATGTAAACAAGATGATCCATTTAAACGCTCTTAATATACTCAGTGCTTCAGCTCTACGTATCTAGTGGAGTTAGAAATACCCAGCTCCACTAGATTCATAACCAAATTTACGGATCTAATAGAGCTATAACACTACCAAATACATCTTTAGTGGGGACTGGAGAATGTCTATCACAACCCTCCCACCACCTGCGCACGAACCGAGGTGCCTACATTTATTCACTTCGAAGCTCTTGGCCAATTTTTTTAAAACAAAATCCCTCTTGTGCGTCCAATTTAAAAGCCGGCCTTGTTGTTTTTCAATCATGAAACTGGTTTCTAGCCTGTCCAAAATCCCAATCGTGGACATAACAAATTAGCAAGTGGCAATCCAAGCTGAAAGGACTAGACTTCAGAGCCAGGACGTACAGCGGTGCTGGGCTACCCACTACCGAGTAACAAGCAGCACATCAACGACGCGGTCCTAGCAGTTGTAGTGCGCCACTCATCACTCGTTGCTCCAAGCTGTACTGTACTTGAGCTAGACAGCGGCGCTGCCAAAACCGCGTGCCGTGGCGGCGCGGCGCTGGCGAAACCAGGGCCGGCGGCGCGCTGCGGCTTGCCGCCCTGCATGGCAGCCACGCGCGCACGGCCCCGGCCCCACCTGTCCCCGTCCTCATCCGAACCACACCTCCCTTCCACGGCTCCTTCCAATCCACTCCACCGCAGGCCGCAGCTATAGCCTTGCACTCGCCGCACATATATATATATGACCTCGCCGGCCGTGGATCTTCAGCACCGCGTCGATCACAGTTCACAAGCCAGATCGACCACCTACTTTGGAAAAAGCTAGCGGCGTCGATCTGCCGCGCGTCGGGGGAAGAATCGAGGCTAGGAGGAAAGAAGAAGCCGAGATCGATGAAGGTGTTGGTCGCGGTGGACGACAGTGGAGGCAGCCACCACGCGCTCGCCTGGGTGCTCCACCACCTCTTCCCGCCCGCGGCCGCCGAGGAGGAGCAGGACCAGGAGCCGCCTGAGCTGGTCCTCGTCCACGCCCAGGAGCCGCTCCGCTACGTCATGTACCCGGTCGGACCAGGTGACGATCGATTACAGCGAGTCACACACTAAATTAAACTGCGCGCTGCATGTGCGCGCGTCGGCGTGTCTGCTTATTATGTTCGTTCGTGCACGCACGCAACGCAGGGTCGGCGGTGTACGGCGCGTCGTCGATGATGGAGTCGGTGCGGGCGGCGCAGAAGGAGAACGCGCGCAACCTGCTCGACAAGGCCGATCGGATCTGCCACCAACGAGGGGTAAGTGTTCCCTCCGTTCGAGAATTGATATCATTCTAAGATATAGACCAACCATAGGCGCATTGCGTGTACAGGTGAGTGCGGAGACGGTGGTGGTGGAGGGGGAGCCCAGGGAGGCGCTGTGCCGCGCGGCTGACGACGTGGGCGCCGGGCTGCTCGTCGTCGGCACCCGCGGACTGGGCGCTATCAAGAGGTGCGCATCTCGTCTCGTGATGGATACGAACGATGTCACATGCATTGGTGCGTGATAGAAACACATGACTTGAGACGATCGAGAGCGTCAGTTTTTGCTTTATTTTCGTTGCAGGGCGTTCCTGGGCAGCGTGAGCGACTACTGCGCGCACCACGCGAGCTGCCCCGTCATGGTGGTCAGGCCGCCGCCTCAGGACAACAACAGTGATCAATGGACGAGTTAATCCTTAATCGCCATTCATCATATAAAAATACCACTACATAGTCATCGTTGTTAGAAAATGCCACTCTGTGTACATATTTCCTCTATGTTGCCCTTTTCTTTCTCCCTGTTCCCTTTGTTCGTGGCCTGCGGTGCTCGTCCGGTGGAGGAATACGCTCGTCTTTGTCGGCAAGGAAGCAAGCATGCGGGATCCCAGAGCTTTCAGAGAATGGAGATGGCGTTTGGGGAGTTGGCCTGTAATGACTGGGTGGGACCCAATTGTTGGTGTGAATAAGAAGAGGCTTAAAAGTCAACATCCTATACTGAGTAAGGGATTGAGCAATTGAATTAAAACCAGTTTTCCCCTTCCTGCGACTTCTTCCTCGAGCCTTCGTCTCACGCCGTGACTCGCTGGCGGCAATGGGATATTTGCCTACTTTGAGAGTTAAGGTCTCACGCCACGGCGATTCCCTCGTCGACGACTAAGGGACGTGACAGTTGGTATCAGAGCTCTCGATTCTCAGGCTCACTTCATGTTTGAGATAGAGAGGTTGACCATGATAGAGCAGAGGAGCAAGTGTCCGCACTCGATCATCCCTAGCGGCGACGAGTTTCGGGAGTGGGGGCGAGCTGTAGAGCTGCCATGCGGGCTGACGCTAGGGTCGTACATCATAGGGGCCACAACGCCTCGCGCGGCGCACGCCAAGCGGGATCCTAAGATCACGCTGCTGATGTAGGTGCACAGAGAGGATCCGCCCAGGATCCTTCACTTCAACCACTGCCTCACAGACCAACAAGAAGCCATGTCGTCCTCTGATGACGCCCTTGGTCAGTTCTTGATCCCAGCCTGCGCTGAGCTGCTTCAACGAGCTCCTCAACTTCGCGATGGTAGACGTGTCGTCGGAGTGCCACCACATCGTGTGCCTTGGACTCGACCATAGTGTCAACGCCGAGGAGGAGGAACTCCGTGTCTGGGCCGCGCGCGTTGTGGTTGACCACCCCAGGGGCGGTGGCGAGGGGGAACAAGGGGGTGACTGATGTATTTGGGCAGACATGCCCCTGTCTCCTCGGTGACTGGAGCAACGAGGCGGATATGGCGAAGCAAATGGAGTTGACGGCTACAGCAATGGCCTAGATCGCTGGCGGCCAAGATTTTGGAAGCAACAAGGAGTGTGCCGACGATGTGATCACCCAAATAGGCAGCTCATCGTTGTTCATGGAGCTCGACAAGGACACTGTAGACCATATGGGTGAGGGTATGCTTGACAAGTGTCGGCGTACTTTGCGCCAGGGTACCATCTCCATCACACAAAAGCGCCCACGTGACGTTCGGGGCGGCAGTGGCGAGACGCCTGCTGCGGCGCGCCAAATTTCCACGTGGCGGCTTCGGCAGCGGGTGGCGAAAGCACGCCCACCGCCGGTGTCGGCCACGAAGCGTTCGGGCGCAGGTGGGCGAGGACGCTCTGCTGCCGGCGCCCGGCCACGTGGCGACCTAGCGACGGGTGGCGAAGCACGCCCGCCGGCCTGTGTGTCACCACGTGGCGCTCGGCGGCAGTGGCGAGACGCCCAGCTCACCGGCGCCCAGCCCCCGTGGCGGCCTAGCAGCGCGTGGCGAGCACGCCCGCCGGCCAGTGTCGGCCACGTGGTGTTGAAGGCGGCAGTGGCGAGACGCCCGGCTTCGCCCGGCGCCTAGCCCACGTGGCGGACTAGCAGCGTGGCGAGCACGCCCGCCGGCAGTGTCGGCCACGTGGCGTTCGAGCAGCAGTGGCGAGGCTACCGCCGCTTTCGCCGGCGCCCAGCCACGTGGCGGCTTTGGCGGCGGGTGGGCGAAGCACGCCCACCGCCCGGTGTCGCCCACGAGCGTTCGGTGGCAGTGGGCGAGGCGCCTCGCTGCGCCGGCGCCCACCCACGTGGCGGCCTAGCAGCGCGTGGTGAGCACGCGCCCGCCGGCAGTGTCGGCCCACCGGCGTTCGGGCGGCGGTAGGCGAGACGCCGCTGCGCCCGGCGCCCCCACGTGGCGGCTTTGGCGGCAGCGTGGCAGCACGCCCGCCGCCAGTGTCGACCGACGTGGCATTCGGGCGGCAGTGGCGAGGACGCTTCGCCGGCGCCAACCCACGTGGCGGCTCGGCAGCGCGTGGCGGCACGCCCGGCCGGTGTTGCCCACGTGGCGTTGGGCGGCAGTGGCGAGACACCGCCGCCGGCGCCAACCACGTGGCGGCTTTGGTAAGCGCTGTGGAAGCACGCCCGCCGGCCGGTGTCGGCCCACGTGGCGTTCGGCGAGCAGTGGCGAACGCCTGCTCGCGCCGGCGCCCACCCCGCGTGGCGGCCTAGCGCGTGGCGAGCACGCCCACTGCCGGTGTCGGCCACGTGGCGTGGCGAGGACGCCTGCCGCCACGCCGCAAGGCAAAAGGTGGGATGTGGTGGCTTCGCCTCGAAGTCTCCTTCCCCCATTGTACCACCGGCCAGGCGAGCCCTCTTGTGTTAGGTCCCTTGACTGCGAGGAATTCTGCTACAAGCCCATTCCTCTAGCCTCTCACCTACCCGTCGCAAAGAGGTGACATCCCAGGCGGACCGAGCGAAGCCATGCGTCGGCATTTAATGAGGCTGGAGGAACGGAACAACACGGGAAGGAGTAATAAATGTATGAAGATCAGCATGATGACCCCCCTTTTACCTACCCCCGTTAGCCTGGGCTATATAAGGGCCCTCTGGTGCATGGGGAAGGGGGGTCGAAGGATCGAGAGTTCAGCAGTAGAGCCTAAGGAAGAACTTGTAACCTGAGAGCTCTGTACTAGCTTCAAACACTCTATAAAAGATCTAGCAGGACGTAAGGCTATTACCCTGGTTGAGGGGGCCTGAACCTGGGTAAAAATCTTTATGTCATCTTAGTTCGTAGGCTACGGAGTCCTTCGTGCGGGAGTCATTAGGGTTTTCACTCGCTAGGGTTTGTCAGCCGCGAAGACGCCCTCCTACTGAACCAAACCCGGTCTATAGACTCGGGCCTATCAGGTGGAATACGCCGACAGGGGCGCGCCAGGTAGGGGGCTAGTGGTTGGTTCTCCCGGCCAACTCCCCGGCGGACTTCGGTGTCCGTGATTTGGATGCAAGCCCGCGCATCTGAAGATGGCGGGTTCTCAGCGTCAAGAAGCGGCGGGGGCGAGCGTCGCCCAGGGCGCGTCCCGGCAGTCTCGCCGGACGAAGGATCGTCTCACCCCGCCCCTGCAGGGTGGCAGCATTGCTCCTTTGGAGGCGGCGGAGCACCCCGTGCGACGTCGGCTGGCCATGGAGGCGCCACTCTCGCCCGTAACACGCGCGATTCGCCTCCTCTTGGACCACCATCCGGTGGAACTCGTAGGAGACTCCCCGGCCACCCCGTGGCTGCGAAGCATCGCCGGTCTCGTGGACGTGGCCCAACTCCGAGTAGGGCTCCCCGACCAGCCGGGTACCATCGGTACACCGTTGCCTAGGGCGCATGCTGAACGCACCCAGGCGTTTAGCCGCCCTAACGAAAGTAGCTCGCCAGCGGGCGAGAAGAAAGGGCGCGACGAGCTGGTCCCGCCCGCAAGGACCGTGGGGACCTCCGAACGCACTTGGATGAAAGCCGCCGGCGGCAGTTGATGACCTCCGTGGTCGCTGTCGCCGCTTCGGCCGAGAGCTACCGGCCATGAAGCGGATAGCCTCTGACGGTGAGAGTCCCTCCCATGGCTCTCATTCTCGGACCAAGGAGGAGGTTCACTTCGATTCTATAGAAGCCGTGCCCAGGCTCCGGAACGGTCTCGGACCGGCCTTCATGCTGGTTGGCTCCTTTATGGCGTCGGGTGCCGAGCCTTCTCCGGCAGGCTGCGCAAGGTGGCGTGGTTCGGCGAGTTCCGCTTGGCGTCCATAGAGAAGTATGACGGCACCACCAACCCGGAGGAATTTCTGTAGATTTATACTACGGTGGTACGAGCAGCTGGCGGGTCTGAAAAGATCATGGCCAACTACCTCCCAACGGCCTTGGACGGCTCTGCCTTCTTGGTCATAAATCTCCCCGAGGTCGGTGCACTCATGAGAGGAGTTGTGTGGCCTCTTCGTCGCCAACTTTCAAGGTCCCTTTGCGCAACCAAGCGTGGAGGACAACCTCCATGCCCTGGAGCAGGAGAAGGGGGAGTCGCTGCGCGACTTCATCCGGCGGTTTTGCCACTGCCGCAACACGATCCTCCACATTTCGGAGCAATCGGTCGTCATCGCCTTTAGAAGAGGCGTTCGAGACCGTAAGATGAAGAAGAAGATGGCCACCCGTACCATCAGTACCACCTCCAAGCTCTTCTCCCTCACACATAAGTGTGCGCAGGCCGCGGAGGTGAGGGGGCCAATGTCTGGCCCCAAGGGCGGCCGAGCCAATGACGAAGCCGAAACCTCAAAAGGTCCCGGCCATGCAAGCAAGAAGGCTCGGAAGCGTGAGGCAGGAGAGACCAGGCGGGTCTTGGCCGCTGAACGTGACCGCGAGGACCCCGCGCCGCGGAAGCGCAATCGCCGTGACCGGCGCGATGACCGCCGCGGTCGTAGGAATGACCGTCGCGAGCAAAAAGAGGGCGAGCTCTATTGCTCGATCCACCGGACCAACACTCATGACTTGGACGGCTGTCGGGTCGTGAATAAAATGGTGGAGCAGCGGCTCAAGGAACGCCGCCCCGACGACGACCAAGGCGAAGATCCTGCCCCGCTGGCCTTCTAGCAGGCGGATCACGCTGTGGCATACATCCACGGTGGTTCATCCACTTTTCCATCCAATGCCGCGTACAAACGGCTAAAGAGGGAAGTGTGCGCCACAGCATCGGGCTCAAGGGCGGGTCGGATGCTGAAGTGGTCGGAGCAGACGATCACTTTCAGTCAGGGCGACCACCCTGAAAGCACCACCGGCCTAGGACATCTCCGATCGTGGTGTCGCCCACAATCCGGAATGTCTGGTGGGCGCAGTCTTGAGTGGAGCGGAGGAGTTCCATCAACCTCCTGTCCTCTTCGGCGTTCCTGGCACTCCAGATCCCACAGCAGGATCTGCGTCCCACTCTGTCTTTCTTCGGGGTAGCCCCGGAGGCTGGTTTAATGCCCCTCGGTCAGGTGCGCCTCCCCGTCACCTTCGGTGAGAAAGACAATTACCGCACCGAGATGGTGGACTTCGAGGTCGCTGATTTCAACCTCCCCTACATTGCCTTGCTTGGCCGACCGGCATTGGTCAAGTTCATGGCAGCAACCCACTATGACTACATGGTGGTGAAGATGCCGGGGCCCGGCGGCCCCATTACAATTCAGGTGGATACGTCAGAGGCCTTGCGCTGCCATAGGTAGGCATGGGACCTGGCCGGCGCCACCCACAGCGTCTTGGCGACGCCCGGCCGAGAGCCCTCGGGCCGGACCCGCGCCTCACCTGGCTCTGCCGGTGAGGTTAAGGTGGTCGCCCTGAGTGAGGGCGAGCCCCGGAAGACCGTCAACATTGGCGCCAGCCTCAGCGCCAAATAGGAAGACGCGCTCGTCACCTTCCTCCAGTCTAACTCTGACGTGTTCGCCTGGCAACCGTTCGACATGACTGGGGTCCCCAGGGAGGTGATCGAGTACTGATTGGCAATGCTCCCCGAAGTGCGCCCGATCCGACAGACGATCCGGAGGCAGGCGCCAGAGCGGCAGGATATCATTCGGGAGGAGGTAGAGAAGCTGCTGCGCGCAGGGATAGTTAGCGACGTCTCTCACCTAGAGTGGCTTGCCGCCAACCCTATGCTTGTCAAAAAGTTCAACAGGAAATGGCGCATGTGTGTCGACTTCACCGACCTCAACAAGGCCTGCCCGAAGGATCCTTACCCCCTGCCACGAGTCGACCTCATCGTTGACTCCACGGCCGGGTGTGAGCTGCTGTGCTTTCTGGACGCGTACTCCGGGTACCACCAGATTAGCATGGCGGTAGAAGATGAAGAGAAGACTGCTTTTGTAACCCCTACGGGTGTTTATTGTTATGTTAGAATGGCTTTTGGTTTAAAGAATGCTGGTTCTACTTATCAACGTGCCATGCACATCACTTTCCGCCCACAGATAGGGCGAATTCTTGAGGTCTACGTTGACGATTTAGTTGTGAAGATTAAAAAGAGCGAAGAACTAATCCAAGACCTGGAGGAAACCTTTGCTAACCTCCGGAAGAATTGCCTGAATCTCAACCCAGAAAAATGTGTGTTTGGTGTGCCCTCCGGCAAGCTGCTGGGTTTCCTAGTGTCCAACCGGGATATTGAAGCCAATCCTGACAAGATAGCGGCCATCGAGTACATGAAACCGCCAGTGCGACTCAAACAGGTCCAGTGCCTGGCCGGTCGCCTGGCCTCCCAAGGGCGGTTCATCGCCCGGTTGGGAGTGTAGGATCGGATGGCGACAATCAGAGGGGGGGTGAATGATTGCGCGGAAGCTAAAATCAAATTTTTTGATTATTTTTGAAACACCCCAATTAACTGATTCGGATTCGACAAAAACAGAATAATGCACATCCACTAAAATAGTAATTCCTGAATATCTAACCGTTAGATCGAAGTGAAATTTTAACTGTATAAACTAGACTTAATTTTCAAGCTAACCCAACAAAAATCAGTTCGATCAGAGCTACGGATCTAAAGTTATTTTCTTCGCCATTTTGCTGAAACAGACACCAGATCAAATAAAAACAGATTGACACACGTTCACCAAAACTAAAATTCCCGAAGATCCCACTGTTAGATCGATGTGAAATTTGAACTGAAGAACGTAGACTCAATTCCGAAACTAATGCAACAAAAATCAACTCGATCGGATGTATAGATCTTGAGATATTACCTTCGTAAGATGACTGCAGTACCTTCTAGTCACCACTCGCCAGGAACTTGCATGCAGTAGCTGTTCTTCTTTTCTTTGTACCAGCCGCCGGCCGCCTGCCTAGAAAGCCAAAACGCCAGCACTCCAATTCACAAGAGACTCATGCCACCAGGAAGGTCTCGGAAGATCAGCCGCAAGAACTTCGGTAGCGAGCACTTCCAGCGTTAATCCAGCCAAGATAGAGACTAACCTGCCATGCAAGAAGAACAGCTGCAAGTTTTCTAGACGCAAGAAAGCAATCTCCAGGATTGGTTGCCGCAAGGAACAAAAGACGTCAGGAGCAAAATTATCTAGTCGCCAAGGAGCACTTCTTGCATGCATGCATGATTGCAGAAGAACAGTCGCCGTTCCTTATCACCAAGGACAAGCACGCTTGCAAGCCAAGCAACAAACGTGATCACCCTGCATGCCTCAACCTTCCAGCCGCAATGTAATTTTTTTAAACCGCCGACGAATTCCAATCCAGCAGCCAAGCCAAGGAAATCAAAGCGGCAACGCCTCCAGCCGCCACCAAAAGCTCTAGTACTTCTGCATGCTACCGAAGAAAATCACAGCCGCCGGAGAAAAGAAATCGCCGCGCCAGGAGTGATCTCCAAGTCTCTCGATCGCTCATGCATGCACGTCACAAGGAGCAATTATCTAGTCATGCATAGCCATAGAAATTGCATGCATGCTGCCATAACAATGGGAGCAAGCCTGCGCCAGAAGCAAGAACTATTGTCGCATAAAAACGGCCGCCGCCGCCCCAAAAAAGTGATTTTTTATTTCTTTTGTCTAACAATACTCCAACATAAAAGAGTACAAACCCTAATTCCTTGCTCTAGAATAAACAGAGGACACCTCCCTCTATTTATATAGAGCAACCACAAAGAGATTAAATACAACTCCACTTCCAACATGGAAAGAGTTCAGTATCTATCTCAACTTGGCCCAACATGACCAAAAACAAACACGAGATTGAATACAACTCCACTTCCAACATGGAAAGAGTTCATATTTATCTCTACTTGGCCCCATGGCCAAAAACATCTCTTTGCACGCATGAGCAACCCCCTGCTAGCATACGTGACTAACCACCTTCACGTGCATGTTCTCTAGCTTTGAGCGCCCCGCATGACATCCTCGACCACTCAAGACCTCGGTTCCTCCACTGAACCTAGTCCCGAACCTCGTTCCTCCATGAACCTATTTCCGGTCACGTCATCGACCACGTTCGCCCTCGAGCAACACCTGCACATGAATAAACAAACAACGCATCCGAGCACAAGTCCACGACTTGACTCAAAGTCAATCCATGCAACCACTCACATGAGTGCATTGCATCAAACAAAATCATTAATCAATCATAATTATGCTCAATGGTCCGGTGCTACTGCCTCTAGGCCGGTAGCACTAGGAAAAGCAACCAACACTCAAATTGCTTCAATTTGAAGATCCAATTCAAATCAAACTCAATTTCAAATCAATCCAATCTCAAATCTTGTCAATTACTCATCACACACAAGGATAGACCTCCACATGGTCTTTCAGGGAGAGAGAAGTTTTCCTCTGTTCAAGCTATTGAAGAAAACTAACCACTTTGAGTGGACGAGATGAGGCGCATGAAGGCATTTGAAGACTTGAAGCAATACCTCACCTCTCCCCGGTCTTTGGTCTCCCTGCTAGGCGAGTCAGCCGCTCTCAGACATTGCTACCACTCCTGAAGTGGAGAGCGCGGTACTAGTTGCGGAGAGGGAAGGTGTCCAGAAGCCGGTCTACTACATCAGTAAGGTGTTGCATGAAGCAGAGACTCGATACCCGCAAGCTCAAAAAATGCTGTATGCGGTCTTGGTGGCGTCCAGGAAGCTATGGCATTATTTCCAAGGGCAAGAAATCACCGTGGTCACGGCCTACCCTCTGCGAGAAATTCTCCACAACCGTGAAGCAGAAGGCCGTATTGCTAAATGGTCGGTGGAACTGAGGGAGTTCAACCTTAAATTTGTACCCCGCACCGCCATCAAGAGCCAGAAATTGGCGGAGTTCATCGCCGAGTGGACTCCCGCCACTCCTGAAGCCGAAGAAGCACCCGCGCCTTCTCCCTGGACCCTATTCTTCGATGGCTCATTCAGGCTGAAAGGCGCGGGGGCTGGGGTTGTCCTGGTCTCCCCGACCGGTGACACCCTCCAGTATGTGGTCGCCCTTGACTTTAAGGCCACAAACAACGTAGCGGAATATGAGGGCTCTTTGGCGAGTCGCGATCGCATCGCTTGACGGGCATCCGGCACCTCTAAGTCAAGGGTGACTCCCTGCTAGTCATCAACCTGCGCGGAAGGAATTCCAATGTTCTGACCCCACCATGGCGGCGCACGGTGGAGGTCCGAAAAATAGAGCACCATTTTGAAGGATTGGGGTATGTTCATATCCCTCGACGCGACAACCACCTCGCAGATGGGCTTTCACAGCTTGCATCCTCAAAAACCTCTGTTCCGGTCGGGGTCTTCGAAGAAAGACTATCGCGACCGATCCATCGCACCCCGTTCGGTGGGGATGATGGTGTCGTTGTCGCGATCCCGGTTCGAGTGGGGGCGGCGACATAACCGTGCGCGGTCTCCGGCTCAAGCGGGAAGGCGGTGCACGCCGCGGCCTCCGCTCGAGGAGGAAGGCGGCGTGCCGCCAACCCCTGTGTCCGGGAGGAAGGCGGCGGTCTTGCCGATGCAAAGACCGGGGAAAAGCTTGGCCCGGCGGAATACCCGGACGAGCACCGAGTGTTCGCCACGCTTGGCCAGGAGGGTCAGTGGATGGATCCAATCCTAGCCTTCTTGCGTGACCAAGTGATTCCCGACGATGATGCCTCAGCTGAGAAGATTGCACGCAAGGCCAAGTGCTATACTCTGGTAGGTGGGGACCTATACTGCTAGGGCAGAAACGGAGTTCTACTGAAGTGCATCACTCGGGAAGAGGGGAGCAGCCTGCTCTCTAATATCCATGGAGGCATGTGCGGGAGCCATATATTTGGCCGAACGCTAGTCGGTAAGGCGTTTCGCTAGGGATTTTATTGGCCTCATCGCCTCGAGAACGCTTGGCGGTGGTGAGGATCTGGCTTGTCAGTTCTTCGCCAGGCAGATCCACCGACCAGCCCAAGCCCTGCAAACCATCCCGCTCTCTTGGCGTTTGCGATGCAGGGCTCGATATCTGAGGCCCGTTCCCATGGCCATAGGGGTTTCACCCATCTTTTCGTCGCTATCGACAAGTTCACCAAGTGGGTTGAAGCCGAAGCAGTACGCGCCATCACGGCTGCTGCTGCTATCAAGTTCATGCACGGGATCTTCACCCGTTTTGGAGTCGCCAACCGCATCATCACCGACAACGGGACCCAATTCACCAGCGCGGCCTTTCTGGAGTTCTGTGAAGAAATGGGCACCAAGGTATGCTTTGCTTTGGTGGCCCACCCTAAGAGCAATGGTCAGGCAGAGCACGCCAATGCACTGGTGCTAAAGGGCCTCAACACGAGGGCGTTTGATCGGCTCCCAAGCGGGGCGCGATGGATTTGAAGAACTCCTACCGTGGTTGTGGTCACTTCGCACCACGCCTGGTCAGGTTATCTGGCAGACGCCTTTCTTCCTAGTGTACAGGCGGTCGTTCTTCCTCTCGAGCTATCGCCGGTTCTCCGTAGCCTCGACGCTCAACGAGGAAGGCCAAGAAGATCTCCGGCGAGAAGAAGTCAACCTCCTGGAAGAAGTCCGTGATCGGGCCGCCCTTCGCTGCCCAAGTCGCAAAGCCTCAGGTGGTACCATGCCACCCGGGTCTCAAAGAGGACATCGGCAAGCATGCGACTGGTCTTGCGCAGAATCCAGACGCATGCCGGGTCGCACAAGCTGTCTCCCCGGTGGGAGGGTCCCTTTAAGGTGGTTTCAGTATCTCGACTCGGGGCGGTCCGGTTGGCTACTAAGGACGGCGAAGAACTGGCGAATTCCTACAACATAGAGTTGTTGCAGAAGTTCTATCCATGAAAGAATTGTAAGTACCCAGCGGCTCGCTTCGATCAGCCTCGAGGTAAGTCTTTCCCCCGGCTGATCGGCGGTTACTGACGATTAGTAAAGTTGTTGCCTTGAAGGTTTTTGCTTTACCATCTTTATCTCTTTTGCGCCCCAAGGGGCAGTTTTTCGTATGGGTGTTGTTGGTCCCAACTATTTGGAAATTCTTCGTCGATCCGTGGTGGCGCCTTTGCGCCGTGTAGGGGCAAGAACTGTAACCGGGGCGAGTTTTACCTGGCCAAACGCTGCTCGCGACGCCTCGGGTTAGCTCTTAGAAGCACCGGTGGTCGTCACATGAGCGCCGTTGGCCTATTACCACCCAGAAGCCCTTCTTGGCCACGCATCGCTATGGTTCGGTTCCCAGAAAGGTTGCACGGACTTAGAATCCAATAAGAATGGACCATAACGATCCCACGCGAGGGTTTATATTGTTTAAATCCTCCCTACGCATGCCACGCGTTATGTCTGCTTGTCTTTACGATAGATGTGTGTGCACGCAGGAAGAAGATCAAAGCATCGACCCACTCCAAAGAAAAGCTCAGCGTCGCCCAGATGCCTGGGGGTTGGTCGCCCGATGCTCCAGACTGGTCGCCCGATGCTTGGGGGCTGGTCGCCCGATGCTCCAAGCTGGTCGCCCGGTCACCTGGGCTAATCGCCCTATGGTACATAAGCCAGATAAGTGTCTTGTGCTACACTTCTAATCCTTTGCTTATGTATACACTGAGATGGGCCAAGTTATGCGTGATTGTCGCGGGTGTCAAAGAACAACAGCCCCTTGGTGATGAAAGGAAAAGTGCTAAGTGTTAGCGTCCGGCGAGGGCAAGTGACCAGAAAGCGAGTTGGGCACAAGATGCTCAAACACGGCTCGCACGCTCGGGTTGGCTCCTTGAAGCACCGTTGGTTGTCACCGTCGAATCTTCTGGCCTAAAACACTTCGAAACTTGTTGCCTCGCCCGCCTTGCAAAGACGGTTCGAGGAGATCATCGAGATCTAAGTTCGAAGGATTTGAACCAGCGACAATCTTGCACGAAAACCTAAAGCTAAAGAACATTCTGCGCAGGCCGCTGAATCCGCTGTGTTTTAGGTCATTTGTACCTAAGTTCTGCGTAACTTGCGTGGTTTGTGCTTGTATTTGTAGCCGGCTGCACATGACCTAAAAGGGACCCTGAAGTATTGCCTTAAATCTGAAAGCTTACTTAGCGTTATGGCTAAGTGCAAGGCTAGTCGCCTAGCGGCTCTAACAAACGGAATCAATCAAGCGAAGTAAACAAGCGCACGGGTAAAGCAAGTAAAAACATCCGTTACGCTAAGATTTGTCCAGATGTTGGTGAATGCAGGAAAGGTACATCAACACAAGACAAAAAGAAGAAAAAGCAAAGAACTAAAGCGGCTGCCAAATTTCTTCACTCGTCGCCTGTGTCGAGGTCGCCGGCGCCTCCTCCCTCCTCCGCCATAGGTGGAGACGCCCATGACCGCCGCTCCACCTACAAAGCCCGCTTCGCCACGTGCTTTCGGCGGCCAGCGCACCTGCCTCCGCTGCTGCCGCTGCCTCAACGCCGGCCGTCACCACCGCCATTGGATCGGCGGCGTCGCGGCTAGCGCAGCGAGACAAAGACGTAAGTAGCGCCATGATCGCCAACTTCCCGCTCTGGCGGCAGAGCGGGTGGTGTGGCAGCAGGCAGCCCGGAGTGCCTCTACGGCTGGTTGGTCGATGGGCGAACCGCAGGCGAGTCTTGTGGGCGATTCAGCGCCACCCCAAGGGCTCCAAACACCTCTTCGTCTTGTTGGAAGGCCTTCTTGAGCATGATGGCGAGATTGTGCCGCAGCGAAGGACTCATACTCGAAAGTGCTTGGCAGCCGCTTGCCCTCTCCGCCCGAGTGCATGGCGGCGCGTTGGTTCTTTCTCGCGCCAATTCCGCCCGCTCTCTCCCACTCCGCGCCCACTCACTCAGCGCCAATTGTTGGGCGCTTGAGCCCCATGCTTGGCGGCTGTGGCGAGAGCGTGCCCAACGAGGTGTGTATTTCGCAAGTTCGGTGAAGAGCTCACGGCTGCCTTGTGGCGATGGCGGCGGCGAGGGCAAGATGGCCGAGGCCTTGGTGCTGGTCGTCTCCTCGACCCTCTCGGTGGTGACGGCCGGAGGCACCTGGGCGGAAGTTCCGCCGCCTGGGCGCAGGGATGCCTGTTTCGGGCGTCTTGAGAACCGCCCTTGGCGGCACCTCAAACCGAAGGCGGCTGCCGGGGCGCGAAGCCCACCAGAAAGCGGTGGCGCCGGAGGAGAAGGAAACGGAGGAGGCGATGGAAGCAGCGCCGCAGAGTCGGTGCCTCGGTGACGGTCGTGGGTGGGTAGCTCGCGCCGCATCGGTCGGGCGGTACTGCAGTTTGGCGCTGGCGCGACATTCTTGGGGTCCGCCCGTGGCGCCCGGATGAGTGGACGCTGCTCGCGCCCGATCGTGGCGGTGGTCGCTCTCGATCACCGGCCGACATGGCGGGCACCACGGCGGGTCGATGGAGTCCATTGGCAGAGTCGCCGACGATCTGCAGCGCCCGCTGCTCCAAATCGGCGAGCGGTCGGGCCGCTACTGGAAAATCCAGGCCGCTTGGAATCGGCGGTATCAATCCGGCAAGCCATTTGCTTGGAATCGGCGGTATCAAGTTGCCCCTCTAGGTTTCCCGCACCTGGCAAAAGATAAAGAAAGACTGCCGGTTGGTAGGGAGCCGCAGAAAGAAGCATATATGTGAAAAAAGCCAAATGAAAGCGAAAACTTACGACCGGGGTACGTGCGCGTTATGTCATCGTCGCCTGTGTACTACCATGCAGGGCGGGGCCGTCGGCGGGGGCCGATTCTCAGGTCACGAAGTCCGGACCACAGCGCCCAGATTAATCGGCGTTCATGATCTGTTGCCTCTACCGGCCGCCATTGCAAGGAGTTCTGTCGTCTCCTCGACCGACGAGTTCCAGTTTTCGGAGGCCTCCGCTGTTTTGCTGGCACCTCGAGGCATCAATCCATTGCCGTCAGCGGATGTACAGCCATTCGCCGCGCCACGCCTTCCAGTTGGACCTAGGCTGGAAGGCAATGTAGCGGGAGGCCAATCTGTCTCGAAGGCGAAAATAGCAACTCCCCACTACCTCGCCATCGGTAGAGCCGCGACAAAGGTAGAAATAGCGGAAAAGAGGAAGATTCGGCATCACCCCTATGAACATTTCACAGAGGTGTGCGAAGATGGAAAGGGTAACGATGGAGTTGGGGGTGAGGTGAAGGTGGTGGATTTCATAAAAATGGAGGACGGTGAGAAAGAAGTCGGAGAATGGCGGGACCAGGCCCGCCATCATCGCCCAGACGTGGATGAGAATTTCATCGGAGAGGCACCGCGGCGTGGGGGTCCCCGCCCGTAAATGGAAGGTGCCCTTCGGCGCGATGCGGGAGATCCTCGCCACCGTGGCGGCGTCAACGGTGGAGGCGGGGATGGAAGGCGCATAAACGCAAGGAGGGTGAAGACTTTGAGCGAGGAAGACGAAGAAGCGAAAGTTGAAGTGCGCAAGAAAGCAGAAGGGATAAACCTCTTGGTACAGATGTATCTATATATACACGCCACTCGCCACGACGGTTCGCGAAGAGACAAGATTGTGCGCCATTTCGGGTCCCAAGAAAAATTGGCGGATGCAAAGAGGCGCGGGGACCGAGGCGGTCGCATCCTCATGAATGGTGGCCCCATCCAAGAACGCACGCAAGCATTTAATGAAGAACCCATAAGGCCTCGACGCTGCGCTCCAGACGGAACTCGGGGCTCTTGTCGGCATATTTTGGCGCCAGGTACCCTCTCCATCGCAAAGCGCCCACGTGGCGCTCGGGCGGCGCAGTGGGTGAGGACGCCTGCCGCCGGCGCCAAACCCATAGCGGCAAGCACGCCCGTCGGTTAGGTGTCGCCCACGTGGCGCTTGAGCGAGCAGTGGGCGAGGACGCCGCCGCCGACGCCGCCCATCTGGCGGCTCGGCGGCGGGTGGTAAGACGCCACCGGCCGGTGTCGCCCATGTAGCGTTCGGGCGAGCGGTGGGCGAGGACGCTCGCCGCCGGCCGGCTGCGTGGCGGCGTTTAGCGATGGCGAAGCACGCCCGTCGGTGTGTCGGCCCACGGTGTTCGGAGAGCAGTGGGCGAGACACCGCCGCCGAGGCCCACCACGTGGTAGCCTAGCAGCGCTGGCGCAGCACGCCCGCCGGCAGTGTCGGCCACGTGGCATTCGGCGGCAGTGGCGAGGACGCCTGCCGCCGGCGCCCAATCCACGTGGCGGCCTAGCGGCGCGTGGCGCAGCGCCCGCCGGCCGTGTCGCCCACGTGGCGTTCGGGCGGCAGTGGCGAGGACGCTCGCGCCGGCGCCCATCCACGTGGCGGCTCGGCAGTGGGTGGCGAAGCACGCCCGCCGGCCGTGTCGGCCCACGTGGCGTTCGGGCGGCGGTGGCGAGACACCGCCGCCGGCGCCCGGCCCACGTGGCGGCCTAGCAGCGCAGGCGAGCACGCCCACCGCCAGTGTCGCCCACGTAGCGTCGGGCGGCGGTGGGCGAGGACGCCTGCGCCGCCCGCCACAAGGCAAAAATGTGGGATGTGGTGGCCGCCTCAAGTCTCCTTCCCCATCGTACAAAGCCAGGCAGCTCGTGTGTCAGTCCCTTGATCGCGAGGAATTTCGCTACAAGCCCATTCCTCTGGCGCTCTCACCTACTGTCAAGAAGAGATCACATCCCGGCGGAGGCGAAGCCACACGTCGGCATTTAATGATTGGAGGAACGGAACAAAGACGGAAGAAGTAATAAATGTATGAAGATCAAGATGATGACCCCCTTTACCTACCCCCGCTAGCCTGGGCTATATAAGGCCCTCAGTGCATGGGGAAGGGGGTCAAGGATCGAGAGTTCAGTGATGAGAGCCTAAGGAAGAACTTGTAACCCGAGAACTCAGACTAGCTTCAAACACTCTATAAAAGATCTAGCAGACGTAAGGCTATTACCCCTGTTGAGGGGCCTGAACCTGGGTAAAAATCTTTGTGTCATCTTAGTTCGTAGGCTCCGGAGTCCTTCGTGTGGGAGTCATTAGGGTTTTCACTCGCTAGAGTTTGCCAGCCGCGAAGACGCCCTCCTACTGAACCAAACCCGGTCTATAGACTCGGGCCTGTCAGGTGGAATACGCCGACAACATGGATGCAGCTGAGGAGGTGGTATTCAGGGTGTCGGAGGCATCGGAGTGTGCTGCCCTCAAGAAGCTCGATGAATTGCCTGTCAAGATATGGTGTGAGATGAGGAGAGGCCGCGTGGCCTTGACTCACACAATGACTTGCTGTGGCAATTGGTCTGGCCTAGAGAAGACCTAGGTGGCAGAGATGACGAGCAGAAGAGAAATGATGTGATCACTGATAATGATGAAAAGATCTTAATGGATATCAAACTGCTTATAAACATTATGGTGACTGGAGTAGCTCCACTAATGGTATGGGAATAATGGGAAACTTTCCACTTAGTAGTTAGTAGCCTTGGAGTTGGAGAGAACTATCATGCTGGTGACAGTTCTGGAACTGGGAGACCTATGCGGTTTTCTTCAGAAGGAAAATCTGATTTAAAGAGCTAACAATCATCGCGTTCCAAAGTTTCTCTATCAGAACTTGCAAAGGTTTTCCACGTAAAATCTTGTGTCTCCCTTTTATGCTTATGTTTGTATCTAAAACCCTAACAGACTGTATAAACCAAGGAATAAACAGAAAAACGACGGTGAACTACGTCAGTAACGTTGGCAAAATTTTCTAGCAGTTCTAATAATTAGTATCAGAGCTTATAATTTTAGATCAAGCCATTGCCCCAAAAGAAAGAGACTCTCGAGAGAGGCACCAGAAAAGCCGAGGAACGGCATGCAGCACACGAGCGAGCAGCGACACGACTAAGGACATGACGGGCGCCAACACAGACGGGGGAGCAAGCTTCGGTCAGCAGGAAGCTCCTGAGGCGAGGCGCCGTACATGTGCACCACCGACGGCGCCCGCCGCCCGCGGGGGCAGCCATCTCACTGCGGCGCAGAAGAAAAACAGAGACGGCGCGTGGGGGTCATGGTGTACGTGCCCACGTAAAGGAGCGGCAGAAGCGACGTTCCAGGCATGCGTGGAGGTCTGCGGCTAGCCGGCTACAGGTGTTGCTCTGTGACGTGAGCAGCACACCAGAGAATAGAAAGCGATGTGAGTCTTGCTGTTGTGCTACGTTGATGTGTATGTCCAGGTAAAAGCTTCAGGAGTACGTGAAGCAACAACAGCGAAGCCAAGTCCCTGGTGGAATAAGTCCGTGATGTGCGGTCAGGATGGACTCCGTGCGGCAACACCCAAGGAAGGAAGGTGCAGGACACCCTGCGCATGACGTCTCTGGCTATCTAGCAGCAGCAATACGTACGTCCTGTTGGTGGCTGCGTAAGGGAACAAAGCAACAGAAGGAAGCAGCCAGGAGGCCGTAGCGCGAACGGCGTGACGAGCCGCGCGCGGGCTCGACGGATGGCTGCACGACTGCGGGCGATGGCACGTCGCGTCTGCAGGGTGGCGAGTTCTCTCGTGATTAAGCTCTAATACAAATCTACATCGCCGTTGTCGGTGTACTTTGCAATAGGTACCCTCTCCAGCGCAGAACAGTGGGCCCAAAAAGCAGTCTGGCCCAGCGTGGCGGCCTGGCGGGCAGGTGGACGATCATGCCCTGCCCGCCGGGCGAGAAACCCGCGTGACGGTCTGGCAAGCAGGTGGGCGATCATGCCCTGCTCGCCGGGCGGTAAGCCCACGTGGCGGCCTGGCGGGCAGGTGGGCGATCATGCTCTACCCGCAGGGAGAGAAGCCCCCGTGGTGGCCTGACGAGCAGGTGGGCGATCATGCCCGGCTCGGCCGGGTGGTAAGCTCACGTGGCGGCCTGGCGAGTGGGCGGGTGATTGGCCCCGCTCGTCAGGCTACGAAGGCAACCAAAGGAATAAGGAGAAGGTTTCGCCTTGAAGTCTCCTTCCCCTGACATGCCGTGTCAGGGCCATTAATTGCGAAGAATGCTGCTATCGACACGACGACGGCACATCTCTCTGACGTCTCTCACCAAACCCATCGCAGGAGTGTCATATCCTAGGCGGATCGGGCGAAGCCTCACGGTGGCATTAAATAGGGCTTGAAGGACAAGGCTACAGCGACGGGCATAATAAATGAATCATGGGTCAGTGAGATAAGTCTCGAATGATAGGTGTAATTAATGAGTCGTAGATTAGTATAGCGTCACCTTCTCATCTTCCCGGGCCAACCCGTCTATATAAGAGCACCCCGGTGCATGAAGGAGAGAGGTCGGTCGATAGGTCGAAGGCTTGGAGAAAGAAGAGAAAGACTAGAAGAACTATTGTAATCGCCTCCATATTTCCTCAACAAAGGTCTAGCAGAACGTAGGGCTATCACCGCTGGGGTCTCGAACACAGGTACATCTTTGTGTCCATCGATCTGTTGATCCCCGGGGTTCATCGTGAGAGAGTCGTTAGGATTTTCAGCCACAAAGACGCCCTCTACCGAACCATACCTTCCATCCTGGGAGTAGTCAACCCTGCTCGTTGACGGGGGTCCTGTCCGGTGGAATACGCTGACAGGAGCGCGCCAGGTAGGGGGCTAGTGGTTGGCTCACCCAGCCATCTCTCTGGCAGATTCCGATCTTCTGTCCGAAAGGACCTTGCCTTTGGTGATGGCGGGTTCACACTCGCAGCGACAAGAGGTGGCGGAGGCTAGCAGCGCCCAGAACACGTTCTGGCACTCTCGTCGGACGAGGGATCGCCTCACGCCGCCCGCAGCAGAGCAGCGGCGCCCCCCCAGCAGCGGCCGAAATTCCGGTTCGGCGTCGGCTGGCCATGGAGGCCGCCACTCCGGGCCAGAACCTGCATGTGGTTCGTCTCCTCCTGGATCACCCTCCGGTGGAACTTGTAGGAGACACCCAGCGACTTGTGGTGCGGGATTTTGCCGCCTCGTGGATGCGCCCACTCGCGTAAAGGATTCCCGACCGGTCGGGGACCGTCGGTACCCTTTAACCAAGGGTGCACGTCGATCGCACCCAAGCTTCCAGCCGCCCAAGCGGGAAGTGCTCTGGCCAGGAGGGCCAGAGTAAGGGAAAGGGCGTGCAAGAAGAAGGTCCCAACTCCGCAAGGAGCCGTGAGGACCTGAGGGTCCATCTGGAGAAGCGTCGCCAGCTGCACGGCGGTGATTTGCGTGATCACCTGCAGCGTCGTCGCGCTCGCGACAAACGGATGGCCCCTAGGGGTGAGAGTTCCTCTCGCGACTCTCACCTTCGGAGCGAGGAGGAAGTCCACTCCTCCGACTCTCTGGGGAGTCGCGATCCGCACTCCCCAACACGGTCTCCGGCTGGGGTTTAGGTGAACGTCAGGATTCTCCCTACGGCGTCAGATGCCAGGCGTTCTCCCGACGGCTGCGCTGTGTGGCGTGGCCCGAAAGGTTTCGCCCGGCCTTCATCGAGAAGTACGACGGTACCACCAACCCAGAGGAGATCTTGCAGATCTACACCACGGTGGTGCATGCCACTAGCGGGTCTGAGAAGGCTATGGCCAACTACTTCCCAACAGCCTTGACGGGGTCCGCCCGGTCCTAGCTGTTGAACCTCCCGCGGGGATCAGTGCGCTAGTGGGGGGAGTTATGCGGCCTCTTTGTCGCCAACTTCCAGGGCTCCTTCGCACAGCCGGGTGTGGAGGATGATCTCCATGCCCTCGAGCAGGAAAAAGGGGAGTCGTTGCGCAACTTCATGTCCTTGAAAAGGAAAAAGGGGAGTCGTTCAGCGAGGAAGGACAAGAAGACCACCGTGGAGAAGATGTCAACCTTCTGGAGGAGGTGCGCGACCGGACGGCCTTGCGCGCCGCCCGGTACCAGCAAAGTCTCAGGCGGTATCACGCCACCTGGGTCTGCGAGAGGACACTGGCAGTAGGTGACCTGGTCTTGCGCAGAATCCAAATGCATGCCGGGCTCCACAAACTGTCTCCCCGGTGGGAGGGCTCCTTTAAGGTGGTCTCGGTATCTCGACCCGGGGCGGTCCGGTTGGCCACTGAGGACGATTAAGAGCTGGCCAACTCCTTCAACATGGAGTTGTTGCGCAAATTTTACCCCTAAAGCTGTAAGTACCCAGTGGTTTGCCTTGATCGGCTGTGCGGGCGAGTTTTTCCCCCAACTGATCGGCGACTACGGGCGGTTAGCAAAGTTGTTTGCCTTAAAGGCTTCTGCTTTATTCTCCTTGCTTGTCCCCTGATGGGTGATATTGCACGGGGGTGTCATGACTTCCAGCGGTTTGGCCGCTCCTTGTTGAACCGCAGTAACACCCGGCATTCGCATCGTGCGATGACGGGCGACCAGGAGCATGAGTGTGGCACGGTGACTCAAACGCGGCTCGCACACCTCGGGTTGGCTCCATGAAGCACCGCTGGCTGTCACCGCGGGCATCGCAAGCCCGATACCACTCCTGGAAACCTACTCCCATGCCACGCAACGCCGCAGGCTGGTCCCGAGTCACAAGAGCTTAAGTTCCAAAGAAAAGAACCATGACATACCTGCGCAAGAACTCACGTTCTTCAATACATTTCCTGCATGCTTTGCGTAACCCTACTTGTGTTTTCAGTAGCTACATGCAATCGCAGATGAAGTGCTGGAGCACTGACCTAATTCGAACATTCCAGATGGCCCTGTGGCGGCCTGGCGAGCAGGTGGGCGATCATGCCCTACTCACCGGGCGGTAAGTTCGCATGTGGGCCTGGCGGGCAGGTGGGCGATCACGCCCGCCTTGAGACGTCTGATTAATGATCGCTACCGCTTCGCGGATGTTGGCCGTGACTAGCTCGGGGATGGTCGCCTGGTGGCCTATGACAAAGATAAGTTGCTCGCTTTGGCAGTATCGACTTGTCTTTCGTATCTGCACCCTGTTGGGTTGAGTTGTGTGTGGTTGTCACTGGCCCTGATAATCTGATGGCTCCTCGTTGATAAAAGGAAATGCCCAGCGTTTGCGTCACAAGGACGGGTGATCGGGAGTGCGAGTGTGGCACGGTGACTCAAACGCGGCTCGCACACCTCGGGTTGGCTCCATGGCTGGCATTGGTCGTCACCGTGAGCACCGAAGCCCGACACCGCTCACGGAGCCTATCGCTTTGTTGCGCAATGCTGCGGTCATATTCCAAGGGATCATAAGGATATAAGTTCCAAAAGGGCAGGAATCAGTGACAACCTTGCGCAAAGAGCTAAGCCTTCGCTTACCTACATCCTGCATGTTTTGCGCAATCTTCGTTAGCGTTATTGCAATCACTCAAAAAATGTCTAAGTATCGACCTAACCTAAGAGTTTATATTCGCATCATGGCAAGGCTGAGGGCTGATTGCCCAATGAGTGAGTTGAGCAAGCACAACTAAAACGCAAGCAGGCAAATATGCACAGGTAAAACCAGAAAATGCCAACTTCATTACAATTGCTAAGGTTGTTCTGGCACACAGGAAAACAGGAACAGAAAGGAACGAAGAAAATGAAGGAAGCAGCCTGGGCCATCAGTTGTCGTTGGCAACTTGGATGTGCCCATCGTCCTCCGGCTCCGTTGCCACCGTGTCGAGGTCCGAGCTCTCCGCCGCCATCATGCCGACAATGTGTTCCGCGGCTTCGTGCACGCGTGCCTGCGCCTGGGCATCGTCTCCCTCAATGCCGTCTGCGACGGTCATTAGGTTGAAGGCGACATCGCGGCTGGCGTAGCACGCCAGCACGAAGGTCGCAGTGGCCATAGCAACCTGCCGCCCTTCCCGGACGGAGCGGGCGGCCATGGCGGCCGGTAGGCCGGAGAGCGCCGCGGCAGCCCGAGTGATGCAGTGGGCGTACTGCATCGCCATGGGCTCGAGTGGCTCCCGAAGATCTACGCCCAGCGGCTCCAAGGCCCTCGCCATGCGCCGGTAAGATGGCCGGAGCATGACCGTGAGGTTGTGCAGCGCGCGGCACTGCTCCTCTGGCGTCTGCCTCTGCGCCGCCTCGGCCTCCTGCGCTCGGGCGAGTAGGGTCGCCCCGGTGGCCCTCTCTTGGGCCAGCGCGCCTCCTTCCTCTCCAGCTCCCTGCGCAACACTGCCACCTGTTGTGCCACGTGGGCTTCACACTGGGTGGCTGCTGCGAGGAGGGCGTTCGCGGCTGAGAGCATTTCACCAAGTTTGGCAAGCAACGCACTCAGGCCGGTGGCACGGGCGGCGAGGACAATCGGGGCAGGGGAGCAGAAGTGCTGGCGCCAGTGACATCCAGTTCGGCTGCTTCAGAGCCGCTAGGCTGCCCTTGAGCAGAAGTCCCCACTGCGTCTGTTGGCGCTGCAGATGTCTGCGCGGCTGGGGCACCTTGACGGGCCGCCCCTAGGGGGCAACTTGAAGCTGAAGGAGTTAGCTGGAACCGCAAGCCCGCCCGGGCGGGCACCAACAGCAGTTGGAGTCGGCGCCACTAGAATGGGCGCCGGTGGAGTCGGTGCCAATGAGGACGGCGCCGCAGGAGTCGACGCCGAAGGAGGGGCGATGGGCGTCGCCGCCCCAGATGAAGATGCCACCCCTCCGGGCGCGCTTGGCGAAGCGACGGAGTCGATGGCAGCAAGAGCTTGCCCCCGGCACGGGCCCGCTTGGGGTCCGCGCCTGGGGCATCCGGAGCGATTGGCCGTTTGCCTGCGCTCCGATCGTCGGCCCGGGGCTGGTCCCTAATCACCAAGGGGCTGCGGGCCGGCACCATGGCGGGACCGGTGGAGTCCATTGCCGGGAACGATTGGATGATCCGAAGGCGCTCTGTGAACTCCATATTGCAGAGCGGTCGGGCCTCGGCCGGAAAGTCCAGGCCGCTCGGCACTGGCGGGAGCAGCCCCGATAGCCATCTTGAGATGGCAGGGCCATCTAGATTTCCCTCGCCTAGCGTAAAAAGAAGACAGGAATATTAGTTGATGGTGACCGCGAAGAGGAATATGCATTCAAGAGAAGGGCGACAGGACTTACTGCCCGGGTACGTGTGCGTCATGTCGTCGTCCCCTGTATACTGCCATGCAGAGCGGGCATGACGACGGAGGGGGCTGATTCTCCGAGCCACGAAGTCCCGGACCTCCAGCGCCCCGACTAGGCCGGTGTCCCGCAACCAGTTGATACGGGCCGCCATTGCCAGGAGCTGCGCCGTCTCCTCAACGGGCGAGCTCCAGCTTTCGCGGATTTTCGCCCGCGCGCAGGGCATCCCGAGGAGGTCGACCGCTGTAAATCCGCCGACGAGAGCCATCACTCGCGCGTCTTCTAGTTGGATTTTGGTGGAAGGAATGTAGCGGGGGCACCCGTCATGAGGCGGAAGTGGCAGCCTCACGATCCCTTTGTCGGGAGTTGCAGTGAAGAAGTAGCGGAAGAGAGGAAGGTTGGGTATCACCCCTACGAACATCTCACAGAGGTAGGCGAAGGTGGAGAGGATGACGATGGATTTAGGGGAGAGATGGAGATGATGGATCTCGTAGAAGTGAAGGACGCTGAGGAAGAATTCAGAGAATGGTGGCACCAGGCCAGCCATAAGACCCTAGGCGAAGACGATGATCTCCCCTGGATCGCAGCTTGGCACGAGGGTTCCCTGGCGAAGGTGGAGGGAGCCCTTGGGTGCCATCATGGCGAGAAAATCCACCCTACCCTGGCCAGCGGTGGAAGGAAGCGGAGGAGGTTGCGCCATTGATGCAGAAATGAGGTTTCTTGAACAAGGAAAACGGAAGGGCAAAGAGCAAAGTGCGCAAGAATCAGAAGGCGTGAACTGCTGGTTAGGGGCGCGTATATATGTATGCCCCTCACGCAGACGGTTCACGAGCAGGCAAAAGAACGCGACGTTTTGGGTCCCAAGAAAAATCGGCGGAAGTGGGGAGGACCGAGGCGGTTGCGTGCTTAGAAGTGGTGAGCCCATCCAGGAATACACCGACATTCAATGAGGATTAAAAAGGACTGGCGTGCGTTCCGGGACGGACCCGGGGGCTACTGTCGGTGTACTTTGCACCGGGGTACCCTCTCTGCCGCAGAACAGTGGGCCCAAGAAGCGGCCTGGCCCAGCGTGGCGGCCTAGCGGACAGGTGGGCGATCATGTCCTGCCCGCCAGGGGAGAAGCCCGCGTGGCGGTCTGGCGAGTAGGTGGGCGATCATGCCCTGCTCGCCGGGCGGTAAGCCCATGTGGCGGCCTAGCGGGCAGGTGGGCGATCATGCCCTGCCCGCCGGGCGAGAAGTCCGCGTGGCGGCTTGGCGAGCAGGTGGGTGATCATGTCCTGTTCACCGGGCGGTAAGCCCACGTGGCGGCCTGGTGGGCAGGTGGGCGATCATGCCCTGCCCACCGGGCGAGAAGCCCGCGTGGCGGCCTAGCGAGCAGGTGGGCGATCATGCCCTGCTCGCCGGGCGGTAAGCCCACGTGGCAGCCTGGCGAGTGGGCGGGTGATCGAGTCCCGCTCGTCAGGCCACGAAGGCAACCAAAGGAATAAAAAGAAAGCTTCACCTCGAAGTCTCCTTCCCCTGACATGCTGCGTCAAGGCCATTAATTGCGAAGAATGCTGCTATCGACACGACGACGGCCCATCCCTCTGACGCCTCTCACCAAACCCGTCGCAGGAGTGTCATATCCCGGGCGGACCGGGCGAAGCCTCACGGCGGCATTAAATAGGGCTTGAAGGACAAAGCTACAGTGACGGGCGTAATAAATGAGTCATGGGTCAGTGAGATAAACCTCGAATGATGGGTGTAATTAATGAGTCGTAGATCAGTATAGCGTCACCTTCTCATCTGCCCGGGCTAACCCGTCTATATAAGGGCGCCCCGGTGCATGAAGGAGAGAGGTCGGTTGATAGGTCGAAGGCTTGGAGAAATAAGAGAAAGACTAGAAGAACTATTGTAATCGCCTCCATATTTCCTCAACAAAAGTCTAGCAGGACGTAGGGCTATTACCCATGCTGGGGGCATAAACTTGGGTACATCACCGTGTCCATCGATCTGTTGATCCCCGGGGTTCATCGTGAGAGAGTCGTTAGGGTTTCCGGCCACGAAGACGCCCTCTACCGAACCATATCTTCCATCCTGGGAGTAGTCAACCCTGTTCGTTGACGAGGTCTATCTGGTGGAATACGCCGACAGCCGTCAAGTTATTTACCGGTGAAAAGACAATTGGAGCTGAGGCACTGGTCGTAATCTCCGGCGAGGTGTGTCACTGGTGTTATGGCCGGCAAGAAGAAGGCAAAACTCTTTAGAGATGTGTTTTCCATCCTATGTCGAGTGTGGGTTGGGCAAATCGTAATTGAGACTGATTGCCTCGATGAGTAATAGTTGGTGTGTCAAAATTAGGGGGATGTTAGAGATAATCTTGTCATATTAAAATCATTGGTTAAGAGATAATATTTATTTTGTTTAGGAAGATTAGATTTAGTTAGTTAGTTTGTTGAATTGGTTTGTAATTAATCTAGCTTGACTATATAAACAAAGAAAAAAAAGAAAAATGACGGTGAACTACATTGGCAGCGTCCATAAAATTTTCTAACAGTTCCATATGCATGGGAGCTCAAAACACCTGAAGGTGGTTGGGGCCTTCATAGGATCATTAATGAAACTGAATAGAAATTCTAAGGCATTGTAAATGGTATTGATCGATACAACTAATTGGAATCCTAGGTGTAATGTCCATCTAGAGACTACAGTGATGGATACACCAACTATTCTATGTACTGTTCAAACAGGTAAAGCACAATGTAAGGCGGCGTTGCAGAAAGAACTTGGTATCCCGGTTCGTGGTGATGTGACGGTCATTGCTTTCATTGCTTTCATTGGACGTTTAGGCCATCAATAATGCCGGGTGTAGATCATTGAGAATGAGAGCCAGCAACAGAAGCAATGCCACGGATAGCTGGCATCAAGGTTTGAGCCATGTGAACCGGCTCTAATGCTCTATGCCATGATGTATGGGACTGTACCGGTAGTTCATGTAGTCAGTGGTCTCCGAGATACCGTCCAACACTATAATCAGTATGAGGAGGTTGGACTTTCGAAAAGGCAGTGGCAAACAGCATGATTGATGTGCTAGGGCACTGCTTGAACACATACAGAAACTACAAGACTAGTTGGGAGGGACTCCAACGGAGAGGGATGATGTTGGGACAATGCTGCTAAACTCTATGAGGATGTTCTTGTTGCTGCCAAGAATCAGTGATGATTGTTGAGCAGTCCAAGAATCCGCTGATGGTTGTCACTCACAGAGACTGGAAGGAATTCTTCTTGTATCAGTCACCGGATGCTTCAGCTCAAAGCTCTCGGTGCATCATGCAGCTGTCTGCTTGCCCCCCATATCCCAAATTGGTCTTGTTGGTAGAAATTGGTTGATCAAAATCTTCTTGTCAGAGCGTATATCACTTCCAACAAGGCACATTGCGACTTTACTTCCTAGACGAAAACAGTGGAAGAGGTCTTTCTCGGAAAGAGGTAAACAACACAAAAAAGATTCATCAGTATGCATCATGCATTTCTGAAGCGGTTTCTGATTTCATTTGTTCCCTTGGGATGGGCTCAGGCTTAGTTCGATGCTTTAGCGCAGCAAAAGAGCAGCTAGCTCTGAAGAAGTTGTTCCATTTACTGGAGGGTTCGCTTGTTGTTCGGTTCTCCGATTTTTCGAGCATGACATGTGTAGTCATGTAGATGCTTAGCATTTACCCCAATTTGCCCAGATGAAAGATGAGCCGGTGGACATTTCCATCTAACTATTTTTTTATTCATCCGTTGCTCTGGGCTGAGAAGCCTATACTCGCTTGCTCCTGCTGCTTGTGCCATGCTTGAGTTTGGATGGCAGTAGCTTGCGTCTTGGGACATGCAGGCTTATGTCAAAATCAGGTCGCACGTGAGAAGGCATCCAACAATTTGCCGTGCATGTTGGCAAGCCCGTAGGGGAAATGCCGGATGTGTGGACTACGAGGAAGAAGATGGTCCAGCACCAGAGACAAGGAATCGCCATCCTCCAATGCGAACTTCACCTGCCTGCCAAGTTCCTTCTGCGAAAGGGATTCTTCCTCCTCCAGCTTCAGGACACGACAACCCCAAGCCCTTCAGATTAGCTGCGTGCTCGTCAGCTAGATTCCTCAGCTAGCCAAGCAACTGCCTTGTCGATTTGTTCATTCATTTGAGCTCTGAATTGAGCGGCAGATCGATGGATCCCAACGGCGGCCGTGCGTACTAGGACTTCGTGCCTCCGCACCGCATGGTTCGCGAGCCGCCGACGTACACCCTCTACGTCGACCTCTCCGCCGCAGGCAAGCGTTTCAACAAGGCCGTCGTGAGCCGTCACGGGATTGGCCCTGATTAGGTAGTAATCCGTGCTCCCTTTTGTGCGTGGGTGATGCAGGTTACGAGAAGGAGCACATCAAGGTGTAGAGCCACCGGCGGCTGATCGTGCGCGGGGAGCGGCGTAGCCGGCAGCCGCTGGAGCCGCTTCCGCCTCGGGTTCCGGGTGCCCGACGACTGCGACATGAAGGGCATTCACGCGAGGTTCGAGAACGGCGACGTCCGCGTCATCATGCCCGAGCTGAAGGCCGAACCAGTCGACGCCGGAGCGCAGGAGCCCGCGGCAAAGACGGATGCTGCCGGAGTTCAACACCGGAAAGACGGCGCTGCACTGCGAGATGGTGATCGTGCACAGGGAGGAGGAGAGGAGAAAGATGAGCCGCGTGCGGCGAGTGCGGCCGCGGCGAAAGAAGCTGGCCGCCGTGAAGAACCCGGCGGCGTCGGAGGGGAGGAGGCGGCTGCTTCGCCGTCGCGCCGCGGCTACGGTTTCCTCCCAGACCGGAGAAAGCTGGCGACCACCGTGATCGGCGTGGTGCTTGTCCTGGTTAGCCTTGGCATCTATGTCAAGTACAGCCTCTGGCCATGAGGTGAGGCAGTGCATGGTGTTGGCTTCTCGTTCTTGTCGTAGTGATGAACACAATTAAGAACCTGCCAACCATATGCATGGCTAATTGAAGTGTGATAGGATGAAAAAAAATGTTTTCAAGGATTGATGCCTCCTGAACCAGTAACCAAGCATTTCAAGTTTTCAACACGAGCTTGGCTAAGCTTGATTGTGTCTTTTGACTCCGAGAGGCTGTAACTCTGAATGTCCTAGGAATCAACGGCATGGTCAGAGTTTCATTCTGCTCAATTACAGTTTCATGATGGTTTAATTCGGTATCAAGATGCACCCCCCTGATTCGCTATTTTTACCATCGATCAATGATTCAATGTGGACTACAACCTCTCGATGGGCAACAATGAAAATTAGTTTCACGCACCTTATACCACTGAACATTGAACAATGAGCACAGCTGAGCACTCAAACACAGTAGCCTCAACTCAGCATTCAAACAAAGTTGTGCTCACGTAATTCAAATCATAAATCCAAATGTGCTAATGATGGTGCGCGGCAAACATATATGAGTTTACCCAAAAACAAATCCATGAACAAATTAACAGACAAGATCCTCTAATTTTTTTTCGCGGTTTACATATTTACACTTAAATTAGGCTAACCATTATTTTGCTTTGATTCGTAAACTCGTTCTAAAATTAGAGTAGAGAGACGAAGCCCTGAATTATTTGTGCGAGTGTCTGCACTCACACTAGACCCAAGGGGATAGTTTCTGGCAGCCGCTATAACAAAAGCTTGGATTTCTTCTTCTGACGCGATGGCGCTCCCGCCCTTCTTCCTCTCCCCAATGGGGTGGCCTGTCCACCTGGACGGCGGCGACTCCTCGGCGGCGACCGGCCTCAGGCGCCTGGAAATCTTGCGCAGGTAGCTCCCCACCACACCGCCCGTTGCCTCTTCCTGCTTCTCCGGCGACACTGCGCGGGCGCTGTTGGGGGCCCGCGGCACCTTGCTGTTGCCGTGCGTGCCGGTGCCGAAGCACGGCGGCGAGGCGGAGCGGCTGCGCTGGTGCTGGGACGTTCTGAACACGAGGCGGTCGCCAAGCGAGGAGGAGGAGGACGTTGAGGACAATGAGGCGGGGGTGGAGGAGACCGACTCGGCTGCCTTGCCGCTCCTGGCGGTCGGCTGCGGCGGCCGGCTCTTCAGTTGTCCACGCCCATTCGACTCCTCGGCGGTCAGCCGCGTGGAAACCCCTTCGCCCTGCGGTGCCGTCCTGGACGTTGCCTCTTCCTGCTCGCTGCCGCGCGTGACGAAGCACCGCGGCGAGGCCGAGCGGCTGCGCCGCTGCTGCGAGGTTCCGATCCCAAGCCGGTCGCCGAGCGAGGAGGACACGGAGGGGCCGCCCGCGCTGGACGCCCGTGACGTCGACGAGCGATCGTGCTCAACAGCCATAGTAGCCGGCGCGGCCGGTGCCACCATCGTCGCGCACACGGCGCAGGGGAACAGCCACGCCGCGACGAGCTGGAAGAGCTGCATGGCGCGCGACGTAGGTAGGAAGGAGCTGGTTAGTGTTGCCATTGAGCATGGGTTGGTAGCATCTTAATACGGACACGCATTGTACGCAATTTCAGCGAGACGCGTACGGCGGCGACTACGGGTGGCTGCATGCGCGCGTCCTCCCCGAAATGCCATTCGATCTTGCCAAAACGCGCCCACTTACGTCGTGCCCTCCAAATCTACGGTTAATTTCTTGTAATTTCTAGACTGCTTCCATGTTTAATTACTTGCCGGCCGGTAGATTGATTGGATGAATTCATGCCGGTAAATTCGCTGCATTATTCATTTGACATGTAGCAATTAGCATCGCTCTGGGTTTGGTCAATTTCGTGTCAATAATAATTTGTTATTCGCTAAACGTACTGGTATGCATCCGTCGAATATTCAATTTTCAATATGCATCACGATTCGTGCCTGTCCACCTGCTTGCCCATCTTCGGTGAGCCTTGAGCTAGCTTCTTTAGAGCAAGGTGTAATACCCTGGTTCTTTAGTCTGAAAGCATATGTATCACATGTGGAGCAGTGTTAGAATTAGTCTTATATTATTTATCTAAAATGAGTTGTAGTATCGTATGTCTGTTAGGTCCAAACATAGCACTATTGAAATAACCATTTTACATGAAGCAAGGATGAAAACATAATCGGGATGCTATGCATGTATAGACTTAATTGCCCCACAACGGGCTACATTTTGAGCAGATTTTAGACCAAAGGGTTACGATGGTATCAGAGTATCAATCTTCGTTGAACGGGCGTGGGCATATGACCCACGACATGTGTGGCCCCATAGTGATGAAATAACCCAGGTAGTATTCGTGCACAGGAGATCATCGACATAATTAATAACTCACAAAATTAAATTAATTAGCAAAGAGTCATCATATAGTTTATTTATTACAGACTTTGTACACTGATATTAATTTCAGTACACAACAATACACAGTTACATTTCCAAAAATAAAAATTACATGAATAATCAACTGCATCTCGAAAATAAAAATTTCAAGAATGTTAATTTCCTAAAATCTAAGTTTCAATTGACCTTCGGCTTTAATCCTTGAAAATGTCAGTCATGCATACACATAGAACCAAGAAGCAATAAATCAAATTGGTAAGAGATTAAAAAGAAGAGTTACCGTCAGACCCATATGAGTTGGTATCACTCATCGAGATACCAAATTCGTCCGGGGCCAAATCGGCACCTCTCACGAATTAGGGTTTCATCACTTGTCAATTTAACAAACCTGAAAAATTAGATTCTGTGGCCATGCAAACAGTATAAAAAGATTGTGCGGTAGAAAAGTATGCAATAAAAGAGTAAAAAGCCCACAGTAAAAATGGATAAGCACAGCCACTATTACAAGGGATAGACCATTCCAACCGAAGTCTCCAATGACTCGAATGCAAACTCCAAGACAAAGCCCCCAAAACATGCCACCAAGAACCAACCATCAGTAGCATTGAAGCCACAAAGAGGCAAGGAAGACAAGCAAGGAGACCATCAGGAGCAAGAAGGCCACAAGCAAGCCACCAAAACAGACGGCTCAAGACTGGAGCAAGGAGGTGGCCTCGAACAAGATCACTGCCAACTTCTTTACCTTCCACAACATCTCATTCTTGAACCCTTGTTCCATCCCTCACAACCACAGGTAACCTCCACATTTGTGACTAGTAGTTTAGACATAAGAGTAGCAGTAGCAAAATCAGTTTAGAGGCTAAGGACAATAGGTGGATTAGCGGTCTCAATTGTAGTGGTTGCAAGGGCGGCATTGCGTGTGCCCACGGACTTCTCACACTCCTCGGCATGTGACAACAACGGGTATCACCACAATACCGCTATTCTGCCATCCAACTAGCTCATGGATCATCATAGACCTACAGGATCATTTTTATGTAAAATAAATAATAATTGGATAGCCAATCCAACCACAACAATAAATCTCAATAAGGGAATGTAATAGAGAAGATGAGAGAGGGAACCCAAATGAGCTGGCGGTCGCAAGCTAGCGAGCAAGGGTAGTGGCCCAGGTGTAGGCCAAAAGGGCACACGATGGAGGTGAGGATCGGCGGCGGGCAGGGCAACCACAGGAGCGAGGATGGAGAGGGGAGCCAGATCGGGTCAAAGGGCAAGGCTAGACGGCGAGCCCATGAGCCGTAAGCGGCGGCCAAGGACCAAAGGGGCCGACACAGCATGAAGTTAGAGCAAGAGAGAGAAGGGGGAAGAATTGGGAAGGAGGAGGAAGCTAAGAGAGTGGATAAGAACCCGGTGAAAGAAAAGAAAAGGAGAAAGAAAAGAAAAAGGGGAGGAGAAAAAGAAAAATATGAAAAGTTAAATTAAATAAAAGAAAGGAAAATTTTGGATGATAAAAAAAACTAGAAAAAGATTAAAAATCCTATATTGATACTTTTACATCCGGATATAATAATAATATGAATAATCATAACAACAACAACAACAACAATAATAATAATATGATATATATTAAAAGAAAAGGAAAGAAGAGAGAAGAAAAGAGAAAAACAAGAAATACATTTGTATATTCTAAAAAGATGAGCTAAAATTCATCACTTAAACCAGTGCATCGTCCAAATTAATTAATTATGACTAATTAAAATCCAGTAAGTTGATAGATCTAAGTTATGGGCATCTAAATAAAATACATCTAAAATTTTAAAGGGCACATCATATGTATATCAAACATTAAAATTTTAAGAAAAAGGTTGGACACCATAAAATATGTAAAAATTTATTAGCCACTAAAATATGGCATCTTTGTAATTTTAGAACTTAAATTCAATCTGATCGTTGATCTTCAGCAACAACCGTGCGGGGATGATTTCTTTTATCAAAATGCAGGCAAGCTTCCCTTGATCATATTTGTGAAATTATTTTTAAATATTTTCAAATATCATCATTACATGGAAAAGCATCTTTTAAAATAAAGCCTCAAATCAAACATTGTTGGAAAGATGAATAATTGTAAACTGCTGTGGTAGAAATTGTTGATTGATAATTTGAATTGGTGATGAACTGCTGAGGCAATCTTTGAATTGTGGATATGTTAGAATTATATATATGAGGTGGGTAGAGGGTACCATGGAGATGAATATGGCCGTAGGGGCACTCTACGTAGGCTATGATATAATGATAAACCACTACACTTGGACAATGAGCCATATAATTTGTATAAACTATAATGTGTGGAAACGACAGAAAAATGTTATCCTATGATGGTGTTATGATATTCACATTGGGTAAGAGTAGATAACTAGGAGTGTGAAGCTAGAATATATCAGAGGCCCAGTGAAGGACACGAAATAAGCTGCGGTTGACCCAACATTATATTAAATGCCATGAGATGAGTACTAACGTGGTTAGTCGAAATACAATATTACATTATTAGTCGGAGTGTTGTACTACGTAAATAGTCGGAGTACAGTACTGCGTTATTAGTCGGAGTGCTATACTACGTAATTAGTCAGAGTATAGTACTATGTTATTAGTCGAAGTGCTGTACTATGTAATTAGTCAGAGTACATTACTACTAGTCGGAGTACAACTGATATGCTAAGAGTAGGTGAAAACCAGTTGAGAACACCAGTACTCATTAGCTATTAGGATTGGAGATCTAATACCTGATTAGTGATAAATATTTTAGGTTTTTAACTAAGGTTGTGTTCGCTATGGATAAAGTGGAACAAACATGTGCATGGTAAAATCATGAATTTATGCTTGTTTCCTGGATTGGAGGCTACGGAAGGGAAGTCCACTTCATATACGAGTGCTATTAGTTATGTTCATATTTATAATACACAACCCTTAAAGAAAACCCCAAAAACCTATTTTCTATAAAACTGGTTTTTGAGTGAAGGTGATTTTTGATAGACATTGGATGGTATGAGAGGAATTCATTTACTGCATTTGCTATTAATGCTTGTTGAGTACTTTTATACTCACTCTTGCTAAATCCCCCTCTACTTAGAGATTCACTCTAGTGTTCAAGCATCTGGATAGGGTGATGAGGCGGCTGAGGACTGCCACAAAGGGTAGACAGTTAATAGATGATGCATCAACTTTGTCAATCTGTGGAGAAATTAGTTGATAGGGGGTGGCCTGATCTTGCAATGATGAATAAGATAACTCGGACTCGTGAACCTTGATGAATACTGGAGCCAACCACCATCTTGTTCCGGCAACCTGCGACACATGAATTCATCCAAGAACACGTTTCAATCCTCGCCTAATTGACCACGCGAAAGTAGACACATGTTTCCTTACAATCACCCCGAAGAAGTTTCAAGAACAATGGTGATAATTTCAGATTGGAACTTCCTATTCTAATGGAGCCATTGGAGCACGAGCCATAGAATCAAGAGTATTTCTTTAATATGAAAATTCGTGATTTTCTTTACAATAGAGGGAGTACACATATATATAGGAGACGGGCATGAATAGTTGATTGGGTGAATAGTGTCATGCATGAACAGTAGCATGTGAATAGTAACCACACTAACAGTTGCCATGTAGAGTGCTCATCTAGTTGCAAACAATCTCTTCTCTCCATGTTATGGTGATCTCTTCCGTCCTTCCTTTCTTTCTTCTCTTTCCTTCTTTCTTCTTTCATTCCTTTCTTCGTTGATGGCATATATGGAAGGAGATGGAGTACATAAACAGTGCACATAAGTAGTGTCTCCATGTGGCTTCCATCCTTCCTCGCCTCCAACTGGGGTCAACCATAATATATTCATGCAATTTGTTACCAATATTGATTTTTGTGCAATCTTCATACCTAATAATAAGGAAGCACCTTCTATTAGGGAGTATAAAACTCTCATGGAAATATAACAAAGATTGCTTAAGAAAATGATTCACTTATTGATATTTGATGCGGCTTAGTAATTCTTTCCAGTTAATTAAAATATTAAACTAGAAAGTATTAGACATGTGCATATCCCCATCATCTTCCACTTCTTCAAGAAAAGCCATCCTCGGCTTTCGCCTTGTCTTCTGATATTCTGAAAATATACTAAATAATGAGGACAACGTATATGCATAGTATATATATTCATCATCGGTCTTAACATTCCTTTTCAATATATGATGAAAATGTACCTCGAAAGGTTGTGACAAATAGCTTAATTTAATCATATGTTCATTTGCCATGTTCACAATGTCAAACTGAAGTACCGGGGAACAAAAAGATTTTAGATGCCTTCCATGCTTCAATTGCGCTACTCTAATTATTATATAACTGTATAAGCACAGATGAACAAGTAAGCATCATATATCCTTCCAAATAACAAGCACTTAAACTCATCTCAAAGTGTTCATAACATAGATTAACATGTAACTTTAATTCAGCAAGTTTATCACAAGTAATACATATTCGATGAATATGAAATTTGTTGTCTATACCATATTCTCCAATCAAATTGAATTTATAGTCGGCATAGGAACTAACTAGCGATTTTAAGTATGCAATTTTAGATACTATTTCAAGCACGCTAGATAGCTCTAAAGGTTCATCAAATATGATACTCCCTCCATCCCAATTTATAAGGCGTATTAGTCTAGGCACGATTACCAATGCAGTGATTTTCTACCGATGCTGCTCCTGATTAACAGCCGGCCCGACTTTCCATTAGCAGCCTATTTTTTACTCCTCTATTGCCTTTCTGAAAGGGCCACGTATAAAGATGGAAAGCGAGCAAATCACATGGAATCAGGAACAAACCTGCCCTCTTGACCAGGACCATGCATGCGCAGGGACATTTGCAGAAGAAACGGACGGCAAATCACAAGGCACCCTATAAAATAAGATTCCAATCAGATTTTTATACGCCCTGTTTTATGGGATGGAGGGAGTATAGCATAAAGAATCTTAGGAAATGTTCTAGCTAGAACTTCTTTGTGAGTAATCAATTCCATATTATATAAATTAAGCATATCAAATTCAGAACATGAAATCTCTAACTTGGCACAAGAATGCTCAAATTCACTCACCTTTTCTTGATGTGCTACTAATTCAACACCTTTGTAATTATCTTTAACGTTTTCATCAGTTAATGTAGATGTTGTAGGTAGCACAATTTCATGATCTATCCATGGTATAGCATTCGTTCCATCTCCAACAGTGGCTATCTCTTCATCTTCCATCTCAAGTGGTATAGGTTGTATATCGTTTATCTCCTTATTAATAATGTCAACCTGCACAATGTGAGAAACAACACTAGAAATAGAGAGTAAGTCATTAGTGTCAGAAATATCATCACTTTTGTTTTCATCTTCTTCTCTCATTTCTTTTGGTGTATCTCTCCCACTCTTAGTCCCTGTTTAGAAGCAATGTATTTTTATAGTTTCTAGGCAATACCATGGTTTCTAAAAATACCATGGTATTTTATACCATGAGGTGTTTGGTTACCATGCCAAAAGCTCTGTATTAAAAACCATGGTTTGGTAAATACCATGGTATTTTTGGAGTATTTGAATCTCCACTCCAACCCAAAGTTTTCATGGTTTTGGCTAGCTTCTTGTCTATTTCCACTCAAATACCATGGTTTGTGATGTTGCATCCAAACAGTTGATAGTTCCAAGAAATACCATGGTTTTAAAGGAGTTTGGTAAAACCATGGTATTCATGACAAAACAATTGCAAACCATAGTATACCAAAACCATATTTTTGAAATACATTGCTTCTAAACCTTCGTTTCAAGGAAAATATCATGCAATCACCTCTCTGGTGAAACCACCGTGCAACTGAACTAAAGTTTCAAAAATTTTGAAAAAATCATGGATGTACATCTCAACACATACATAAAATTTCATGATCAAATTCATCTTATACTAGCAGTTACAAAAGACAAATTTAGCATGAGCAGTGATTTTTACTGTTCATCACTATTCATTTTGATGTTGGGCCTTAGTTTCAATATTGTCGGCCTCACATATGGTGAGATCACATAGTTCATTCTTTTCAACACCTTCACTTATTTTGGCTATGTCGCCCTCATGAAGTGGTGCCCTAAGATTAAACCTAGGTATACAATGCTATTTAAGTTTTCTTTCCTTCTCAATAACATGATTCACAAGATCAAATATAGTTCTAAAATACTTATGTTGAATTGCAGCAACGATATTAAAATTCAAACCAGTCTTCTCTTTTAATGCACTAGTGATACTAGCACGTCGCATTGCACATTTCTACTCAATATAATAATCTTGGAGTGGTTTGCACCCTTGTGTAATGCTCTTCAAGTGGCGAAGTAGCTCTTTTTTGTAATAACTTGGCACAAACTCTCTTCTCATTATCATCTTTAAATTTGACCAAGATGTAATGATGCTTTTCCCTAAAAGTTGTTGCCACCAACTATAAGTCTAGTACTAAAACTCAATAGTGGCACGAATCACTTCTTTGTCTTTGGAAAGCTTATAAAATTTGACCATCTTTTCCATTTGTTCTTCCCAAGTGATATACTCCTCTGGATCATTACTTCCATAGAATGGAAGTTCCTCGTGCTCGTAAACTGCCATGATTAGTAGCAAGCAAAATCATAATATATATGTGTAATATATGTTGAATCACTCAAGCTCACCCTCTCACTTACCATCCATTGTTCTTACTACTCATTCTTTGGATTAAGATATTGTACGTACTCCAGTGGTCATAGACAGGACAAATGTGATTACTCAGGCGAATTCACAGTCGAAGCGCTGCATAAGACAATAGCTAATATGTGGAGCTAGGAGGGTTAGTGTTGATCCTATACAACCTGATAATTCTAGTTATTGTAATGATAAGTAATAATCCAAATTAGAATTTACAAGCCCTAGTTGCCGATCTCAAAGATATAAGTAAAATTCAAGGCAACACACACAAAGATAATAGCACTTGTGCAACCAAAGAATGAGCTAAAAATATAAGTGAGGCACGAAAGCTCTATTGCACAAGTCGTAGAGAGACGCTAGCTTATTACTTCAAGAATGTAATAAAAGGCACAAGATTGCTCATTAATTAATACAATTGCACAATTTAAAAATTTTGAACACAAATTAGGGTTTTGTCCAACATAGTGGGACGCGACCGACCACTACTTTCTTTTCCTTTTCTTACTTTCTTTGTTTTTTTGGCCTTTTGGTCCTTTATTTCTCTTTTCTTTCTTTTTGAGAGACTTTCAATCAGCACCAGTATGAACAAAGTTTTAAAAACCCTAAATTGATGTCATAAGATAATATAATGATATGATGATTCAAGATTATGCAATGTATCAAAATGAATAGCCTTAAGCAATACCAAATAGCCCGTCTCAGTTGGGATCAAAGTATTTGCAAAGGTTAAATTTAGTTCCCAAAGGTATGTACATTGATATTTTTGTGATTTTATATCTTGTAGATGCTACTATAATGAAGAAATCAAAGGAAAAGTTAGAACTTAAAAACAATCCAAGAAACCTTAATTCGGTTTTTCTAGGGTAGCACATTTGTTGGCTAGATTAAAGTTCAAAAACTACCGAAACTGGAAGGTTCACTATGGAATGAATTAAAGATTATGTCCTAAACTTTCAATAGAGTACAAGAACGCAAAAATCCAAGTTTGTATGCAAGAGTTATGAGCAAAACACTAAACTGGACAAAATTGAAACAAAAAGGTACACGAAGGAAAAATGATCAGCAACTGATGCAAGCAATCGAATGGATCAAAACTCAGCAAAACTCACTAAAATTCCAGATTAATCTAAGGGCTTACTTTTTCTGGGACGATTTTTGAAATAGGACAAAAAATTAAAACCAATCTAGGGATAGAAATTCGCCACCAATCAACCATACTCTAATACCAAGATGATAGGGGGTGGCCCGATCTTGCGATGACAAACAAGATGACTCAGACCTATGAATCCTAACGAATACTAGCGTCAACCACCATCTTGATACGGCAACTTGTGACATATGAATTCACCCAAGAACACATTTCGATCCTCACCTACTTGACCACGCGAAAGTAGACACACGTTTTCTTGCAATCACCCCGAAGAAGTTGCAAGAACAACGGTGATAATTTTATATTGGAACTCCCTATTCTAATGGGGGCATTGGAGCACAAGCCATAGGATCAAGAGTATTTTTTAAATCTGAAAATTCATTGTTTTCTTTACAATGGAGGTAGTACACATATATATAGGAGAGGGGCACGAATAGTTGCTCGAGTGAACTATGCCGTGCATGAACAATAAATACATGAATTGTAACCACATTAAAGTTGCCATGTGGAGTGCTTATCTAGTTGGAAACATTATCTTCTTTCCATGTCATGGTGATCTTTTCACTTTTGAAGATGGCTTAATTTTGCCTTCCTTTCTTTCTTGTCCTTCCTTCTTTCTTTCCTTTCTTTTTTGATGGCACATATGGAAGGAGATGGAGTAAATGAACAGTGCATATGAATAGTGTCTTCATGTGACTCCCATCCTTCTTCGCCTCCGATTGGGGTCCACCATAATACATTAACACGCAATTTGGCACCAATATTGATTTTTGTGCAATTTCATACCTAATAACATGCAAGCACCCTTTATTAGGAAGCATAAAATTCTCGTGGAAATATAACAAAGATTGTTTAAGGAAATGATTCACCTGTTGATATTTAATATGGCTTAGTAATTCTTTCCAGTTTATTAAAATATTAAACCAAAAAGTACGAAACATGTGCATATCAGCATCATTGGTACTTTTGGTATTGCATCTATGTTATGCTTGGATCGTATGTTTAATTAATGTATTGACCATATAGCCTGCATGGCAATGGAATGTAATAAAGTTTCTATTTCGGTCTCTAATTATTGTTCTGCTAGAATATTTTGAATACGGTATATTATCTAATAAAATATCAAATGCACTCAATATCTATTAGCCAATATACCCAGATCAGTGTAATTATCTTAGAGTTAATGACGGGGTTACTGTCATTACACTGAACTAATTATGCGGGTCATCACAAGTGAACACACAACATGGCATATGTGCTGGTATTGGACACACGGACGTGTACTAAGAGATGGTTCTAAGTATCTGTCGTGTATATAGGGTGAATGTAATACCCCGACCAGTGTTGTCGATGTTGTCAGCCCTAAGAGGGGGTGAATGTAATACCCCAACCGGTTAATGTGATGATTCGTGTAGAGTGGTGGTGGGATTAGTCCCGCATTGCTTGTCTAAAGTAAATTGTAGCAGTATATAATACCATTGGGTTTAAAGATAGGACATCTAAGTTAACCCTTTTACATGAAATAAAGACGAAAGTGTAAATAGGGTGCTATGCATGCGTAGGCCTGCCCTACGGTAGGCTAGGTTTTGAGCGAATTTTAGGCTAGAGTGTTACAGATGGTATCAAAACATCAACCTTCGTTGCACATGTGCATGTTGGACAAAGGTGCGGGCATATGATGCATGGCTTGTGTGGATCCAGAATGGACACATATCATTAGGGGTGTAAACGGAGCGGATAATTTCCGACCGATCCGAGCCCGAATTCATTTAAAACCCGATTCGAATCCGAAAAAATGATATCCGGTTATATCCAGATTTGATCTGGATTCGAATCCGCCTATCCGAAAAAAATATGGGTTAAGATATGGGAAGAGAAGTATTCGATTCGTATCCGATCTGTACCCGCATATCCAAGATATTCGAAAAATATCAGTGTAAATTAGTGAAATAGATATCCGATAATAGGTCCAATAAACATAAACATTATACATCATATAAGTTCATATGTTGATTGAAATTATACTTGACTGCATATTATTCTTATGTAGGGAAGACACCTATTATTAAATTTGAAACACTTATATGCCTTGAAGGTTCTAGTAAAATTTTGTGTATAGTTGATCGATCCTAATATGCATGACATATATGGTTTCTGTTTTCGCGCATTATCCGACTAACTATTCGTGACCGAAACTAACCGTATCCGAAACGATCTGTATTCGCTCCGTATTCGCGACCGAAGTAATCCGTATTCGTATTCGAATCCGACACTGTCTGTATCTGATTCTATATCCGAGAAAAAATTTGGAATAGGATACAAAATGAGTGAAATCCGTCCGTATCCGATCCGTTTGCACCCCTACATATCATGGCACATACATTGGCAATGGACACATAGACGTGGCGCATGTGGCCCATGTGACGAGATGGTGGATTAGTCCCATATTGCATATCTAAAGTGAGCTATAGTAGCATATAATGTTTATTGGGTCTAAACGTAGCACCTTTGAGTTAACCTTTTTTACACAAAGCGATGGCGAAAGTGTAAACGGGGTGCTATGCATGTGTGAGCCTGCCCAACGGTGGGCTAGGGTTTAAGCGGATTTTGGGTTAAGGTATTACATTAGAATTCATCATATGTTGGGTTCAGATTTACCAAACCATGACCTTAGTTAGAATTAGGGTGGGTGTACGGCGATAGCCCAATGTTAGGTGGTGGAGGCAGTGGTACAGCGAGGTGGAGGAGGCACGATCGACCATGTGTATGCTGGTCGACTGTGGGTAGGCGAGGACGATGAGACGCAAGTGGCAAGTTAGGGGTCATACAAGGTGGTGGGAATCAGTTGGGACTCTAGATCCAACGACGGTGAGCCATTACAAACAGGGAGGAAGGTAGGAGTTGGCAAGCGTTGCAATTATGGAAGAGAGACAGGTGGCCATTGCAAGAGAAGCAAGCATCGGCGGGCAGGGTGGCTGCAACACACAGGACGCTGGTTTAAGCGACGTGGTGTGAGGCAAGTTTGTATCAAAGTTATTAATGAAGTACTGGTACCAGTCGGTATGACCTTATGTACTATTTCATCCCTTAAACCGGCACAAAGTACGGTCATACCAGCTCAATACTGGCTATACTGGCTTCGATACCGGTCAATAATAGTTATACCGGTGGAATTGATAATATGGTCTATTGAACTATATATTATGTTTGAAAGCACTACTATGTATTTGAAATAATATTAAAAGTGAAATTTGGTAACATATAATTAAACATGTGTATACGTATAAATAAATATTATTATATTAAACTTGATACGGTATGCCAGTATAAACCGATACTGAAATGTTTCTGACGAGGATTAAAAGCCATTTTTAGGCCCACAACTTATAAGAAAAGGCCCATAAAGAAGAATAAGGCCCACAAATCAGTTAGATAGTTACGATTTCGATAAGTTTGCTGACGTATCCTCTATTTTGCCTCACACTGGTCACCTTTGACCAGTAAAACAACCATCCCGACCACAACTATACTGGTCAGGATAGGTGGTTATCTTTACACATGTATACCCTGCGAATAGTTTCTCTTGACAGGTACAAATAACTACTCAGAAGTTATCGCGAAAAGGCATCCTTTGGCTAGAAGACACCACTTGACAGAAAGACACCTTTCGACTGTATGACACTTTTTTAAAGCACAACTGCCGCCTCTTAATTACCTATAAATAAGGAGGCCATTTGTATCGTCAAAAAGCGGAGGAATCAATCAATCATTAGACATTCATCCGAGAGATTCATGAACTATGTACTTTGTTAAGCTGTTTAGCTAATAAGAAGCAATCTCTATTTCCTCTTTTTGCATTCTCCATTTTTAGAGGCTTACAACAATTTTAATTCATAAGCTCGATCTAAAGATCTTAGGTCCTGAACATCAATAGTATTATTCCAAGAGCCAAATCGATATAGCTTCCTGTACGGTATTAACAAGTGTGGTTTGTATAACAGTTAGGAGAGGGAACAATGATGGTTGGATCTAGATCCAATGCTTCGAAAATCAAGTAATTTTTCTTTCGAAGATATATATAGTCGAATGTCGATGATAGATAATTCTTTCAGCAAACTCTCCAACAAAACAGGTCTCCGATTGGGGCTAAAGAAGTTAATCAATTCTCAAACCCAAAATCGTGGAGCAAATCCAGCAAAGAAATTCGTTTAAAAAAAAGATGATACGTGTGCATAGTGTATCCATTAGTTTATTGTCCTGTGAGAACATGCAGGATGAATCAATTTTTTATCATTTAGCCTTTTTTAATAATATTTTAAAAATAATCCATCATCTAACTTATTTTAAAAAATAACCCTTTTGACCCAAAAACAACAACGCGACGCCACCATCCTCCTTTGCAGCACCATTGTTCGCGGCGTGACAGTGTTGTTTTTCATTTGCAAAAGTGTCATTTAAAAAGAAAAACAAGTTTGTGCTTATGCATGGTGTGGCAATGTTCATTTGCCATGCTACTGATGCGAACTTGGGTCCCGATCTTTCGATGAGAGGTGGGTAACTATCGATTTGGTAGGAATCGATGTTGACGGCCCGACTACAACCGTCCAGGACGTTGCGCCTTAGCAACCGATACACCAACTCCAGATGGTTATTGATCTTGCGAAAACGCGATCAACCTGACCACGAAGGTCATTGTTCCTGCAAGCAATCGAAGAACATAGCAAGAACAAGATGAACAACCAACTAAATTGGCAAATATGTATTAAGCTCAAATCTGAAAGAAACACAAGCGGTGGGGTTACGTAACGATAAGCAAAGCGGTCTAGTCGACACGCTGCGTGATTATCGGTATGTAGCAAAGGCTAAACATAACTAAACAAAACCCAAGTCCTAGATGAGGGTTTGGGTGGTTATTTATACTAGGGGAGCAGGAGAGGGTCGTCCATAGCATAGGAGACCTAATACAACTCAAGTTCAAAACACCAAGCCTACTTTGACTAGAGTTTGACTCGGACTGAAAAAGCATTGTTCTGTTTTTGGCAGTTTTGGACGCATCTGAAGGACTTTTGAGGTGAGGCCAGATCCTTTGGAAAGTAGACTCGAGACCTTTCAAACGTGTATTCATGGGCCTCCAGAATCCTCCGGAATCGAAAGTTATGGCACTTTAAAGTCAGTGCTGTTTCTGAGTTCGAATTGGACTCGAACTCGGACTGAAAAAGTGTTCTGGATTGTTTTGCGTTTTCCCGCTGACTCGAAGGGAATTTTGAGGTGATCTCAGATCCGTTTGAAAGAGGACGACCAGGGCTTTCGTTCTTGTACTCATAGACCTCTAGAAGCCTTTTGGAACAAAAGTTATGGTCATTTGAAGTTGATACTATCGCGGAGGCCGAACCCGCGAATTTGCTGATTCCATGTCCAACTTGCGCATATGATGATTGTGCTTTATGCTTGGCATTTGAAGGTTCTTCTCCATGGTTCCTAAAGACAATAAGATCATCCCAAGAATTAAATAGCATTCGATTCTGTGAATCATTTGTATAAAAACTTAGGAGCGAATTCACACGATAATTGAGTAGACATGCTCGAACACGAGTAGTAGGTTCTTGTAAAACTTATTGTGCTTGAGAAGAATCACTCGGCGTGGTTGTATCAATAGGGACGATGTTCTCATCATCCTCCCCTTCTTCCATTTGAGTTGTCCTCGACTCAAGCTCTTCCTCTTCTTGGGCTATGGGTGACCTGATGGAGTTGGTCCAACTTGGTGTGGACATATCCATAGTAGTGATGTCCTCATCATCCTCCCCTTCTTGAATTTGAGTCGTCCTCGACTCAAGCTCACCCTTTAACTCGTCTTCAGCACAGAACATTCTCATATAGATCCTGCATTTATTTAAATAAAATAGTAGCTCTGCATTTTTATATATTTTAAATACAAGAAAAATATTTAGAGGATTCACCTGATAATTATCCATATAGCTCAACACTTCTTTCCAACATATAATGCTTTGATGAGCGCTAGCACTATTCGATGCTTCCTCCCCTCTTTGAAGGAAAACCGTCCTCGGTTTTGGACATGCTGGAAAAGAAACAACTAAAAAGAAGAGTGTGTACGCAACATATATGTATATATCCCATATTTCGTTGTTCTTTTGGATTCATGCAGCTATTTTCATAACAACAAAAGAAGAAATCAAATTTAAGCAAATAACCTTTCCTCACAATTCTGCAAGTTGATTCATGGGTATAAGTGAAGCATATGGCATCAAAATTAACATGATTTATTTTGCAACTTGATTTGCAAATATAAGTGAAGCACATATCTATCCCTGACCTTTGATAAAGAATTCTCATGTTTTGTGAGCCGCATTCAATAACATGTTTTGTGGGTAAAACTACAAGTTACGCATCAAGCATGGCTCATTCATATCATCAAATTGTAAACAAGCAATATCAAACCATTCCAATAACGGTGACACAATTTTAATGGGCTTCCACGCATCAACTATGATATGCTGATTTGTAATACAAGTTAATGTACTAAAATTCGAACAATGTGGCGACAAGCTATGGGTATCACACTTATTAGGAAAATTTGATGGAGCATAAATGAAACAAGTTGTTGCTTACAACTAGAATTGCCCGAATAGCAAGCTTCAATTCAGCAAGTTTATCACAAGTTATGCATATTCTATAAACAAGAAACTTGCCATCTATGCCATATTCACCAAATAAATTGAATTTAAAACAAGAGGCATAGGTGCTAGACAAAGACTTAAGAGATGAAATTTCAGAAATCTTGTCCATAGCACAAGTCAAACTAATGAGCTCATTCAACATGACATAGCACAAAAGCAGTGGTAGGGGATATTCTAGCTATCACCTCCTTATATGTAATCAGCACCACATGATCAAAATTATAAGCATGCAATTAGTCATATGGTTCTACAATTGTGGCACAAGGTGGTAGTTCACAAGAATTGTGTATAGTAGGAATATACTCACCAATTTGCTCCCTTTCTTTGTGTAAAATCAGATTTGTACCATGGTCAATGGTCTCTTCCTCGTAAGTAGGAACATCAAAACCTCCTAAATTTTCATCCATTGTTGTATGTGTTGGGGTATCCATATCTCGTTCCATAGTCGAAGGAATGTCCCATGCTCGACTTTCTCATCTTCCATGTTCTCAAACTCTTTTTGCTTGTCCTCTTTTATGCGCAAAATGTTAGTCACAAGAGGAGGTGCAAACAACAGTGCCTCAAGTGAAGCTAGTAGTGCATTCAAACTTTCAATACTACAAGCACTTTCAAACAATCGTGAAAGAGATCGATATGTTTGACCAATAAGAATATCCTGAATACCCTTATTAAGCCCATGAATGAACCTAAACTGGATAGCTTCATCACGTTCTTCTAAACTACAACGTAACAAACAAGTTTGCAATTCACGATAGTATTCTCTAACCAGTATTACTCCTTGTTTTAAGCATTGAAGTTTAGCAAGCAAACACTCAAACATAATATTAGGGAACAAATTCAAATCTCATAATTTTCTTCATGTCATTCCAATTCTCGGGTTTTCTCCTTTTCTACAAACATGCTTCCACAATGTTAACATACCCGAAAGCACATTAGCGGCAAAACTAATCTTTTCATTTTCGGACAAATTAGACATGCTAAATTGTTTGTCTACCGCTATTTCCCAATCAATATATGCTTCAGGGTCAAAGTTTCCAGCATATGGAGGCAATGTTATTTTGAGGTTACCGTGTTCAGGAGTAGGAGACGAAGCCTTCATGTTGTTTATGTCGCAAATCTTTTGGTTGAATCTCGTTTCATGTGGACCTGTCATGATTAGTAGATAACAAGGAAAAACAAAACCATATGTAATCCCCTATCAACTACTTGATGTGGCTAAGCGAGTCGCTCACACTCAACTTGTTCAATCAAGTTCTTACCAATTCTTACCAACTGAGCAGGAGGTGATGGCAACCGACAAGAAAATAACTTCTGGAGATAAGTGTATCGGTGCCAAACACATGTACCCGGGGTAGTAGTATATGTGGAGCTATAGGTGGCTGAAAATAGTACAAAGGAAAGCTAAAACCACATTAGTCAAAGCAAGTTGAATAATCGTTCAACGATGGTACCGTGCTGGTCCTAGGCCTAACCGTACTAGAGACGCGAGCCAGGACACAAACGTCGCCACGGAAATCCAACCTTCGAACCGAAAAACAAAGGCACTACCCCAAGCTCCCTTTTCTTCCTTTCTTTTCTTTTAGTGCGGCTCTTTTATGTGCACTTGCCTTTTTTTTTTTTTTTTTTTTCTCTCTGATACGCAGTCGGCGAGCACTCGGGCGACCAGCTCACACGTTGGACGACCACTCGGGCGACCAGTGCACGCGGTGGGCGAGCACTCGGGCGACCACACCAAGCGATGGGCGAGCACTCGGCGACCGAGCCACGCTGACCAGGCGAGCACACGCGAGCACACTGGCGACCGCGGCCGAGCACGCGATGGCGAGCACTCGGCGACCGAGCCACGCGATGGCGAGCACTCGGGCGACTAGGCGACGCGTGAGCGGCGATCTTGAAGGTACTTTTTTTTTTCAACTTTCGGATGGTACAAAGAGGCTAAAACTTTTACAAGGAAACCAAGCCACTATTCTTCGCAAGGTCGCTCAACAATTTTAGAAACCAATCGCTATTTTTGGGAAGATTGACCAACAATTTTGGATTTTCCTTCTAGGATGTACACAAACCCTAGAATTGTGGTGGCGGCTCAATCAACAATGGTGGCACGCTGCAACGAAAAACCTAGGTGACACAAAGGATAATGACAATGATGATGACAAAAACGAAAGTGACGATAAACGTGACTCGAACTCGAAACTCTACGGGAAAGACGCTAAAACCAGCACACGACACAACGATGCAACCGAAGACTCAACAAGCAAGGACTAAGTAGTAAAAGCAAAAGCTCAAAGTGGTTTGGACAAAGGCAATCTAATCTACTAAATTTTTTTTTTGGTTTTCTGGACTGTAGGTAAATAAATGCAAACTAGTAATCTCTCACCGATCAACCTGGCGCTCTGATACCACCTGATGCGAACTTGGGTCCCGATCTTTCGATGAGAGGTGGGTAACTATCGATTTGGTAGGAATCGATGTTGACGGCCCGACTACAACCGTCCAGGACGTTGCGCCTTAGCAACCGATACACCAACTCCAGATGGTTATTGATCTTGCAACGCGATCAACGACCACGAAGGTCATTGTTCCGCAAGCAATCGAAGAACATAGCAAGAACAAGATGAACAACCAACTAAATTGGCAAATATGTATTAAGCTCAAATCTGAAAGAAACACAAGCGGTGGGGTTACGAATGATAAGCAGCGGTCTAGTCGACACGCGTGATTATCGGTATGTAGCAAAGGCTAAACATAACTAAACAAAACCCAAGTCCTAGATGAGGGTTTGGGTGGTTATTTATACTAGGGGAGCAGGAGAGGGTCGTCCATAGCATAGGAGACCTAATACAACTCAAGTTCAAAACACCAAGCCTACTTTGACTAGAGTTTGACTCGGACTGAAAAAGCATTGTTCTGTTTTTGGCAGTTTTCGGACGCATCTGAAGGACTTTTGAGGTGAGGCCAGATCCTTTGGAAAGTAGACTCCGAGACCTTTCAAACGTGTATTCATGGGCCTCCAGAACCCTCCGGAATCGAAAGTTATGGCACTTTAAAGTCAGTGCTGTTTCTGAGTTCGAATTGGACTCGAACTCGGACTGAAAAAGTGTTCTGGATTGTTTTGCGTTTTCCCGCTGACTCGAAGGGAATTTTGAGGTGATCTCAGATCCGTTTGAAAGAGGACGACCAGGGCTTTCGTTCTTGTACTCATAGACCTCTAGAAGCCTTCTGGAACAAAAGTTATGGTCGTTTGAAGTTGATACTGTCGCGGAGGCCGAACCCGCGAATTTGCTGATTCCATGTCCAACTTGCGCATATGATGATTGTGCTTTATGCTTGGCATTTGAAGGTTCTTCTCCATGGTTCCTAAAGACAATAAGATCATCCCAAGAATTAAATAGCATTCGATTCTGTGAATCATTTGTATAAAAACTTAGAAACGAATTCACCTGATAATTGAGTAGACATGCTCGAGCACGAGTAGTAGGTTCTTGTAAAACTTGTTGTGCTTGAGAAGAATCACTCGGCGTGGTTGTATCAATAGGGACGATGTTCTCATCATCCTCCCCTTCTTCCATTTGAGTTGTCCTCGACTCAAGCTCTTCCTCTTCTTGGGCTATGGGTGACCTGATGGAGTTGGTCCAACTTGGTGTGGACATATCCATAGTAGTGATGTCCTCATCAGCTACCAAAGATGGTGTGGCAGGCATGAGTCATTTTTGAAAATAAGTTATGGCAAAGAATATTTTTAAAATATTTTTCATAAATAGGTTATTTGATAAAAAAAATGTTTGATGGACCATGCGTTACATGGAGAAGGCAATATGGCCTTACGAAAGGTTGGGATTCTTCTTGGGAATCATATACAGGCTTAAAGGATTTTCAGAAAAAAAAATAGGTTAATAATGGTGAATACAAACACAATCCCTGAAATAGGGAACTGCAAATGTCACAACACATGGGTAACACACTGAGACACAACCCTTCATCCCAGGTTTATGGGCCATCAGCTCATCATTCCTTTGTATCTCGTGCCCTGCCCTTACTTTTCCATTGCAGTGATACAGTGATAAAACGAACAGAAAGTTATAACAAGGAGAACATGCATCATGGGATTTTTTTTTTAATAATGCATTTTTTAAAAGGAATTGCGATATTAATACGTGAAATAAAAAAATTACAAAAATAATACCCCATCGTCAAACGGTACGACGAAATAGGAGTAGTCGCCAAATAGTACGACGAAAACCCTATTAAGGAGTTGTCAGGGTAATTAAGAAGTTATTGCCAAACCATTTGGCGAAAATAGAGTAATTAAAGAGTTATTGCCAGGAGTTGTGAGTTGTCGCCATATTAAGAGTTGTGAGTTGTCGCCATATTAAGGAGTTGTCGCCATACGATTTGGCGAAAATAGGGTTTTCGTCGTACTGTTTGGCGACTACTCCTATTTCGTCGTACCGTTTGGCGACGGAGTATTATTTTTATAATTTTTCTATTTCGCGTATTAATATCGCAATTCCTTTTTAAAAATGCACTACTAAAAAAATTCATGCATCATGCGTTAGGGTCACGAAAAAGACTCGCACACAAGCAAAGGCAAACCCCTGGCGAAGAGTATAGGCCCCATCGATAAGCAATTCAGATGCTGGCCGGCAAGGCGAGGTATCCACTCCTTTCCTTCGTCTCCAACCCAGATAGTACGAGATATCTTCCATCTCACGCCCCAAATTTTTACTGCCCAGAGCACGTATATGATCTATTTGTTTGGCCTTTTTCTTCACTTAAAAGTTAAAAAACCAGACTAAATAAATAAGTAGCCTTTTTGCTTGGCATTTTCAAAAACCATTAAGTCTTCGTATAACTAAAAGCCAGAAGCCACCTAAGGGATTTTTTTTTAACTTATTAGAGGTTGATTTTAGACCAATGCTATTGAAGCTAAGCTAAAATTACCTACCTTTATCATGTATAAAACAGCTTGATTTTAAGCTGCTTAAGCAAAAAAAAAAAGTTAGCTCTAAGATATAAGCCCCAAAAAAAATAAGGCTAAACAAACATAGCCTATATATCCACGCTGCTGCGCACGGCTCATTTATCGTTCAAGCAAGCAATAGGAAGAGCAAAGGCAAGACATGGAAGCGGTGTATCGCTCTCGTGTCCTGCATGAAATCGACCCCCATAGCGAGTGGGTTCGACGGGACGAGTTTGACACGCTCGTCGTCGACGTTTCAGGTACATATGAGAACTCACTACTCAAATTGTAGCTATGGTTATCTGAAATCGCCCAAAAGTTGGAAATTGGCCGGTTTTTATCTATGTTTGTAATAGCCGAAAATCGCTCTGTAGCAACACCGAATGGTGGTGTTTCAGGGACCATTTGAAACACAGGAATTTTCTGTTCGCAAAATGAACTGATTTCACTTGAAATTCTTACGAAATTCCTTGGCTCTAAACGTACCTTTAGCACCTGTAGTTACTGGGACGCGGGAACTTACCGTCGGGATTCTGACTGCTCTTCGCCGGCGAAGAAGCTAAATTGACAAAAGGCACGCATGCCGGTGATGCAGGATTCAGCAAGGACCAGCTGAAGGTCCATGTGGACCCGTCCGGCAGCCTCAAGATCAGCGGCGAGCGCGCCGTCAACGGCGGCCGGCAGTGGTGCCACTTCCTCAAGCGGTTCGACCTCCCCGGCGGCTGCATCGACGCGGCCGCGATCAAGGTCCAGCTCGACAGGGGCGCCCTCTACGTCCAGGTGCCCCACCCCATCGCCGCCGCCGCCGATGCTGGTGTCAGCAAGCAGCACCCCACGGAGCGGTACGAGGACGCGTTGCAAGAAGAAGAGACCACCGCCGCCGCATGGCAATACGAGCATCCGGCGTGGCGGCTGGCCAAGAGCCTGAGCAAGCACAGGCAGGTCGTCCTGAACGTCGTGCTCGCCGTCGTCCTCCTCTGGCTCGTCGCTTTTGTTAAGAACAAACCAAGCGGTGGGCAAGTCAAGAACGAATGAGGCATGCGACGCCTGTGCATATACAGGAGTACAGAACACCGGATGTATCTCCTGATGATAAAAAAATGGAATAAAATCCCTGTAAATAAGCAGGATTTGGATGTCAATCGATTCTCTTACCTCTTCCATAATGGAGTCACAATTCACAAACCACTGAGATGTCACACAGGAATACACAGCAGTAAGGCTTACTGATATATAGATTCAGAAATAAAAGTAACCAGCTGATGTATCGTACACATTTCATCAACGACTGCAATTCACTATTTCTCCCAACAAGCATTGCATAGATCTCATGGAAGAAGATGGATACTTTCCTGTTGCGCTATCTGATGGCTCCAAGCAGATTTGCACCTCCCAGCTTAGCACCAGTTAATTGCTGTTTTTGAAGGGAATTCATTTATTAGATTTTAGAAAACAGCCTTATGGTCCCACATTATTAGATCTGTATCGTGTTCTAACACAATCAAAAGTGAGGGGAAATGAAAACACGCAACACTGTTGAGGCTGTGCACTTTTATCCCCGTGATAACTTTCTTATGTTTGCAAGAATATGAAATCGAAAATAGATAACTAGCTGCCATAAGACTTGATGCAGAAACGTACAGTTTCGCGTAAATCAACTTCCCGCAGGTAAGCTCGCTGAAGATTTGCACCTTGCAAGTTTGAGCCAGCCAACTTAGCCCCCTGCAAAGGAGAGTAGTTTATAAGATCTGCGCATTTAAATGATAGGAAGCAAGGATAAACAGGTTAATGTTTTCCATTTCTGTACACGTGTTTGAGAGAAAGAGGCAATGTTAGAAGAAATAAAATATCGATAACTACATGTCGTCATCCAACTTGATGAGAAAAACTGAGGACCCTCAGGGTCACCTGAGAAGGTATGCTTCGCAATGTAAAATTTACCTTAAGATTGGCCCCTTCAAGGTTAGCTCCTCTCAAGTTGGCACCTGTAAGGTTTGCGCTCTGAAAATACATGTGAATAGGCTATCGGTATCAAGACTGATCCATGAGAATTGAATAGCAGCTTTCAACTTTCAATAATATACGGATTGCTAACAAAAACTAGTTCTTATGTAGTTTCTCTGTTGAACGGCATTAGGAGAAAAGGACATATGATGCTATGGATACAAATTGATTGACATGGGGATCCAGTATGCATGGATGAACAATATATGTCAGATAAAACAAGCAAAGAAGGCAAAGGGAAAGACTAAACATTGTCAATAATAAAGTTTTTGTGCCTTCATGCTCGTCATCATTATTGCATGATTTTCTGTACTGTATCGCAAACAGTAGTGGCAGTCCTACACAGACTTATTACACGGAATTTGAATTTGTGAGTGGGAATAATACACAGTAACTACCGAACACAGGATTTTCAAACCTGTAGATGTGCTGAACGAAGATCTGTTTCAATGAAGCTACACCTTATCAAGCATGCATCTGCAGAATAGGTTCAACAAGTTATCACAAGTACTACATGACATCTAATCATTAGTTTATAGAAAAAAAAACATAAATAAAATATCAACTTGAGAAAGTTGGTTTCGAATTTAAACCCAGCTTAACCCATAAAAATACAGATAAGCAGGGATTGACACTTGACACAGTAAAATTGCATTTGAAAAAGAAATTTCCTAGTGATATAATTCCGCAAGCAGGAAAAATGAGGGAAACAGTCACCATGCAGGTTAAGAATAAATTGCAATCAAGCAAAATGTGAGTGGGAAAAAAAAGGCTGGGTACCTTGTAGGTTTGCACTCTGAAGGTTCGCTCTATCCAAAGTAGATTCTTCAAGATTTGCTCCCACAAACTCACACCTGCAATTTCAAATTGTGCAATTATGAACAGCATTACCAAAATACAAATTAACAAAATAAGTAAGAAAATAGTAAGTCAATCACCTAAGGACTTATACCAAACCCCAACCTCCCCTCTACCCAAACCACCACCACCAAAAGAAAGAAAGAACTGCAGGAAAAAAAAGGAGAAAAGAATGTGGGAGCTTCTTACTCACGCAAATTTGCATAATGGAATGAAGAATGAGAAGCTTCAACCTCCTGCAAAGAAGACATAGATGTTTCACTATCGATGTAGCATTCCACTCAAGAGCTTTACATAATAAATTGTAAAGAAAATACAATAGGTAAGTCTGTTGTTAGCAATTCCTAATTGAAGCACTATCACAAGGTCACGGAACTGATTTGTAAAACCCAAAACAAAGTTACTAAATTTGATAAGAGCTACTGAGATATGCTACAAGCAGAATTACAATGCAAGTGCCATACCCCAAATTTAGCTTTGTGAAGGTTAGCACGCGAAAAATCTGTCTTCTTAATACACCCGCAACTGAAATCAACCTCCGACAGGTCCTGCAACACATGGGGAGAAAGGATGCATACAAGCTCAACCCAATTCGTCAAGAAAAACTCTACTAAACAACTGATACCAAACTAGTGAGTGAGCCACCCGGAGAGCTTACAAGCTTAGACAGGTCAAGACCAGAAAGATTCACGCCGCGGAACCGGACTTTGTCAGCCTGGATGCACTTGATCACGTCCTTGCGCGTCAGCTCGGCCTCCCACGAGCTGTCCACATTCTCCTCCCCGATCCTCTCGTTTATGCAATCGATCAAACCCTAAAAGATCAAATCGAATCAAACCAAATAAATGTCAGCTTCCCGGACAGCCGATAAACCCTCCACAACCGGAAAGTGTGGCATGATCCATTTACTAATTTACATGCATCCGGTAGTACTCCGCCTCCCGCAGCAGCTGCTGGTACTCCGCCTGGGGGAGCGCGGGAACGTCGCCGTCCCTGAGCCAGTTGAGCACGTGCCGGAACTGCTTCCCGTCGCGGTCCACGAACACCGCGCCCTCCTCCTGCAAACCCCCACCAACGAAGCCCAATTCATGCGACGAATTCACTCGAGCAGCAGCAGCGAGCGTTGAGCGTGCAGGGAATTAATTAGCGACCGTACGGTGGTGGGGAGGCGGTGCGCCCCGCCGGCGAACATGATGGAGAGGAGCGAGCCGGGCTCCCGCTGCGTGAGCGTGTCCACAGTCGTCGCGTACTTGCTGCCCCCTGCACCGCGCAACACAAGAATCGGGAGCCGCCGCCATCGCGGCCGTGAGTCCGTGACCACCGGCCAGTACAAGAATGAGGAATCCAACGAATCTTTGAACCGAACCGAATCGAATCGAATCGAATGGAGGCTATAATTAGCAGACGGTGAGTGGAAGGAGGGGAGAGGAGGACCGACCGATGTTGAGGAGGACCGGCCGCTGCATCGCGGCGGGTGGGCTCCGGATCTCGGCTTTCCGCTCTCGTTTCCTCGGCGCGCCGCACGGCGAGGGGAGGGAATAGGAGGCCGTGTGGCGTGGCGTGGCGTGGCGTGCCGTCTGGTCATCTGGTGGCCTCGGCTCCCCCGGGCCCTCGCCAGCCGAGCATAGCGCGGCCGAAACGGCCGTTTCTGAGGCGATCGAAACATCCGTCGCGAACCGCGTGGGCCACGGCGGTGTACCGCTTGCTTCGCTGGCTGGCGAACAGCCAGCAACCGCGCGCGATCGGTCGGTTTGCTTTCCCCAGCCGCGGCAGCAGCGCGGGGCAGGGTTGTAAACTTGCAATCGGATCGGATAATTTCCGACCGACCGACCGACCGGATAGGTTCGGATCGGATTCGGATAATTTTTTCGGATAGTTTTCGGATTCGGTGTCGGATTCGGATTCGGGATATCACTATCCGTCGGATCGGTATATTTTGAAAAAAAATTCGGATATATCTGGTAAAATGTTTTTCGGATATTCGAATAAACTGATAACCCTCGTTCCCTCCCGTGAGGCTCCTCCGGTCCCCCCTGCTTCGGTGCTTCCCATCCCCAACCACAGCCGACGCCAACCCCAACCCTAAGCCGCCGCCCCTCGTCCGATTCCTCTCCCATGCCACCGGGCCGAGCGCGATCCGCGCTACCTCGGCGACAGCAAGAAGACCACAACTATCAAGCAAACATCTGCTTCCTTCCTATTCCCTCCATCCGAGCCATGCCGTTCTCCCTTTGTCCGTGGACCCTTTCTTCCTCCTCCTCCTGCTGTGGCCGCGCGTCATGGCCATGCGGCCATGCCGTCGCGATGCAAATGAGCTTCAAGCGAACTCATTGGCCGCCATGAGGAGTCGTCGTCATGGCCACATGGGCGCTAGAGTCGCCGAGCTGTGGTCGGGGTGCTAGGCTAGCGCTACTTATTCATCCTTCAACATCTCATAACATTGTGAATCGGATCAGCTGGGCGTTCTATGTGTACTTGGAAGTTGTTTCAGTGCTGCCGCAATTGCGTTAGATGCAAAATACGAAGGTAGATACTAGCATGCAATTCCTTTTTATGCAGGGCGAAGTTTTGTGGCCTAAGTTTTCTATCTTTTGCAGATTGTTGAACCGTTCTGACTCACTATGTGTTTACCTTTGGCGGTTGCAAAGTTTCTTAGCTGTGCCCATCGGGTTCTTCAGTTCATCTCAACAAACCATCAAGCTTATATTTATATATTTGTTCCTTTTTATTAACCATCTTGTAACTTCCCTTTTTATTAACCATCTTATAACTTCCCTTTGTTATAGCGTTTGGTACTAACACCCACCATTCCAGCAATTAATGTACAACTGAATGTTTTTGAGTTGAGGCATTGGTACTAATACCTAATTTAAGTATTTATCTTCTGTATGGTTGTCGTGATTTTAGAATGGGAAGCCAGTGATGAACTGATGATGGTGCCCTCGTGATTATGATTCGTGTTTGCTTTGTGAAGATATTCTGGTCTGCATATAATTTGACTTCAATCTGTGCAAAACTTGTGAGGCTATGAGCGTACTATAGCGTCAAGTTGAATTTAGGGAGGATAACAGTTCACCTCGTGCCTTGTTGCTTGCATCTCACCGTTTTTTGTGTAAAATTTTGTTGACCGAACGGCCACCCCGAGGATGTGCAAAAGTGGAAGTCGAAGTCTGCTGGGGTGTTGCATTCTGAGATGTTGGTCGGGATCTGGGTTTCAAATATTGAATTTTCGATTTTCGACCGATTTTTGATTTTCGGCTAGAGTTGCTGAGCCAGGTGGCTGGGGTGCTTGGCACATAGTGGGGTGACGAGGGCAATGGTTAATGGGTTAATGAGACAATGGTTGAGGCTGATATTGAGTGAGTGCATGAGTGTCAAGGACAAGTAGCCATGATCATGCAAGCATACAAGATTGTATTTTGTTGAGTCTTTGTGTTTATGTTTGTATAATGTAATCATAATATTGTTATTTTGTCTTATTGTCTCTTTCATGAAGATATGGAGCTATGGTCACGTTCTTTGAGATATTATTTACATATTGCTCTATCTTAGTAACTTTTCATTGTGTGTATCGTTGAAATTAAATGGACTTTTGCAACTTTATTGGACTATTTGATAAAATAACTAGTTAAATTGTGATAGTTCTGTTTTATTCGAATTCATACGGTTGATCAATCAGTGCTATATTTGTTCTTTATGCGGTATCTATTTTCATGCTATATCCGATAAAAATTATTCGGTACCGTATCGATTTCGCTCCGTATTCGATTCGAAGCTGCAACCGATATTATCCGCACCGTATTCGTATCCGGGACTATCCGAATCCGATTCCGAATTCGACAAAAAATATGGTTTAGGATATGGAAAGAGAGATATCCGACCGAATCCGAGCCGATTGCACCCCTAGCGCGGGGCACGGACAATACTTGTCTTATAGGCTTATAGGTTGATTAAATTTAGTAGGTATTTAGTTTGCTATTAATTTTTTTTAATCTTTAGTCAAAACATTAGAACCTAATTTGATGATCAAATTTTAGTAAAATTTAGTAAGACAAGTTTATCATCAAATCAAACAAATCCTAATGCGTGGACATCTACCTCACAAGGTACATGCGTCGGGCTATAGCCGGCGCACAGGAAGTGTGGGAGTTATACGGTGTACCGACCTGCCACCATCCCGGCGGTGCGCGTGCGGCCCAAGGTATGTGCTTGTTTGCACCAAGATTTAGCAGATGTGATCAAAATCGGCAGTTTGGAGTAAACAAAAAATAGCCGACGTATGATTTGGAAGAATTTGAAGATATTCGGTAATGGTGCAGATTTTAAGGAAAAACCGTTCGGATTAAGACTGATACAGATCATATTTGTAATATGTTGTAATATGATACGATCGGCCAATGGGTATAAAAGATGAACATAAGCAGGCAAAAAGAACAACACAATCCAATCAACAAATACTCTACTTTTATTTTTCCGTCGACTAGAAGTAGTTCTTATAATTTAGACTCTTGTAACTTGGTTTTGATTAATAAAGTTGCGCATTGCCGACTATTGATCATCCTCTATTACGTCCATCAGGTTTGATTTTCGCCGATCTTGTTGCGCATCGTCTTTTTCGAAGTCGATCTACCTTTACCTCTTGATTAGCCTTAATCGGCTAATTAGGCTTACTGTTATCCTCGATTTGATCGGCTTTTAGCTGATTAGATCTAAGCCGATTGCTTCTCGAGATCGGCTTTGCGCGTGTTTTATATTTTTCTTACCGATTACAGGGTTAAATCAGTTGCCACGTCTTGAACCCGGTATTCGTCTGGTGTGTTGTTACCGATAAACCCTACTTCAAGTTTTTGGCATTAACATACTCTTGGCACGTCCGGTGAGACCCGAAAATGTCTTCATCCAGCAAGTCAATTTCACTATCGGACCTTAACACCGAGGCTATAATCATCCCTATATTGAACGATTTAACTCCAGAGCAGCGCAAGGAGATCGAATACTAAAAAGCTGCTTTGGAGGAGATGATGCTGGGTTGCAATCAGAAAACCCGACACGGCGTCACCAAAAGATCGTACTGCCGATGATTAACCCCTCAACGACACAGGAGTTACACATAGCCGGTTAGTCAATATGTGCCTGCACAAGAAGAATTATCGGCTATAATTGAACAGTCCGTGCATCATGCTTTAATTAATTAATCGTCGGCTTTAGTCACCACCCTCAGGCCGATGATTACTAACAGTGTTAAGACTATTGCTCAGGAGTTAGCTTCATCTGGGAGCCTACCAAAGCTAAGGGCGTCATGGTGACAGAATTAACTGTCGGCAACAAGACATTGCTGACTACTTTCTTCATAATCGACGCCAAAGGCAACTACAGCGTATTGCTTGGACAAGACTGGATACATGCAAATTGTTGCATCCCATCAACTATACACCAACTGCTTGTCCAGTGGAACGGAGACAAAGTTGAGGTTGTTCCAGCCGATACATCGGCTCATATTGCAATGGCTAGTTCGGATGTGAATTGGCAACATGAAGAAGCTGAGTGTATCTCGGGTAGGGTGCTGGACGATTGTGATTTTATTTATATTGGTAAGACAAGACTTATGCCGATCAATGTCAGGCCCAGCACGTTTGATCGGACAAGTGAAGTTTTGCGCCGATGGGGTCCAAGCAAGCAACGAAGGCCCTGCAAAACAAAATGCAAAGCCATTGATAGATAACAGATAGCTATGAGGCCATCAAAGGTTTCTAAAAAATCAAAAAGTTAGGCCAAAGATTCACATCAACCGATCTCCTTGAAGAAGTCGACATAGGGGATGGTGATGGGAAAAGACATACTTTTATTAGTGCAAAATTAGATATAGCATAAAAGGAAAAGTTGGTCAAGATCCTTAGAAATTATAAAGATTATTTTGCATGGGAATACCATGAGATATCTGGCTTAAGCTGACAGCTTATTGAACATTGGCTACCTATAAAGCCAGGGTATCAACCATTTAAACAATACCCTCGAAGGTTCAATCCAGCTTTGTAAAACATTATAAAAGAAGAAATAGAGCGATTGCTGGAGGCCAAATTTATCAGGCCTTGCCAATACGCTGAATGGGACTACAATATTGTCCCTGTTATGAAGAAAAATAGTAAACTTAGGGTGTGTGTCGACTTTAAAAATTTAAATAAAGCTACACCAAAAGATGAATATCCGATGTCAATAGCCGATATGCTTATCGACACTGCATCAAGGAATAATATTATCAGTTTTTTCGATGGAAATGCCGAATATAATCAGATATTTATGTCAGAAGCCGATATGCTTATCGACACTGCATCAGGGAATAAGATTATCAATTTTTTTGATGGCAATGCCGAATATAATCAGATATTTATGTCAAAAGCCGATATACCAAAAATTGCCTTCAGATGCCCTAGTGCTCTAGGGTTATTTGAGTGGATAGTAATGACGTTTGGCTTAAAGAATGCTGATGTAACTTATCAGCGGGTTATGAATTTAATCTTTCATGATTTAATCAATCATATTGTTGAAATCTATATTGATGATGTTGTTGTAAAGTCCAAAAGATGATGTGCAGCATTTAGCCGATTTAGAGACAGTCTTCAAGAATACAAGGGCGTACGGCCTAAAAAATCCTTTCAAGTGTGTATTTGGCGTGTTGGCTAGATAATTTTTAGGTTTTATGGTACATCAAAGGGGAATTGAAGTTAATCAAGAAAAAGTTAAAGCCATAGCCAAAACAAAGCCGCCGACATACAAAAATGAGTTGCAAAAGTTGATCAGCATAATAAATTATTTACGGTGATTCATCTCAAATCTTTCAGGCCATATCCGTGTGTTTACTCCATTGTTGAAGTTGAAGGATAGTCAAGAGTTTGTTTGGGGAGCCAATCAACAGAAAGCTTTTAATGATATCAAAGAGTACTTGACCAATCCTCCAGTATTAGCCGCGCTGCAGAAGGGCATACCATTTAAACTGTATATATTGGCTGAAAAGGAGACCATCGAAGCAGTGTTGGCGCAAAAAGTTGACGGCAAAAAAAAGTGATCTTCTATTTAAGCCTATGATTGCTTGACACCGAGATCAGGTACCCTTTCGTAGAAAAGCTGTGCTTATCTTTATATTTTTCTTATACAAAATTGAGGCATTATATCTTAGCATCGACTTGCAAAGTGATCTATGGAACCAATGTTATAAAGTATATGCTATTAGCTCTAATTCTGTGGGGTCGACTTGGCAAATGGGCATACGCCTTAGGTGAGTTTGACCTGATATATGAATCGACTAAAGGACAGGCTATAGCTAATTTCATAACAGGAGGTGAGACTACTGCTGATCTGGTGTCCATAGCCCCCTGACAGTTGTATTTCAATGGATCAGTATGTCGAGAAGGTGATCGTATTGGAATAGTGCTTGTCTCATCTAAGAAGCATAGTTTTGAGTTTGCATTCCGGCTAAATTGTTGATGCTCTAACAATCACGCAGAGTATGAAGCATTGCTATGAGGCCTACAACTGCTCGAAAATATCAGGGTGGATTCTGTTGAGACCTATGGTGATTCTTTGTTAATTGTGTAGCAAATCAAAGGAGAGTACAATTGCTACGATGATGTTTTAACCAAGTATTGGGAACAATGCCTCGATATAATTGGCTCATTTAGTTCATTCTCCATTAATCATGTTCCTCGAGAGATGAATGATAGAGCTAACTTGTTGGCTCAGCAGGCATCAGGCTATAAGGATTTTGGCTGATATCAAATGCTTGAGTCAATTGAGAAAGCGGTAATGTGCACTGACGCTGTCGATTAGAGGACAAGAATAAAGGATTACCTAAATAACAGGCCGTGACCACCAAGGGCTCATTGGCTTCTAGATCGGCTAAGGACAAGGGAGGATTCTGCTATTCCCATTCTCTCCCAGACTTGCTTCTTTTGGGTTTCTACTCTGATGTACCAATTTCTCTAGCCTTTAAGCACTGTCGGCCAAGACTTAAAACTTTTGCTCGAGCCATTTATGTTGTACTTAGGAGCCGACAGAGGGAGACGAGGAAGCTCTTGTTCTATAACGACTGACGGAATCGTATTCCCTAGCGGTCCTAAGTAATACTGGTCATCACTATTAGGAATCGGGATTAGTACCTAATGAGGGTCCATTCAGTCGATTTGGGAGAAGAAGATGTTGATCGATGAAAGGTAAGAACTGGAGTCATTAAAGAACTTGAAGCCGATGATTGAAGGTCAGAGAACTCGAAGGTGTGAGAATGACAGTGTGGGGGCCGCATATTTATAGCATGGGTGAAAAATCTGAAATGGTGGGAAGGAGATTTTGAGGGGCACGAGCAGTTAAAACGCATGATATGTGTATCAAAATTTTACGGCGCAATAAATGCAACGGTTGCAGGTAAAGATGCTGCGGTTAGCTGATGACATGAAGCCAACGAGTAAGATTTTTGGAATATCTCCCAAAAATGGGGGCATATATTTGCACCAAGATTTAGCAGGTGTGATCAAAATCGGCAATTTGGAGTCAACGAAAAATAGCCGACGTATGATTTGGAAGAATTTGAAGATATTCGGTAACGGTATAGATTTTAAGGAAAAACCGTCCGGATTAAGACCGATACAGGTCATATTTGTAACGTGTTGTAATAGGATATGATCGGCCGATGGGTATAAAAGATAGACATAGACAAGCAAAAAGAACAACACAATCCAATCAACAAATACTCTACTTTTATTTTTTTATTGACTAGGAGTAGTTTTTGTAATTTAGAGACTCTTGTAACTCAGTTTTGATCAATAAAGTTGTGCATTGCCGACTATTGATCATCCTCTGTTACGCCCATTAGGTTTGATTTTCTCTGATCTTGTTGCGCATCGCCTTTTTCGGAGTCGATCTACCTTTACCTCCGATTAGCCTTAATTGGCTAATTAGGCTTACTGTTATCCTCGATTTGATCGATTTTTAGCTAATTAGATCTAAACCAATTGCTTCCTGAGATCTGCTTTGCGTGTGTTTTATATTTTTCTTACCAATTGCAGGGTCAAATCGGTTGGCACGCCTTGAACATGGTGTTCGTCTGGGGCGGCGACGGGACTGGCAGACGACAGTGGTGGGACTCCAGGTCGGGGATGGACCGAGGGCAGGGGCGGGCGGAGCAAAGGGCAGCGCTGAGGCCCGAGGGGCGGCGGTATGGGTGGAGAGGGGTGGTGGTCGAGTCGTCGCCACTGAAGGCTCGAGTTGGGGAACGAAGAACTAAGATTGAGATTGGAGAATCAGAAAACTAGGGTTAAGTTAACCAGTTTAAAGTAGGGGCGTAGCCGCGTAGGGCTGGGCAGACCGTCAGTCCGGTCGGATATCCGATTTGTCGAATCTGAATATATCCAAAAATATTTTTGAAATATCCCGATCCGACGGATACCGATCTCCCGAATCCAAATCCGAAACCGAAAAAATATCTGAAATCGATTCCGAATCCAAAAATTATCCATAAAATCTATTCGAATATGATCCAAACATATTCGATCGGTCGATTGGAAATTATCCGATCCAATTGCAACCCTAACCATTACGAGTCGAGAAATGCTTAAGCATTTTCCACCCCAGTGAAAGAGCACATAACTAACATTTAGGTTGGAGCAAGAGGGTTCTGTGATTCGTATCATTGTACTCTAATTCTCTTAGCTAGGTACTATACTCTCTTTGATCGTAAATAGTTGTCGTTTTGGATATAGATATAGTCAAACTTTTACAACTTTGATTGTTTATATCTTTTCAAATATTTAAATTGGATACATGAAAATCATAATTCTAAATTTGCCTTGTAAAGTACTTTTTCATAATATTATAATTTTATTAGGTTTTTATAAATATACAATGATAATAGAAATTAGTAGTCAAAACTGTATTTTAGAGACCATACCAATATCTAGAATGATAACTGTTTATGATCGGAGGGAGTAGCTCACACTGTCTCCACTTAATCCTTTAGCGTATATAAAAAAGAACATTACTCTCTTTAGTCCTTTTAGTTTTAGGTTAAGATGGGAAAATACCTTTCTTTATATGAGGAACATCGCAGTCTAAGGTCCGAAGTGGGTGAGACAGAATGTGACAATTGAGGTTTTCAATAGACACTATTTGTATATATTTTGCATGTCAAAATAGATAAAGGGTTGAATAGGATGTCTTTTCTAATCATACTGGCATCAAGCTATTATGCCGAGGACCTCTTGGCTTTGTAATAACTAATTACAAGAGTGCGTTAATGCAAGTTAATTAAGGAAAGCTAGTATCAAAATCACTCTGTGGCAACCCGCATAATTACTTCAGTGTAATAATAGTAACACTACCATTACTCTGAGTTAATTATACCGATCATGACATATTACCTAACAAAATATCTAGCGTACTCGACGTTTTATCAATTAATACACCGTATCTAGAGTGTTGCATCAAAACAATAATTAGAAACCGAAATGGAATCTTATTACAATATATTGCCACACAGATTACAGGTCCATTGTTATTAAGTTCTTACATATTACATATAGTGCATCTATAAATAATTTACATAAATACTAAATACCTAATAGATAGATGGTCTCCACCATACAATCCATCAATGCACCTAGTCCCCCTATTAGTCACTTGCTGCATCATCATCCTGCCCCTGCGGGTTATCCTCGCCCATATCTCATAGGCGAAGCCATAGTTTGCAGTTTCTAAGCAGAGAGAGAGTTAAGTAAGAGTGAATACAAAAGTATACAACAAGCATTATTGAAAGGACAGGTGATGTCGCCTAGAGGGGGGTGAATAGGCGAATTAAACTTTTAAAACTTAATTGCAGCGGAAATAAATACAATCCAAGGTTTTCAGTCCGGAGTGTCCGAGGATTTTATCCGGATACTCCGGTATAAATGTCCGGACTATCCGGGGTAATTGTGCGGATACTCCGGATTGGCAGCCTCGGGATGAAATTTGAAATTCCTCCAATTTTTAAGCAATCTACTTGAACACAAAGATTCTAAACACTACCAGGAACCTAGATCAAGTAGTGGTCTAGCGAAAAACTCAATAAGCAAGTAGATCGAGCAAAATCAAGATTCAATATCAAATAATAAAGCAAAAGTAAGAAGCAAACTTGGAGACGAAGATTTTTCACCCGAAGTTCGGATCCTTGAGGGGATCCTACGTCTCCGTTGAGGCGGCTCGGTCACACTTGAGCCGGGGTCTCTTTCAACCCTTTTCCTCCGGTGTTGCACTTGCACTGCACGGCCGGCTTGGCCACACAAGACACGGGGTCTCTTTCAACCCGCTAGCCGCGGTGTTGCACCTTGCACTTGCTTGGCTTCACTTCTTGATTCCTTCTTGGAGGCGGAATCCAACCTTCACAAACTTCCTACGGCCAACCACACGAAGAACCGGTGGCTCGTAGGTGACCTCCTAGCCGTCTAGGAGTCCTCAACCTCCAAGAGTAACAAATGCTCACGAAGAACAAGCTTGGAGATGAAATCAAGTGCTCAACAACTCAAATCACATTCAACCCGAGCACTACCCTCTCTCACACCCAACCCTTCACTCAAAAGGGGATCACTAAGATCTAGGGTTAGAGAGGCTTTTGGGAGCTTAAGATCACTAAGAATACAACTCAAAGCACCCAGGAACCAGCCCAAAAGCTCTCTTCTAACGGCTACCCAAGAAGGGGCTTTAAATAGCCATCCCCAAAAACTAGCCGTTTGAACTGCGCAAAGTCCGGATACTCCGGACTATTTTTACCCCGGAATGTCCGGACTAAATGTCCGGATACTCCGGAATTACCCGGATACTCCGGATTGACCTAACCGAGAGACCCAACCCGGATACTCGGATGGACTCAATGCCGACGAAAAAAAGCATAACTTTTGATTCGGACTCGATTTAAGTGATTTTGGACTCTATTGAAAGCTAAGAACAAGGGCTACACAACCAACAAGGTCTCACTACCCAAATCTCAAAGGATAAATCCATATTTCACCAAGAATCCAAGAGAGACCTACAACTTTCACTTCCCAAGCACCACCAACACCACTCTCTCTAAATTTCACAAGGATGGATCACTTGAGCACTTGACACATCTAAAAGTCATTCAATGGAGCATCCCTCTTAATAGTACGGCAATCCTTAGACTCAAATAAATCAAAGATAATACAAGTCTAGAACTAGATACTTGCCGTCTTCTTTCTTGATGCCGGTGCATGAAGACCTTCACCATAAAATTAATGACATCTTCGCCTAGTCCAACTTAACTCGATTCACCTCATGAGACTCTCGTCCTATCAACCTTGACTTGATCATCCTCTCCGACGATCTCCACGTCAAGTCGATCTTGACTTAGTCCTCAACTCTTGGTGACATCGCCGTCTTGTTGACCTCGGCTTAACGATCATCCTCCACGATACCTTAGTCATCATACACATACGGGACCTAATTCTTTCCAAACCACTCATGAAAAGCATTAGTCCCAAAAGCTCAATAGATATGAATAAATTGATATTTGTGAGCAATTAAGTACCACAAGTGTTTCATATAAAGAAGCATAATATAACTGGAAACACTTGACATAAGAGATATTCTCTAATAAGTACATCATGATGAATATGTAATTGATCTATATGCACTAGAGAGATAATTGCGATATGATGAATCAATTAAATCATGACAAGGATCACAGTCTTTACTTAAATGAAGCACATGATAGAATATACACGAATTGTACATGTGCGACTAATATTTAGAATAAGAGTAAATATATGATCCAACTCTAGATTAAACTTCACTAAGAGAGTTGCATGAGAAGATATACAACTAAAACATGCATGCACCAAGTCAATCTATAGCAATATGAAGTTTAACTCTAGTTAATACATGCATACTAAAAACAAAGCACATAATGAACTCAAATGAATATATATGCACAAATAAGTATGACATGAACCAATGTGCATATATATAATCAACATGCTACTTGGAGTTCACTATGCATTTGCACAAAAGGAATGCAATAACAAATATAGAAGAGATACCAAAATTGCATACCTTATCTTTGCTTAACCATTCCACTTGATTTTCCTCAAAACAGATGAGACTAATACTCAACTTAGCAATAAACATGTTAGTCTCATAGCAATATAATCATATTAGAGGTTTGTCATTTGTTAAGCACTAAGTTAAGCATTTACTCAATTACATAGATTGTCATTATATGCGTTTGTCATTAATCACCAAAATAACATAAGTGCCTAGATGCACTTTCAATTATAAATATAATGCATCATATGATTTTTTTTCCAACATCCATCTCATTAACAGTCTTCTCTCAAATTCATCTTTAGGAAAATAAGGTTTTATTAGTAAAATGAGGATTTTCGATTTTTAATTATTAAAATTGCTAGTAGCACTAGTATATGATACAGGCTTAGCTTCCGTAGCCTCTAATCTAGGAGATAGGCACGAATTCATAATTTTATTCTACACATATTTGTACACTTTACTCTAGTGAACTCAACCTCAGTTGAGAACTCGGAACATTTATCGCTATTTCGATATTAGATCTCTAACTCTAGCACCATTGTCAGTTGTACTCCGACTAACAATGGCAATAATCATTTCATGGTGTTAAATATAGCGCCTTGGAATCAACCGTAGCTGATTTGTGTTCTTCACTTGGACTACCGACATACCGAACTTATTTCTAGTTATCTATACATACCTAATATGGAGATCGTAACATCATCATAGGAAAACATTGTTTGATCGTTTAAACATAATATGGTTGATACGAAATATATGGCTCATTCCCCGAGTGTAGTGGTTCATCCTTATGTTCTAGCATATATAGAGGGGGTCCACGACAATGCTCATCATCTATGGCACCCTCTACCTATCATACATAAATATGTGTCACCGGTTTCATTTGTCGGATGAGCCATTTTCAACACATCACAATTCAAATACAGCCTCAGTAGTGATCATCAATTCCATATATCCACAATCAATTACTGTTGTAGCAATTCGTCATCAAAACCATCTTTCCAACAACATCCGATTTATGGCTTGCTTAAAATTGTTTTTACCATGCATTGTTAATATCACATATAAGTAAATATATTTGATTGAAAAATATTTAAATATGATCAAGAGATTGCTTGCTTGGATTTTGGTAAGAATAGTCGTCCTCATACGGTTGCTGCTGAAGATTACTACTTTAATTTGAATTAATTCCTAAAATTACAAAACACCACATCTTAGGTGGTTATTACATTTTTGCGTGTTTTACGATGTTCAACCATGGTTAAAATTTTATTATTTGATATACATATAATGATTTTTTTTAATTTTGGATATTTTTAATTTTAACCTATTTATTTAAAGTGTGACAGCTTTGTTTATTTAATATATTAGGTTTTTATCATGTGTAAACAATGTGAATGACGTATTGATGTAGATAAAATTTCTCTCCTGTTATTTATTTTTTCCTTCTATTTTCTTTTCTTTTTCTTTCTTTCCTCACCCGATCAGCCTTGCCTCTTTGACCTCTTTCTTTTTCCCATTTCCCCACTCCCTCTCTCCTCTCCTAGCTTCCCTCGGTTTGCCCGGCCTCCCCTTCTCCATCGTCGCCGTCGGCTGTTACGGCCTCTCCCAGCTGCCACCCAGTTTGCTCTGGGCCCAGCACTGCTGGTCCCGTTCTCTCCTGTGCCCAGCACGACCCTATGCCCGAGTCGGTGTGCGTGCTCGTGCCGCTCTAGGCTGGCTCCTAGCTTCCATCGCCCGATACCGCTCTCCCCAACCTAGGTTGCGCTCTAACTTCTTTTTCAAGTAGAAGCTAACGAGCCTGACGAAGGCAACGTACGGGACACCCCAATTCTTGACGGATTCACCGAATCACCTTCGTATAATCACACGCCTCATCAACAAAACCCGTTCGATCAAAACAGAACTACAGGCGCACCGCCGAGTCGAGACTGGACGCGCGCGCACACAAAAACCCATCGGATTGATTCGAACAATCGAACCCACGCCCCAGTTGCAAACCCTCTCCAGGTTCCAGTTCCTTCCATAAAACGCGACGAAACCCCGCTTCCACGGAGAGCCCCGACGTCCCAATCCCATCCATGGCTTCCACCGCCGACGACGAGAAGCGCAAGGGCAAGCGCCCGATGTCCCCGGAGGAGGAGGTGGCTTACGCTACCGCTGCGGCTGCTGCAGCGGCGGGGGCGGCGGCGGAGGTGAAGCCCTCGTCTTCATCCGTGGAGCAGGAGGGGGAGAAGCCGGCGCTGCTGCTGGTGGCGGAGGACGGCGTGGAGGTGCGTGTCTCGGAGCCCGCGGCGCGGCTGTCGCTGATGCTCCGCGACCTGATCGAGGACGGCTGCGCGCAGGGCCCCATCCGCATCCCCATGGTCTACGGCGACGTGCTCAGGATGATCGTTGAGTACTGCGAGAAGCACGCGCCGCACTACGACCCCGAGGCCTCCGAGCGCGAGCGGTGCCCCTTCCCGCCATTCTCCTTCGAACTGCCCCCCACCGCCTGCTCCATCAAGCCCGTCACCTACGTCCACCCCGACGCCGACCCACACGGCCTCAAGGCCTGGGACAAGGAGTTCCTCAGCGTCGACAGGTCCACCCTCTTCGATATCATCCTCGTAAGCAACCAAACCGATTCTTTCCCTTCTTGCTCTCTCTTCCCCTCCAAGAACCAACACGGTTTGGCATGTATAGTTTGTGAATTTGAGAAACGGTGTGTGTGCAATTTGGTGTGTGTGGGTTTGTGCAGGCCGCGAACTACATGAACATTGAGGACCTGCTGGACCTGGGCTGCAGGACGGTCACGGACAAGATGAAGGGGATGACGACGGAGGAGATCCGCGACATGTTCGAGATCGAGAACGACTACACACCTGAGCAGGAGGACGGGTCAGGAAGGAGAACGCCTGGGCCTTTTGAGGGTTCCGAGTAGAAAGCATTACCTTCAATTCAGTTTGGTGTCGAGTAGGCCGATAGACAGATGAGCTGGTGAAAACCAAAGAATGTGGTATGAACTTAGCATCGTATACTTCCAAGTTTTGGTGTGAATTTTGTGGATGATGGATGTTTCTATATTGGTTCCCGTCGGTAGAAGCTGGTATGCTGATTGCACATTGTGTTCAGTCGAGTTAATGCTAGTTCGTACCTGGGAGAATTCGGCATGCTAATTGCAAATCTTATTCAGTTTCATTGTGTTGTTTTGTGTTTGCATGCCTGTCCTTGCCTGCCCCTTTGCTGTGAATTGTGAATCCGTGATGTTGGGTTGCTTGATCAGTGTTTGACACACTGGTGAAAAGTATGGATGTTTGTTCCTGCTGCCATTCTTGGTTCTGAGTAGAAATTGCCACCTACAGTTTGATGATGCCTTAGTAGGTTGGCTGATAGATAGATGAGTTAGTGAAAACAAAAGAATGCGGTGTGAATTAGCTGGTATGCTGTAAGGTTTGGTGTGCTAGTAGAAATTGGTGAAAACTTAATATCTTATCAGTATAAATTGGTATGCTAGTTGCACATTTGCGTTCAGTTAATTATTAGTAGCTCGCATCTAAGAGAACTTGGATTCCTAATTGCATGCCTTGTTTTTGAAAGAAAATGGCAGGAGCTCTACCTTGCATTAAAGAAGATTATCAGGGATACAGCAGAGAGTTTGAAATAGACACCCCGTAACCGGTTATGAAACGAGGACAAACAACAACAGAAATTTGCGGAAGACCTAAACGGATTTTGCGCCTATTCCGACCCCAAAGCATGACCTTGGGAGGGTCAGCTTTTCAACCAGGAGAGCCTATGGCGGAATAGGAAACGCCTCAACCAAGTTATGTATTTGGTGTGTGTACTGTCACCCTTCGATTGCGGATGTCATCTACCGCGGCGCTAGCCTTGTTCAGTTTTGTGTTTGCACGGTTGATGTCTTTGCTGTAAATAGCGATGTTGGGTTGCTTGATCAGTTTTTCATAGTTGATACACCAAGTGGTGTTTGTTCAGTGGTTAATATAGTTTTGAGTAAAACCTTCGCACTGTTCTATCTACTGCATGTCATATTGTGGGCTTGGATGAGATTTACATGTGCAATATGCTTGTTGCATGGGCAGTGGGCACGGCCTGCCGACGACAACTTGCAACAGATGCATAGAAAACTCAGCAGATACCGAGATACATGCGATGTCTTTCTGTTGTGAATACTTGCAGAGGCACATGCCATTACGAATTCTTGTTCTTTTGTGCCATGTAGAGCAAGTGAAAATCAAGCTTGCAGTTGCAGCAAAATGCCGCAGAAGCAAAGAAATTACATGAAGCCTTAGTCAAGCATGTTTATTAGCTGCGAGGCGCGAGCCATATCAGGGCAGAGCTGTCAAAGAAGCGACCAAACAAGAAACGGCTGTAGTTGCAAGGGAAGAAGAAAACAAAAGCTCTAGGCGGCAATCTCCAACGCCGCAAGGAGGGGAAATCGTACGTCACATGAACCACGACGACCGCAGCACCAGCGCCGGCGTCGGCTTCGCCCCCTCCATGACATACACGAGGCCCGGCTGCAGCTTCGCGCCCTTGCCGAGGTTGAAGCTGAGGAACCCTTCCAGGTGTGCGTGCTGCTTCTCCACCGTCGACGAGCCGCCCACCCTCACGCCCCACCCGAACTCATGCTCCGGGGTGTCGGACAAGCGGAAGCCCCAGTGCACCGCTCCGTGGTTGGGCCCCTCAACCTGAACCCACCCTTCTGCTCTCGTGGTCTCATACAGCTCACAGTCCAGCATCACCGCCATTGATTGCCGTGACCGGGTTTCGAGTACTGTGGCTGCGGCTGGCGCAGGGGCAGGAGGCCCGTCTACCATCACCGTCGATCGTATTGCCGCCATGTCAGTAAGGGGAGCAGGAGGGGCCTCGATTATTCTCGATTCCTGATGCGCCTCCGGAGGAGTCGATCCCTGATGCGGCACCGGAGGAGGAGCAGGAGGAGCAGGAGGAGGAGGAGTGTTTTTTCGGCGTTTCAGGCTGCCAAATGGAACGGCAAGCGTTCCAAGATTGTTGAACCGGGATGTCGATGGGCAGATCTGCCAGAGCCCCGACAAGCTCAGCTTGACATCGTCGGCCAGTTCATAGGACACCTGCCCAAATGTGGTCACGCGGTTGGACACCCCATGATCACTGTCTTCTGCTCCTGAACCATAGATTAGCTCGGCTATGGATGTGGTGAATTTGGATCTCTTGATGCTCAGACCGGCACCACAGTTGTGATGTTCAGAGAACGAAGGCGGCCCGTCGAAAGAGGATTGGCTCCGGAGATTCTGCCAACAATTTCGTCAGATAAGCTCGCCGTTACACGGTTATAGTCTGACAGATATAGCAATCTTTTTTGCGTCAACGGAAATGATTCCAGCAGAAGTCAGGGACACATTACCCGAATCAAGCTTGCATCATGCAAGAAGCTGTTGCACTGAGCTCCAAATGGAATCAGGGCCATCGACAGCCAGTCGTTGATGTGGGTGCAGTACTGCAGCCTAGTCAGCTCCAGGGGCCTCCCGGTCGCCTCCCCAAGACGAGCACCTGCTTCGAACCTGGTCGAGAGCTCGGCTGCAATGGTGTCTCTGCCCCTGGTCGTTGACTCGAAGACGAACCTCGAGCTGAGGCCCGTCCTGATCCCCGCCCTGTCGAGGATTTGTCTCGCCTGTTCGAACTCGTTGTCGTCGACGAGAAACAATGCCCCGACCGCTTCGAGCGCGACCTTCACCCGGATAGGAAGATCCGGGAAATGGAACACCTTGCCGCTTTTGTACATGGAAAGGAAGCGATCGATTTGTTCATGTTTATCCAGGAGCTTCACGACATCTGGAATTGTATCCAGCTGCAGGCGCTTCATGATGTCAGCCTGCAGACAAGCGTGTCATTGAGACCAACAGGAGGAGTCCAGGACTGGTCGATGATGCCGATGAATGGTAGCGCGAAACTATGGGGTAATGAATCATTATCCATGGATCTTCACAAGACGCAACAAAATTCATTCAAACTCTTGAGGGATTTTACCCGTTCTTGGTTGGATTCAGAGTCCAACAAATGTGAACAAACAATGTAGAAACTGTAACGCGATCCGGGAAAAAAAAAAAGAGAAGCCTTAGATTTTGTAGCCCTCTGTTTTTTTTAACTACTAAACTAGTCTCCATACGAATGCAATTGTAAAAATAACTTTATTTTCTAACCACGGAAGTGTCAGTAAGTGTCACGTGTTATGCTCGTCTATCATAATAGGGGTGTCGAGCACCACGGGCGTGGTAGCGGCTCAGTAGCAGGTGCAACACAGGTGTAGCGGAAGGTGGCTCAGCGAGGTACACGGAAAAAAGTCTCCATGTACACGGAAAAAAGAGGTGTACATTTATAGCAGTAAGAGGTGTACATTTATAGCAGTACATGTACAGGTTGCTTTTGAGTTTATTTTATAACCAGCAATTCACTCGGGAGGAGCAGATGCTAAAGCTAAAATTCTACTGAAAGCATGTGAAGAAATTAAGCGGGGTGAATAGCAGTCCAAATTTGACAAGAAGACGACGCAGTACCGTCTGCTTCGTCTGAGGGGCTACGTCGATCGAGCACGTCACCGGCGCCGGCGGCGACTACTCCATGCATGTTAGAAGAAAAGGGGTGGGGCCAGGCCAAGAAAAAATCGTACAGGGCGGCTGTGGTGGTGGTGCTGCTGCTGCGGCCGAGGAGGAGTAGGGAGGCCGGAGTTGCCCCGGAAGGCGCCGCGGATGAACGCCTGGCCGGACCTGAGCAGGCCACGGACATTGTCGGCGACGGTGGGGCTCGGCTTGGGCCTGACCTCCGGCATCGGCAGAGGCGCCGCCGGCTCCGGCGGCGGCAGCAGCAGAGGCGGCGGCACAGGGTCGGAGGGTGAGGAGGAGGAAGCCATGTTGCGGCGACCAGTGGATGGACCAAGTGGCTCGTCAGGCAGCCTGCTTCCTCTTGGTTCGAAGAAGGCGAGCTCGAGACAGCGTTCCCGCCTTTTTCTTTCCTTCACGGCGCCTTGTTCGTCTTTCTCTTTTTTGTCTTTTGCTTTCGCTTTTCCTTTGCATTTTTTTTTGTCTGCCGTGTCCTGTCTCTTTGTTTTGTGCCTGAGACTGACAATGGAAAAACGAACTTCTTTTCTTTAGCAGGGAGGGAAGGGATCAGCAACCAGTGAAGTGCGCAAGAGAAAAATAGAGAGATGCTCAGTGTTGCTGCATTTCTGGCGTTTATTACGAGCGGTTGGTGTGGCGTCTAAAAGGCTATTAAAAGAAAAGAGCAATGTTTCAATATATTCCCTTTCAATATGAGTTATATAAATTTTAAAACAAACAAAAGGGTAAGTAATTATTATTTACCATTCATTCATGCTTTAACTAGCCATGTGCCGTGCTATGTAACGGAAACTCAATTTGCGATAAAAAATTTACTTGCAAAAAACACTAACCTTATCTGAATAATAATGTTAACTCTGAATGTACAATAGTTAAATGTTTAAATCAATTCATCAAAACATACAAATTCCAAGCATCTATTTACAAACTTAAGCTTAAAATTATCTTTAATTTTACAAAATTAAATAATAATATCACAGCGCTTGGGATTGTAAATTGTAACGCCATAATTCGAGATTGATCGATCGACCGAAAGAGGCATCACCTGCTGCCCCATAGGCGCAAAGGCATTAAAGAGGTAGTCATTATCTGTATGTGGCTGCCACTATCAACGGCGTGTGTGACTCATATGCCTTACTTCAGTCATACCATAGCTCCACCGCCTCCTTGCCCCCTGCGAGTGCATCCCTCAACCTATTGACGTCATCCACCGCGCGCGAGCTCTAGCAGCGCCACCAGTCTATGTCGCCACCCACCACCCCATTATCTCTACTCAACGGATAAGCTCAACATATCTGCATGAGAGGCAAGAAGCGGTGTGGTTATATAGATTCAACAACCGAGGAGATATCTATATAATCCAAATTAAGAAATCGTCAAATAAGAAAAGCAACAAAAAGAAATGAAGCGGGAAGAGACCCAATTCTATGAATCGGAGTTCTGCTTCCTTTGGAAAGGAATTAATCAATTTAATCCGAAAAGCACCGGGAGCAATCGCTGCCGATTCGAATGCTAGATCAATGGGAGAAAGGAAAATAATAAATGACTCATGCATATTCATTTACATTCCGTGACAGGATGATCCAATCCAATCTACCGGGGTGGCCATTGCCCGCTTCCTACTCGGCCACGTGGGTGCGCACACGTGTCGGGTAAGGGTGGAGAACGGACGTACCAACACCAACTTCTAATCAGAATTAGTAGAGATAGAGATAACAAACTTATCTTGTCACGTCATGCATAGCTGTATCCATGCTGCTGGCCGGCCGAAATCAAGTCCATACATAATTAGATAAAAAGGAAAGATGATTTTATCTACACATGCAAATAAATATTTAATAGAAATGATGCATACGATAACTCAAAAGCATATGATAACTCAGAAACTGTATGCATGCAGTATATAGAAAAAAAATTGACTGTACAGTATTTGAAAATAGAATCGGCTGATTGAGATAAGAGTCTGATACGCCGCAGATCACGCATGCATGTATATCCAACTGAATTAATACTTTCTTCGTTTGCCAATATATAGAAGATCAGGACAATGACGGTTTTGGAGGGAGGGGAGAACGGACTACCGTTACCAACTCGTAATTAGAAATAGTAGAGAGAGATATTTGCGCAACTGTCAAAAGAAAAAAATATGAAAGCGCCTCTCTCTCAAAAAAAAAAAAACTAAGGGACTAGAGGGATTCCAGCCTTGTGTACACTACCATGGACACCCTTCTTTACTTTTAGCCTATTTGCCGGGGTTCCCATCAGATCGGAGAAGATGTGATCGTGAGAGTTGGAGCAGTGAGCACCCATCAGATCTCTGTCTGTCTTATGTCTTTTGCATCCCTGGAGGCAAACACAAAGCAATCCCAGGCTCCCAGCAGCACAGAAGCAAAGTAAATTATGCCATTTGCAATCGTTTTACTTTCCAGAACAAAGCAACGCCCTGTGCCAAGGAAGAATAAGATCGATTAAAATGTCCAAGCAAGTTCCAATTGGCCACGATTAGCAACTTAATCTGTGCCGACAAACGACGGAACAGGCGGGGAAGAGAAGTCGGCCAGTGACAGACATGTTCTGAAGCAACATCAGACTGCATCAGCCATCGTCAGACCGACACCGACGTACGTTACGGAGATGGTAGATAGCACGTGTTGTGCGGGGGAGAGGGTTGGTCGTGATTCGTGAAGGTCCCGTCGAACGGCTTCTTGGATCGTCGGATGCCTTCGCCGGCGCCCGGCGGCGTGAATTGGTGGGAAATTTGTCTGGGTGGCTCCCAATTCAACGGCAATTTATAGATTGACATCTAAATTCGTGTGGTTCATGAAATTGACACGAATCGATGAATTTTTTGCCTCACCGACACTCTCGGTATTTTCCCGGCTTTACAAGATTTTCGAAACTATTTTCACTGTGTCTACGCCCGTATTAGCCCTGCTCTCTCCCGTTCTATCCCCTTGTTAACGGCCGTTTGAAGCCCGTCTCCTCGCTCATTCACGCCCCGGGAACGCCCCGACGCTCTCTCCTCGCTCGGCAGCTAGGGTTGGGGGGCCGTCGCCGCCGCCGGTCCGCCCTCCGTTGCTCGGCACCGCCCTGGCTCGGCACCTCCTCCCGCGTGTCCGCTCTCCCTCACTCGGCACCACCTCCCGCGCGGCACCACCCGGCGCGGTCTCCTCCCGATCCGCCGTGGGTTTGGTAAGATCGGTAATATTTTCACTGAGTTTAATTGATCGCCTGGAAGTTGGGTTCTGCTCAAAAATGTTGTTGCCGCTGCGCCTGGGATGCCATGTTCCTGATCCGAAAATGCTCAAGATACTAGTAGTCTGGTTGCTGTTAAGTTGTATGGAGTTTTTGGCTTTAGCTTCTGATATTTGGCAATGATGTTAGGGTGTTTTGGTTCGGCGATTTGAACTGTTACTGGTAGGTCTTTAATGTCTTTGGTGCTGGATGTAAACACTTGTGGACACATTGTGAAAATGAAACTTTATATTTCAGAGATGAGATGTGCTTACAAAGTTTACTGAAAATGAAACTTACTGAAAATGATCATGATCGATTACTAAAGCTTACTGAAAATGTGCTTAGCAGTTTCATTTATTTAGTCAGCATGATCGATTACTAAAGCTTACTGAAAATGAAACTTACGAACACATTTTGTTTTAAAAGGCAGAATGTGTTTAGCAACCAAAAAGATACTTCTTTTGTTTAACAATGTACTTCTTTTGTTTAACAATGTTCTGCTATAAGATGAAGCATAGATGGAATTGGTAAGATTATCTATTAGGAAAACAACTTTGTTTGTCCATGCAATTTCTCACTTTATTATTCCAATGTCCGCCTAAGTTGTTTTTGACTGGAATTGGTAAGATTGGCGCTTTAAGTTAGCTGTTAGGAAAACAATTTTTGTTTATCCATGCAATTGGTAAGATTGGTAATAATTTAACGCGAAGTTCGATTGTTCTTCGTTGCAGCCCTCGCTGAGAATGTCACATGCAAGCTCAACGCCTAGTTCCGTCTTGTGCCGATGTAAATGCGCAATGAAGCCGTTAGTCTTGTTGCCCCACCGCAACTTCGGAGCAAGTAATTGAGCTCATTGCGAAGACATCGTCCAACCGAAAGCGGTTCTTCAAGTGCCCTGAAATCACCGAGTCGAAGAAGTGCAATTTTTCATGTGGCAAGAGCAATCTGAAGAATTGGTAGGTGAATGGCGTGAAGGAGGTTCAAGCGCATATATGTCATCTGTGAAGGAGGTGCTCCATGGTGTGAAGGCTGACATTGTTGCGGAATTGAAATATAAGTTAGCGCAATTGTTGTTGCTTGTCGGTCTGAATGTATGCCTTGTAGTTCTAGTAGTAGTTGTCATGCTTGTGAAGTAGGAGATGTGTATGTATTTATCCGGTTTGAATGAATGTCCACTTTGGAAGAAATGTATGTATTTATCCAGTTTGAATGAATGTCGGTTTGTCTCCTCGTTGTCGTCATTGAGGTCGCGTGTTTGAATGAATACCAATCTGGTTGTGAACTACTTAATGATATGATGCATGGAACCGATATCTTGATATGGTTGTCAACTACTTCTCGATCGGCAAGTGCATATATTATTGGTACATGTCAACTTTTTCCATCGGTTTGTGATTCTTCATTCTTCACTTAAGTATACAAACAACGATCGGCATCGTTTCATTCTTGCACTTGTTTCATTTGAAACTGATAGTTTCATGTGATTCTGTGATGTCACCTGCTACCAATTTTGGTGTTGGAGAAGCACTGGGAGAGCAAGGAAAAATGAGGCTTGTACCGAGGTGATCCCCGTGTATTTGAGCGATGCAATCGGGTGTTTATCTGTTATATCAGATCCATTGCATACCATAAATCGGGTTGACCGACATGTTGCTTTCCATTTCGAGTTAGTATGAGGCTCCTAGATTGTGGGAGTCTTTGTTTGTTTGCTTTGCCAGACGTTTATGTTGCCTCAATGAGAGATCATCTTGTTATCGCAGCATGTACAAATGCTGATCAGCATGTACAAACCGAAGCTGAAATTCACCCATATATTTCAATCAACTAGAATGAAGTGATAACCATTATTTATGTAGCATAGACAAGTGAATATGAAACAATACGGAGGATGCTTATCAAGAGCCGAGCAAGTAACTTTCTTGTCACAAAGAAAGAGCTAAAAGCGGCACATCTGAAACAATACCAAATGAGTAGACATCAAATTGAAACACAGCAGTTCCTTTACAGGACTGAGGCACATATCACACATGAAACACATCAGTTCCATTACAGGACTGAGGCACATATCACATGAAACACAGCAGTTCCATTACAGGACTGAGGCACATCCAAAATATTGATGACAGACATCAATCTACTCATATCCAAAATACTTCTACCATGTCAAGACTAAGGCAAAACACAGGAGAATCATATCACACGTTCTTCTTCTTTGGAGTTCTTTTCTTCGCTCGCTGCGTCGGCTGAGATGGCGGAGACAAAAATAATGAGCTCGTGCCTTCTCCAGATGCCATCATCGTTGCCAGTCTCCTATCGAAATGTAAAATATTAAACAGAAGTGCATGAGACATGTAAAATATTGAACCTAGCAAATAGACTAACCTTCGTGTCATAGGGCTTGCAGGGCTTGTAGTGCATGAGACTTGTGGCCTCCCTTTCTTGGCCGTTCTCTTCCTTTTCTTTGTACCATTTAGCACACACTTGGCCGAGGTCTGTCTATGGCCCAACTCTCCACACCTCTTACATTTTACCTTCCACCTTTCTTTCCCCTTCTCTAGGCATCCCTTGATCCTATTCTTCCTTTGCCTCCCAGCAGTTCTTTTTGTGAGTGGTGGCAATATCTTGAATCCTAGAGGTACCTTGGGCCTTTGGGATTTGTCGATCATAAATTTGAATGACACCTACATATGCTAGCTTGAAGCATCTCACAAAAAGTATTCATGAACATATTGGCTAATGTTGTGGCTTCTTGGGAAGTTATATAGGCCAACGATGAGGGCATGGTTTTCCGACACTTGCCATTCTCTGCAGAATCGCACTCCTTAGTATCCAGATTCACCACATGCCTCGGCACCTCCAAGTCATCTCCTATCTCACTCACTTCGCGATCCGTTACCCCCATCTCGTGACTCAGGCGTGTCAATGCCCTGGTCTATGCATTTAGTTGCCGAATCACAGCAGGAAGTACGTCACCTTCCAATCTCTCACCAATTTTCCTCCTCCTTGCAAACAATTGCATTGTATTCGCCCTGATAGTGTCTGCTAGATCGGCAACGGGGAGGTCTTTTATATCCTTCACCCAATTATTCCATGACTCTGCAAGATTATTTGTGATATAGTCACACTTGATTTGTTCACCATGCTTGCTTCTCATCCAACGTAGTGAGTGATATTTTGCAACCATGTCTTAACCCAGGAGATGCCTCATAAATCTTGTCCATATAGTGCTGAAACCTCTCTTCAGTATATGCTCTAGCTGCAGGGTACATATTTCCAAACACTGGACCCTGGAATCTCTTAACAAAGTTATCCATGAGGTGCCTGAAGCACTCCCTGTGTTCTGCGCATGGGTACACATTCTTCACTGCTATCTCTAAACCCTTACATGCATCGGAGCTTATTGCCAAGTGTGGAATGTAGATGCATTTCTTTAGCTGCTCAAGAAACCAAGTCCAGTTATCAGTTGATTCAGACTGAAAAAACCCAAATGCCACAGGAAACATCCAGTTGTGTCCATCTATTCCTGTGGCAGAAGCTAGGTGGCCATTCCACCTACCATTTAGAGTTGTCTTTGTCTATGCTCGGTATAGTGTCGACACCGTTGATGAAACCATCTATACAAGGATTGAAACAACAAAAGAATCTATGGAAATAAACTCCTTCTCCATCCGCCGCACATCGACCTCTACAACACTTCCAGGGCTCCTCTTCTCTACCTCAGCTTTAAATCTCACCAACATGTCAAAACTTTCCTCCCATTTGCCGAATATCTTGTCTATTGCCTTACGCCTACCCTTCCACACATCCAAAGAGCTTAATTTGACATTATACTTACGCTCTATATTCTCTAGTAGTTCCTTTGTGACCATGTTAGGATGTTGCTTAAGAAAAGGAGCCGCCTTCTCTGCAACCCAATTGTACGAAGCCATGCTTGACTTAATTTCTGCCTGTTGGCCTTTTACAAGTGATGAAATTTATTTTTAGTTACTTGCATAATCAACATACACATTTATCAGTACGCTCTAATAGCAAAGGAATTGTATTAAGAAAATTATGCATCACACACCCTCATAGATTTCCCGTCTCGAGTGAGCCTTGCAACTAAAGCCCATGGACATCCCTGAGCTTTGCAAAAGGCCCTATAGCGAACAGTTGATGACTTTTCTGTAGCCGCCTCGAATTGGCTCATAATTGCATGCTGCCTTAGTGCCATTCTGAACTCTTCCATGGTAGGATATAAGCTGCCAACTGCCATAGGTGGGTTCTCTTGATCATATTTCACAGCTTCCTCACCAGGAATTGCATCAGTCACATCTTCGTTAGATTCAAAACTATCACTGTCTGACCCCTCCATATCACTTCCACTTCCATCATGGCCATCAACACCAGCCCCATCATCCCCACTGTTATGGCAATCAGCACCAGCCCCATCATTCCCACTGTTAGGGCAATCAGCACCAGCTCTATCATTCCCACTGTTATGGCAATCAGCACCACTCCCATTATTCCCTCTGTCATTTGCCTCATCCCTCAGACCCAACATTTCGAATACTTGGTCCTCACTAATCAATGGTCCCCCATGCCCAAACACATCATCCAGACTTTCTTCGAGTTGCAACTTATCCCAATCAAACCCTCTATCCTCTTCAACTCGACTACCGCCACTAGCGTTTGTAACATCACGCCATGTGAGTTACTAAAGCAACTACTATTAGCCTGAATGGTGTTAAGCATCTTCGTCGGGAGGTCGAACCGAGCCCTACCAAAAATGGCAGAGAGCAGTTCAAACATACCAAAACAAATCTACCATAGCGTTTTGTGGTTTTCTTGTTACTCATTTCAACTACCAAATCAAAACTAACACGGATCAAATACTAACAGAGTTTATCTTATACGCTATAATGTAGTTTATCTGCTAAACCGAAAAACTGAAGCTACGAAAAGTCTCGGTCAATACATCAGCTTGCTGCTCTTCAGAACTAACATGCGCAACTTCAATCTTTTCATTATCAAACTCTCTAATAAATTGGTACCACATGGCATGGATCATGAAAACGATTAAACAGGAAAAACAAGAACTGGAGTTATTCTTCCAATGTTGTTCACACTTACAAGCAGAGGGGAGGGTGAGAGGCCGAACCAAAGGCGAACCACCATCTCCGCTCATTTGCCGAACCTCGCGGTGCCTTCGACCGCGGTGGATTCTGTGGCGCCGACGGAGAACACCGGGAGCACCGACGGAGGACCCGCGTGGCGCCCAACCCTAGCGCCACCAATGTCGCACGACGAGGATCCCCCTCACTCTTCGCCTCACTCTTCACGGGCCCCAACCCTAGCGCCGCACCAATTTCACGCAAAGCGGTTGTCTTCACGGCGATTACACTCAATGGCCAAGACCGTGGCAAGGGCAAAATCTGAGGGCAAAAGCGGTAAAAGCACCTCCTAAACGATTGCAAAAATAGTTTGAAAATCTTGACATCTTTGGGAAAATACCGAGGGTGTCGGTGAGGCAAAGAATTCGTCGATTCGTGTCAATTTCATGAACCGCGCGAATTGGAGTGTCAATCTGTGAATTGCCGTCGAATTGGGAGTCACCCAGACAAATTTCCCGTGAATTGGTGGGCGTGGGAGGAAGCAGAGGCCGGGAGCGTGGACCGACGGCAGGGGAGGATGCTGGTTTTCCCCAGACCATTTTGGTGAGGCCCAATATGGACAGGTTTGGACCGACTAAACCCTAAAACCTCACCCTTTTTGCCGCTGATGAAGACATCATCACCTGTGGGGGTGAAAATAGGATAGATAATTCATGGCCATCCAATGTTGTATCCGAAAAAATCCACAAAAATATCACTTTTAGTCTTGATCCGTATTCGATATTATCTATACCTGTATTCGTGAAATATGGATTGGGATATAAGAAGAGCAATATTTGCTTTGTATCCGTATTTAGTAGGATATTCGAAAGGTATCTGACAAATGACTGTCCGATAAAACATCAATATCCTTAATGTCCTATATGGTTTTCTAGTCGTTGACTAATGTTATACTATGAATTACATTTAATTATTTCTATGTTGTTAAATAGACTAAACAATTCTCTAATAGGTACTTAATTTGACACTTTTGTTGGTAAATTTACACATTTCCTTTATGTGTGTAGTATTCGTCAAATTATCTGTGATCGATTCGAATCTGATCCTCATTCGCCTTATGCCCGTATCCTAAAAATCTGTATTCACATCTAATTCCTAATCCGAGATAAAAATATGGGTTGAAATATAAAAGAGTATTTTCATCTAAATCTAACCCGTTTTCAGCCCCAGTCACCTGGGAAGTGTTCAGGCAGCGCCCGGTAGAATGTTGTTATCTCCGTAAATCAAGGTATTTTCCTTATAGTGTATGTGCGTAGAATGCTGTTGTCAAGGTATTTTTCTTATCGTTTTGTTCTTACACCTGCTAATCGATCGTGAATGCGTTGTCCAGTACTACCTCCGTTATCAAATAGACCTTGTTCTAAAACTCACACTACTACAGAATAGGTCATCACTGCCGGTTCGTCCATGCCATTACTACCGGTTATGGGCGTCGGCAGTGATTGGTCGGCAGTGATACTCGGGGTTATCACTGCCGGCTCAGGAACCAGCAGTGATAATAGATATCACTACCGGTTCATTATACAACCGGCAGTGATATTCAACTATCTCTGCGGTTTACTAGAATCCCAAAGTGATACTCGACTATCTCTGCCGGTTCAAACTAGAATCCGGCGATGATATATGTATATCTCTGCGGTTTATCTGAAGAACCGATAGTGATTCGTGTATATCACTTGCCGCGTTCTCGGACGAACCCGCGGTGACAACCGAATTCCGAAAAAATTTGTAGATGTACTTCATAGATTACTCTACCTATGTATAAAATTGCAGGATGAATTTTCTCTTTTTTTGTAAGTCCTGATATGTATTGAATTTGAACCTGCAATTTTATACATAGGTAGAGTAATCTATGAAGTACATCTACAAATTTTTTAGAGTTTTCGTGACTTTTATTAGTTGGTGTGCACGATGTGTACACGGAAGGCTGTGTGCACATGATATGTTGCCTTCAAATATATAGTATATAAAGCATCGTTAGATCATAATTAAAATATATTAAAGCATCACAATATTTAGTTTTTACAATAGTACATTCACAAATGTAGTGTGAGTACATCTCGTTCACTTTGGATTGAGGTCGTCGTCGTGGAACTCGCCCTTTGGATCGATGATCTATTAGTCAATGAATCAAATGATATGCTCTTGAATTGCTAAAATTTCTTTTGGCGATGGCGATTGGTTCTCATCTTGGGATTTGTTATTGAAGAAAAAGAAATTTAATTAATGATGATAGATGTTAAATGAAAGAAAAGTAGGCATGAATGTGTAATTATATACCATGGCTTCGTTATAGCCGACACTCTTCGTGACAATTGCAAGTATCTTGATAAACTATTTCCACAGTCTGTCTCATGCATGGAAAGTCTGTTATTATTTTGAAAGTTCTCCTGAAGGGACGATGTAGACCACCTGTCTTGCAATACCGTGTGAATGCGCTGTGAATGATTTTAAATAGTAATTAATTAACCTTAAATATAATAGAATAAAATATTACTAGAGCAATAACGCAACGATCGAGTTTACCTGTTCATCGTATTCCAAAAATTATGTTCATACTCATCAAGTTCTTTTCTCATCGAGTCCAAGACAAAAACCCTGCTAGCTTCTAACTCGATGACGAGGAGCACCCAGTGATAACTAGACATATATGTTAACATAGCCTATTAGTCCCACACCGTGTCACGCAAAAATAGTAAAACAATATTAAAAGTAGGGTATCGTCTTTGAAAGTTATAGGGTAAAAGTACGGAGGTTTTTTTTGCGACTTGAAGAAAGTCTTAAATAAATAGTCTTCAACAAACTTTGGGTTATCACGGACGATTGTCTCGTTGACAAGCCCCGGATCGAGAAATCCTAAATTTTCATCCTTATTTCTTCTACATATCTGTATCTCCATTCTACATATATAAAAAAGAAGTTAGACATACAGTTGAACGGTAGAAGAATATACAATAATATAAATAGAGACTTACAAAGTCCACAGTCTGAGCATTGCCGCGTCCAGAGCATCTGGCCGGTACAACATATACAATTCGCGGAACTCTAACCAGAACATGCCATCCCTATTATGAAAATCCGAATCTTTGTATTTCACTGGGACCGCCCACATACCCTTTTAGCATCGCTGCATGTATCTTGATGGACACGTCACAATTTTGTTGTTAGCTTCTCTAAATCTTACGGGGAGCAGCGGTTGCCCCAAAAAGTACTTCGAGTTAGACCTAGCTCGTAATTACGACGTTGTTCAAGAAACATCTTTTGAGCTTGCGACATCGGCGCCTCGGCACTAGCCGTCTTCAAGTTTTGCTTTACGGAGATCGCTCGTAGTCCGACATTTCGAAGGTTGAAGCCATACTGTCTCTTTGGCTTTTGCCATACTCAAGAAAAACTTCTGCGCATTAGCATCGACTTTAGTCTTCTCGGGTGATGGCACCTTTTGGAAGTGAGATGCTACGTCGGCCTTTATTGCCTTTTTCCGTTCTTCTTCAGTCATCTCGGCCGATAATTTCTTCTGAGGCTGTGCTGACTTCACAGATGACCGAGATTTGGTACAAGCCGATGCGGACTTCCGAGATGGTGATGATGTTCGATTCTTCTTATGTGCCGGCTGAGGAGTTGGACTTTTCCTGGCTGGTGCTGGCGGAGGAGTTGGACTTTTTCTGGATGGTGTCGGCGGAGGAGTTGGACTTTTCCTAACTGGTGCCGGCGGAGGAGTTGCACTTTTCCTAGGCGACAGGTCTGCGTGTGGAGAGTGCGGCTCATCATCGTCGTCGTCGTTGTCGGCCTCATCGTCCGAGCCGAACATAATCAAGCTCTTGCGCCACGCGAGGAAGCCATGCACGTTTTCTCCAAGTTTGTTTTTTCCGTCCTCGCCAGGAATCTCTACCTTCATTTTGCGATATTGTCGGACTACATTGTCTACCTCGACCCTGGCGAATCCCAGCGGTATTGGACGGCAGTGCAGAACCTGCGAGGAGCCGCATGGCCAAGCCCTGCCATCAGCCACCTTGATGGTAATGCCATGTGCGGACAAATGCAGCTTGCAGTGTCGGTTACGTGATGTCATCAAGCTGGAAAATGGAGTTCATGCGGTCCGGAATCCTCGTGGACGCGCATGTTGCTCCTATGAACACCGTGGATCGAGGTTCCGAGGGTCATCAAGTGGCGGTCGTGAGTGAGAGCTTTCATCTCGCTTCGCCACAACTTTATCCACTCGCTCTCTGTTCCTCTAACGCTCTTGCCACGACAAGTTGTATTGACGCTTGCGGTTCATCTTCTCTTAGTCTTTTTGACCGCTTGTACGGCGATCGTCGGCTAGGAAGCCTTCTTTCCACGGCACCAAACCAACTCCTCGAGTGCGCCTAGGATGCTCCTTGTTACCCGGCAACATGATACTCATCATTCTCCTTCGTGGCACGAAAAGCCCTTGGGAAGACTCCATGTGAGCATCGATATTTTCTGCGACACCTCCGGGCTCTATCGCTCTGAAGCTCAAGCCGCCATCTTCCGAGACGAAGCCCCTTCCAAGCAACGGTGCTTTGATCGTTCGATCAACTCGGCGTCGCGCAGATTAACGCCCGAGGGTTAGCTCTTGTTCACGCCTATCCCATGCGGTATTTTCTTCACGAGCCACCGAAGACCTAGTGTGTGAGGGTAGATATTCTTATCCGCGTTAGTCTTGTTCTTCTGACTCACTGTCTAGGCTTCTTCAGAATTCCTGTACTCCACAAAGTCCTTCCAAAATTCCCTTATCTTTGGAAACATGTTAAAATTTGGCGTGACATTCTTCTTCACATAGTTCTTATTCAGCATCGTCTTCCAATTCTTCCACGATGTGCACATGATACTTAGTGCACGTTTCTTTGCAACCAACTCTGATCCTTGGGGGAACCGGAATACTTGTTTTAGCTTGCCCCATAGCGAGTCTTTCAGGTCATTGGGAACCACCCACTGATCACCTTCGTGGCTGGTCCATGATCTATAGCTGATGGGCACGTTATCCCTAGCAAGTACTCATGACTGTCTCAGACGGTGCCATACCGACGCGGTATAGCGAGTTCCCCAACTTCCGAGAGCTGGACTATATTGTGAACACCCTTAGGCATCTTGCTCGGACCACGACCTGCGCGCCGCCTTTGTTCATCAGACGTTTGAGCCTACAATTGGATCTTGTTATTAGTCGTATGACCCTATAATATTTTGGGAATCACAACGTACTAATACTTTACCTCGCCCATGTTAGTCGCGTCAGCTTGGTCCATGGCTGTGGCGTCAGCTTGGTCCATAGCAGGGGCGTCAGTTTGGTTCATGGCTGTGGCGTCAGCTTGGTCCATGGCAGGGGCGTCAGTTTGGTCCATAGCTGTGGCGCCAGGTTGCTCTATATCAATATCCTGTAGGTTCAGGTAGCCACTTGGGCTACCCATTCCTACTTCGTCAACATTCGAGGGCCGAACTCCCTCTGGCACTTGTCCCTGATTCGAGGCCATTCCTAGCAATCCGAAATGTTATTGGGTTAATTATATTGCATTCATTTATGGTTGCTACATGACATCAAACTTGTGAATTCAAACGATGGTAATTTGCTAGAGTTGAGAGGAAATCAAGTGATGTTGTGACCTCATGCTACAAACATGTGCACATGTAACTTTAAAATGATATTTATACATTAGAAAAAAATCACATGATACATATACATCTCGAAATGAAAAAATAATATGAAAAAATTCATATATTCTTAAGAATATATTCCACACTAAAATGATTTTAAAAAAATAAGCCCCTGCAAGTTCATTGAGCATGGATGTCACCAGATCAATGAAGAAGAGGAGCGGAGGAAGCCTATGGACAATGGTACGCTTGAAATGGACAAAGTTCTAAGTCTTCTTCAAGCGTAGCATGTCTCCATATGGCTTCCTCCGCTCCTCTTCTTCTTGTGACATCCATGCTTCTTGAACTTGCAGGGCTTATTTTTTTAAACACATACATTTTTGGTCAACAAAATATAAATACACATAAAATTGTAGATCAAATTCATTATATATCGAGAGTTACAAACAAGAAAATTCGACAAGTTTAAACTCTTTAAACTTGTCGTAATTTTCTTTTGGTAACTCTCATATATAATGAATCTTGACTAATATTTACAACACATGTATACAACTATTACAACTACTTACTATTACAATTAGTGGCACAAAACAAATATTTACAACACATGTATACATCTTTACAAAACAAATATTTACAACACATGTATAACCATAGAGCAAAATGATCAAAAGCAAGACAAGGGAGAAAAATGAACAAGGCAACTAGCATAAAGCTCAACTTGTTTATTTTGAGTGTTCTCAGATGTCGGGTTGCCCAAAGGCCCTCCTCGCCACAAGGGACGAGTCATAGACTAATTTGTGACAACCTTGCTATTTTACCAAGCAATTATTATTCAGATCAGTAGCCAACTAATTAAGCTGAGCAGAAGCGATATAAAGACAATGAAGTAACACCGATAGTGAGCAATGGTAGATATGTAATCTTGATCGACTAAGGAAAATAGAGTAAAGTCTCTTGGTTCAATGCCTAATACTCATCAACAGATAGTGTTTTGATCAAATAAGTGACAACGAAGTATGACAGAGAAGTGCTACTAATAGACTAAGGAACTAAACAAAATATAGACAACGGTATAGACATAGAAGTGCTACTAACATCATCAGTATTGAACACTAATTAGACTAAGGAACTAAGGAACTAAACAAAATATAGACAGAGAAGTGCTACTAAGGAACTAAACAAAATATAGAGCAGAGAAGTGCTACTAACAGATCAAGTAAAGTGACAACAGTATTCAACACTAATTAGACAAATAAGTGGTCATGCAATACATGCAATACAAGATTGTTGAAATAAGGGCGATATGAGCATAATGAGACATATACTTAACCCAGATATGACTAAGCACAACTTATCCACAATGTCCGAACATATGAAATGATCATGAATTCAACAGTATAAGCTTATAATCACATAGATTCATGATATGAACACATATATACAGGACATTCAGCATGGATAATAAATGAATTAACGAATAAAGTATACTACTCATGTTTGGTTTTTCGATGTGCTCTCAGATTTAATAACTTGATGGGTTGCTTCAAAGAAGCCCTCCAACACCAAATTTCAGCAATATATCACGGGGTATATCAATCTGAAATTAGTGACTCTATTCGATTCAAAGACCGTTTAAGAAAAATTGACTCACTAATACTCAATTATGGATGAAACGCTCTTGAACAATGTAATTGCAATAATTTTGCCTCGACAATGATGCCAAGCCGGTGAGAATTGAGTTCCATATTAGACCGAGGATATCAAAGTTATGAAAGGAACTATTCTCGGGATAGCATATCACATATACAACAAACAACAAAGAACAAGTTAAAGTATTGATACAATGATCTAACAAAGATCTTTGAATTACGTAATGATTCACTAACTAGCGGATAAATAAATATTTGTATCATCATCGAAAGCAATAGTAGAGAATAAAATCGATTGCCTCATTTATTTGTATCATCATCACAGAATAAATGTCTATCTCATTGATAACCCTAGAATCATCACAGATTAGTTGTCACAAATTGTCTATTGCAGTCCCAAATCCTCACTATACCCACATGCTAGGTCCCCAAGCCAAATGAATTGACTGGCCCCTTAGCATCTGCACATTCACATCTGCACATGCACATCTGAAACATTCACAATCACATGCACATTCACACATCGCAAGAGCAGTACCAAGGCGACGGCGGGGAGACGGTGGGGAGGTCGAGGCGACGGTGGGGAGACGGTGGGGAGGTCGAGGCGACGGTGGGGAGACAGCGTGGAGGTGAAGGCGACGGGGGGGAGACGCGGCAAATCTGAGTCAAGGCGGCGCGGGCGGTCCGAGGCGAAGCGAGGCGACGGCGGCCGAGTCGAGGCGGCGGCGGAAGCTCGACGCGAACCGACGGCGGTGGTCCGAGCGCGGCGTCGTGGAGCTCGAAGCGGCGAAAGGCCTGTAAAAGTGAGAGGAGGGCGGGCTAGGGCTAAGGTAAATGAGAGGAAGGCGCGACGTTTCAATTTATAGGGTGGAATATCACTTTGCGGTTGGTCACACCAACCGGAAGGATAGTATATCATTTAGGGCCATTTTACAACCGGCGGTGATAGTGGAATATTCTTGCGGGCCATTGTACAACCGGCGGTGATAGTCAGAATATTCTTGTCGGTCCATTGTACAATCGGCAGTGATAGTGGAATATTACTGCCGGTCCATTGTACAACCGGCAGTGATAAGCTCTTTGCCCATATTCTATTAAAATTTGTCTTTTTTATTTCTCTTAATATAGGACGAATTTGATCATGAAATTTTATATGTAGATGGGGTAAGATGAGATGTACATCCATGATTTTTTTCAGAATTTTTTGAAACTTTTCTTAGTTAGATTGCATGGTGATTGCACCAAAAGCCTGATTGCACCGGATATGCCCCCTACTATAGGACAGCTAATATTTCTCCTTACCTGAAATCCTGAAAGTAGTTTTTCTCCTCGTGAAACCTGAAATTCTTGAAGTAGTTCTCATCTTCATACAACATGAAATTTTTCATTGGAAAAGTTGGAGAGGAAGAAGAGATAGCAGCTGTAGCATGATTATGTCAGTTAGTACGCAGATTGCTAACTTTTTAATTGTTTTAATATTTCTAAAATCAAATAATGCTTGCAAATTGAACAACAAATGCTGTCAAATTCGAACAAATTCAAGTGCAGTCAAAATCACAAAAATCCAAATGCAGTGAAACTTTCAATTTGATCAAAAGAAAGCATAACCTCAATTTCCATTATTGCATATATTACATTAATTGTTACATATGAGAAAATAAATATGTCGTTCATACAAAAGAAAGCATACATTTCATTACTACAACTAAGCTACGATTAGGCCTTCGTTATGATCGCGGCGTATGTATGTAGTTTCACATCCTTTGTCTTCCATGGTACTTAGGTCAACGTCCTTTCCAAAGGGAGAAGCTCATCGAATTGGTTGTACTCTTCCTCGTCGACAACATTCTCAACTCCGACAATCCTTCTTTTCCTTGAATAACCACGTGGCGCTCCTTGTTAGCCGGCCGATTATAAAGAAGATTTGTGTAATGTAATTAGCAAGTACGAATGGTTCTTCTCTCAGATCAAGCGAGTTTGAGGTCCACGGTAGTGATCAGACTTGTCGATATTCACGCCACGGAAAGTCGACCCATTGGCACCGAAGAGAGGGACCTTCAAGGTCCATAGTCAAGCTCCCAAATCTCTTCTATGAATCCGTAGTAGGTTTGCCTATTTCCATTGCTGTCATAGGCATCTATACGGATACCGCTATTTTGATTGGTGCTCTTTTTATCTTGCGCTTTTGTATAAAATGTAAAACCATTTATATCGTATCCTTGGAATGTCTGAATTGTAGTTGACGGTCCCTGAGCCAACAATTTCAACTGAGTGCAGTCTGTCTCCGTACGCATCATGTGTCTACACAACCAATCGCCGAAATTATCTCTGTGCTCTCTCGCGAGCCAACCCTCGACCTCCACAGGTTTGTTTTGGATAGCACGTTCTTGTGCATGTCGACATACGGGCCACCACAACCGATTGTCCCAAAAGCTGCGAAATGTGCTTGTGTAAATGAAGCTAGATTGCTAGTATGTCTTGATTTCTCGCCTAGTGTCCCTTTCCTGTAGCCTTCCCTCATGCCAAGATCTGAGCACACCAATCGGTTTGAGATCCATATAATCGACGCAGAACTCAATGACCTCCTCGGTTCCCCGACCATCGGCAATCTGACCTTCCGGTCGATTTGATTCTGAACATATTTCTTTATAACCCCATGAATCTCTCGAAGGGTACATCGATGTAGAAATACGGGACCAAGAATCCGTATCCTTTCACAATGTGAACAATGAGATGGACCATAATATCAAAAAAAGATGGAGGGAAACACATCTCAAGCCTGCACAGAGTGTGGACCACGTCTTCCTCTGACTTATCTAGTATTAATGGATCGATGGCCTTACGTGAAATCGCGTTGAAGAATGAACACAACTTGATAATTGGGTCTCGGACTTTCTCCGCGAGAACCCCTAATTGCAATTGGAAGCATTTGTGTCATCATCACGTGGCAATCGTGAGACTTCATACCAATTAACTTTAAGTCTTTCATTGAGACTAGTCTCTTTATGTTAGCGAGTAACGAGACGGAACTTTGATTCCGTGCAAGCATTCGCAAACGCTAATTTTCTCTTTCTTGCTCAAAGTGTAGCAGTGCGGGAAGGTACTTTTTGCTGTATCCATTTCTTCGTGATCTGACTCATTCCTCGATTTCATATCTTGAGGTCCATCCTTGCTTGAAGTGTATCTTCGTTTTGCCAAGTATGTCCAAGAAGATACCAAGCAAGCTATCACACACGTTCTTCTCTATGTGCATGACGTCGATTGCGTGTCGAACTTCCAGGTGCTGCCAATAAGGTAGGATCCAAAATACTAATTTCTTTTTCCACAAAGGAGCCTTATCCCGGGAAGTCGGAATAGATGTACTGCCAGCTCCCTTTCCGTGAATAATTATAAGATCCTTTACAGCGGCAAATATCTATTTCGATGTGATTCTTGAAGCTAAAGCGGTCTCCTTTGTCTGTCAAAAGCTCTCTTATTATTGCGGTATAGGTGATCTTTGCAGAGGAACCTACGATGCCGCATGTAAGCCATTTTCGGCAGTTCTTGACCCACCGGTTAGTTTGTATCATCCGAGCCTTTGGGCGCATCCGTTGAAGCCTTTTGTCGTCGCCCGACGAGTTGCCAAGAGCAGGATAATCATTAATGGTTACAAACAATAATTCCGTAGGATAAAGTTTTCTCTTTTATACTCATCCCATACACATACACCATCGGTCCACAATATTAAAAGATCTTCAACCAATGGTTTGAGGTACACATCGATATCATTGCCGGGTTGCACGGGCCCTTGGATCAATAGTGGCATCATAATGTACTTTCGCTTCATGCAAAGCCAAGGAGGAAGGTTGTAGATGCATAAAGTCACCGCCAAGTCTTTGTGACGACTACTCATGTTGCCAAAAGGATTCATCCCATCTGTACTCAACCCGAACCTTATATTCCACACATCATATGCAAAACGCTTCTTATATTTTCTGTCGATGTTCCTCCATTGCACAGAATCAGCAGGGTGTCTGAGCATTCCATCCTTCTTACGCTCTTCGGCGTGCCATCGTAGCAATTGAGCATGCCTTTTGTTTGCAAACAATCGCTTTAGAGGGGGGATTATAGGGAAATACCACACCACCTTACGGGGACACCTCTTCTTCTTACGCCTCACCCCGACATCTTCGTTCTCGATATCGTCGTCGTTGCCCTTATACCGCTTTGCTTTGCAAACAACACAGGCATCCATATTTGCAAACTCATTGCGATACAATATGCAATCGTTTGGACATGCGTGTATTCTTTGTACTTCCAGTCCCAACGGGCAGACAACCTGCTTGGCCTGGTACGTAGTTGAAGGCAACACGTTACCCTCTGGAAGCAAGTCCCCCAAGAGACATAACAGCTCAGTAAAGCTCTTATCGGACCAACCATTGCTTGCCTTCAACTGCAGTAGTGAAAGCACGGTATGCAGCTTTCTGTGCTCCTCCTTGCAGCCCGGGTACAATGGCGTTGTAGAGTCCTCTACCATACGCTGGAACTTTTGAAACTCCCTTTCACTCGTGAAGTCCCCCTCCCCATCACGCAGCATTTGATCTAGATCATCTTCGTGGGTATCAACGAACGCATCTTCCACCGTTGTCATATCGTTGTCTCCGTCATCTTCATCAATGTGTTGCCCTTCATGTACAATATCATCTTCACCGTGCTCAGTCCAACAGGTATAGCCAGCCTTGAAACCCCTTCGAAGCAAGTGTGCACGTATCGACTCTATGTTACAAAACATCTTCTCATTTTTGCAATCAGCATGGACAACACATATAGTCCGTCGGGTTTCTCGACTTGTGTGTCATGTACGCATTCGAGAAAACAAGTCACACCTTTAAAGAACTACGGACATGACGGTCGTGTCATACATCCACCTTCGGTCCATCTACGATTAATTATATCAAACTACATTTCGGTATATGAACAAAGCGATATCAAAATAATTTATTCTTTACGGTAGTCATGCATTGCTAATTAATTAAAAGCGATAAACACATTATAAGCACATAGCGCAAATAACAATATAATTGTAATTTGTTATGTAGCGCTAGCTATTAAATTAAATTAATCTACAACAAACAAGCATATAATTGAATATAAGGATATATTTCTAAATAATTATTTATGTTCCAACTTTCATTATTGCAAAATCCATCTACCATTTTCCATTATTTAAATATTCAACTAGCAATTCTCACTATTTATAATTGATCATCTAGCAATTTTACTATTAAAAATCCATATAACAAATTTTCATTAATTAAATTAATTACAATTATGCATAATTGTCCATCTAGCAATTTTATTACTTAAACATCCACTACATCACTAAAATGGATATGAATTTATGCAAATAACAATATAATTGTAAATGATTAGTTTTACAAATACATCTAGCAATTTTGCCTATATAATACATCAAACCTTTTTCACTATTTAAATATCCATCTAGCATTTTTAATTATTTAGAAGATTTCTTCATTTCATTTTGTTATGTAGCGCTAGCTATTAAATTAAATTAAATTAATCTACAACAAACAAGCATATAATTGAATATAAGGATATATTTCTAAATAATTATTTATGTTCCAACTTTCATTATTGCAAAATCCATCTACCATTTCCCATTATTTAAATATTCAACTAGCAATTCTCACTATTTATAATTGATCATCTAGCAATCTTTACTATTAAAAATCCATATAACAAATTTTCATTAATTAAATTAATTACAATTATGCATAATTGTCCATCTAGCAATTTTATTACTTAAACATCCACTACAATATGAATTATAATTTATTCAATAATTTAGCTAGATCTTAATTTGAGCGAGACTGACATAAAGCTGTTCACATCGTATAATCAAGCAATTATCAACATCTATAGCACTCAGTAAAGTAAAATTTTACGACAAATATAACATACATCAAGTCGGTAACCTCGAAAAATTTTAATACAATTTTTCAAAGAAGAACTTCGCCAAGATAATACAGCTCCTCTTTGTTACGCTTCGCTACGGAGAAGATGTCGATTCGATGAAAAATATGAATAAAATACTGACACAAAATTTCGGCACCACCTCTCCAGGAAAAATACACCCGAGCAAAGAGCGCTCCTCTCTTACTTCTACCGGGAAATGCGTCGGTCAGGTGAAGATTGCTATATAAATAGCTTATCACTGCCGGCTCTGCGAAGAACCGGCAGTGATAAGGTCATATTACGCGGGAAAGTGATATGTATTTTCCAGCGCGCATTTTCGCGTAGTATGACCTTATCGCTGCCGTTCGCGCGTAACCCAGCGATGATAAGGTCATACTACGGGGAAAATTGCGTTGCGCGGAAAATACATATCATCGCCGGTTGAATATATGAACCGTGATAAACTTTAAATATCACCGCCGTTGTAAATTAAACCGGCGATAATATATCACTACGGTTATAGGTATTAACGGCGATGATAATCGATTATCATCGCCGGTTGGTAATATAAACCGGCGGTGATCGCCCCACCTTCAAATCGCCGCGCCAACGCCAACCCAACCGTCGCTTTGTCTGCTCTCCGCGCCAATATTTGCGCTTCACATTCCTCTCGCTAATCGTTGTCCTTCCCATTCGCCTCTATATAATGCCACTATTGTTTCAAGAATGGCACCCCCACACAATCCACTATTGTTGCAAAAATAGCACCCCCCAAGAAGCGAGCACGTGTTGGGCAAAGCCCCGCTCGTCGCTAGAGAAGGAGGAGAAGGAGGAGGAGGAGAAGGAGGAGGTGGAAGCAGAGGAGGAGGAAGAGGAGGCAAAGGAGGAGAAGGAGGAGGTGGAAGCAGAGGAGGAGGAAGAGGAGGCAAAGGAGGAGAAGGAGGAGGAGGGCGGCAGCGGCGGCAGCGACGGCGGCGAGAAACTGCGGCGTTGGGGTAAGACCAACTCCGCCACCGAATTGGATTCGGAGAGAGGAGGACGAGCACCGCCGCAACTCGATCGATCTTCAGCGGCAGCTCGGATTTGAGGGCGACGCAGCGGCGATGACTTTTGGATATAGGGCTTGGCGCCATTGGCCTATTATAATTAGGACTAAATATGTAATAATAGGCGATATACCTAATTATGTTTTGTAAATGTTACGTATTTTAATTAATACATATCCCGCAAATTACAAATTTGCTTTCATATATTCTGCTTTTTTAACTAATTATGCTTTCATATGTTACATGCGAGATAAATTACAATGTTTCTTATGTTACAGATCGAACTAATTATGGGGAACGATAATATCACTTTGCCGGTCTAGAGTAAAACCGCAATGAAAATGGTGTTATCCTTTGTCGGTTTATAAGCGACCGGCAATAGTGTTATCACTCTTGGTTGTACATATAAACCGGCAAGTGATATCTTCTTATCACCGCCGGTTCTCTATAAAACCGCAATGATATTGCCTCCATTCTGCGTTAAATTTATACTATTCATATCACTTTGGATTGAAGTTAGAACCGGCAAGTGATAGTATTATCCTTCGGTTGAATTTGGGCAAGCGGTGATATTATATCCTTCTTGGCTCGCACCTACCCGGCAGTGATGGGGGGTCACGGATGAGACAGTCTGTAGTAGTGTCATGCAACCGTTCTTAATATTTTGACCAACAATAAACACAAAACTGTCTAGATTTGTCACATCTCGCATGGAAAAGTGGTAAGTATATTTGTAGTTAAAACCAATGACATGTTCATTGTATTTATGACAAAATTTAATAACATGTAATTTTGAGAAAATATCAAGGGCTTACACAATAATATAAACAATTAATAGCTGTTTATAAAGACCTTCTATGTCTTACATAAAGACGTCACTGGGATAATTCCTACCATGCTTTATTTCTAATTTGCCTATAGATCTACCTATTAAGTGCATCTATACACGTGGAATAAAAAAAAACGTACGTAAGGACTTTATTTCTAACCTAAAAATCGGCATTCGTTTAAAGAACAAGTATAATAATAAAGCTTACTATTTATTTTATGTATCATCTATACCATCTAGAGTAAGCACTAAAGTCAGTTTGTATAATAGTTTTCTCTAAGGTCTTGTTTGGGTAGTCCATTCTTTGTCGGGATCCTTGTTGATGTGCCATGCTTTTAGGCTTAAATGTTGACTCTAGATGTTGTGTAATAACTATATCTTCTCTCTTATACATAACTAATCTATCTATACTCCCGTACAATTCTTATTACTTTTCATACATGTAATCACATTCCATATGTTATATGCAGCGTGCAATGCTTACTACTTTTTATACATGTAATCACGTTCCATATGTTACATGCAGGGTTATAAACAATTGATAATATCACCACAGCGCCATAGCATACGGCCAAAAAGAAAACTAAGCGCCGTGGAAAAGATCTACCTACACGGAAAAAATGGTTCTAAGGGTGTGTTTGGTATAGCTTTAACTCCATCAGATTCACGGATCTAGTAGAGCTGGGTATTTTTAACTCCACCAGATCTGTTGAGCTAGAGTTATGGATACATTAATAGTGTTTAGATAGATCACCCTATTTACATTTTAAAACAAAAATATAAACTTAGTTAACTTTATTTTAAACTATAAATTTCAGATTTTAAATAAAAACTAAAATCTAAATCTCTACCCAACAGAGCCACATACTTCTCCTGCTCCTACCGGCAATATGGAGCGGTCGAAGGAAGAATGCGATGCCAAACCCGACGCCGCGCTCGGCTCCGCGGTTTCCGCCTCGGCTCCCTTGTTGCTAGAGGTGTCCAAATGGCGGCCAACAGGTCGAATTCACAAGATTGCAGATCTTGTTGGTCCGGCGAATCTGACACCAAGACGATCAGAATGGTAATCTTGAAACTACCAGCTCGCCCGTCTTGGTGCTTGGTAAACCTGCATGTGACGCGCCGGACCAAGACTGCACTTAAGGTTCTGGATGTCAAGATTAAGACGGCTGACCTGCATCTAAGACGGCACGCTATTTACCCATTCTGACGCGAAGACGATTAGGACTGAAAGACGACCCGTTTAGCACCAAGACGACCCGTTTAGCCCGTTTATTTTAAAAATAGCCGTTTATAGCCGTTGGAGACTTTAAAAATCCGAAAAATTCGAAAAAATCGAATTTTTTCCTATAAATAGGTGGCTGCCTCTCCCCATTTCCACACCAAAAATCTTGCATTCTCTTCTATTCATTCTCTTGTGGAAATTCTTTTGCTCTTAGCGGTAATTTGGCAAAATTCAAAATAGTTTTGCCAAAAATCCAAAAAAAATTGACTTCTAACATCAAAAAATCAAGGTAATAATTGTGATTTGTTTTTTATTTTGTTAGTATTTTAAATCATATTTTAGTACTAATAGCGTAATTATTTTTTGTAGTTTGCTTTATGGAGCACGAGGATTTTCCGTCTTTCGGTTTCGATTTGGATTTCACGGATGAGCTTCTTGCATCCTATGAATCGCAAGAAACTACGTGAGGCTGTGCCATCCTCGAGCTCTACAAGTGCTCTTTGCATCGGCAAGCACCGAGCAAAAAGAACAAGGCAAGTACATCAGAGTCCGGGAAGATTTGAGCGATTTTTGAGACATCAAATGGCGTCGAGCGGTATCTTTGTTTGTAAATATTGTAAGCACAAATTAAGCTGCGAAATCTTGGTGGTGCAGGGCACTTGAAGAGGCATCTTTGAGTCTGTAGAAAAAAGCGGGGATGGCTTTGAGACAGACGCCGACTCTCAGTACAACCCGAAGCAGTGCAGATGCGTAATTGGGACTACAATCACGAGGTAGCTCGTGAATCTCTTTGTCGTTTAATTGCTTCTCAAGATCTTCCTTTAAACTTTGGTGAGTCATTTGCTTTTGAAAACTATATTAAGACCGCTCATAATCCTAGGTTTTCTGCGGTTTCTAGACAAACAACAACTAGAGATTTGATTAAATATTATAATAATTGTCGCAATAATCTAAAAGAAAAAAATTAGTACATGTACTTTTTCTTTTCTTTGACATCGATATATGGAGTGGTAGAGCTAAAGAGGATTATCTTAGTGTAGTTGCTCATTATGTAAACAATGAATGGCAACTAGAAAAGAGAATTATAGGATTCAAATTAATTGATGTAGCACTGCTTGGTGAAAATATTTGATTGTATTATAAAAGTTGTGGAAGATTTTGGCCTTCTTGATAAGATTTTTGCAATAACATTAGATAATGTACGCAAATATACGCCATGAACATTCTTACTCCGCTTTTCAATTCATATGCTGAATCTTTCTTATTACATCAGCGTTGTGCTTGCCATATTATTAATCTTATAGTTAAATCTGGTTTAAAGAGGTTAAATCAGTATATCGAACCTTTTCGCACTGCAATATCTTTCTTAAGTCATTCTAATCAGCGAGTAGCGACATATAAGACTTATTGTATTGCAATGAATGTGCGTCGCGTAAGTTTGGTTTGGATATGCTGTTAGATGGAACTCTACTTACTTGATGCTTAAGAGTCTCATACCATATGAGAGCACATTTTCTATTTTTATTAACACGCACTGTCATACACGGGATGGTCAACCAGTACTCACAGAACAACATTGGTATATTGCCAAATACTTACTGTCATTTTTAGAACTCTTTTATCAATGCACACTTGATTTATCCGGAGTTTATTACATAACCTCTCCTTTAATTGTGCATAATATTTTAGAAATTGCTACCCACTTAAAGAGCCACGAAAATGATAATATCTTGCGGGAAGTTGTTTATGCTATGAAAACTAAATTTTTGAAATATTGGCAAGAAATTCCTATGTTATATGCATTTGCATTTATTTTAGATCCTAGAGCTAAAATTCGAGGATTCTCTAATGTTCTCTCACTTCTAAGTGAGGCGGTGAGGTCTTGATTATTCTAGTTATTTTTCAAATATCCGTGCTAAGTTATCTCAAGTTTATGATAAATATGATCGGAAGTATCTTTGGAGTTCGCATGCAATGACCTCCACCGATACCACAGGAGGTAAGAAGAAAAGCGCATGGGGAAAGATATGGGGTGCGGTGGCTCTTCCTCAAGGAGTTCGACTACAACAACGACAAGTTCGGACACATCAAGTAGTGGTGAGCTAGTTGCCTATCTCAACATGACGACAACATCAACTACCAAGAAGCGATGAAGAGGAGGACTTCAACATTTTGCAATGGTGGCAAGAGCACAAGATAACATATCCAGGTGCTTTCTATATTAGCGGGATGTGTTAACTGCATTCTGTCTCCACGGTTTCTTGATGCGCTTTCGGTCTATCGGAAGAATAATCGAAGAGAGAAGGACAAGTCGACAAGTGAGATGGTGGAAATACTTCTCCTTTGTGAAAGATTGGGAACAAGGTGATCAACGAACTCAACATCTTGCGAGAAAATCTTGAGCTAAGCGAGAGCGTTAGAAAATCTTTATCTAGATAATGAGGAAGAATAATTGTAATATTCATTTTTTCTGTATCATCGAGTTATAAGTCAGTACTCTTTTTCTTTGCCAAGGTTTTCTCGTGTTGAGTTTTTACTTGGCAAAGTTTTTAACGAGGCGACCAAATATTAATAAAGCTCATTATTTAATTCAAATTAATCATCTCATTTTATAATTTATATCATATTTTAGCTTTTTCTTAATTTATATATTTTTTAAAAAAATTTACGCATCTTTCACCTTTTATAATTATTCTAATTTTTTTCATTTTTCATATTTTTTGCATTTTTCCTATTTTTCTATTTTTCCAAATTTTTGGATTTTTTGAATTTTTTGGCGCTAACGGGCTAATGGGTAAACCTGCTTTAATTCTGACCGTCGGACCCGTCTTGAAGCGCAGAACCCCCATGGCCGTGCTTGGGCCTAACCCTCGACCTGTGGCGCAAGACGACTGCACCCATTTTATGTCGGTAAAGCAGACCGCGCCTAAACAGGCCGTCCGATTTAATCGGGCGAGCCGTCTTGAACGCCGTTTGGCCAGGTCTAAGCGCCGCTACTACTCCTAACCGACGGCGTCAACGCGTGGTTAGCTACTTGACGGCGCCGTTGGGGTGGATCCTCTGCGGCGCGCGCACGTACGGATGGCCCGGGCCCCGAGGCGTTCCGGGTCACGAGCAGGTGGGCCCCCGCGGTACACAGGGGAAACGGGAAAAGCTCCCGGCCTCCAAGGCAGCAGAGAGAATCCACTCTGTTCCGATCCTCTTTCGGGTGGGGCCCACGCCCGCGCGCTCTCCGAGGCCTCTTGGCGCCAAACCCAGCCGAAAAATTTCGGTTTCCCTCCTTATCTTCTCTCCTCATGCAAAACCCATCCCCCCCTCTGCCCTCCCGCGCGTTCTCTCTCTCTCTCATCCCAGCTACGTCTCTCGATCTCATCACCCATTCCTTCCTTCCTTTGTGGGGAGAGAGACAGAGAGGAGAAATCTCTGTCGTGGCCTCGTGGGCGTGCGGTTGCGGCTCCGCTCGTTGAATTCATCCCCCATTTGGCTTTTGTTGTTGTTGTTGTTGCCGGGTGGGTTGGGTCTTCTTTTGCAGGAAGGAGTTGAATCGAGCGAGCATGGGAACTGGCTCCTGAGCTGCTGCTGCGTATCTGGTAACCCCTCATCAATATTTGCTTCTAAAGGCCGCTTCTTTAGTCCTTTTTTCCATGTGTGTTCTTGTGCTATTGGTCGCGGTCTGTGATTGATTAGATATATGGTGAGCGTGTCTGGGGGATCGGTGGGTAACTTGTGCTTTGGGAATGAAGCCGGGGGGTTCTAGAGTTGTGGCGTTTTTTTGATGCATGTTTCTACGTTTTTGACTGTTTGTGTGTGATCATTCCTGATCTTCGAGATCTACTGTAAAATGGAGATCTTTAATAGGAGTGTGATTTTGTGATGTGATCCTATTATGGTGCCTCAGATACGGTTATGGGGATTTTGCAGAACGCGGCGGAATGAAGCCCATCGTTAGCCTCTGCTCTTCCATGCTGGTCAAATATTTGTTTACGTTTGGCCATCGATATAAAGAATTTCCTAGATTGACAACATGAAATTGATATTACTAGATCTATCATGAAACTTTCATAATGTATAATTATTAATTACTTTTGTTTGAAACAACATATTTCCATAGAAATTGATGGGAGGGAGTAATATGATTTTGTTTTTGCAATTATGTCATGAAGTTTTTTTTCCCGTGGGTTCTATGCAAGCTGCTAATTTGGTTAATCATGAGTGGGCGCCTCTTCAAGTAGTTAGCTTTCAGTGAGAACTGTATCAACGCTGTCAATATTTAGTACTGGTGTACTCAATTAGCCAAGCTGGTGTTAGCAAATTTATAATATCATATTTATGGCAGTCTTCTATGAGCGTAGACATGCCAGCACGTCCTACTCCCTCGCCGCCATTCACAATTACAAATCAATATACTAATGCTATTGATAGCCTTGTCTAGATTAAAATTGAAGGTGTTGATCTTTTCTAACCCTTTTCTTTTCTTAATCTGTAATATCCTTGCGCAGTGCTTGAGACAGTCTGTCAATGATGTCCAGGTTTCTCTAAAAAAAAATTCATAATAGGCTTTGTTGAACTGATACACGGAAGAACAGTCATGCCTGTTAACTAATCTGCAAAACTCTTCATTTTTTGAACCTAACTTTTCATGTATAAACATTTTTTTCTTCCAGTGTAAATGTTATATGTTGTTGCGAATTTCAACTTTGCTGCATGTGGTGTTATCATGTTGTGTGTTGATTTGTTTAGGTGTTTACCATTTAATGCATTCTAGAACCTGGAACATTAAGTCACAATGTTATCACTATACATTACAAACAATACATCCAAATAATCAGCGTGAGCTTATTTTGGTGGCATGTTCTGTCTAGCTATTTCACGTTAATCTTGGCGGTTTCTGTTCAATAATTTCAAACTACAATTACCTCTGGAGCTCCACCTACAGGCACTTTAGGAAACATTTGGATTTTGGAGTGCTCGTCACATGAACCACGACGACCGCAGCACCAGCGCCGGAGTCGGCTTCGCCCCCTCCTTGACATACACGAGGCCTGGCTGCAGCTTCGCGCCCTTGCCGAGGTTGAAGCTGAGGAACCCTTCCAGGTGTGCGTGCTGCTTCTCCCCCGTCGACGTGCCGCCCACCCTCGCGCCCCACCCGAACTTATGCTCCGGGGTGTTGAACAAGCGGAAGCCCCAGTGCACCGCTCCATGGTAGGGCCTCTCCGCCTGAACCCACCCTTGTGCTCTCGTGGTCTCATACAGCTCACAGTCCAGCATCACCGCCATGGATTGCCGTGACCGGGTTTCAAGTCTGTGGCTGCGGCTGGCGCAGGGGCAGGAGGCCCGTCTACCATCACCGTCGATGGTATTTCCGCCATGGGAGTAGGGGGAGCAAGAGGGGCAGGGCCTTGTACGATTATGCTCGATCCCTGATGCGCCTCCGGAGGAGTCGATCCCTGATGCGGCACCGGAGGAGGAGGAGTGTTTTTCGGCGTTTAAGTTGCCAAATGGAGCAACAAGCGTTCCAAGATTGTTGAACCGGGATGTCGACGGGCGGATCTGCGAGCCCGACAAGCTCGGCTTGACATCGTCGGCCGATTCATAGGACACTGCCCAAATGTGGTCATGCGGTTGGACACCCCATGACCATCGTCTTCTGCTCCCGAACCATGGATTAGCTCGGCTATGGATGTGGTGAATTTGGATCTCTTGATGCTCAGACCGGCAGCACAGTTGTGATGTTCAGAGAACGAAGGCGGCCCGTCGAAAGAGGATTGGCTCCGGAGATTCTGCCAACAATTTCATCAGATAAGATCGCCGTTGTACGGTTATAGTCTGACTGATATAACAATCTTTTTTGCGTCAACGGAAATGATTCCAGCAGAAGTCAGGGACACGTTACCCGAATCAAGCTTGCATCATGCAAGAAGTTGTTGCACTGAGCTCCAAATGGAACCAGGGCCATCGACAGCCAGTCGTTGATGTGGGTGCAGTACTGCAGCCTAGTCAACTCCAGGGGCCTCCCGGTCGCCTCCCCAAGATGAGCACCTGCTTCAAACCTGGTCGAGAGCTCGGCTGCAATGGTGTCTCGCCTGGTCGTTGACTCGAAGCGAACCTCGGTGAGGCCGTCCGCCCCGATCCCCGTCGAGGATTTGTCTCGCTTGTTCGAACTCGTTGTCGTCGACGAGAAACAATGCCCCGACCGCTTCGAACTTTGTTGTTTTTTTCTTCCCCTTTATTGAATGAATGGTAGAGCTCCTACCAATCTTTTCAAAATAAAGAAACAATGCCCCGACCACTTCGAGCGCGACCTTCATGGAGAGGAAGTGAAACCCCTTGCCGCTTTTGTACATGGAGAGGAAGTGATCGATCTGTTCATGTTTATCCAGGAGCTTCATGACATCAGGAATTGTTTCCAGCTGCAGGCGCTTCATGACATCAGGAATTGTTTCCAGCTGCAGGCGCTTCATGATGTCAGCCTGCAGACAAGCGTGCCATTGAGACCAACAAGAGTCCAGTACTGGTTGATGATGTGATGAATGGTAACGCGAAACTATGGGGTAATGAATCATTATCCATGGATGTTCACAAGACGCAACAAAATTCATTCGAACTGTTGAGGGATTTTACCCATTCTTGGTTGGATTCAGAGTCCAACAAATGTGAACAAACAATGTAGAAACTGTAACGCGATCCGGGGAAAAAAGAAGCCGTAGCTTTTGTAGCCCTCTGTTTTTTTTTTTAAATACTAAACTAGTCTCCATACGAATGCAATTGCAAAAATAACTTTATTTTCTAACCACGGAAGTGTCGGCAAGTGTCACGTGTCAGGTGCCGTGCTCTTCTACCGTAACAGGGGGTGCTGAGCACCATGGGCGTGGTAACGGCTCAGTAGCAGGTGCAACATAGGTGTTGCGAAAGGTGGCTCAGCGAGGCAACAGTGCAAGCAGGGCAGCAGGACCTGCTGCGGTATCCGAGCATGGCAGGACTCTGCTGCAATGCCCCTAGCTCGAAAGCACCTTTGGTCTCCTATTACGGTACATGAGTATGGCAAGTGACACGTATCATCTGCATGCGTTTCTGTGATCAAAGAGGAGATTATTTTTATAGTTGTGTTCACATAGGAGCTATATATATATATTATTCTATTAGAAAAGGTTAATTTGCGAATTAGAGAAATAAAAAGCAAGTTCAATAAATTCTATAATCCTATTTACGTATATCCTCTGGTTAATAATAATATGGGAGGGCCAAGAAAAGCTAAGGTTCACGGAAAAAAGAGGTGTACATTTATAGCAGTACATGTACAGGTTGCTTTTGAGTTTGTTTTATAACCAGCAATTCACTCGGGAGGAGCAGATGCTAAAGCTTCAAACATAACAATGAAACAAAATTCTACTGAAAGCATGTGAAGAAATTAAGCGGGGTGAATAGCAGTCAAGATTTGACAAGAACACGACGCAGTACCGTCTGCTTCGTCTGAGGGGCTACGTCGATCGAGCACGTCACCGGCGCCGGCGGCGACTACTCCATGCATGTTAGAAGAAAAGGGGGGCAAGAAAAAATCGTACAGGGCGGTTGTGGTGGTGGTGCTGCTGCTGCGGCCGAGGAGGAGTAGGGAGGACGGAGTTGCCCCAGAAGGCGCCGCGGATGAACGCCTGGCCGGACCTGAGCAGGCCACGGACATTGTCGGCGACGGTGGGGCTCGGCTTGGGCCTGACCTCCGGCATCGGCAGAGGCGCCGCAGGCTCTGGCGGCGGCAGCAACAGAAGCGGCGGCGCAGGGTCGGAGGGTGAGGAGGAGGAAGCCATGTTGCGGCGACCAGTGGATAGACCAAGTGGCTCGGATCGTCAGGCAGCCTGCTTCCTCTTGGTTCGAAGAAGGCGAAGCTCGAGACAGCGTTCCCGCCTTTTTCTTTCCTTTCTCTTTTTTGTCTTTTGCTTTCTCTTTTCCTTTGCATATTTTTTTTGTCTGCCGTGCCCTGTCTCTTTGTTTTGTGCCTGAGACTGACAACGGAAAAACGAACTTCTTTTCTTTAACAGGGAGGGAAGGGACCAGCAACCAGTGAAGTGCGCAAGAGAAATAGAGAGATGCTTAGTGTTGCTACATTCCTGACGTTTATTACGAGCGGTCGGTGTAGCGTCTGAAAGACTATTGAAAAACAACTAGGGGATTAGGGTTGTAAAAGAAGCTTGAGGCTCGCGAGTTACTTGAACTCGGCTCGTGAGAGGCTCGATTCGACCTCGGGTCGAGCCGAACTCGAGCTCGCGAGCCTAACTGAGCCGAGCTCGAATAATTCGTGAGCCTATTCAGGCCTGAATCGAGCTTCTTAAGTCGAGCATTTTCGAATTTGTTACCAAGCTTTCTCAAGCCGAACTTACTCGAACTTCTTACCGAGCCTACCGAGCTTACAAAATAACCGAGCTTACTCGAGCTTACAAAATAACCGAGCTTACTCGAGCTTACAAAATAACCGAGCTTACTCGAGCTTATCAGACTTATCGAGCTTAGTCGAGCCGAGCTGAGCCTGAGTTGAGACTCGAACCCAAACTCGAGCTCGGCTCGAGCTCAGTTCGAGCCTTACCAAGCTCGAGCGTGGAGGGCCAGACTCGCTCGAGCTCGGCTCGTTTACAGCCCTATAGGGGACTAGAGGGATACCAGCCTTGTGTACAGTACACTACCGTAGACACTGTTGGCGTTTGACACCTTACTCCCTCAAACCTACACGCCCACAACGTCGTGGAGAATGAAAGACAAGTGAACACAGCAAAGTATTGGTGCCACAAAAACGCAGCTTTTCTTGTGCTTGTATTTAGAATATATAAGCTAACAGATTAACGGATAATGACCACTACGGTCTGGTCCGTCTGGAGATGCGGCACTGTATGCTGCATGCCGCACGACGTGCTCCCGCGCGACTTGCGCCTGACGAAGCTTGCCGAGCGCACGACAACACGAACTAGTTCTGCACCTAACTAACGCCATGCAAAAACAAATAACAAACTGATGCTAACGGAGGCTAAAAACTAAGGCTAACATTCACGTCTAAACATGTGACGTGACTGAAAAATAAAATAATGATGTGCGTCAGCAGGTTATCCAATAGACACCCCTCTTTACTTTTAGCCTATTTGCCGTGGCTTCCCATCAGATCGGAGAAGATGTGATCGTGAGAGTTTGAGCAGTGAGCACCCTTCAGATCTCTGTCTGTCTTATGTCTTTGCATCCCTGGAGGCAAACACAAAGCAATCCCAGGCTCCCAGCAGCACAGAAGCAAAGTAAATTATGCCATTTGCAATCGTTCTACTTTCCAGAACAATGCAACGCCTTGTGCCAAGGAAGAATGTGATCGATTAAAATATCCAAGCAAGTTCCAATCGGCCACGATTAGCAACTTAATCTGTGCCGACAAACGACGGAACCGGACGGGGAAGAGAAGTCGGCCAGTGACAGACATGTTCTGAAGCAACATCAGACCGCATCAGCCATCGTCAGACCGACACCGACGTACGTTACGGAGATGGTAGATAGCACGTGTTGTGCGGGGGGAGAGGGTTGGTCGTGATTCGTGAAGGTCCCGTCGAACGGCTTCTTGGATCGTCGGATGCCTTCGCCGGCGGCGTGAGTTAGTGGGCGTGGGAGGAAGCAGAGGCCGGGAGCGTGGACCGACGGCAGGGAAGGATGCTGGCTTTCCCCGAACCGTTTTGGTGCGGCCCAATATGGACAGGTTTGGACCGACTAAACCCTAAAACCTCACCCTTTTTGCCACTGATGAAGACCCCCTTCGGGACAACTTCTGATTGTATAGATTTTGAATTGTACTCAGTTGTCTAGAGAAATAGCTGTCTGAAGAATCTGCTGACTGGAGAATCTGGTCGTTCGGCAATCCTGATTGTCTGTGCTGATTGTTAATCGATGTCGGTGATGGATAAGCGGATGAGGGTGGTGGAGGGGTCTAGGGACGATGGCGGAAGTCCTTGTGCCGGCGACAACTTGTGGGAGGTGGAACTCGTAGAATCTGAGTTAGAATCCACAGGATCAGGTGGGTGACAGTTTCTAATTCTATGTACAAATCAGATTCTGATTATAGGAGAAACTGTTTAGAATCCTTCCGTTCGGCAGACAATCTGCCTTTCTTTTAAGCAGAAGCTATGCATAAACTGTCCCGAACGAGACCGAAGACATCATCACCTGTGGGGGTGAAAATAGGGTAGATAATTCATGGCCATCCGATGTTGTATCCGAAAAATTCCACAAGAAATATCACTTTTAGTTTTGATCCGTATTCGATATTATCTGTAACTATATTCATGAAATATGGATTGGGATATAAGAAGAGCAATATTTGCTTTGTATCCGTATTTAGTAGGATATTCGGAAGGTATCTGACAAATGACTATTCGATAAAACATCAATATCCTTAATGTCCTATATGTCCTATATGGTTTTCTAGTCATTGACTAATGTTATACTATGAATTACATTTAATTATTTCTATGTTGTTAAGTAGAATAAACAATTCTCTTAAAGGTACTTAATTTGACACTTTTGTTGGTAAATTTACACATTTTCTTTATGTGTGTAGTATTTGTCAAATTATCTGTGATCGATTCAAATCTAATCCTCATTCACCTTATGCCCATATGCTAAAAATCTATATTCGTATCTAATTCCTAATTCGAGGTAAAAATATAGGTTAAAATATAAAAGAGGAGTTTTCATCCAAATCTAACCCGTTTTCAGCCCCGGTCACCCAGGAAGTGTTCAAGCAGCGCCCGGTAGAACGTTGTTTTCTCCGTAAATCAAGGTATTTTCCTTATAGTTTATGTGCGTAGAATGCTGTTGCCAAGGTATTTTTCTTGTCGTTTTGTTCTTACACCGGCAATCGATCGTGAATGCGTTGTCCAGTACTACCTCCGTTATCAAATAGACCTTGTTCTAAAACTCATGCAACCGTTCTTAATATTTTGACCAACAATAAACACAAAGCTGTCTAGATTTGTCACATCTCGCATGGAAAAGTGGTAAGTATATTTAATTTGTAGTTAAAACCAATGACATGTTCATTGTATTTATGACAAATTTTAATAACATGTAATTTTGAGAAAATATCAAGGGCTTATACAATAATATAAACAATTAATAGCTGTTTATAAAGACCTTCTATGTCTTACATAAAGACGTCACTGAGATAATTCCTACAATGCTTTGTTTCTAATTTGCCTATAGATCTGCCTATTAAGTTCATCTATGCACGTGGAGTAAAAAAAAACGTACGTAAGGACTTTATTTCTAACCTAAAAATCGGCATTCGCATAAGAGTAGGTATAATAAGAAAGCCTACTATTTATTTTATGTATCATCTATGTCATCTAGAGTAAGTATTAAAGTCAGTTTGTATAATAGTTTTCTCCACTACAGTGGATCGGGCATGCACAAGCGGTTCGAAACCACTTTCAGAAGCGGTTTTAGAACCGCTTGTAAGCAACCGCGAGTGATATCCCGTCGGGTATCTGGCGGTTCCTGAACCGCCTCTGGTTGGACACTTTCTGGCGGTTGGTGTTACCAACCGCTTGTGGAAAACTCTCTCAAACGCGGTTGGTATTAAGAACCGCTTGTGGAGGCTCTCTCCTGGCGGTTGTAGTTACCAACCGCTTGTGAACAAAGACAAATGGCGTTTTGATTATATTTAATATAGAATATGTTTTTCGGAGGGGTTTTTGATATAGATTTTGACAATGAAAATAAATAGATCTACAGGAGTTCTTTTGACACAATAATTAAATATATATTATTCATGCGTACTCATTCAAATAATTACAGGAAAATATGAACTTAATAGACTAAAAAATGAACAAGTTGATGAACACATGAAATAATAAGCCACTTTTTACAAGTTTCAAAGAATAAAAGGGGAATCTTGAGCTCATTTCTTGCGTGCGTCGCTCTCTGTGCCGGCCTTGGTCGATGATGATGTTAGTTCACTGTCCTTATATCGGGACAAAATTTGGACCATTTGTGTGGAACTCGCCTTTGGTGGATACAATCTCGTCGACAATAAAGCCGATGAGTTGTTCTTGGATTACTACAACCCGGTGCGGCGGGATCACGCCTTGCACATCGATGTTGGGCTGACAAAGCGGGAAGTAAATAAATCTCTGGACATGTAATTAAAGTGTAAGTACTAATTAAGAAATTGACATGTTCAATAGTACACTACCTCGGCGTTGGTTGTCGGTAGATCGCCGTGGGTAATACATTGCATATAGTGGCACACATAATAGCCACATAAGTTGTTTCCTTAAAATGCATTGTAGAACCTGCGATGAAATTTGAAAAAAATACAATTATTATTGGGATGAAAAAGCATTACGACATATTAATATTCTTTATCGTACTCGAGTGCTTATTTGTACATCAAATTCGTTCTCGAAATCTCCTTGGTGCTTCTTTCGAAACTTTGCGAATGCCCTGTGTGATGCGTTAGTACGAATAGTAATTATCAGAGTTGGAATTAGCAAGGTATTTCAATATATATAATAAGGAAAACTATCATATATATATGTGCTATATACCTGTTTAAGGTGTCAATGATATATTGATAGTTTTCCACCGGAGTCCTTTTTGAGTCTTGAACAATGATCTGGCTGCTATCAAGCTTGATGACAAGAAGGATCCAGTGAAACCTATTCATGTATTGCAACATATATGTAACTCTAGCTAGTAGTATTATCAATGCCTTGAAAAATATAAGAACGAGAGGTTGTATATATCGTGCGAAGTTGAAGGGTAGAAGTATGTACGGTTTGTAGTGCTTGTCCCAAGAATGCATCGAGAATGTAATCTTCAATGTCCTTTCGGCCATGGGTCAATCCAAAGACGTACTCGTTAACAATCTCTGGTCGATGAAGCCCACGTTGAAGATGCTCTCTTTTCTACATCGTTGTATCTCCATTCTACATAGAAAAGGTATAAGTTTAAGAGATGCAATTTTATTGTACGAGGAAGCACACGGTAAAGGTATGAGGTTGACACTTACAGGCACCAGCAGTCATGAGAGACACGTTGATGGAGTCGGCATGGTAAAAATTGTAGAAGTCCTCGAATTCGAGCCATATGTTGTTGTCCCCGCGATAGAAATCTTCTTCTTTGAAACGAAGGGAACATCGTTCTTCCTTGAGCGGACTCTATCATGTACCATTCGTGAAATTGCCGCATCTTGGTTGGCGAGATCCTTTATCTCTTTAGGGTCAATCGGCTCCGGCCCAACCGATATTGCCATTTGACTCTCGCCATTGGAAGATCATCTATTAATCCAAGAGCTGCGGTGTGGGCCGATTCTGCCTCCTTCATAAACCTCTCGAGGTTCTCTGAGCTTGGTCTATCTTCTTCTTTGCTTTGCCGCGACCACGTTTATTCTTCATGTAGCCTTTATTATTGTCCGTTCATAGTTGGACGACACAGCAAGCTGCTTTGCACGGCATGTCGCGAAGTGTTGCGCCGCTTTTGGATCAATTGGTACCTTCTTTGGCTCTGGCTTTTTTTGGTGAAGTGTGCAGCCACTTCTGATTTCCTGACAGCGTCACTCTCCTCATTAGTCATATCATATGCCCTCTTTGGAGGTTCCTTTATCTTTGTTGATTGGTGGAGGAGGCCTTCTTGGGAGCAGTGGAGGAGCCTTTACGCTAGAGAGCTTCTTCCTTGGAGGAGATGGTGGGCGTGGTTTTCTGGGGGTTCGTTTTGTTTGAGATGGTGGTGGCGGAGTAGGGCTTGCATGGGCGGGTGGTGGAGGCGTGCGTCTGTTTTGCCGGGCGAGGCATTGCGTGGAGGTGATGTTGGAGGCGTGCTCGCTTTTTTGCGAGGCATTGTGTGGAGGTGATGTTGGAGGCGTGGGTTGCCGTGGTGGAGATGACACCTCCACACCATCTGAAATATGATGTACCGTTTGCGCCAGAGGATGATCTTGTGGAGGGCTGTCCAAGCTTGGTCACGCCGTCGCCTCCGGCAATATCGAGGTTAAGTTCGTCAAATCCGCAAGCACCTCCTCCACCGCGACCTTGAGTAACCGGGGTATCTCGTTGCAATGAAACATCCGCCTGCTCCTTTGGAAATGCCATGCCGTAAGCCACCTTGATGGAGAGGTTACGCGCATCAACGTGTAGCTCTGCTGGCGGCGAACCCTTATGTCATCCACGGGTAGCAGGCCAGCAAGTTCTCCGCTTGAGGGCCCGGTGGATCTTGTGACTACTCCGCCGCCAGAGGGCTGACCACGACATCCGGTTGATTGCTCGGACCTAGTCCACGAAGGTTCTTGAGGGCAATCTGTACTTGTTGCGCAATTATACCGCCGATGCTAGCCTGGGTTGCTTTAAGCTCTTGTTCCAATTGGTACACTTTATATGCTTCTCTTTCTTTGCTTCTCTGCTGGCTCTGTACGTATTCGTATCCTTGGCGAAACCATACTTCCACGGCGTATGCTTGCCCATACCTCGTGTCCGTCCCGGTGCTCGGGGTTTTGAAGGGCATGTGTTAGCGCGTCATTCTCCCTATCGCACGCGAGCGTGCACGCCTCGAGGCCTTTCGGCGGCTTGTACAATCCTTTGACCAACCTCTTGCACTCTGGTGCCATCACCAAGCTGCCGTCATCCGAAAGGCTCCCCGTGACCCATGAACCAATTGCGCAGCGCTCTTCCCTAAAGTGGTAGCCGGAGTGGCGCCCTTCGCCATTAATTTCGCTTCCCGCTTCTCCCATTTGATGCTGCCTTGAGGTATCCACGGTGCCAATATGGTGGTGGTATTTCTTCATCGTGAATTGGCCTTGTTCTTGACTCGCGGCACGGCCTTGATTGTGACTTGTACTCCTCGAATGCTTGCGGTGATCCATGACTTAGGAAATTGGTTGAAGTCGGGTCTTTCTCCTCTGCACATACTTCCTACCGAGAGGCGTCTTCCACGCTGAAACATGGTTGCCATTTTCTTCAAAGTGAATTTCTTGGCCTTATCTTGGACCCTTGAGGAAATGTGAAATTTTCCTTAATATCGTGCGAGCATGTCCTTGGTAGCGAGGAACTTGGCCCATTTTTCGATGCTAATTGGGACTTGATCCCTCACGTGATAACATAGCGTTGTTATGCGGCCCAACTGCTGAAAGAGGGCAACCGGCTTCCTTCGTTGTTAACGTCGGTAAAGACGTGCTTTGTGGATGGCTTCTTGTTAGGTCCCGATGCTTGGGTTGGTTGCTTTCGATGTACGGGCTTGAAATACACAAACATATGTATAAGCGTGTCGAGTGTATTATATTAATGAATCGCGATTAATTAGCATGTCAACAGGATTATATTCTTCTAGCTATACCTCATCCTCGCGAGAACGGTGTTACGGATTAGGCGGCTCCGGCGTCAACGGCTTCATCATTTGCGACCTCAACGGCCTCACCGCGGCGGCGTTAGCATCACCTTCGATGCTACCCGGTAGCGATGGAGTCCAACAAGAACTGTTCTCCCGCATCGAAAGTAGGGTCACCACGTCCTGGTTGCGCCATCTATCCTAATTCCGAATTTTTTTTGACATAAACAACCATATTACATATTACAACACAAGCATGATATATATACAATTTCACGTATACTTATACAAATATAATATCATTTGGACTTCAAAATATACTAACACATTTCACATGATACATATACAACTGACAATTCACATATACTTACACATTTGACATAATACATATACAATTGACAATTCACATATACTTCCACATTTCACATGATACATATACAATTGACAATTCACTAATACTTATTTGCTTAACAAAAAAATAATGAATCATTCTTATTCCACACTAATATGATTTTCAAAAAATGAAATAAGGTTATAAATCCACAACTAGAATGTTAGTAGTCTATTACACCAAAAGAAAGCAGAGCAATCAGTTCCTTGTCAACCAAACACGTCACCTCGCGGCCTTCTTCATCCAGTGTATCGTATGCTCTCCTGGAAGCCATGCTTTTGGAATAAGCAGGTGCTGGTCAATCCAGACAGGATCTTCTCAACGGCCGGCACCTAATGTCCCGATGGGCTCGCCACGGCCGGCAGCGCAGCGTTGCGTTGTCGGCCGTTGCGAGCCCATCGGCGACAACATAACGAATGCTAATTGAGAACTGAATGCTAATATATATGTAATTGAGAACTGAATGCTAATATATATGTAATTGAGAACTGAATGCTAATTAATTGACTACATAACGAATTCTCTCTTTAATACCTTTCCCCAAAATTTAAAGATATAGTTTAAAGACATCCAACCAAGACTACCTCATCACGATCCCCATGGACCATCATATCATATAACTTCATATTCTACATTTAAAACAATCCATACGTCAACATCTCGACAACCAAAATTTAATCAATCAATAAATGACTTCAACAAGTAAATATTATCTCCACAAGATGAAATTAAGTAAAGAGTACCCTAAGATTGTAGAAAACAAGTAGGTGAACACCAAACCAACACTGCGAAGGCTGAAACACAAGGAACTTGGCCGTAGCGAACAGCGACAAAGAGTTTATTCGGTGCTAACTCACACACCCTTTTCTTGATCTTTTCATTACTTATATAGGAAACAACGCACGCTACGACTCACCATGATTAGCTAACGTTGCATGCGGCTATCTTTGAACACTTCTTACGGCAACCACCGCATGAACATGTACTAATTAACTACCTATGTAATTGCTAGCATGCATGACCACGTCTCCATCCATTATCACGTTGAGCTAAGCGATCTTCTTCTTCAAGCCACGATGCTGCGCCCCTTTACTCGGTCACATCTCCACGAATCTGAGGGCCTTGACTTGGCCACACATCTCTTCAAGTCCGGGCTTTAGACCCACCACATCTTCATGAGTCTAACGTGCTTCCTCCTCACATATACATCACTAATAACGCAATGTACATAGTCCGTGGCATTCCTAGCACAAGCTGACTCAAAACAAATATGCAAACTAATTAAAACTCGTTTTTACACCTACTGGGCATTTCACCGAACACCTTGTGGGCAGCCGAATTAGAGAGGGAGGACGACGCGTGCAGGTGTACCTCGGTCCTCCGGGGTGGCGGCGGTGTGGCGGCGGCAGTGGCGGAGGCGTCGGTGAGGTGGCGGAGGAGGCGCCTGGGGTGGTGTGGCGCCGCGGGTGGAGTGGCGCTAGGGTGGAGTGGCGCTGGGATGGAGTGGCGCCGGATGGAGTGGCGCTTAGGCGGAGAACACCAGCGTCGGCGAGGCAGGGGCGAGGTCTCGGCAGGCGACGGCAGCAGCTTGGTCGGAGAGACACAGGAGGCAGCGGCGGCGACACAGGAGGTCTGGAGAGCGGGGACTTAGAAAAATTTTGGGACTGAGAGCGCGGGGACTTAGAAAAATTTGGTTTCTTTACCTTATAAAGGGAACTCACTTCTACAAGCGGTTTTTAATACCAACCGCTTGTGGAAGGGCTTTTACAAGCGGTTGGTATTACAAACCGCTTGTAAAATATTTCTAGCGGTTTTAGATCCAACCGCTTGTAGTGTGAAACTCTACAAGCGGTTGGTATTACCAACCGCTTGAGAGCTAATCAAGCGGTTCATATTACCAACCGCTTAGAGAGAAAGCTACTAGCTGCTATTAATACCAACCGCTTGTAGAAGTGCTACTCGGTTATATTAAAAAGAATATAGTGCCCAAATCGATTGATAAGATCTCTTCCTCCCCGGCTAGCTAGCGTGGCGTTTGAGTGTCTTGAGCTCGTCCAAGCAGGTTCGAACCCGCTCGCGCCCCTTGCCATTCTTTTTTTTAAGCTGTACCAACCGCTTGTAAAATTAATGTCGAATTTTAAAAAGGCTTTTAGCACTTTACTTTCATTCCATAATTTTAAAAAGGCTTTTAGCACTTCAATTTCATTTAAAAATTTTAAAAAGGCTTTTAGCACTTTACTTTCATTCCATAATTTTAAAAAGGCTTTTAGCACTTCAGGTTTCATTTAAAAAATTTAAAAAGGCTTTTAGCACTTTACTTTCATTCCATAATTTTAAAAAGGCTTTTAGCACTTTAGTTTCATTCCATAATTTTTAAAAAGCTTTTACCACTTCACTTTCATTTCACAATTTTTAAAAAGCTTTTAGCACGTTAGTTTCATTCGAATTTTCGCACTTTACATTCATTCCAAATAAACACTTCATACAGTAGAAGACCCGTGTTACATATACATAGTTCATACAGTAGTGGTACATCTTAAATAGTAACTTACTTTGTCTTTACAAGTGTTCCTTCATTATGATCGCGACGTATGAAAGGAGTATCCACATCTGTGTCATTGAGGAGGCTTATGTCGACATTCACGGTGAAAGGAGGATCTCATCGAATCGACTATACTCTTATTAAATGCGGTGGCGTCCTCAACTCAACAATCCTTCGTTTGCCTTGGAGAACCACGTGTCGCTTTGGCTTAGTACTACAATCTTTACGCTTGTCATACGCTTCTTAGGTTTGCTTGACATATCCATCACGAGAAGACCTATCTCACATCGTTCGCGAGACGAGCGGTTCGCGCCTATAAGCGACTTGCGTAAGGTCCACGATTGTCATACCATATTTGTCGACCTTCACGCCGCTTGAAGTCGGTTTGACCCATTGGCACTTAAATAGAGGACCTTCAAAGGTCCATAGTCAAGCTCCATATCTCTTCTATGAAACCATAATATGTATCCACCTTGCCTTTGTTGTCTTGGCGTCTATCACGGACACCGCTATTACAGTTGGTGCTCTTGTTATCACAGGATCGGTGTAGAATGTGTAACCATTTATCTCGTACCCCTTGAATGTCACGATTTCACTAGATGGTCCCAGAGCCAAAGCGTTACAAGCTGTTCATTGTCTAACCCTTTCAAAAGGATGTACTTTTTTGTAACCAAGCGCGAAAGAATCCATGTGCTTTAGTGTTATCCAATCCTCAGACCTCCCCGGGAAATCGCGGCGTAGAATACTCTTGTGCTCAAGGACATCTGGGGCCACTACTGTTCATTGTTTCAAAACCGTGAAATGTGCTTGCTTAAATGTAAGAAGATCATTGCATGCAATTGCTTTCCTCCCTAGTGTCCCTTTTCCCGTAGCCTCCCTCATGGCGTGATATAGGGATGCCGATCGGGTTTAGATCATTAATGTAATCCACACAAAACTCAATCACCTTACGGATGCATACTTCTTTAGACATACTTCATGTACCATGTACCTCTCGAAAGGAACATGTTGTGTAGATACACTGGTCGAGAATACCTATCTCTTTGACAAGGTGAGCAGTGAGATGAACCATAATATCAAAGAATGCAGGAGGAAAGATCATCTCAAGACTAACCAAACTTTGTACCACGTCATCATGCGACTTACTTAGTTTATACGGGTCGATGACCTTCGTGAAACCGCGTTGAAAAAAGAACACGACTTTGTGATTGTCCCCGTACCCACTTGGGCAATATACCTCTCATAGCCTTTGGAAGCAAGCGTGTCATTAACACAAGACAGGTCATGGGATTTCATGTATGCGATTTTATTCTCTTCGTGTTTATGAGTCTCTTTACATTCGAGGAGTATCCGGAAGGACCTTCACACTTTGTCAGGGAACTCTATCATGCTTTTTTCTCTTCTTTGCTTAGAGTGTAGCTCGCAGGATATAGGTAATGTTGTCCTTTCCCTCTTTTTTCGGGATGTAGGTCGTTCCTCAGTTCCAAGAGTTTAAGGTCCTTCCGAGCTTGCAGTGTATCTTTCGATTTTCCGTACATATCTATGTAGCCTAGCAGGTTCAAGCAGACATTCTTCGTGATGTGCATGAAGTCAATTGAGTGACGAACCTCCATGACTTCCTAATAAGGCAAGTCCCAAAATATTGACTTCTTCCACATGGGTGCCTGACCATCCTCATTCTGCACATGTTTGCTTCCAGGACCCTTTCCAAATACTACTTTCAAATCCTTCACCATAGCAAAAACACATGGCCCACTAAGATGCTGAGGCCTTGCACGAAGGTCTGGTTGCCCGTTAAATTTCCTGCCTTTCTTCCAGAACGGGTGACTTGTAGGAAGAAACTTCTGATGACCCATGTACACAACCTTCCGAGAGTTTTTAGGTACATACCGTCCGTTTCATCTAAGCCTTTGGATCGAGCTCTATATCCTTTGTGATTAGTAGGACGAGTTCTTGAGAGCGAGCGATCGTTGATTGTTACAAATAACAATGCACGAGGGTGAAATACTCCCTTTGTACTCATCCCATACCCTTGCACCATCGTCCCTAGCGTCACAAGATCTTCAACCAATGGTTTCGGTGAACATCGATGTCATTTCCGGTTGCTTGGGGCCTTAGATCAACAACGACATCATGATATACTTTCGCTTCATGCCTGACCATGGAGGAATGTTATAGATACATAGTGTAACAGGCCAGTGCTATGGTCTGCTGCTCAATTCTCCGAAAGGATTCATCCCATCGGTACTCAACCCAAACCTTATGTTTCTCACCTCATCTGCGAAGTCAGATACGTCCGGTTGACTTTCCTCCTTTGTGAGCCATCTGCGGGGTGTCTAAGCATCCGTCGTCCTTACGCTCTTCTTTGTGCCAACGCATCATCGGGCATGCGCTTTGTTAGCAAACATACGTTTCAATCGGGGATCACAGGAAATACCACAACACTTTAGTGGAGGTCTCTTCTTCTTCGCTCCCCATCTATTTCACGGATCATCACGCTTCACCTTATACCGTGACTCTTTGCACTGGACACACATCCAAATTGGCATACTCATTACGATCTGAGGACACAATCATTAGGACATGCGTGTATCTTCGTACTTCCAATCCCAAAGGACGGACGACTTGCTTGGCTTCATATGTAGATTCAGGCGAGTGTTATCTTGGAAGCAACTTCTTTACGAGTGGTAACAACTCATTGAATCCCTTATCGACACACCATTTGTAGCCTTCCATTGCATGAGTTCGATGTGGTACGCAGCTTTGTGTGGCCACGCTTACAGTTTGGGTACAAAGAAGTTACGTGGTCCTCTAACATCTTGTTGGAACTTCTCGAATCTGTCTTTCATCTGTGTAGTCTCCCTCTCGAATCACGCGACATCTGGTCTAGCTCATCATCACCATCGTCACCAAGTGTTTCTTCCACGAGCAAGATGTGCGTGCCGTCCGGGATCTTGTTGAATCCATCTTCCTCTTCCTCGCCTTCTTCATCGTCTTCCTCACTAATCGCCTCAATTTCGCCATGGTTGGTCCAACAGGCATAGTTTGGCATGAAACCTCTCATGATCAAATGGTTCATAACTTGCCATCATTGGGAGTGCTCCTTCTCGTTCTTGCAATCTACACACGGACAACATATGAAGTCGCACGAGGCAAAAATGCAACTACCGCATCGAGAAAAGCTCGCACGCCATTAATGAACTCTCCGAGCGACGGTCCGCATTGTACATCCATTGCCGATTCATCTACACCAAGTTATAATTTCATTAAAAATTATAACAAATTTAGATATAAAAATTATAATGTAACTTATAGATACATTTAAAAATCTAAAGCTCACGACCACTTAAACCCAACAAAAAACCTCCACCTACACCGTTATCCAATTAAAGACCTACCTTTCTAATTATTTTGTATCCTTCCTACCTTTGTAATTATTTTTATCCTTCTACACATGTTTTTCTATTTTATTTCATACACCAATAATTACTTCCTTGCAATATTGTGATATTTAAGATTCTAAATCTAACAACCACCTAGATCTAAAGCTTCCAATCACCTTTACCTTGTGTAATGTCATATTTTGAACTAGATCTCTACCCTACATCTTCATACAACAACAAAAACAAGCATACAAAACTAATTTTTGATCATGGTGATCTTGCTTAAAAGTTCAAGATTTCTCCACATCCATTGAAAAAAATAGCAATCTCTAGGTGAGAAGGATGTTCACATGATGTTACTAACCTTGAAACACTTGAATTTGAAGCTAATCACCCCAAATTAAAATTTGGACAGCACCTCCCAAGAAATATTGGGCAGCCCTTCTCTGTTTGGTCGTACTCTGCTTGGCTCGGGGAGGAAGAAGGGTTTAAATGAGCTGCAGCGGGAGGGCTTCGAAGCGGTTTGAAACACGAACCGCTTGAATGTTGAGTTCTAAGCGGTTCTTGTCTCAAACCGCTTCTAAAAATCGAAGCGGTTTGAGACAAGAACCGCTTCTAGAACTCAACATTAGAAGCGGTTCGTGTCTCAAACCGCTTCTGGAAGCCCTCTCCGGACCGTTGCCTACGAACCGCTTCTGGTGCGAACATCACAACGGGTTCGCACCAAACCGCTTCTAATAGGCCGGTTGTGATGCTCTATGCTTAGTAGTGCTCTAAGGTCTTGTTTGGGCGGTCCATGAGCCATGATTGTAGGTCTAAATATTGGCTCTAGATGCTGTGAAATAACTATATCTTTTTTCTTATAAATAACTAATCTATCTATACTCCTGTACAATACTTATTACTTTTTATACATATAATCACGTTCCATATGTTATATGCAGCGTGCAATGCTTACTACTTTTTATACATGTAATCACATTATATGCAGGGCTATAAACAATTGATAATATCACCACAACGCCATAGCATATAGCCGAAAAGAAAACTAAGCGCCGGAGAAAAGATCTACCTACATGGAAAAAATGGTACTAAGGGTGTGTTTGGTACAGTTTCAAGCCTTCAACTCCAGGTATTTCTAACTCCACTAAATCCATAGAGTTAGAGCTGTGGATACATTAAAAATATTTAAATAGGTCATATTGTTTACATTTTAAACAAAAATATAAATTTATTTTATTTTATTTTAATCTACAAATTTTAGATCGAGCGGCAATAGAGCGGGAGAAGGAAGATTAATGTGTCAGAATACTGAAGTGAATCCGAAATGAAGGCAGAGTCAGGAGTTCATTTGGCGAATGGTGTCGATTGTTTATCATTTTTCCTGTTGATGGGATCGGGCGGCAGAGTGGCGTTATGAAGATCCAAGGGTTCATATTAATTAATGAAGTTTACTGTTAATCCAAAGGCTATGAATCAAAGTAGTAATTTCAGACGATAGTAATTGTTGTCGGTGAAGTAACTTTTTTCTTCCTTTCGCGTGGTAACAGAGGAAAACTGCGGCTATAAAAAGCCTGGCTGTAACAGAATTAGATACAATTTTTGATTTGAAGTTTCTGGAGTTTTACTTTCCCCAGTTCATATTTCATCTGTTTATCAATCCATTTTGCCTTTTCTTGTATGATTTCGTTCTCGTTTGTTGCTTGCGATTTGGAGTTCTTGTCAGATAACCCGGGGTCTGACATTTTGGTATCAGAGCTCACCAATCCTTGGCCTATATTGCGATGTGGAAGCAAGGGTTTAGGAACAAGTTCCTTGTAAAATTCCTGAGCATCCATGGATTTCATTTCTGAGTTGATTGGTTGATCTGAAGTTTTGCAACAGATTTGGTTTGGGAGGGGTTTGTTTACTCCCAGTAAAATCCCTGATCTGGAAAATAGTATTCGATCTTCAGGATGCCAAAAGGAGGTAAAGTACTTGAAGAAGATACTGGTTATGCATCCATGGGCGATCTGGAAGAAATGAAGAAGGATTTGGTTTTCTTACAACAACAGATGGCTAAAAGTTCAACTACTGTGCAAGAACAGATGGATCAATTTCAAAGGCAATTGCTTGGGAATACAACCAAGATCGACCAGGTTGTGGATATGCTGAAGGTATTGATGGAAAAAAATGGTTCTAGTAAGGTTGCTAGCAATATGGCTACTGTGGAAGGTGAAAAAGGGCAGTCCAGTAGAGCTGCGGCAAGACAAGCAAATGCGGCAGTTCAGATTTTTGGAACTCCTGGCAGTGGGCATTCCTTCGCTCCACATACAACTATGGGTAACATTCAATCAGACATTCCTGTGATTCCTTTCAGTAAAATCATTCCAATACTCATTATTCAGCATTGCCACAAGCATCTATGACTGGTATTGATAACTCTGTTGGAGGAACTTTTGGTGTAAGTGTATTTCCATCTCTAATGGTTACTGATTCTTTTGTGCCACAATTTACAACATCCAGTCCACCTCATGTGCCTAATTACAGAAACACATATAATTATACAAGTCAACCTCCTGGGTTTGCTCCTTATGCCAGACATGATTACCTTTTGAATTACCCTCGGCCAAGAGCACCTGAATGGGGAACATCTCATAGTGATGAAAGAAACAATCAACATAATAGTGGTTTTAGCAAAGGGTCAAAGGTGGAGTTTCCTAAATTTGATGGAGAAAACCCTGAAGCTTGGATAAGAAAAGCTGAAAAGTGCTTTGAGCTGGGAAGAACACCTGAGTGGCAGAAAGTGTCAATTGCTGAAATATATCTCATAGGAAGGGCTGATCAGTGGTTGAACAGCAGCCGAATTGATACCAGGGGAATGTCTTGGCCTCAGTTTTGTGATCTTTTATACAAGAGGTTTGCTGCAAAAACCAGAGTGGAGGTGATTGAAAATTTCAGAAATCTGACACAAGTAGGAAGTATTGAAACATATATTGATAAATTTGAGTTAATGATGAGTTTGGTTAAGAGGAATAACCCTCATCTAACAGAAGGATATTTTTTGGACTATTTCATCTCTGGTTTAAGAAATCATATCAAGATTCCCCTGAAATCCCTGATGCCAACTACCTTGGTGGAAGCATACTGTCATGCTAGAAACTATGAAGCACACTCACAACCAAGAAGATATTGGAATTCTGATGTTAACAGTACTTCAAGCCATTCCAGTAAATCTGGTTCAAAGGGGGAAGATGTGATAAGTAAGAAAGAGGAAAATGTGAAAAACAATTTGAATACTGGAAACAAGTGGACTGGAGGGAAATGCTGTAGGTGTCAGGAACCTTGGGTGCCTGGACACAGCAAGGTGTGTAAGTTTCAAAAGCAGTTACATTTGGTAACTGATGAAGATGAAGGAGAGAAAGAAGAGGGTTGTGAAGGAGAATATGTTACCCCACCAGGAAGTCCAATGCAACACCAGAAATATGAAGAAAACTGTGAATTGTCTGTACATGCTCTCGTGGGAACCAGCTCAGGGGTTTCCACCTTTACATTGAAGATGCAAATCGGCAAGGTGAGTGCAGTGGCCTTAGTAGACAGTGGAAGTTCAGCAACTTTTATAACTCCATCTGTTGCAGAAAGAGCTGGGTGTGAAATTAGTGGAGGACCTCCAATACAAGTGACAGTAGCGAATGGCATGCGAATTCAATGTAAATTCTTGTGCCGAAACTGCCACTATTGCATTCAGGGAGAGAAGTTCCAAGCCGATTTCAGAGTTTTGCAACTCAAAGGCTATGATGTGGTTTTGGGTGCTGATTGGATTCAACAATACAACCCGGTAAGTTTGAATTTTAAAACTAGAGAGCTCATTATCACCAGAGAAGGGCAAAGGTCAGTTAAATTTGAAGATGAAACCCTCCCTGGAAAAAATTGTGTCATTAATGAAACCAAGTTAAAGAAGTTGTTGAGTAAAGGAGTGGTTGGAGCAGTGATGTATGCTAAGCTGGCAAAACTCAGGACCAGAATATCGATTGTGAGATACCTGAAATCAGTGAGATCTTGGTCAGGTATTCAGATGTGTTCAAAGAACCGAATGAGTTGCCTACTGTTAGGGACTGTGATCACGCCATACCCTTGATTCAAGAATCACAGACAGTAAATGTGAGACCCTACAGGTTGCCCTATTACAAAAAGAATTCTATGGAAGATCTTATTGAAGGTCTATTGCAAACAAAGGTAATCAGACCAAGTGTTAGCCCATTTTCATCACCTGCTATTCTGGTTAAGAAGAAGGATGGAACTTGGAGGCTTTGTATTGATTACAGGCAGCTGAATTCAAACACCATTAAGAACAAATATCCCATTCCAGTTATTGAAGATCTTTTGGATGAATTGTATGGAGCTCAATACTTTTCTAAAATAGATCTTAGGTCAGGTTATCATCAGATCCGAATGAGGACTGAGGATATTTTCAAAACGGCATTTAGTACCCATACTGGACATTATGAGTATGTGGTCATGCCCTTTAATGACAAATACCCGACAACGTTCAAGCAGCGATGAACAAATTTGTTGGCGAAATTTCTCGAGAAAAGTGTGCTTGTTTTCTTCGATGACATACTGATATATAGCAAATCATTGGAAGATCATGTGGTACATTTGATTGAAGTGCTGGAAATACTTCGAAGAAACAAGCTATTTGCAAAGAGAAGCAAATGTGTGTTTGGGCAAGAACAAGTTGAATACTTGGGGCACATTATCAGTAAGGAGGGAGTGGCAACTACTCCAGATAAGATACTAGCGGTGCAACAGTGGCCTATTCCAAATAACATAACACAATTGAGGGGTTTTCTGGGTTTGGCTGGTTATTACCGCAGGTTTATAAAGGGTTTTGGTATTATTTGTAGACCACTGTTCAATTCTTTAAAGAAAAATGCTTTTATGTGGGGTGAAGAACAACTCCAAGCTTTCAATGAGATCAAGAGAGCCCTTACCAATGCTCCAGTCCTTGCCCTACTAGATTTCTCTCAACCATTTGTTCTTGAAACTGACGCAAGTGGAAGTGGATTAGGGGCAGTATTGATGCAAGGTAACAGACCTGTGGCATATATGAGTAAACTTCTTAGACCAAAGGCTCGGGCTATGTCTGTCTATGATAAGGAAGCATTGGCAATTTTAGAAGCCATACAAAAGTGGAAACATTATTTGATAGGCTCAACATTAATTATTCGGACTGATCAACAGAGCCTTCATTACCTATCTGATCAGAAGTTGATTGATGGATTGCATCACAAATTGCTAATCAAACTACTGGGGTATGAGTATAGAATTGAGTACAAGAGAGGAAGAGAAAACAAGGCTGCTGATGCATTGTCCAAAATACCTCAAGAAGAATCAAATATGGCAATATCGGTTGCAGTTCCTGAGTGGATAAATGAGGTGATTCAGAGCTACTCCGGAGATGAGCAATGTAAGGAGATAGAAACTAAACTGCGACTGGATATGGAGGGTTTACCTCCTTATACGCTGACGAATGGCATATTGAGATACAAAGGCAGAATTCTTGTGGGAAGTGGTTCAGATCTAAAGGCGAAAGTTGATTGAATCTTTTCATAGCTCGGCTTTTGGTGGACACTCAGGGGAGAGAGCAACATATAGAAGAATCAAACCATTGTTTTACTGGCCACAAATGAAGAAAATGATCTCTGAGTTCATCAAGACTTGTGCAGTCTGTCAAAAGAATAAATCCGAAAATGTGCCTTATCCTGGGTTACTTCAGCCACTGCCTGTGCCTGATATGGCGTGAACCCGTATTACCATGGATTTTGTGGAGGGATTGCCAAAATCTGAAGGTAAAGATGTTGTCCTGGTTGTAGTTGACAGATTCACTAAGTACTCGCATTTTATTGCATTGAGTCACCCATATTCTGTACAAGAAGTATCAAAACTCTTCCTGGATAATGTGTACAAGTTACATGGGTTGCCAATGGTGATAATCACAGATCGAGATCAAATTTTCACCAGCTCTTTGTGGAAGGAGTTATTCAATGCATTGGGAGTTAAAATTCGGTTTAGCAGTGCATATCACCTGCAAACTGACGGGCAAACAGAGAGAGCAAATCAATGTTTAGAAAACTATTTGCGCTGCATGGCTTTTGTAAACCCCAAGAAATGGAATGCCTGGTTGACACAAGCGGAGTGGTGGTATAATACTTCCTTTCATACTTCTTTGAATACTACTCCCTTTCAAGCACTGTATGGGATGCCACCTCCTCTAATCACTGAAAATGTTCTATTTGAACATACCACTGAAGAGGTTATTGGAAGAATCAGAGATTGGCATACTGCCACCCAAGTAATTAAAGATAACCTGGAAAGAGCAAGTGCTCAGATGAAGTTCTTTGCTGATAATCACAGAACCGGAAGACAGTTTGATATTGTTGATATGGTCTATCACAAGGTCCAACCCTACAGGCACAATGCATTGGGATTGCATAAGAACCTTAAGCTGCATTCGAAATTCTATGGGCCATTCCGTATTATAGAAAAGATTGGCAATGTTGCTTACAAGCTCCTGCTACCTGAGGGATGCATGATTCATCTAGTTTTTCACGTTAGCCAGTTAAAAAAGTATGTCGGGCCAAAAGCAATTCCTAGTAAAGAATTGCCGTTGATTGATGCTGAGGGAAACATACAGGCAGAAGCAGCTGCAATCCTAGAGAGAAGAATGGTTCCTCGCAACAATGCACTTGTGATTCAATGGAAGATTCTATGGTCTAACTTACCACCAGAAGCATCCACTTGGGAAGACGCCGTGTATCAGTTCAACAAAACCTATTATGAATTTTTTTACATTTTAGATAGGTCGTATTATTTACATTTTAAATAAAAATATAAATTTATTTTATTTTATTTTAACCTATAAATTTCAGATCAAGCAGCAATGCAGCGAGAGAAAAGAATGCGATGCCAATCCGGCAATCCCCACGCCGCGCTCGGCTCCCCGGTTTCCGCTGAGGCTCCCGCCAGCGCCGCTACTGCTCCTAACCGACGGCGTCAACGCGGGGTTAGCAACTTGACGGCGCCGTTGGGGTGGATCCTCTGCGGCGCGCGCACGTACGGATGGCCCGGGCCCTGAGGCGTCCGGGTCACGAGCAGGTGGGCCCCCGCGGTACAGGGGAAACGGGAAAAGTTCCCGGCCTCCAAGGCAGCAGAGAGAATCCACTCTGTTCCGATCCTCTTTCGGGTGGGGCCCACGCCCGCGCGCTCTCCGAGGCCTCTTGGCGCCAAACCCCGCCGAAAAATTTCGGTTTCCCTCCTTATCTTCTCTCCTCATGCAAAACCCATCCCCCCCCTCTGCCCTCCCGCGCGTTCTCTCTCTCTCTCATCCCAGCTACGTCTCTCGATCTCATCACCCATTCCTTCCTTCCTTTGTGGGGAGAGAGACAGAGAGGAGAAATCTCTGTCGTGGCCTCGTGGGCGTGCGGTTGCGGCTCCGCTCGTTGAATTCATCCCCCATTTGGCTTTTGTTGTTGTTGTTGTTGTTGCCGGGTGGGTTGGGTCTTCTTTTGCAGGAAGGAGTTGAATCGAGCGAGCATGGGAACTGGCTCCTGAGCTGCTGCTGCGTATCTGGTAACCCCCCATCAATCTTTGCTTCTAAAGGCCGCTTCTTTAGTCCTTTTTTCCATGTGTTTTCTTGTGCTATTGGTCGCGGTCTGTGATTGATTAGATAGATGGTGAGCGTGTCTGGGGGATCGGTGGGTAACTTGTGCTTTGGGAATGAAGCCGGGGGGGTTCTAGAGTTGTGGCGTTTTTTTGATGCATGTTTCTAGCGACATGGATATACGTTTTTGACTGTTTGTGTGTGATCATTCCTGATCTTCGAGATCTACTGTAAAATGGAGATCTTTAATAGGAGTGTGATTTTGTGATGTGATCCTATTATGGTGCCTCAGATACGGTTATGGGGATTTTGCAGAACGTGGCGGAATGAAGCCCATCGTTAGCCAGTTAGCCTCTGCTCTGGTTGTACAATTTTTGGTTACTTGGTACTACCTCCAATTCCAAATGGGGGAGTCCATGCTGGTCAAATATTTGTTTACGTTTGGCCATCGATATAAAGAATTTCCTAGATTGACAACATGAAATTGATATTACTAGATCTATCATGAAACTTTCATAATGTATAATTATTAATTACTTTTGTTTGAAACAACATATTTCCATAGAAATTGATGGGAGGGAGTAATATGATTTTGTTTTTGCAATTATGTCATGAAGTTTTTTTCCCGTGGGTTCTATGCAAGCTGCTAATTTGGTTAATCATGAGTGGGCGCCTCTTCAAGTAGTTAGCTTTCAGTGAGAACTGTATCAACGCTGTCAATATTTAGTACTGGTGTACTCAATTAGCCAAGCTAGTGTTAGCAAATTTATAATATCATATTTATGGCAGTCTTCTATGAGCGTAGACATGCCAGCACGTGCTACTCCCTCGCCTCCATTCACAATTACAAATCAATATACTAATGCTATTGATAGTCTTGTCTAGATTAAAATTGAAGGTGTTGATCTTTTCTAACCCTTTTCTTTTCTTAATCTGTAATATCCTTGTGAAATGCTTGAGACAGTCTGTCAATGATGTCCAGATTTCTCTAAAAAAAATTCATAATAGGCTCTGTTGAACTGATACACGGAAGAACAGTCATGCCCGTTAACTAATCTGCAAAACTCTTCATTTTTTGAACCTAATTTTTCATGTATAAACATTTTTTCTTCCAGTGTAAAGGGTATATGTTGTTGCGAATTTCAACTTTGCTGCATGTGGTGTTATCATGTTCTGTGTTGATTTGTTTAGGTGTTTACCATTTAATGCATTCTAGAACCTGAAACATTAAGTCACAATGTTATCACTATACATTACAAACAATACATCCAAATAATCAGCATGAGCTTATTTGGTGGCATGTTCTGTTTAGCTATTTCACGTTAATCTTGGCAGTTTCTGTTCAATAAATTCAAACTACAATTACCTCTGGAGCTCCACCTACAGGCACTTTAGGAAAACATTTGGATTTTGGAGTGCTTGTAATATTAAAAATACGGTGTTGCTTGTGTTCTTGTTAAATGATGGATATAAGTGTGAACATAGAGTATTTTTATTGTATCTGGGTGTTTTTCCGCTTAGCCAGTTGTCACATGGGATTTTAGTTTATTCAAAGTGAGTGGATTGCATAAAAACACCTCCCCATTCTTTTTCATGCTTAACTATCACAATGTCCTAATTCTGACCCAATCTAGGGAGATGTGGATGCTTGCCTGTTGTTTATCTAGCATAGGCCATTGTTTCACAGTTTCTTTTCTTCCTCCTAAAAAGCATGAATCTTGCTACAGAGAAAGCTCTATCTGAAATTATAGTATTTCTTTGTATCACTCTTTCAAAGATAGTATTTCTTTGTATCAACTGCCAAGATACACATACCTGTTTTGGACATTTAGGGCCTGTTTGTTACAGCTCTATATCCCAGTTTCACTTGAGATCTGAAACTTGTAGGCTAAAATAAAGTGAATTAAGTTTATATTTTTGATCTAAAATGTAAACAAAATGATCCATCTAAACACTACTTACAACTCCAGCTCCACGGATCTATTGGAGCTAGAGCTCTACCAAACACACCCTTATAGTGAGTTTGCCTCTTCTGTTATAGTTATTTCGCTGTTGTCGTCAATGCTTAATTTTTTCGTTCCCTTGTACTGCAGCTGGGAGATGAAATTGGAAGAGAATCAAAGTTTAGCAACATCTGTCGCTTTGAAGTTTCTTGCGAATTGCAGCCATCATGGGGTCTGGATCAGTGACACTGAAGCAAAAGAAACGAGTGAAACATACAAAGAACAAGTATTTGAAACCTGGTGCCCTGGCTCAGATTCGTTATAGTAGGAGCACAAGCAGGGACATAGGGAAGAAAAGGATTCTGTTGAACGTGGAGAAGGGTGAGCTGGAGATTTTGCCACAGGGTGAGGTTGTCTGTGAGGGCACTACACCAATTTTATCCCCTACAAGACTCAATTTTGAGCCATTTAGTGGCATTAAGGGGCAGATATTGCCAAGAACTCCGAGGACTCCTCAAGCAGCTGAATTTGATGGGCATTCAAGACTTGAATCACTTCCACTTGATCTGCTGGTATGGAATTGAAACCACCTCTTTCTTAACTTCAATGTGCATTGTATTGGTTCTAAACCTGATTGCATTGTTTTATTGCAAAGATCAAGATAGTGTGTTACTTGCACCATGACCAGCTGAAGGCTGTTTTCCATGTTTCAAGAAGGATCCGAAAGGCAGTAAGTACCATCTTTTTTACTTGCTGCATCCTTTATTAGTCCAGTTAATAAGGTCTTGTCCTTACTTTGGCACCTCTAGTTACCTCTTCAATCTTAATGCTCGTTAAATCATGAACTAGATAATGTTTTGATGCACAGTAAATGAGGTCCGCTCTTACAGGCTACACTCTCACTTTTTGTACGTTGTTGAATGATATTCATGTCACCTGCCTAACAAACTATCTGCCATGGCATCTGTCCTGCTAAACGTTATTTGTTCTTGCATTAATTACATAGGCCTACATGAATTACTTGCAGTTTCCAGTAACACTTCCAAATTTTGCGTAGCTCTTAAGTCATTTCTATACTTGTCAATTACTTCAGTGTTTTTGCATGTTCAGCATTCTATTTATTGTCTTAGTTTGCATGCTCAACTTTCTTTTTATTGAGTTAGTTTGCATTCTCAGCTGCGCTGTATTTTTTTTTTTGTTTCCATTCCCATACTCACTTTTATTCTTGTGAACTAGGTTGAACTAGCCAGACAAAACCATTTCAACTACACCACTCCAGATCGCAGCAGACAGGAACTGCTCCAAAACAAGACTCCTCTCCCGACAGAGCACTGGCCTTTTATGAGGTTAGCCATAACACATTTGTTCTCCAAGTAGTGTTTATTGATTTGATTCACTCTAATCTGTTCTACCACTGAATTTTCAGTAGAATAGATGGCAAGGATGTGAGGGTTTGCACCCCCAGGACCCCAAAGGCTCCAAAACATGCTCCTCGGCTTGCACGTCTTAAGCTGCTCGATGTGAAGCCAATCACAGCTGTTCTTTTCCCGGAGTCTTCATTGCCATCAAAGCGCCTGCGCCGTTCAATGCCACCAGGATTGCCAAGGCCTGTATCGAAAGCTGCGGCCTCGCCTAGAGTTTTACTCTATGAGGAGGAGCTTTGCGAAGCGGTGGCGCAGAATAAGCTTCTGTGAAGCTCCAAGGATTGGGTGCAACCAACGTTATGTTATTGCTTCCATCTCATAATGTATAGTTTTATCTAAGTAATGTCCCTGGGTGTGATTTTTTTGCCTGGTGGCACCTAGCTGCCATCTTAGATGATCATGGTCAGGTTAGGCAGTTTTAGACTAGTCATTAGCTTGCCACACTCCTATGCTCATTAGTATCAGAGTTTGGTTTATTCCTGGTATATGTATATACTACTTATAAATGTACCGGTAAAGTATCTAGAGCCAATAATAACTTTTTGCTGTTCTGTCTATCTGGATTCTGGAGGCATTGCTTTGGTATATTCTGTGCCTTCTATTAGTTGAAATCATGTTGAATCTTGTGCAGTGTGTTAATGAGGTCTGAACTCCGAGGAGCTGCTTAATTTGGGCGTTTCCAAACAGGTGGTGAAGTTTGATGATGCCAAATATTGGCATTGCCTGTTTATACTGGCTCGCTGAACCCCTTCTCCAATTCGACCATCATTTTCTAGAATTGGATTATGACTATCGTAGGAATTTCATTCGGCAAATGAAATCTAAGCCGCATTTTGTGTAGTTGGAGTTGCGCCCATCAAGTACTGGAAATTGTATATCTCTCGTTGAAACAGGCTAGCAGACACAGCAGTGGTCTGCACATGCCCATGAGATCTTCACAGTATAAATTGCAGCAGCGATATTGAACTGCCGTGGCTGCACTACAGCTACGAAACAATGATAAAATTCAATTTCGGGAGAACATCAAGGTGCGGCAGAAGTTAACGAAGCACGAGCCGCCCAATTTTAGCACCAGAATCTCCAGTTCGGTCGCGTCTCACGTCAGAATCCGTATCGATTTGTGATCTGTGTAAGGAGCAGATCGTAGGCTCTCTCCGTAAGATGGTAGGTGTCCCAGAAGAGGAACTTGTTGACGTCAGTGCAGGCATGCGCCGTGTATCTGTTGCACGTCAGCGTGACCTCGAACACCCCCGTGCCGCAGCACCCTCGGCTGGACACCTCGAATCCTACAAGCAGGAGACCGGAGAAAGCCGATCGGAAACCGGTTAGAAAACGGCGTGCGCGATCCCGCGGTTTCGACGCGGAAACGAGGCGTCTTTACGCCGACGAGCCGTGTGCTTGTCAGTTACCGTAGGCTTCCGGCCGCTGTATCATGTCGAGCAGCGGCGTGTAGAGGTCGATGTACTTGAGCACCGAGCCCGGGAGCACCGTGCCGTTGAGCCGCCTGATCTCCTTCTCGAGCTGGGCGTTGTACACGGCGGCCGCCTGGTTGTACAGCGACACGCATTCCCTCTCGAGCCCGCCGGCGTTGGTCCGCTGCGACGGCACGCACCCGATCGGCGGCGCGCCGGCGATGTTCACCCGCCGCGCGCCCATGCCGTACATCTTCTGGCAAATCGGTCGATCGATCGACGTGAGTGACGCGCAATGTGGTGTGCAGAGATATGTGTGCTGCAAATTCGTTGCTGTGTTTGATTACCCGGATGAAGTCGGAGGCGCACTGGACGACGAACTCGATGTAGGACTCGAGGTCGTAGTTGCGCCGGAACGGCGTGGTGAAGTAGGTGTTGGCGAGGTCGTCGGTGCCTGTGACCACCATGTACAGGCTTGTCGAGACGATTTCCGTGGCTCGCTGCGCGCCGGCGATGCCCTTGATCTTCTCCTTGTACTCCTTGAACAGGTCCAGCTGGTTGTCCATGGTGAGAACCGACTGAAACAGCACAGTGGAAATTCCATTAAGATCATGAAGATAAAAATGGCCTTCCAAGTTCAGTGTTCCTGGAGATGTTGCTGTGGTCAGTGCTGACCACGAGCTCGCCCGTGAGGGGGTCGAATCCGCAACCACCGGAGGCGAAGCTGACGCCGGTGAGGAGGTCCCAGTCGCTGAGCTGCGTGCCGAGGTACGCCGGCAAGTACTGCTTGATGCCCATCTGGGTGGCTGCATCAAACGACAGGTTTACAATTTCTCGGTAAAACTCTGATCACCGCATGCTATCGTCAGTACGTGCCATATGCTGATATGCACGAACAGAGTGGAGGTCCGTGCCATACCGAGGATGTCGCCGGGGACCTTGCCATTGCTGAACCTGCCGGTGGCGTTGTGGCCGGGGAAGTCCTGGCCGTAGGGCGGGAAGTTGCACCTCACCAGGGTGGTGATAGCGTTGTTGTTGCCCGGGTCCACGATGGAGTCCCCGAACACGAACAGCGCCGGCGCCCGCGTCTGGTTCGACGAAGAGGCCGCCGCCGCCGGCGCAACGGCGGCCGACGTCGTCGCCGATGCAATACAGCAAGATTGACGCAGAAGCATTAACGCCATCAGCGCTATGAGATGGCGTGACGCTGCAGAGGATGCTCCTCCGGCCGTGCATTTGCTCGCCATGCTGAGCCCCCGCGGTGTCAGTACTCTACTGCTCTGCCTGATGCTGTTCCTCTCCTTTTGCAGCTACTTTTTGGGTAAATATAAGAACACAAGATTGCATGATGGGAAACAATTAGTTGGAGAGACTTTCTCTTGATGGTTAGCTTGTGTGTTTTCCTCTCCATTTCTTGCAAGATAGAGGTAGTGTACTTGTTTCCTGGCAACGATTCACAAGTTTTGGCTACCTTCATTTTTCTTTGAAGTGAGGCTCAGCTGTCTGAGCCATTTAATTGAACATGATAATCGATGTTCATGTTACATGTAGTGTAACGAATTTTGCAGTGTGGGTAGTACTAGTAACTCTTTTTTACACAGATAGTACTAATAACTTGGGTCACTCTTAACAGTAACAGAGGGAGTTATGGTATCTCAGTATAAATTTTGATGCTTCCTCTGTCCAAGATTATAAGACGTATTTTTTGAATAGTCTTGTCGACAAACATATGGCGTATTTTATATTTCAATACAAAATTATTATGATGTCCTCTTTATGCAAAGTTATATTTCTACATACATGCATTCAATATAGTGCCTAGTGACAATAATTAGAGATATTATAGTCATTCTAAATATTTTCTTCGCCTATACGCTAGGAATAAATAAACTTGGACGGAGGATCGTGTAACAATAAACCTTGTAGCAGCCTAGCGATTAACCAGTGAAACAATGTCAAACCAAACCCCTCTCAGTAACACGTCTGTGGAACAGCTGCGAGTTTGGACGTGCAAAGAACGCAGAGGACGCGTAGCATGGTGGAGTGCATGTACATCTTCGTACCAACCCCAGCAAACTCCCGACTTTTGGCGTAAAACACACGGAGAGAGAGAGAGGAGGAAACCATGTAAATCAGTAGAATGAATTGGTTTTGTCGGTGAATATAGGTTGAATTTCTCGCTTTCGATTTGCTCGACTCAAATTTAATTTTTGAAGTCACTGGACAGATTTTTATTTTCAAGAAACCCGTCTAAAGTAAAACCCATCAAAAGTACGCGCCCGTTATCATGTTACTGGTTATGCCCGTATATGGAATAACCAGTAACATCTCTAAACAGCTTTTGAAAGTTTCCGTTGGTGAAAGGTGGGCAATATACCCATATTTGGCTGCTTCCTCTTAGGATCTATTTGTTTTTATTTTTGATTCTGAATTTTGGCCTCAAAAACAAAATAAAAAATAAACAACATGATTTTAGAAACCGATTATCACAATCTAATCCACCCATATACACTAGAATATACAATCCAATTCATATGTGTTTTTGGATTCTAACTTTTAGAGAATCAACTTCTCTACAGCAGAATCCAAAATCAAATTTTAGATAATCCAAATAAAAAACAAACTGGCCCTTCGATTCTGTAGACCCATGATGTTGGTTCAAAGTGAGTTGTAGGGCTGTTTGGTTGCCGTCTCGCACGAGTTTGACTGCGGGAGTCTGCACCGCTCTAGCCTAGCTCTGGTGAAACGGTCATGGAGCTCGTTTCCCACGAGCCTAGCTACGAGTGCTTTGTATATCGTACTGGTCTGGCTCCGCACTGCGCACAGACAACCAAACAGCCATCTTGCATATGTAGGTGCAGACTCACGCGATACAACAAACAACCAAACATTAGTTCCTTGACTCTCATGAGTTTGACCGCATGGAACCAGACAACCAAACATTCCCGTAATTACTGTTCTTACGATTGCACCAGCCAGTCTCGAATTCTCGACCGTTAGGAAATGCAATTATGTGAAATTATCAAAAACGGCGGCATTATCGAGAAAACAATTAGGTTTGTAAGACGACCCACGAGACCACAATGGATGATGGGTGGGGATCATGGATGTCATTTGGGCTAAACGCAGAAGACGTGCGGGGGTGAGGGCTATTTGGGCCGATCGATGAAGATGGCCTGGCGATTGGCAGCCTGTCGGCCTGCGAGGCATCCGTTTTGGGCGACTGCCACCGGGCCGAGCCACCCTCTGCCGAGCGACGATGAGGCGGACGGCGGCGTTGCTGCTGCGTCACGGCGGAGGTGGCCGCGGCGGCGGTGGCCGCGGCGGCGGTGTGCGGCAGGCGCTCTCCGACGTTCTCGTCTGCCCCCTGTCCAAGAAGCCTCTCAGGTAGGCGAGGCAAAACCAAGCCAAGAAAGAGTGGTGCCTCTTCTCCCTCCCCGCCGCGCGTGGTGCCCTCGGTTCCGTCCTACCCTACTTACCCACCTGTATGATTTCACTTGCCGGGCAGGTACTGCGAAGCCAGCGGGTCTCTGGTCAGCGACGCCGTCGGCGTGTCCTTCCCGGTGAGTCCCGGCGGCCTCTCTCCCACTCCGCTGACCCAGGCTGCATTGGTTGAGATGCATTTCTAATCTCATGTCCACGTGTGCCGGCCACCTGTTTGTTGTATTGCCTTAACCAAAAATACGTCCAAGAAAGAAAAAGAAAACGAATTCTTAGTGATTAGTAAGCAACCACGATTTGGAAGGGCATGCCTTTTGGTTATTGAGGAATGTTTGACATGAAGTTTTTCGATTGGAATTGTGAGGGGTGGGGCAGTAACATGTGGCCTGACTTGTGCATGCATTAACTTGCTGCAAAGAAACATACGAATGGGTGAATGTTTTGGATGCCTTATGCATCATCTTCGAGCGGGTTTCAGCAGAACCAGGGCCTGCGTAGTTTCTTGGGGAAGTTTCAGGATCAGCCAACAATGAAGTTTAGTTTATGTGGATCATGTTTTCAGAACTAAGTGGCTGTGTTATTTGTGGATCAAGACATTTGCGTGTTGTGAGTGGGTAAACTGAAGAGGGAGTGCGGGAGGAAAAAATCAATCAAAATGCACACCAAGTGGCTCACAACTATCTGATAATGACCTGGAAAGGGGAACTAATTGTTATTTGCATTTTGAGCGATAAATTTGTGAAGCACAGTTACTAGAGGAACAGATGAAAATTTGAACATTTGGAAATGCAGGATTTAAATGTGCTGTTTCTTCTAGCGTTTTATTCATATCTTCTAGCATGGATTGTCTAGCTGTTTAGCTCTCACCTCTCTTTGTCAGCAGTTGCCCATTCATCATTTTTTGCTTAATCCTTATTATGTGCTGATGTCAACTCCAGATAGTTGATGGAATTCCTTGTCTTGTCCCAAAAGATGGAAAGTTGCTTGAGGATCACCAGGAGAAATCAGAAGAATGCGGCCCTGGGGATTTTTCCACAATGAGTGAAAAATGATCCAAATGTTTGCATTTCTGTTGTGGTTAATTGGTAGTAGTCGATAAAGTTGCATTCCTGTTGTGGTTAATTGGTAATAGTCGATAAAGTTATTGAGAATAACACAGCAAAGGGGTGTTTGGATTAGGGGTATTTTATTGAAATGTTTTAGGATCTAAAAAAACTTTCAAGGAATTACTACTCATCCAAATAGGGCCCAAGTGTGCTCTTCAAATTGTTGCTTCCTGTAGTAAATCATTCCCCTCATGATGTGCGCTGACAATTTTGCTCAAGAGAATGAAGCCGTTACATGATTACTGTTGAAAAGGCTTCTAAGGTTTCTGATTATTTATCTAGTCTTGGTGTTTCATATTCAGCAGCATCTTCTCCAAAGAATATTGAGATCATCGCACTGCGAGCATGTGATGAGCGTAACAAAATTGGTGACAGTTGTTTCTCCATGTTTTTGGTGGAGTAATTGTTTTATTAATCCTGATACCACCAAATCAGTAGGACCCTGGACCCCAAGTTACTCTTGCATTTGCATTACGAAGTTTTTTTAGACCCATTAGGAAGTAACTATTTCGACTAATGTTTCAGGATGCAAGTATCTGCACCTGAAATGAGATACATGTGCTGTCTGTATTCTCAGTCCAGTGTAAATATTTGGGAGGATTCCCTGGAACCGACCATGGATATTCTATCAAGAGAAAGAAAGAAAGTGAACAGCGAAAGCTACCTTGTAAAGCCAAGAGAGCAACGAAAGCTGGAGTACCTGCCGAAGAAAAGTTGGTATCAGAGAACAAAAAGAAAAACCTTGCATCTGTCATACATGTACATGCAGTTCTGCATAGCATCCAACAACCGTTGCATTCCATGCCATATGCCACCAGTTGACTGAAAGGAACGTCGCATGGACTGAGATCTCACCCTGCCATGCCTATGTAGCATCTGTTCCTGCAAAATTGCAAGTGCAATCTACGAAGCTTTTTCCAAATGAAATGGGATTCCATTATAATGAGAAATTCGTGGAGACATGAGCGATGTGACATGCCACGGAGAGAGCTATGATCGGTGACGGCTCACCTTCACCTACATTCTACTGGGAAGAATAGCTCCAGTCAGTGTACCTAACCACTAATCACTCGCTCGCTCGATGACCATTCCTCCCATTCCCTGCAGGTTACTGAAGTTGCGTTGCGTAGCCATGGGAAAAGCTCCCCGGCTTTTGTGCTGATGAAGCAACAGGCAGGCAGGCTAGCTCACTCGACACATCTGCCTGGGGAGCTGCAGCCGGCAAGGCCTGACATGCAGATGCAGCCCCCGATTAAGTTATTATATTCCTGGTAGCTAACGAGACATACACAAGAGAAAAAGCTCTCCCTTTCCAAATACGTCTTCCCTTTGTCAAGGTATCTGTGTACTGTCTAGTTTTTCCTTGACAGGTCAAAGTATTGGATGAGTTAGTTGATGCATATAACTCAATACAGTTTTGAGAGCCAAGCATACTAAGTTCGAGACCGGGATGTTTGCAACCCACTTCGAGTCCATGAAGTAAGCCGAGGCATGCCACTTTAGCTTTTTACTCCTATGGTTGGTTTTTGATCTGACGGCCGGGACAGGCTGCTGCAGCTTCTAACACTGTAGCTGATCGATCTGGGCCCCCTACACCGGATCTTTGTACCTGAATTCTCCTGTCGGGTCAGATATACGAACGATATTGTCGCTTAGTTGCTTCGCTCCAACCTTTCGCATCGCAGAAGCTTTGTATCCAAGGAAAGGAAGAGAGAGAGACAGAGAAAGACTGGAGTTTTAGGTGCACCTTCTCCATCCCAATCGCTAATGATTCTATATGATCCCAAACACACACTCGCACACTCGCACTCACCTTGTGAGCCATAGCGATCCATTCTCAGATGCTGGTCCACTCCTCGCCGCATTAGATTGTGATGATGATGAGCCACGTGGTGGCGCTCCTCTCCTCGGCTCTCTCCGGCGCCGGCGCCGGCGCCGGCGCAGGTGGGGCGGTCGGGAAGGTGGCCGGCGGTGAGCAGTGCCGCTGTCGGTACGACGACCACCCGGCGGGGTGCTGCGTGTGCATATCGAGGTTCCGCGACGGGGAGGAGATACGGAGGCTGCCGTGCGGCCACGCGTTCCACCGGGACTGCGTCGACCGGTGGCTGGCGTTCTGCCGGCGGACGTGCCCGCTCTGCCGCCTGCACATTGGCGGCGGCGTGGCGGCCGCGGGGCTGGATGAGCGCGAACAGCTCAGCGATGATCTTGTCATCTGGTTCTCTTCTCTCTTCGTCGCCGGCTTGTAGAATCGATCGTAGTATGTGATCCTGCATGCACGCACGGGGCATCTTAATTTGCTTATTTACTTTGATGTCTTCCTCGGTTCTTCCCTTGTGATAACTGTTGATTCCGAGGTTACATTTCTTCCATCTTCCTCGCGGTATTATATCAACTTTCTCTTGGTTGTCAATACAACCTTAGTAGTAGAGCACAATGTTGTTGTGGGTTTGAAGCCCAATTCTCGTTTTTAAAACCGTGCATTCTCATTGTTTATGTCGATATCCATTGAACCAACTATGTCCACGTATGATTCATACCAGATACACGACTTACGGATCTTAAAGTAGATCTAACGTTTCATAATGTGGATGCTTTTTATCTCAAAAAACATCTGGGTGATGTTTATCAAAACCTCATATAATATAACACGCAGAAGCGAGTTGGATTCAGTGGAGGGAGAGAGTTGGCACGGTCCGATTTGATCACTTTCAGGCCTTCTTCTCCTATGTTTGGACTATTTTCTTCAGCGAGTCGATCAGGAACCCCATTTTAGCCCTTCTTCTCGAGAAGAAGCAGTACCGGAGAGAACTGCTTGGATCCGGGCGTTTCTACTTCTACCCCTCGTCGTACGCTTGCTCCACTGACAAACAGTTCAGAAAAAGGGGACCAATAATCCTAGTTTGTTAGTAGCATCAATTCCTATTCCAAAAGAGAGAAAAAATGGGGCCAACCAGCACCCTAACCAACTCTCTTATATTAGTTTAGTTCATAATTTAGAAATGATGTCTCGTCGTGTCAGAAAGGGGAAAAAAAAAAAAAAGAAAGTAGCTGGCTTTGGGGTTTGATCATCAGTGTTGGTTTGTGTAACAATGGTTTGTATATAAGCTGCCCTCGCTTTTGCTTCGCCAGCATTGCCGCCTTTTCCCATCCTACTGTTGTCAGTTTAGTGATACAGTGATAGTACATCCCGGTTTAGCAGATCACAGCACATTGTTTAACTTCATCTCTAAGCCTCGGACTGCAACTTTCGGGTGATGTCGGCAGGCAGTACAACCGATTGCTCACGGTACAGGGTTTGAAATTTCGTTTTATGTTAATATCTCGGGTGGGCGAAATTCGAAATTTTCACCGAGATCTCAAAATTTTGGATAAATTTATGACGAAATACAAAAATCAAAATTCAAAACTGTTTTTTTTTCAACCGAGATTTTGCCGAGAAATACCAAAATCTCGTTGAGATTACCTGCGATTTCGGTAAAATTTAACCGAGCGAAAAATAGTGCAAAACATGTTAATTTTTTTAATTTTTTTTTGTGGATGGTCTAGACATATCACTAATATTCTCATAAAAATTTTAGATGATATCAAGCCTAAGAAATTTTTAAATATTCTGATAGTGGTATTGTCCCGATGCTGATCAACAAATTCGAACCGAATGAAAAATGGAACAAACCACGTTAAAAAATTTTGAATTTTTTTTGTATGGTCCTGATGCATCAATAATATTGTCATAGAATTTTTAGCTGATGATCTATCTTCAGGAAGTTTAAAAAATTCTGAAAGTGTTACTATCCTGATAAAAGCCTTATCAGCAAGCGGTTGAAAAATAGTACAAACCACGTTAGAAAATTTTGAAATTTTTTTTGCACGGTCCTGATACATCATCCATGTTTCATAAAATTTTCAGATGATGATAAAGCTTCAATATTTTTTAAAAATTATGACAGTGCTACGTTTAGATAAAAGCCCGATAATCACTATATAGATTTGCTTGAGTAACAAAAAAAGGTTTAGAATTTTTGAAACTTTTATAGAAGGGTGTTAAGTCAATTATTAAGCTCTCAGAAATATTTTGGATCATCATCACATGCCAATGAAAGCTCTCATAAATATTTTGGATCATCATCACATGGCAGTGAAATTATAAAATTCTTATAGGGCACTGTACCATTTATGTTCTTTCTGTTTTTGATTTTGAAATATAACAAATAAAGTTCAATGCTTATATAGATTTATTTGATTGAGCAAACAAAAAAGTTTAATTTTTTTAAAAAAATTTAGAGAATGATACTGAGGCAATTTCTTTCATAAAAATTTTGGATCATGATCACACTCGAGCAAATTTATAAAATTCTAACAAGGTTGCTATCTCAGTTATGTTCATTCTATTTTTGATTTTTTTTAAAGATAACAAATAAAGTTCAATTCTTTTGAAATTTTTTCGTGTATGATCCTACACTGCTATAGATAGTAACATAAAGTTTTTAGGTCATGTTCAAGCTTGTACAATTTTATAAAAATCTGAGGCGTGGCTAAGAATAGCAGGGGATGGTTTGGTGCCTGCCAGTAGACCTAGGGCGACGAGAGTCTGTTGTTAGGTTTTAAGTTTTTTTGGGTGTACCGATGGGCCCAAAATCCAACACAATGTCAATGATCAAGGTTATGAGTTTGAAGCTATTGTATTCTAATACCTATTTTTATATGCATCAACTTCTCATATCGGATCAGAGTTTTGTAAGATACGCCACAAGTGCGTATTCTTAAGAACAAAGAAGATGAATCTCGTAAAGATAATTTAAATAACGATGTTGAAATAACTACGATGAGATAGATATTTGGTGAAGTAGACTATAAATTCTTTAACAACAACCTCAAAAGAATACAATGTATTATTGTTCTCTCACAACTTCTCGAACCTCTTAGAACCCTTGAATCCTTACCCTATATAAGAATCTAGTGCTAAAATAATAACCTTGTCTCAATCCTCTTATGTATCTCTTGCTTTGGGTGAGTTGATTTGTAGCTTTTTGGTTATTTGGATTCTCCATAACCACCTATAGGTTTATATAGCATTGTTAGTCCTCATCCAAAGCAAGTAGAAATCATACTCTGAAAAAAGTAAGAACTATATTCCTATTAGCATTTATCTATCACACCTTTCTAAATTTAAAAAACTAGATATGAATCACCGTAATTGCGAAAGTCAATTTTGAGAAAAGATATACTATAGAAATTGAAGAACCTATTGGGTGAGACCAAGAGGATGCAAAAAATCTTGATAATCACCCAATAAGCTCAAAAATCAATTGGTTTGCAGCAATTATCGACTGATATTCATGGAAAATTGGCATCTGATTGCAAAATGGAAAGAAAATGAAGGAACATTGGGAAAATTGCGTAAAATTGAAAACCGTTCGATCACATAGAACTGTCAGTAATAGCCCTGGAGAAATTGTAAGAAAATTGAATAAAATTTGAATAAATCATAATTAATCTATAAAACATCTCAGAGAAATTTTAACAAATTTTGAATTCATTCAGTTCTTTTGTAAAATAAAAAAAGTAATTAATGAAAAGGAATAAAGACACCGTCATATTTTTATAAAAATTTACAAGATTGATCATACTCTAAAATTTTAATAGAATTATAAATAGTGCCCAAGTATCATGTGATAAAATTTTCATAAATATTAGACATCATTTATTACCACTAGAAAATCAACAACGAGAAGAGCATATACAAATATAGTAGTACAAGAAGAATTTTAAAAAATATATAGGTATGATAATCATCTTAAAATTTTACTTAATCATTAGCATTGCCTCACCTCATACAATTTTTTTTTTATAAATATTAGACTTCATTTATTTCCCCTAAAAAATCAAAAATAGAAGAGCATATATTATAATAGTAGCACTATCAGAGTTTTAAAAAAATACACATGCCTGATAATGATTAGAAAATTTTAAAGTGTCATTAGCATTTCCTTAGGACCTCACACAAAAATTTTCAAAAATTTTAATATGTTTCCATAATTTTTGTTGAAATTTTCTATTTTTTAATTTAAAATTGAATTCCATCGGTTTATCGAACGGTTTCAAAAGACAAAACAGATCGATATGCTCAAAAATCTTGATTTTCGAGTGATTTTTGTTGATTTTGTGAACCCTAGTGAGAACACTGGAACGAAGAATTCAGTAACTAGGTAATTATTGAAGGAATTTGGTTTCTTAAATTTCAAAAAAAGAAAAAAATGAGGAAATTTAAGGATGGTCCAATTGGGCAGACTGGCCCATCGGGCCAAGCTGGCCTAGGTGACTGGGATAAGGCACCAAGTGTTGGTGCGCTACCCTAGACCACATCCATAGAAGAAATAGGAGGAGGCGGCGACGACCAAGTGAAAGTTCAAACTCTATTAATTTGATTTTGGTGTTAATGAAAAATCTAATATTGAGACTAACTCTTTTGATAATTATAATATTGATTAGTCTCAATTGTTAATTAATGATAAATTCTTTCATGAGACTAACTCTTTTATTGAGCTTAACTTTTATTAGTCTCTTTTAAATGAAAAAGATAGAAATACCAAAGGTATGAATTCAAATTCATATTATCATATCTTGTTGCATTCCTTGGATATAATATTCATGATCATATTGATAAATCCAAATATGAGTCTAACTCTTTTATTGAGTATATCGTTGATTAGTCTTATCTCAATATTGAAAAATGGAAAACCCAAGGTATGCACTCGTATTCATTTTATAATATCTTAATGCATATTTTGGATTCAAGTTAAAGGATGAACTCTACCATTATTTAGACATTAAGATGTGCATGAATATTTCAATTCCATATATACATGAATACACATATTTAGGAGGAGTTCATACTTTACCTTGATGTTTCAATAGTATTGATCTAATTCATTCTTTTATATCAAGGATCATTATTTTGAAACAATCCTTTGAGTATATTTAACTTGTGTAGTTGTAGTATACTCATGGCAATATAGGATAAACTCCAAAGCAATCAAAAATTGAATATGTGCATATTGATTCAAATTCAATTATTTGTATGCACACATGTAATGGAGTTTATTCAATAATTAATGGTTATAAGAGTATTGATCCCTTTCCACCTCTCCATATAAATTGAATCATTTCTTTTAGATTCCATCGAATTGAGTATATGAAACTTGTGTAGTTAATATATACTCGTGAAAATTTAAATTCAATTTAAATTATATTCGGTTGCCATTCAATTAACAAAGGATTAATCATGTGTTGATGGTTCATGTTGTTGATCTTAGGGAAATCGAAAGTTCTTGAGTATATAAAGCATTAGTTGCATTAGTATATTCAAGACACAATTAATCTTTCAATCAATTTATCTTTGGTTGTGGTCAATCATCAAAGGAAAAGGTCAAAAGATCTTGGGAGCATCCATTATGTGTTAATAGAGTGCATTGATGATTGAGATAACCATGTGTTTTGGACTAACACTTTCAATGAGTTTGAAATAGGTTAAGTCTAATGTTGAGATGGATAAATAGGACAAAGGCATCATCATGTGTTGATGAGCGTCAAGAGAGGATCCTGAAGTTAAGGCAAGGGGAGTTCATCATGTGTTGATGAACAAGACGAAGATCCCAACTTGAAAAAAAGATGATCGGTCATCATGAAAGCTCCAAGTGGTTGCTAGAAGCAAATGTATAACTAGCTAGGGCTAAGCTTGTGTTCCTAGTCTTTTACCGGTCTCGGTGTTTGGATGAGAGACCAGATTACTAGTTAAGTGCCGTACTATTAAGAAGGGTTGAGACTTTTAGCTTGAGTTTCATCATGTGTTGATGAACTCAATTCGGTTCACTCTAACTCACTCTCTTATTTAGATTTTGCATGAGCTAAGTATTTACATGTGTTGTAAATAAAGGAGCTCATACTTGCTTCTTATTGAATCTTAATCGATTTGGTTTTTACATAGAGCTATGGATTTGCATGTGTTGCAAAAGGGAGATGCTCATGTAATGTAGTTTATGCTTTGTGTTTGCAAAATGTATTTTTGCAAAATATTGATTTATTATTTGCAAATGTGTTTTACAAATAAGCTAGAGGTTATAGGTTTCGATCCTAGAGCATGTGTTGGTATTTACAAATATGTTTTGCAAAGTGTTGGAATCATGTGTTGATCCTTACATAGCTAGAGGATTGATCTCATAGGTTTTTGGTTTATTTGTAAATGTATTTTGTAAATTATTTTGATTATGAGTTGATAATTACATGGCTCAATATTTGATCTTATTGATTTTTTCTAGCTTGTAGTCACGTTCTTGATACTATATGAGAGATTTTGAGAAATCAAATTTTAGACTTGAATGACTACATTAGAGTCATTGTTTTTATGATGTTTAAAAATATCTATGGTTGTTTAAATCTTAAAAATAGGTGAAGATTGTAGCTCTCGTGATAAGCTTCACATAGAGTCCAAAATCACCTAAATCGAAGTTCGGAGTAAAAATTATGAGTGTTTTAGTGCTGAAACAGTGGTAACACCGCCCCTACACGGTCCTAGAGGCGGTACTATCGCCCTAGAGACAGTGTAAAAATTTCAGAACATGTCTTTTTAGCTCAAAAAAAAGAAAAAAGGCCCGGTGCTACCACCCGAAGCCCGGTAGCACCGGATGGTAGCACCGGATTTTCTGAGTAACGGCTAGTTTTTCTAGCTGTTGTCCTAAAGGCTGGTGCGGTAGCACCGGGTTTGCTGCACTTTTTGCCTGTTTTTACCCCCAATGGCTAGTTTTTTTTTGCGGAGGCTATAAAAGGAGTCTTGGGGCTGGCATTTGAGGCTTGCTGACCTTAGGAAAGGTTTGTGGGAGTTATGCGCATATGTTACTTTCTTCCATTTGGTTTTTAGCTAAAAGTGAGCCCTAATTGCATGTATTACAATTAGAAAGTGGATTGAGAGTCTCTTGTATATGTGTTGCACTTGAGGAGGGTCCTAGTGCATGTGTTGCATTTAGGAGGTCATTGGAGTGTATATGTGGCACTAGGTGTAGTTCAAGTTAGAGGGCTTGACTTGTTACTCTTGGTGTTTGCTGACACCTAGACAGCGTATGGATGCATCGTACGCGGTGACCTTCTCAAGGAGATTGTGAGAAGACACGGCAAAGTTGTGAAAGTTGGAGCTCACCTACCCAGAGGGGGAAAGAGCTATCAATAGTAGAATCGAGGCGGGTGCTCAATTCATGGAGCCGGTCCAAAATAGTTTGGGCTTACCTCAATGTGGATTAAGGGAGACCGGCAAGTCTCCGAACACCACGGTAAAACATCGGTGTGTCTCCTTGTATTTGCTTGCAATTCTCTATTTACATTATTGCAATTGTATTACTAGAATTAAATTGATTGCTTGTATTTAGGATTGCAAATTATTGTTAGAGACATAAATAGTTATTGCACTTAGTGAGTCTAGTTGATTTAGGGTTTAATTTGTCAAAACCTTAATTTATCGCGTCTGCATCTATTATCATTTAGGTTTTGACATAAGGGTACTTGGTGAGATTTTAATCGTAGAAGAAATTGTTATAGCCGCCTATTCACCCCCTCTAGTCGCATCCTCAATTTTACACCAAGTCCCCTGGCTCAGCCTCCCCGCATGCGGTGGCGAGATGGCACCGTCCTCGGTGTTTGTTGCTCCTTCTCCACCTCTTCTTGAGCTCCTTTATATCCCCAGGTATGTGTTCTTCCTGAGAAACAAAAAAAATAACGTGAGATTTCCGGTTTTAGCAAATCCTTAATCCACTAACAATCTTGTGTGTTCTTGGGCTAGATATTAGGCTACACAAAGCCTTCTTGTGTTCTTCGACCTTGATCCTAACTCAATTGTCACTTTTGTGTGTAACTTGATTTGATTGAAGATCAGTTTGTGTTGGCCAGGGATTTGAGGTGATTCGTGGAAGGCGAGGTTCACTTGGTGCTCTGTGTGGCTGATGTAGGATTAAGGATAACTGACTAGAGAGGGGTGAATAGGAGGTTTTTAAAATTTTTCGGCTCTAATTACAATAAATAAATTATCTAACCAAGAATTACAATTTTAACAATTAAAACCTAAATTCTCTAGGTTTCACTAAGTGCACCGACAACCTAAGTCTAGGCAAGATTACAATCCTAAGCATAAAATCAATACACTAAAATTTCCAAGAATGTAAATTGCACAAAAGAATCAAGAATTCAAACCACATGAGAAAATGACATGATGGGCTTCTCACAAACTCCGTTGAGAAGCTCACCGAACACCTCGAAACCATCTAGGATGTGGAAACCTCTAAGAGTAATAAGCCTCGACGCTTGCTTGAGGTCAAATCAAATGTTTAAAGGCTCAACATTAAATGCAACACTTGAATTTGCTCCTCTCTCAAAATGTGAATTTAATGCACACAAGCGAGTTGGAGACTTGCTAGAGTTCAAGTATGATCAATGAGGTCCAAGAAAAACTCTAGAGTGCTGGTGAGCGGATATTTATAGCACTCACCTACATTTCTAACCATTGGGGCAAAAAACACATAAAAATTAGGATTTCCGGTGCTGCCGCCCATGTAGGGCCAGTAGCACTAGGCTTGCCCCCAACGATCGCTATAGTGAATTTATTGCACTATCAGTGACTGTTGCCCAGTGAGGCTGGTGATACCGCCTAGAGGCCGGTAGCACCGGGCCATTTTCCATTTTCTCAGGCTGAAAAACAATGATTCTGTGATTTTTATACCACATATTTGGCTGATGCTACCATCCGATTGGTAGCACTAGCCTATCTAACTATCAAAAATAGCCTCTCTGGTTTTTCTACACCAGGGCTAGGGCCAGTGCTACCGCACGGCTGGTACAACCGGGCCAACTAACACCTTTTTGATCAAGGTGCAAACATAATTATGTGTTCAAATTTTTCATGATTGAGCCTTTAAACCTTTATCAGTTTCAAACCAATAGCCAAGATCTCTCTTAATAGTACGACGTCTATTCTAGCAATCCGATCTTTCTCCAAAACACCGATATCGGCAAAAACTATGAAAAGGTCCTTAATTTTATATCTTGGCTTTTTGGCTTGACGCGTTGATCTTTCATGCTTCATCGTGTGCCATGACTAGGACCAACTTATTTTCAATATTCTCAAAGAAAATATTAGTCTTTTAACTGCGATTGTCATTAATTACCAAAACTAAAATGAATTGGGGGCTTAGATACTTTCAGCTGAGTCTCTGTGCCAACCTAGCTTGCTTGGACTATGACTCAACTCTGTGGTGGGTTATCACTCAGCTATGGTGTAGCCTTAGTGGAGCATGTCCTTTGAGATCTACTGTTCTTGCTTGACGAAGTTATCTTCTTGGCCAGGAAGTTGGTTCTATGGCGCTGAGTAGTTTCGGTTGTATGTCTAGATCACTTAGTGATTGTCGGCTTTATATCTTTGAAGCATTCGCCGGTAAGTCTATGGTAGTACAATGATGATATTGTTTTTTGGGCCTTCTTCTTTGATGAGCCTAGCCGGTTTTCATTGACTGACAGTCGGTGCTTTGTGAGTATACTCAACCTTCTGTCATCTTATTCTATATATTGTGCAAAGTGGCTAGACATTTATGTGGGAAGGAATGACACAACGCGATAATTCATTGATCACAGAGAAGATACATATATAGGCCACCTCTTACCATAATCACTCAACCGATTTATAGAAGTAGGATCGGGAGGATATGGAAGGGTAGCCGTGAAAGAGGGAACTACCAAAAATAGTCTAACACCCCCCCGCAGTCACAACGGCGAGCTAGCGGACGTTGAGACTGGAGCGAAACTCTGTGAAGACCGGCGAAGGCGGTCCTTTAGTGAAGATGTCTGCATATTGTGATGATGTGGGTACGTGAAGGACACGTAGAGCTCCGACGGCGACCTGCTCACGGACGAAGTGGAGATCAATCTCGATATGCTTCATCCTTTGATGCTGTACGGGATTGGAAGAAAGATAGACCGCACTGATGTTGTCACAATACATGAGGGTGGCCTTGGGCGGAGGTGAATGAAGCTCGTGGAGAAGCTGGCGGAGCCATGTGACCTCAGCAACGGCGCGGTGCTCGGCCTCGACACTGGAACGAGAGACCGTATTCTGGCGTTTAGAAGACCAGGACACCAAGTTGTCACCAAGGAAGACAGCATAGCCAGACGTGGAGCGTCGAGTGTTAGGACAACCAGCCCAGTCGGCGTCAGAATAGGCGACGAGGTCGGTAGCGGTAGAACACTGAATGTGGAGTCCCAGGTCCAACGTACCCCGAACGTATCGTAGAATCCGTTTGAGAGCACTAAGGTGAGGCTCACGGGGATCATGCATGTGGAGACAAACCTGCTGTACAGCATAGGAGATATCCGAGCGAGTGAAGGTGAGGTACTGGAGTGCGCCAACGAGACTGCGAAAATCGGTCAGATCAGCGACCGGGGCACCCTCACTGCCATAAAGCTTAGCACAGGTATCCACCGGAGTGTTGCAAGGCTTGCAATCTGCCATGCCAGCATGGTCCAGGATGTCGATGCAGTACTGCCGTTGGCTGAGGAGCAGGCCGGAGGACCGCCAAGACACGCTGATGCCAAGAAAGTGGTGGAGAGTACCAAGGTCCTTCATGGAGAACTCAGACTGGAGAGACGAGATAGTCCATTAAAGAAGTTTGCTGGAGGACGCAGTATGGACGATATCATCAACATAAAGCAGTAAGTATAATGTGTCAGAGCCTCGGCGAAAGATGAAGAGAGAGTTGTCGGACTTGGCCTCTATGAACCCAAGAGTCAACAGGAAAGAGGCGAATCGGCTGTACCAAGCCCGGGGCGCCTGCTTCAGACCATATAGGGACTTGTTGAGGAGGCACACCATGTCGGGGCAAGAAGGGTCAACAAACCCTGGTGGCTGGATGCAATGGACGGTCTCCTGAAGGGTTCCATGGAGGAAGGCATTCTTCACATCGAGCTGATGGACGAGCCAGTCGCGAGACACCACTAAGCTGAGTACTGTGCGAACAGTAGCGGGCTTCACAACTGGACTAAAGGTCTCGTCATAGTCGACGCCCGGGTGCTGCGTGAAGCCACGCAGAACCCAGCGAGCCTTGTAACGATCGAGGGTACCATCGGCGTGAAACTTGTGCTTGAAGATCCACTTGCCGGTGACGATGTTGGCTCTGGAGGGACGTGGGACAAGATCCCACGTGTGGTTGGCGCGGAGAGCATTGAACTCTTCTTCCATGGCCGCTCGTCAGTTCGGGTCAGCCAAGGCGGCCCGATATGTGCGTGGAATTGGCGAGAGAGTAGTGGCATGAAGGTTCAGCCGAGTGACGCCCTTGCGGACGCTGATCTTGCCGCGGGTCGTCATGGTGTGCTCGTTGACGACCGGGGAGATGCCGAACTGGAGAGGCAGAGCGGGCCCGCCAGGTTGGCGAGCCGAGCGAGGGCGCAGGCACGTGGAAGCGGAGGCAGCAGGCCGGGCATGTGGCGGTGACGAAGTATTGGGCGCCGACGACGGAACTGCCAGCATCGAGTGGGCAGGGGAGGCTGCTCCAGCCGAGACCGACCCAGCCAACGGCGAGGCCCACCCAGGCGAATGGGCGGCGAATGAGCGGCATATGATGGGGTCAGCAGAAGGGGCCGGCCCAGCGGAGGCAGGTGGTCCAGTGGGCGCCGGTGCAAGTTCTGGTGGAGGAACAGCCCGCACCCAAGACTCAGAGGGGGCGGGGGTTGCTTGTGGCCTGGACGCCGATGCGTGCCATCTGGAAGCGCCTATGGGTGCCTGAACAGGGGCGGAAAAATCCTCCAAAAAAGCGAGATCAGCAGCAGTGTTAGGAGGGGTTTCGGCAAATGGAAACGAGTGCTCATCAAACACAACATGCCTCGAAATAATAACCCTGTTAGTCACGGGGTCAAGACTAGGGGTGGGCAAATAAACCGAAAACCGAAAATCGAAACCGTTAAAACCAGAACCGAAGCCGAAAAAACTGAAACCGAATTATTCGGTTGTTGATTCGGTTAGTTGTATGGAATAACCAATCTTTTTCCAGTTAATTCGGTTTTAACCCTCGGTTAACCGAACTAACCGAACTTTGGTAAAGAGACCCACCAAATTGGAGACATATTGAAAGCTCCTCGTCTGTTTGCCATCGCCATAGACAGTCAGAGGCTCCTTCCTCAGCGCTTGAAACCATAATTGCACAAGGAGCATTTCAGTATGAAACGAACAACTGGGCTGTCCTTAAATTAAGGTGTCAAAAGAGGAGGCTACAAACAGTGGCTACCTGAGCAACAAAGTTGCTGACGACACGGCCATCATCAATGCCAAGTTCGGTTAATTCGGTTAAAACCGAAACCGAACTATTGGTTAACCGAAGTGTCGGTTACCAAAATTTTCAAACACAATTCGGTTTCAATTTTGAAATAACCGAATTTCCAAATAAACCGAAAACCGAAACCGAATTTTTCGGTTAAACCGAACGCCCAGGCCTGGTCAAGACACCGATACCCTTTGTGGTGGAGTGGATAGCCAAGGAAAATACACATCTTGGAGCGGAGCGCGAGTTTGTGGGGGGTGGTGGCGGAAAGGTTGGGGTAGCATTTGCAGCCAAAGACACGGAGGTGTGTATAGGTGGGGTGGACTCCATGCAGTGCGAAGAAAGGCGTGTGATGTGCAAGGGTTTTGGTGGGGTGCCTGTTGATGAGGTGTGTGGCGGTGTGGAGAGCTTCGACCCAAAAGGACCCGGGGAGGTTAGCCTGAAAAAGAAGAGAGCGGACTATGTTGTTGAGAGAATGAAGAATACGCTCAGCTTTGCCATTTTGGGGAGAGGTGTAGGGGCATGACATACGCAAGTGAACACCGTTGGTGAGAAAGAAAGTGCGGGCGACGGAGTTGTTGAACTCGCGGCCATTGTCGCACTGGACGTTGCGGATGGTGGTGGCGAATTGAGTTTGAACATAAGCGAAAAATTGTGACAAGGTGGAGAAGGTGTCGGATTTAAAACGAAGCGGGAAGGTCCAAACAAAGTGGGAGCAATCATCTAAAATAACAAGATAGTATTTGAATCCCGAAACACTAACGACAGGAGATGTCCACAGATCACAATGAATTAACTCAAAATTGGCGGAAGCCCTACTGAGGTAGGTAGGGAAAGGGAGGTGTGGAGTATATGGACCCCGGATATCTGGATGGCGGGCCGTGAGGACCACCCAAGAGGGGATGGGCCAAGCCGACTACATGAAGATGGGTATTGCCTAGGAGGCAGGCCGCCATGCGCAAAGAAGGAAACCTCAAGATGGAAACCAACCCTGCTTAGGGAGGATACAATTGTAATCCTAACCGCTATCATGTATAACGGATAAGGAAAGAGATACAGTCTCCACCTCGTATCCGAGTGGGACTCTTCTTTGTAACCGCCCTCCTCTGCTATATAAAGGGAGGGGCGGGGGAGCATAAAAGGGGGAACACACAGACAACATCATCAGCTATAAGCTAGCCACATATAATTCCAGAGCACAGGACTAGGGTATTATCTCCACCGCGAGAGCCCGAACCTGTATACATCTGGTGTCTTGTGCGAACCATCGAGTTTGGATCCAGCGCCTAGCCCCCTTTTCATTATTGTCGGTAACAAACCTCGACAGTTGGCGCGCCAGGTAGGGGCTGCGTCAAGATCAATCTCGGCAAGCTCGATGGTCTCCATCAATGGAATCGTCATCACCTTCGCTCCTGGCCATGCTTTCCGCTTCAGGAGCCTCGACTTCATCGCCAACAACCTCGACAAGCTCGCACTCTCGGACTCGGACCAGATCCAATCTGGGAGAGACTTCATTGATACTTCTTCCGGACTTCCGTTCGGGTCGGGGAGCGCCGCGGCCATCTGCTCATGAGTAGTAAACCGAGAAGCTGACTTCTCGATTCGGATACGGTAAGGATTCGATTGAGAACATCCCGGATGTGGTCATCATAGCGGTTCTTCAGAAAGGAATTAGCGATGCCAACTTGATGAAAAAGATGTCCTGGAGGCTGCCGACTACGGTAAAAGAGATGTTCGATTAGCGATCGCCGACGCCGCGCCCGGCGCCAACCGGCACGGCCAAGTGCCACGCTGCGCTTCGAAGCGCCAACCAAGACGGCCCACGAGCCTACGCTGCGCTTGAAGCGCCAACCGGCACGGCCACGAGCCTACGCTGCGCCCGAAGCGCCAACCGGCACGACGGCCACGAACCTACGCTGCGCCCGAAGCGCCAACTTCGCACGGCCACGAACCACGCTGCGCCCGGCGCCAACCGGCACGGCCACGAGCCTACGCCTGCGCCCCGAGCGCCAACTTCGGCACGGCCACGAGCCTACGCCTGCGCCCCGAGCGCCAACTCCGGCACGGCCACGAGCCTACGCCGCGCTCGAAGCGCCAACCGCGCGGCCACCTACGCTGCGCGCCTCGAAGCGCCAACGCGCACGCCAAGAGCCACACGCGCTTCGAAGCGCCAACCGCACGGCCAAGCCTACGCTGCGCCCGAAGCGCCAACTTTGCACGACCACGAGCCTCGCCGAAGCGCCCGGCGCCAACCGGCAAGGCCGCGGCCGAAGCGCCCCGGCCTTCGCACGACCACGAGCTAACGCTGCGCCTAAGCGTCACCTTCGGCACGGCCACGAGCCAACGCCTGCGCCCCGAGCGCCACCTTCGGCACGGCCACGAGCCTACGCCTGCTCCCGAGTGCCACCTTCGGCACGGCTACGAGCCTACGCCTGCGCCCCGAGTGCCACCTTCTGCATGGCCACGAGCCATGCCTGTGCCACGAGCAAGGACGACACGATCGTCAGCAACACATGGAGCATAAAGCAGCTAAGTCGCTTTTTATTCAATTATGTTATTATAAAATTGTTGACTTGCTACTTAGTTGTTTCACAACTAAGCAGTAAGTCGGGGGCTACACCTAATAGTGTGCGCATGCGCACATCTTTTTCTGAGTTGTGTTTTGCTTCTTTTTCTTAACGATTGCAAATGAATCCGAGTGCGTTAATTCCGAGTTGTGAAGTTCTGACCCCACGAACGGCGAACTTTAGTCACCCAAAATGCGTGCCTGGGAAAAAGGAGCCATGAGCCGACTCCCGACGATCGGGGGCTAGACCAGTCGGGCAGAGTGCTTAAACAAAGAGAGTCAAACCACTCGGAAGAATTCAAAATCAATAAGGAAAAGGAGTAAAAAATTCTAAAATTATATATAAATCAGTCGGATATCACATCCGAGTGAATTGTTTTTGAATGGCCTAAGTTCTGCATATACCTGATTTCAGGACTACTAAATTTGGATGCGACGCGTGTGGGCCAACGCTTCAACGACGACATCAACAACTTCGGCGATGAATGAATTAAAGGAGCGGCGCTGAATTTCGCCTTGAGCGGGAAAAGCGTTTTGACTTCTGCATATCGTTTGGGATACGGTATGCCTCAAGAGGAGCCGACTACCAGTATTCCAATAATTGGGCTGGGTACCACTCGGAAAGTTTAACGTGTGGAGCTCTATTGAGTCCTTCACGATCTCTTTGCCTACAACAGGACACTCGGCTGGAAAGGAAAACCAGTCGGGAAGCTACATCAAGAACTGGAAGCACTCGGCGTGAAGCATGACTCAGTTGAGCTGCAACCAGGAAGGCGGCAACTCGATCGCAAAGCACTCGGGGGCTACTGTGGAGTATATGGACCCCGGATATCTGGATGGCGGGCCGTGAGGACCACCCAAGAGGGGATGGGCCAAGCCGACTACATGAAGATGGGTATTGCCCAGGAGGCAGGCCGCCATGCGCAGCAAGGAAACCCCGAAGATGGAAACCAACCCTGCTTAGGGAGGATACAATTGTAATCCTAACCGCTATCATGTATAACGGATAAGGAAAGAGATACAGTCTCCACCTCGTATCCGAGTGGGACTCTTCTTTGTAACCGCCCTCCTCTGCTATATAAAGGGAGGGGCGGGGGAGCATAAAAGGGGGAACACACAGACAACATCATCAGCTATAAGCTAGCCACATATAATTCCAGAGCACAGGACTAGGGTATTATCTCCACCGCGAGAGCCCGAACCTGTATACATCGTGCGTCTTGTGCTACCATTGAGCTTCCGATCCAGCGCTTAGCCCCCTTTTCATTATTGTCGGTAACAAACCTCGACAGGAGGCGAACGTGGCGACCAAGCTGGCAAGTGTGACATACTCCAGTGAGGCCTCCTTTGGTCATGGGAACAACGGTGGCAAGTCGAGCGAGTGCGTCGTGGCCAATGTGACCAAGACGACGGTGCCAAAGGACATCAGTTGTGCTGGCGGCGAGAGCAGTGGCGGACGAATGTGGGGGCAGAGCATGATGGAGGGGGTAGAGGGGACCAGAGCTATTGAATCTGGCGATCACGGTGATGGTGCGAAGATCCTTCACAGAAAAACCAAAGGGGTCAAATTGAACCGCACACCAGTTGTTAGTGACAAAGCGGCGAACAGAAATTAAATTCTTAATGATGTGCGGAGAGCAAAGTATATCGCGAAGAGTAAAAGAACGATTTTGGTGGTGAATATGGGAGTGTCCTATGGAGGAAATATGAATTGTGGAACCATTTCCGACCACGATGTGTGAGGGATTATGAGGTTTGGGAGGGTGGGTGAAAGAAAGGGTACCGGCATCGGAGGTCATATGTGCAGTGGCACCTGTGTCCATATACCATTCGTTTGTAGTGGGTTGAGGCAGCGTGGTGGTGTTGAAGGAGCCGGCGAGAGATGCTTGGTCCCACTGGGACGGTGCACCGCCGAACCAGCCCATCGGTGACAGCCCGGCCGGCATGGGAGGCTGAGAATGCGCCTATTGGGCTGGGAGGCCCAGGCCGCCGGGCACCGTGTAGTAGCCCAAGTAGGACGTCGGTTGCTACTGTTGGAGATGCGCGGGTGGGCCACCAAGTGGACCGGCGATTGCAGCGCCAGCAAAAGGAGAGGCCAGCGGGCGCGGTCCAAGGAGGCCACGGCCCAATGGGCCTGGCCACATGTGTATTGTGCTGGCCCAAGGGTTCTGCGGGGAGGGCCAAGTCTGGACCGAGCCGCTGGTGCCGACCTTGGTGTCATCCCGAACGCCGCCCGGGGCGGCTTGTTGGTAGCTGGTGTTACCACCACTGCCACGGCACTGGTGGTTGCGTGAATTCGAGTTGCCGCCGGTGCCACCGCCATGACTGCTGCCGCCTTGGTTCCTGACGCCATAACCGGTGGAGTGCGCCGGGTTGAGGCGCCGATTTTCATTGTTGTTGGCTGCGCGATCGCGCCGATGAGGAAGATAGAGCGTCGAGGACATGCTTGGTGGCGTCTGATTCTTCAGTGGAGCTGAGACCGTACCTCGGCAAATGACGGGAACGGACGCTGCATGGGAATGAGAGTTTTTAAGTGACTGAATTTGTCGGACAGGTCGTTGAGAGTGGTGAGGACGAGGGTGCGATCGCCAACAGGTTCGGCAAGATCACCGAGCGTGTCGGCCATGGCCTTCAGCTTGCGGTAGTAATCGGCGACGGAGAGATCGCCTTGACGGAAGGTGTGGAATTCTGCCTGGAGGTTGAGGGCGCTGTGCTCGCGGTTGCCGAGGAACTGGTGTTCGAGAGACCGCCACACATGCCGAGCGGTGGTGTATGGCGTGAGAACCTCCTGGAGAAGATCGTTGGAGATGGTGCCGTAGAGCCAGCTGAGGACGACGCAGTCCATCTAAGCCCAACCAGCGTGATCGGGGTGGAGGTCGTCGGAGAGAACGTGGTCCGTCAGGGCATACTTGCCGAGGGCCACGAGGAAGAGACCGCGCCACTTTGTATAGTTGGCGGCCGAGACATCGAGAGTCACCGGCACAAGGGCCTTGACATTGAGGACGCCGACCGCCTGGGCATGGAGGGCGGACAGGACGTCGTCGTCGAGGGGAGGGGCGACGGGGTGCGACACGCCGCCAGGAGGTGCAGCGCCAGAGCCGCCGGGGAGGGTGTAGCCGGGTGGAGCCGACGGGCCGTCCGGAGGGAGGCGCATAGAGGCGAAGAGCGCCGCGAGGCTGGTCGGCACTGGGACTGAAGGAAATGACACAGTCGGGGAAGCCGCAGGCACCGCGGCTGGCGCAAGCGGAGGAGGCGCGGTTGGGGTGCCGTCGTTGGTGGAGGGCGTCGTAGAGAGAAGACGCTCGACGAGGGAGGAGAGCGCCGTGCGAGCGGCGCTGGATGCCTTGGCGGCCGCATCGTCGGCGACGGGAGAGACGATCATGGAGTCGATCTCGAGGCCGTCGGGTGGACGAAACGCATCGCGGATGGCGTTGGCGACGGCTTCCCCACAGAGTTGAGGACCGCCTCATCGGGACGAGAGGAGGCGAATGACATGCCGGCCGAAGATTGGGTGCGGAAGCGAAGGATCGAAAAAAGTTTGATACCATGTGGGAAGGAATGACTCAACGCGATAATTCATTGATCACGGAGAAGATACAGATATAGGCCACCTCTTACCATAATCACTCAACCGATTTATAGAAGTAGGATCGGGAGGATATGGAAGGGTAGCCGTGAAAGAGGGAACTACCAAAAATAGTCTAACAATTTATTGTCTTGGAGACCTTGTTTGTGGGTAGCTATTGCTCTATGAGGATTGGATTTAGTGAGACAATTTGTGACAATATAATCTGCCGAAATTCAAATTCTAGCTAATTATATATACATGATTTGTCTTCTGTTGCCTTTCAAATATGTTACTAGTTTATCTTGTTCAGTCTGATCAGTAAACTCTTTCATATATCTTTGAACCGAAATTGTCATCAATTGGTGTTGTTTTACATTAATTTAGCAAGTCTGAAATTTGCCTTGATAAGAATGGAAAGACTGTCACAAATTAGACTATGATCCTATCCCTAATGGTGAAGAGGTCTTTTAATTAAGACAGCCCGACATCTGAGAGCAACATATATTCAACTTGAGTTTTTGTAGCTAGTTGAAAGTAACCATTAACCGTTTATAGTCATATACATGCTTAGATACTTGATTATGAGCTGCTGCTTATACGCTTTGGTATTTTCTAATACCATATTTCAATATTTATGTCATTGTTATGACATTGATATCCTCTGGTTATTTATTATGCTTGGAATTGAAGTAATCAAAATTTGCTAATACCGTAGTTATTCCAAGAGTAATAAGACCGACCACAGGCACATAATTCATCGGACACAGACAGGACACTGGGCATTGAGAAAGCATCGGTTTATCTAACCTATGTTTTTCAGTTCCTCTATAATGTCCTGTACTTTCTTTTGGCAGTTTATGCCGCTTTTCTAACTGTTGGAAACCCACTGAAAAAAAAGAGTTGATAATATATGCGCCAAAGCTGGAAAACTTGGCCCGTGCTCTGATGGAACCTCTCGTTGGCATTGCATACACGCAGTTTAGTGGCACACTTCAATTGTCAGGCAAGTTGTTTCTACAAGGTATGTATTTCTCCCATCCTATGCGTCTTCTTATTTTGTCATCCTGAAAAAAACAAATAGCATGTCTGTTAGTAAAAAGCTCTATTAGAAATAAGCAGTATGAAGCAACTATGATGCACAGCTAAAATGCAGATGAAGGTATTCTGCATTTTAAGCTTCCACATATAAAGTGGAATGGGTTCATCTAACATCTACTATAGCAACTTACAAGTATAAAGTGAATCAGAGAATCTTAAGGTTGAATACATCCAAGATGAATCGAAAAAAGGAAAATTGCAGTGGTAAACTGGTTGCTCATAATTTATAATAGTAACTTGCGACCATTGATAACTGCAGTGTGTGTGTGTGTTTTTATTGCAGCCAGCTCAAAATTCAATCTTTGATCAGATTGATTGCAATCCAATTACTATATAAATATGACGGAACTGAGCGATTTTTCTCAAATTTTTATTTGATGTCATCAAGCACTGTACCGTGAAAAGGCCATTGCTGGCGCAACATACATGTAAAAAATAGATTAGATCAGAACTAGGCACGCCAGTGTGGAGCAACGGTATAATTTATTTTGTTACAATTTTCTGCTTTATATTCGGCAATAGTGTATTTAGTGTAGAATTGGGATAGGTTTCCAAGTAACATAATGTTGATTTTTCAGCATTATGTTCAATAAAAAATGTTCTCTATGGTTTTTACGATTTCTAAGCCATCGATACAAGTCTGCATGAAGCACTCACGGAACAACGAGGTGCACTGGCCCTAATCATAGGAAACAAAACCGATTAGCTCAGCAACATGAAACAAATAGTTTGAATAAAACATAGTACACACTCCGGTTATAGTTGTCATTTTAGACATAAGTGACATCAAACTTTTGAAATTTTGACTATTAATATCTTTTAAATATTTAAATTGGATACATGAAAATTATATGGATAGATTTGTCTAAAAAGCAATTTTATAATATTATAATTTTTAGTTTTATAAATATATTATAATAAACATTAGTGGACAAATATATGTTTAGGAGACCGTATTGATGTTCATAACGACAACTAATTCTGACCAGAGGAGGTACTGTATATGTTACCTTAATTGCAACTGATTGATGACAAACTTCGATACACCAGCCATATGTCATTAATCACAGATTCATATCTCAAGCTAAATTCAGCCCACCTACACCAATTGATTTCGCATGTAACAAAGACATGAAAACTAACACATGGCTTGAAACTCACAGTATTATAGTAAGTGAATATAGAAAGTAACAAATTTTCTTGGGGGAAAAATAATTTCATGTATAAAATGATTACCTGTACTTCAACCTCGGTTGAAGAGGAGATAGATTTCAGAATAAGTTCTAGAATAGTAGTTTTAATACTCACCTACAAAAAGCACAAAACAGGAAATAATCATAGTTAGAAGAGATGGAGAAATGTTTCCGACAAGAATTAAATTGATGTGTCTACGTATGGTGATTATTAAATGCATTTAGTATCATACAGTGAATCACTTTAGTAAAGTGAGATTATAAATTGCAGTAAGGTTGTTCACTTAGACATGCTAACTGTTAGTAATTATCTATAGTCGGCGGCAATAGGTAGGGTGCCAGGTTTGCATCGAAACCCCTAAAAATCATAATAAAAATTAGAGATCATGGTATATCCTTGATTTCTCTTTATCGAGTTTAGTGATTCACTGATTTAGGGTTTGTAGAATGACAAAATATGAAATGATTTATGATATTACGAACCATTGAAAAAGACTATAGAATTATTATACATGTAAAGTGTTTACCATCATTGAAAATTTTCTAGTTCCGCAAACAGACTTTTAAAGAGTGTGGCATAGAGCAAGTAAAATGAATCAATATTCGAAATATATATTTACTGTAAATAGTGAATTAAGCTTGGAATCAAAATGTGGAAATATCTTCCTCAGAATAATGTGAAAAATAACCTCAGCACTTTACTATGTCTTTTTGTTTGCTCAAGTTGTCAGTTGCAGTATACGTCTAGTGTCACAAGCTAGATGCCTTTGTATTCTACAACTAAATCTCATGGCAACACCAAGTAGGCACAAGGTTAATGTACACTTGTTAAAAGTGCTAAATATAACGTAAATAGCAGCCTGTATGGATAATCTTTTGTAGGGAGATGGTAATCGTCCCATTGCATGGCATATGCAGCGCTTTCGTGCTCTCTAGACGTGGCAAGGGACAAATATCATCTGCTGCGCCTTTTACTGATGAAGGAGGGACCAAATTTACAAATACACATTCGAAGGAGTATATTTGAAAAAAAAGAGATACATAAGACTAAATGGTGACTTTAGGGTGTGGAGCCCTGGCAAAGGGCATATGGGACCCGGCTGCCTGTGCCCTGGTCTGTGCCACCCCATCGTGAATCCTTCTCAATTGTCAGTGGAAGGAGATAGTTGTTTGCCAATTTCTTTTGTTATATACAAAATGGTATTCAATACCAATACTTAGTAGAACACTAATTTACTAATAAACAAAACAGACGAATGGCTTAAGGAATTTTTTAATAATACTTTTTTTAAAAAAAACATAGAAATAATATACCACTTTAAGCCAAAAGCTGGCCGAGCACATGCTCGACCAGAAGACCATGTTTTTCACATCTACCAGTGAGAGAAAGAAAAGGAGAGGGGAGAAGAAGGAAAAATAGGGGAAAGAAGAGGAAGGAGAGGAGGAAGAGGAAGGCATCTGCGATGCTGTTATAATTTTTTACTTCTATTAATTACATATTGAAATATGAGTTAACAACCAATTTAATGTGTAGGATGGATCGGCTTGGGCATGAAAAATTGTGAAAAGTCTGTGGGGTAGTATGTAGTTCAAAAATTAAATTTATGAATGTTTGTAGTACTCGTTTGATGAAATGCTCGGCAGGTATAGATGAACGAGTATAATTAAAATATACTATAGAGAAGGGGTTCTACACATGGGTACACAAAGGGTGGAACTACATTTTCAAGTGTGGTGGCTAGCCTGTCACGTGCAGGGGAGTGTCCATGGGGCACGGTTACTAGATGGTTGTACACCTGTTCTCGTTGGACCGTGAGCTGTATGATCTCAAGTTGCACGAGATAGACTGTCGGACACGGGATTGCACGTACTGAGAGTTAGTGGAGTTGAAGGAGCTGAAGTCGTAGAGCTCGTATGTAAGAATGGCAAATGAATACTTTTCAAAAAAGAATGGCGAATGAGAAATGATGGCCATTAGTGTTGTTGGTGCAAGTATTTTAGAAAGTCGATGTCAGTGATGTGATGTAGGAGGAGGCTGTTGGTGATGAATTAGAGAAAGCTGGCGAGAGCAGCCGAAGTGTAGAATACTTAATGAGGCAGGATGTGAGTTTAGGTCAGGAGACAGCGCAAGCTCAGGAAGTTGATATTGCAATGTCGGAGGTGCAGGAACAGATGGGTGTGATAGACGAGGAAGAACGGATTGAAGGGTTGGTAGAAGTGATGGAGGTTGAGAGCCATGACTATGAGGTTTTATCTGATGAAGAAGGTAATGAATAGCCTTTCCCTATGGAGTTTGAGAAGTACTGGTTTGATAGGCTGGTGGTCAACAAGGTGAAGATGTTGTATGGGAGTATGATTAGAATGAGGTGAGGCAAAGAACGATTTACAAGAGTAATTGGGAGGTACAGGAAGCAGTAACAACATGAGCAGTGTCGTTGCGAAGAACCTTTAAGGTTGTCCTTTAGATACGTGGGTTTACAATGTGAGATGTGCACACATCATGGCTGCCTGCTCGATAGTGCATATGGATTTGGGTATATTCATGTCAAAATTATTCATGAAGTAGTGAGGGCAATTTGGAGTGGAGAAATATATGGTTTCCATGTGGTGGGTTCCTCCACGGAGCATTATAGTTGGGACGATACAAGGTGGGTTCCCAACATGGGGAGACTGAAGGGCGTCGGGCGTTGGCATACGAGGCATATCAGGAACGACATAGATGCAACGAAATGTGGACGTCAAGTCAAGAAATGTTCACTTTGTAAGGAAACATCCTACAATTTCAAGTATTGTCCAACGGTGCAGAAATCGTGAAAAGTTGTATGGGTGTAATGCAGTATGTATGTAAAATTATTCTATGCTTTCTATGTTTAAAACTGGTGTATGGAATTTGAATGTTGTATGCAATTTATTGTTTCAAACATCTGTATTTGTATGTCAAAATATTATTCTCAATTATTGCTTTTCTGCATCAAATTTATTGTATTCGACTGAACTCGCTTTGTCAAACTGATGAGATAACACGCTACCCCCGGCTTTCTCATAATGAAGTGATAACACAATGTCCATTGCTTTGTCAACTTGATTTGACAACACGTTGCCCTTGCTTTCTTAGAGTGAAGTGATAACACACTGTCCATTGCTTTACCAGCCTGATTTGATAATATGCTACCCCTAGCTTTCCCAAACGAAATTGACAACACATTGGCTCGCGTGTAATGCATTTCTTGGCCAAACCTATCGACCTATATATAACACATGCACCTCATCCGAGCTTCTTGAAGCCACTACAATGGCGGGTAGAGTAGGCACCTCTAGGAGTATGAGGGGTAGAGGGGGCCTAACATGGTATCAAGGCCACGACCCCAACCTCCAGGCTGCAGGCATCCACACTCTCCTAGTATGCATCCAAGAAATTTAGCAACTGCTACAAGTTGAGGGGAACAACAACGAAGCACTCCGCAAGCAGAACATTGAGCTCCATTGACAGAATGACGACCTAAGTCATCAAAGGATTAGGAGAGGAACAAGGAAGAGGTAGTCTACTTTGATAGTGACTACCTCACCTACTGTTGTTGCTGGAACATGAGTGGTAACTGTGCTTGTCACTACCATGATAGCTAGCCATGTCCACACCGTCTAGATGACCAACACTCTATGTGGGAGCTGTATTGTTATACATTTGATCTCTAGCGGCCTTCCTCCAAAACGCGGCATAAATATACCCCTGTTTCCAATTGCGATAGGCCCCAACTGTCTTTCACATAGTTTACATTCGTATTCTCTCTATATGGCCATTTGTACCTAGAACTAGTAAGGCCAACAATGACACCGATCTGAACTGGATACACTATGTACTCTCCGCTTTCACTATAGAATGCTATATCATTCTTCATTTCGTTCCTTCCAACATTAAACATCACATCACGGTATTATGTTCACAATGAATTTCACTATCTGATGAGAAAGCCACTTGTAATTTCGGCGGAGTGCAGGACCAACAAAAATCATGATGTACATCCGCACAAATAAATCCCCCATCTGGTAAACATTTTTTTGCAAATTACAACTTAAAAAAAATTACCTCGTTGGCTGTCGCCAATGGAACAGGTCTCTGTCACCGTTTGAAATGGCGAAGAGTTTTGGTGCCGTTTGAAATGGCGACAGAGACATGGGCATCATTTTAAATGGCGTTAGTAGGGTAGATCTATAAAATTATTTTGTCGCATATTATTTCTATAAATTTTTTTAAAAATATTATTAAAAAATTTGTTGCTTAAGAGGCATCAAATTCTCTCGAGAAAAACATATAAAAAGGAAAATGGTTTGTGATTGAAAGACCATGTGTAGGTCTATCCATATTATGATGAGTTATTGACTTGATTTGAGCATGCGTTGCTTGAGTTTGAGTTTGGTTCAAATTCTATTTTGAATTTGAAGTAATTTGAGGTGCTCTCAATGTCGGTGGCACTACCGACCCTATAGGAGCGGTAGTGTCGGCCAGCGGCACTTCTGGCATAGGTTGGCGGTAGAGCTAGCCCAATGGTGCTACTGGCATGCGAGCGGTAGCCTTTTTACAAAGAGGTGTTTCTCTATGTTTTAGCACAGTGGAACTACAGCATGCTAGGAGCGGTACTCTCGGGGATTTCAAGGTGAGCAGCACTATTGGCTATCTAGGAATAGTAGTACCGGTGGTATGGTACTACCGGCCCTAGGAGGTGGTAGTACTAAGTTCCAACAACTTGAGCTTAATGTTTACATTAATTGTTGATTAATACATATTATTGTGAACAGTGTTATGTGATGTGCTTCTTGTCTGTATTGGTTGCAAGACTATGGCTAGGTTATGGTGAGATGAAGGTGAGACTGGGACTAGGCTAGGAGAGCTGAGGTCCAGAACGGTCAAGCGATGCTAGAAAATGACTGAGGCCAGGAAGTGGTTGCAAACTAGGAAGACAAGGAACCCGAGCGTGAAGCACTAGTGATGGCAATGACGGGCAACGGTATAGACTGAGAGTAGGCTCAAGGAGGAGTTGAAGTCTAGAACGGTCAAGAAAACCAATGTCGCCATGGTAAAGCGAAAAAAGACATGCGACGGTCAAGTGACTTGGGTCCATTTGCATGTGAGGATGGTTCATGGGAGTACAGACGCGTGAGATGCCTGGTCATAAGTCATTGGGGCCATGTGGAAAGCGACGAAGCATAGGCGATGATTCGAGAAGAAGGAAGATCGGTCATTGGAGCAAATTGGTAATTTATCCAATACGGTGGTTAAAGCAGTTTGAAAAACCGTGGCAGTGGCCTAAATGGTTTAGGTCACACCAAAGTGGAGTTGGACGCAAATTCGGGCTCGCGTAGCAGATTTGGTGTCTATGTTTTGGCCACTTTGAGAAACATTTTTGTGTAAGTGAAAAACCCGTTAAAAGTGTTGGGTTTCGAGTTAACCCATATAAGAGTGGATGGTACCCACTTATGTGTTAAGGTCTAGGGTTAAAGTTGCCTCCACTATATAAGGAGATGTGTGGAAGGTGAGGCTTGAAGCCTTCAAGTATCCAGACTCTAGATTAAGGCTTCCACAAAACTTAGGCTGATCTCGTGCGGGTGTGTGAGTGCTCCTCTTTTCCCTCAGGTGGCAGGCTTTGTAATCCATCCTCATGCTTTGAAATAAAAATCAATTTTGTGCTCAAGATTTGGTTTTTGTTCTTGACTTTCCTCCTTAATTCTTGATCTTTTTTATTGGTTTTCTTTTCTCTTGATCTTGTGTTGCCAAGAATGAGTGATTGATATCATCACCTAATCATCTAGACAAGCTCTCTCATGATCATCAAGAGATTTCTCAAGAAACCGGGTTTTTGCTTGAGAATGAAGGACTTGAGGTAGAAGTGATCTCGCACGTTTGAGGGCAATCTCTTTAGGGTTCTTAATTGCTGTGACATGTGGGAGACCATCTAGGATCTATCTTGATCATCAAATCCCCACGAGTAAGCTAAGAGTAAAGTTTTTGTATTTGACTCGATTTTGGTGTAACCTTTGGTAAATTCGAAAAAAGTCAGAACTTTAATGTCAATCCTTACTATTGAATGTTGGAATAGTTTCCTAGCACCGATAGGAAGGTGCATACAAAGTTTCGTGGGTTTTTGATCAGTGATTAAATGATACACTAATTTTTGTTTTTAAAATCATGCTGATCCTACTGTTCATATGTCAGTTTTTATAGTTCACTGGTACTACCAGCGTACTGTAGCACGATACTGCCGCTGGTATTATTCATCCCAATACTATCGCCCATTTAACGCCGGTAGTGCCGCTCCAGAGATAAAACTATCTGAAAATTTGTTCTTTCGCGCAATATTTAACCTAGTGAGGCTTTGATTGGTTCTTTAAGAAGAAAAATTTATTTTGCGATTATTCATCCCATTCTAATCGTCATTTTCAGTGCTTCAGTAATTATTGGCCACATACGACGGATAGCCTGGGAAGGTACAGTGTTGTCCGCTTTGATTCGCTGGTGAGAGACGACGTGGAATCGTTAGACTAGTTGTGAGGGAACGAAGCAGAATCGTTCGGATTGGTTTTGCAAAATGTACTAGTACTCTAGCAGTGAGCCAGTGCCCTGCTTTCTCTGCTTATTGATGACTCCCACTCCTGAGTCCTGACTGCCTTTTATTATCTTGTGAGTTGTGAGTTCGCCCATCGGCCAACAGCCACCGTTACTTCTTTAGGCTGTTAACAAATCCAACGTTTTTTGTTTGGTTTTTTTGACCGACTTAAAAACTAGAAAGATAAAACCTAAATAAGTTGGTGAAAGGTAAAACCTAAATAAGTTGGTGGTTTTTTATCTAAGCTTTTTTAAAAACTATAAATCTCTATATAACTAAAAGCTACCAAAGATGTGCTTTTTAAATTTATTACAAATTGATTTTAGACTAGTGCTATGAAAGTTAGTATAAAATTACCCACTCATACCATGTATAAAAACGATTTCTTTTAAGCTATTTAAACCTAAAAGCTAACTTTAAGCTATAAGGAAAAAAAAGTCTACACAAACGAGCCTGAGGATCGAATGATATTCTGAATACGGACCGTAATATCCCGTCTATTCAACCTTTTGTTTCAAACAGTGGCTTTGTCAACACAAAGTTGTATATGCAGAGGTATACTCCCCTCTGTTGTGAAATATTTTTTTCGATCACAAATAGTTATCGTTTAAGACATCGATATGGTCTCTAAAATATAGTTTTGACTATTAATATCTATTATAATATGTTTATAAAACTCAATAAAGTTATAATATTACGAAAAGTACTTTTTGAGACAAATCTACATATATGGTTTTCATGTATACAATTTAAATATTTAAAATATATTAATAGTTAAAATTTTGAAAATTTGACCATACTTATGTCTAAAACGACAACTATTTGTTACTGAAGGGAGTACAAAAAGGACTATAGCTATAGTTTGAATGGTCTTATATATAAATAAAATATTTGTAAGCAGATTTAATGATGTTTTTCTACTGTACCTTTATTTATTCTCAATCGTATGCATTTTTTCATTACCACCGACAGAAAGTATTATTTACTCATCTTCCAAAATAATTAAGTGGGGTATCTAAGTTATTTTCTCTTTATTTTTTTAATTTTATCGTAATCTTAATTCTTATATAAAGTCAAAATAAACTGTATATTACTGAATAAAATGAGTACTTTTTTAACAGACGTACGGCGTACGGCCCAAGGTGAATTGTAAAGTTCTGATGTTTTCGTTCGGAAGGACAACGCATTTACGGACTACCGTCGTTCGTCGTGGATTTATTGGACCCGATTTCAAGCTGGGCCAAGGCCCTCATGCTGTGACACCCGACTAGAGGGTGTTTGGGACAGGTTTAGCTCCATTAAAATCTGTGGAGTTGGTGGAGTAGGGTATTTCTAACTTTAGAAATTCATGAAGCTAGAGCTGTAGATACATTAAATGTTTAGATAGATCATCTTATTTGTATTTTAAACTAAAAATATAAACTTAATTCACTTTATTTTAGCCTATAAGTTTCAGATCTGAACTGGAGTTAGAATCTGGAGCTCTCTCAAACAGGACCTTAGTTGAAGAATGTTTTACCATAATGGTTCACTCCCTTCTCACGTTCACTTGTTAAGCTAGACAAGCAAAGTTCCAGAACTACGAAAGAATTGACAAATGAATGCATTAATAATGTGATAATTTGCGAGTATTTTGCAATTCTTGATTCGATAAGATGTACAATCTTACGTACATGTATATGTGATTCCAATATAAAGAAGAAAGGAAACAATAAGTTATCGCCGTAATGCCGCATCACGAGCAAGGATGCGATTGCGAGAGCTGCGTCTGCATGCAAACTCCGTCAAAACCACGAGCTAGCACGCAAGAACAAATGGCGAAGGATCAGAGCAATCTGCGTGCGTGCATGTTTCAGTAGTCGAACTGCTGGTAGGTGGTGAACGTCTGGCCGAACTGCCACGACGCCGGCGCGACGTCCTGGAATTGCAGGTACTGCCCGCCGGTGGTCGTCACGGCGAAGCTGAGCGCCTGTCCGGCGAGCCCGGAGAGGCACTGCCAGTTTGCGCCCCAGTTCCTTGACATCTGGATCCACGCCGTGTTGGTCCCCTTGATCCACGCGCTGGCCACCGAGCCGCTGCCGGCGACGTTGGTGATGAGCACCAGCTCGAAGTAGTTGAACCCGGCGATGGTGAAGCGCACCCCGCCCTGGCGCCAGCACTTGACCCGCTGGTACAGCACGGGCACGATGCCGGCTCGGTAGACGGCGATCTGCTCCCAGGCCGGCTGCGACATGTCGAAGTGCTGCCGCGGCGGGTTGCACCAGCCGCCGTTGTCGCTGGCGAGCTCCCAGTTGGGCGGGCAGAGGTTGGTCGCCGTGACGGTGACGGAGGTGCCGGGCTTGCACCACCCCGACTTGCTGGTGTCGCAGATGATGAGGTAGCACTGCCCGCACGACGCGCCGTCGTTGAACAGCGCCGTGCTCAGCGCCGCGTTGTTGATGCCGTAACCCTGGTCGTACAGGTTGCCGTACCCGCACGCGCCGCCCATCGTCCCGGACCCGTCGCTCCCGCCGTAGAACGTCGCCGTCGCCGGCGTCCAGTCCGCCGCGCCTAGCGCCAGGCACGCCGCGAGGACCGCGCACAGAGCCAGCGACTTCGCCATGCCCTCGCCCACGACTTCTTCGGAGTCGGAGAAACAGAGAAAGAGGCACGTACGAGCAAGACTACGTACGTATCAGATGAAGTATTGGTTTGTTGCTAGTGATGAGGAGTGATCGATCGTGCCAAGATTATCGGTGCTTAAATACTAATCGCAACGGGAGCTATCGATTAGGAGAGCATTAGAGGGATAATGTCAGAGAAGACGTAATCACGGTGCGAACTCGAAGCACATGCAGCTGAGCCTCACCGCCTAGGCCTTGACTCGCGTGTCGATTAGGAATAATGATCGCAACTAACACATTCCTTCCACACGTATAACTCTACATACCGGTGCTTAATTTAGTTTCGAGATTAACTTGAGGCTCAAGTCAATCCAATCAGGCAGTGCTGCAAAATGAATTATTGCACTTGCGGATTCTTGTTCAGATTAGGGTTGCATGATATGTATGATCCTATCTGTATCGTAATTAGTCTAAGAAATAAAATGGTCGATCATATGTTCATATGCTTTTGAATGATTGAAGAGACAGTATAGGTTCAATCGGGTGTGCACTTCCTGAAAATAAAAGATATGATAGTGTGCTGAGTTTATTGATTGATTGTAGAAATTGTGTTCAGTTGTAGAATGTCGGTTTATCAATGCCTGTTCGGCTATTCGGTCAGAACCGCTCTCTTCTTATTCCAGCCGGACAAATGAAAGATGAGAAAAAACTCAAGAAGGCAAATGCCTTTGCATACTTAAAAGAAACTTTATGCTAACCGAATGGACTCGCTACTACAGTAGGTAATTAATGGCATGGTGAGATTACACTACTACAGAATGGTACATCACTATTGTTTCATCTAGATCAGTTTTTAAATTTTTAGGAAAAAACAATTGTGATAGATGACTTAGGAGGGATAGTAAAAATAATCACTATCGGTTCTGAGATTAGAAGCGACTGTGATATAACACTAGGTGCATCACAATCAGTTCTTATATGAAAAACGATAATGATAATCATACATATCACTATTGCTTCTTATAAAAGAACCGATTGTGATGAACCAATTGTGATGCGAATGTGCACATCGCAATTGGTTCTTAATAAGGAAGCGATAGTGATATTCATGTAGATCACTATCGCTTCTCCTGTAAGAACCGATTGTAATGTGCATGATCATATCACTGTTGCTTCTTATTTGGAAACCGATAGTGATGAAAATGAACATCACTATTGCTTCGTAAGTAAGAACTGATTTTGATGTGCTTCGCTAGATTATTTATACCACTCGTTCTGAATTCGATCTCCTCTCTTTTTCAGAGGAGATTTTCTCCGTCGCCACCTAAGAAAACAGCTTATATTCTGTGATTGGAAGCAATATTTGGGTGAGCAAAAATTGAAATCCTCAAGGGTGGATGTTAAGAGGGTAAATTTGAAGCGAGGAGATTTCGCTCACTACTACAAAAACCAACTGACGGTTCATTGGAGGAGATTTCCGCTTATTTTGAATAGATTTGTGGTTTTCTTGAAAATGTGAGCATTCGTAATATTCCAAATTTTGCTTTCTCTAGATTTATTGTGTTTTTAAGTTTATTTGATTTTTTTGATTCTTCTTGGTTTTACTAAATTAGGGAATTCCTTTTGCATATATTAAATAGGCTATTTGTTGTCTTTTATTTGTTTCGAGGAGGTCACCCATCCTATTACTATTGATCTTCGAGTTTATAAGATATTTTATTTGGTATGATTCTAAATATCTCAACCCGTGGTATTTTTTTTGGAATTATTTCAAATTAGCAAACTATGGAGGTAATTAGCAAAATTTTTTCAAATTTATTTTCCATTTTGACTATTAATGATGCTATTTATTTTAGCTTTGTTTACTTTTCTAATTTGTTTTTAATCAAAATGAATTAAAATTGCCATTTTGGTGTTCTTGAGCTTTGAAATCCCGATGAGCTCTCGATTATATTCTTTTGGGCACCGATTCTAGTTTGCAAATAAGAAATCCAAGCACTTTTGTTAAAATGTTCATAACTTTTGACTCAGAATCGATCAGGCGTTCTTTGGCTCGTTTGAAAGATAACGAAAAGTAGTACCCGAATTTCATAAGCGCCAAAATCAGATGGTCGGATCCTGCTGGTTTGTCTTGAGTCGTCTTGCAATGACGAATTCCAAAAAAGGTCGTTTAGGGCCTCAAACGGCCTCAAGTTTTGAATCTGTTTACTGCTTTTTAATTATTGCAAATGGAATATTAGTTCCAATTATTTCAAATATAATATTATTTAATTTTAATTCTTTCAAATTAGAAGGCAAGAGAGGTAATTATCAATATTTAAAATTTTCTATTTTTATTATTTGTGACGGTTTCAAATTAAAACCGCTCGTGATGTGGTGAACATCACGAGCTTTTTGGCTAGAACCGCCGACCTCATTAGCAGACGGTTTTATATTACAACCGTCGTGATGATAAAATATTATGCGGTTTCTAAATATAACCGTCGTAATGACTATGAGATATTACGCATTTTGTGTTATATAACGCAGCGATTTCGCTGACGGTTTTACTTAGAAACCGCTCGTAATCGAGTATAGCTATCACGACGGTCATATTTAGAAACCGTCGTGATATTTCTTGCATCACGCACGGCCGCAATATAAAACCGTCAGGATATCTACATCGACGGTTTGAGTACATAACCGTCAGGATGTTCCATATCGCGAGCGGTTTTGAAAAACCGTCTGTGATATCTACACTGACGGTTTGAGTACATAACCGTCTGTGATGTTCCATATCACAGACGGTTTTGAAAAACCGTCTGTGATCGTGCGTCTGATATAAGCCTCGCTGTAGTAGTGGCTTATTTTGAAGGATTTGTGGTTTTCTTGAAAATGTGAGCATTCGTAACATTCCAAATTTTGCTTTCTCTAGATTTATTGTGTTTTTCCCTTTTATTTGATTTTTTTGAGTTTTTCTTTAATTCCTTTTGCATATATTAAATAGGCTATTTGTTGTCTTTTATTTGTTTTGTGTAAACTGTTATTGATCTTTTGTTGGAAGTATTTTATTTGGGTTCTAAATATCTCAAGGTATTTTTTTTGGAATTTTTCTTGTTTTTTTCCAGATTTTCTTGCTATTTATTTTAGCTTTGTTTATTTTTCTAATTTGTTTTTAATCAAAAATGAATTAAAAATTGCCAAATAGTGTTTGGGCTGAAACCCAAACCGGTCCGGCCCATTTCTCGTGCCTGCCGGCCCGTTCAGCCCAACCGCCGCTGAACCCTAGCCACCTCATGCCTTGGCCGTTTGATCTTGATCGAATGATCGTCGTTGCGCCACGCCTTCGCCTACTACTGTCCGTCCGATCAAGCCCGTGTGTACGTCCCCGATGCCGCCACGTCACCCAATTCGTATCCCCGCCGGGCTCCGCCGCCGCCGCGTGCTTCTCCGCGTTTTTTGCAACGGACACGGACGTCTAGGCCCCTATTTAATGCGCCACCGCCACTGCGTCTCACCTCACTCCGCATCTGCTGGCCAACTCTCGCCCGCCGAGACGCCCTCATTTGCTCACAGTCACTCGCCGGAGTTCCGAACCGATCCATCGCTCATTCCGTCGTCGCTGGTCCCCTTCCGTCGTTGTTGAGGTCGCCGGAGTGTCACCCTCGCCGAGCTGTGTCGATTGCGTCGTTCCTCGTCGCCAGAGCCGCCCCCTAGCGCCGTCGCTATGGTCTTCGTCCCCAACTCCGATGAACTAACCCTGCCGCGCCATCGCCGCCAATTTGAGCTTCATCGACCGTCTGATCTTCATCCAGCGCCTGCGATCACGCCACGTTGCCACATCCACAGTAACAACTCCGTCACTCCTCACCGTAGGATTTCAATCGCATGGTAGAGATTGCATCGCGTATAGTTGTATTAGCGTAGATCTTAGTCGTCGGATCTAGAATCAAGGGTTGAGGCGTTGCCGCATTAGTGTGTCGCCGCTCCGCTCGCTGTTGCCGTCAGATGCGTGCCGATCGGTCCAAATCGTGCTGCGTGTTGCGCCGCTGCTTCGCCTGCCATTGCTATTCGATCCGGATTCACTGGCCAAATCGCAGCCACGCGTCGAGTCCATGGTTAACCAGAGCCGAGTTGCATCAATCAATCTCGGCCATTTATTTTGAATCGAATGAACGAGATTGCGCTGGGTCTCGGCCAGCCGCGTTGCGCCGCTTGTCAGCCGCTGATTGGTCCAACTGTACCGATGACATCAGCGCTTGCGTCAGCCGGTGCACGGGCATAGTGCGGTCGGTCCACCATAGACCAGTGCCACCATGGACCGAGTCCATGCGCCGTGACGCGTGTCAGCCTGTGGTTGCGACGCGTGTCAGCACGTGATTGGGCCACATGTCAAGCTGACGTCATAATTAATTTCCAGTAGAAAAATAATCTGGTCGAAATTAAAATCTATGCTGACGTCATCATTAGCCGTGCTAACGTCATAATTATGAATGTCCCATAGAAAAATAATTTGGATAAATCAGAATTTCTTATTTTAATGTTTTTCCATTTATTTTAAGCTTTGAAAGGCTATATCTTTTGCATCCGAACTTTGATTGAGGTGATTTCAGTCTTTAAAAATTTATAAAATTGTGCTATATTTAATAGTAAATTTTATTTAATTTTTGGAGTTGACTTTACTATCTGTTTTGGTTATTTATTGCTTTCTCTCTCGTTGCGCGTAAACGTTGAGTTGCCCGGTGAGTTCGTTGTCAAGAAGTCAGCACTTGACCAGGTTTCAGAGCAGGATCCAGAACCCTTTGAACGCAAGTCGTGCTTTTATCATGTTGAACCTATGATTTAAATATTATGTTGTTTCAATGTATTGCATGTTATTTCAATTATCAGTTGTTTTCCATATGTTGGGAGTAGCTAATCGTCCACTTAAATTACATTCATCTTGCCATATTATATGCCATATCTCATTTGTCACTCTAGAATGGTTCAATATTAATTAGTAGCTATAATTGCCAATATGGATAGTTAGAACGGAAGTAGTATGCTGAGCCATGCAACGAGTCATCATGTTATGTACAAATGATTAATCTTGCTTAATAATTATGGAACATATTTATTAACTTGTGTGTCGGGTGTTGTCATGCAATGTTGGTATTGTTGATGGCACGTGATGCATGGTAAATCAACTGGGGTGGTAAAATAATTTAGACTGAAGCAAGTGGCATGTATTTGTGGTGAGCCAATGTAGCATGTGGGCGGTCACATTTGGCTTTTATGATAATAATGGTTTATGGATATGATAATTTTTGGTTAGTCTTACTTTGGTCAATTAAGAACTTAACCTTGCAAGAATTTGAACTGTCTCATTCATACAACCACAAGTCTGGAATAGGACAGACTTAGCTGATTAATTTGTTGAGTCTAAACTTTGGTACTATTGTGGTGGTGTGAGGCTCGGGTAGTGGTAATCAGTCCTCGCACGGGTTGGCTCACATGGCACAAGAAGGGACCCTGGATGTGGTAACCAGTCTCACCAGTGTTGAAACCTTAGCGAATAGTACTGGGTTTAGATAGGCATTGGAAAGGTTTTGTTATGATCACTCGCCTTTGTGGTGTATGATTGTATCTTGTGGGTAAAATGTATAACCTCTACATAGTGTAAAACCTATTTGAATAGCCATGCTCGTGGTATTGAGCATTGTTCGGTGATTACAATCAAGGTTTAGATTTTTATCAAAACAAATGTGGGTATGGAATGTTGAAATGAGAAAATAGGTTGTGAGTCGGTCATTGAAAACAAATGCAAAAGTTATTATTGTTATTATTTGTTTTACTATCTTTCAATCAATTTATGCTATTCTTTTACAAATGCTGTTTATGCAAAGTAACCCTATAGCCTATCTTTTGTACTAAACCATGCATGTAGTACATAGACTTGCATTCTGTGCATGGCTTGTTGAGTGCTTTATGTACTCACCCCTTGCAACAAAACATCATCAGTTGAAGAGGAAGTAACGCCTACTTTGAGGAGTTCCACGAGGAGGCGAACAACTAGGGTGCGAACCTTGTTAGTTGCTTGTGGCAGTTGAAGGGTTTCTACGCTTTTGCTATTTCTGCTGTTGTTTACTTCTATTTTAGTCGTAGCCCTGCGTGGCGTATTTATGTAAGGTGGACCATAAGGTTGTTTAACTGTTATATCGAACTTAATAAATCTTTATTATATTACCGTTGAGTATTATATTACGTAGTTGTAAGCAAGTTGCATGTTGTTACTGTTACTGTAAGAACGCTTATTTATAATTGAGTTGCATGTTGTTGTGAGTGTTGTTGCTCACTAAATTATTAGAATTTGTTTCAATATATTGTTATGATGCTTGTATGCTTTTTTGTACGTATTTGTTTCTATATGCATTTGCAATATAACTTTCATTATTGTAATTTGCAGGTATGGCTCACCAGGATGGAGATGTTGACTGGCCATTTGAGTTGCTAGATCCGATCATTGATCATCGTCACTGTGCTCACTACGCCACTGTTTTTCTAGAGAAGGGATAGGATCCTTTGGAGGTTGGCGACTACGATCGAGGACACCGTGAGAAGCTCGGTCGCCGATCCTCGTTGGATCCTCGTAACATTTCATTCTTTAGATTTATAAATATCTTTGCTACTGAGATCATAATTTATATTAATTAATTAGAGTGGTGCTGATATTAATTTCATATTTTTGTTTCATAGGCTTCGAGTTTAGGATTGCTACCACTCGCCCGGATGGTGGAGGCGGCGCACGACGATGTGCAGGGAAGGGACGTGGGTCTCCAGTTCCTGTTAGACAGGTCCCTGTTCATTGCTCTAGTGGATTGGTGGAGGCTGGAGATTTACACCTTCCATCTACCTGTTGGGGAGATGGCCATCACTTTAGAGGACGTCTCGTACCTCCTCGGACTCCGGATTGCCGGTCACCCAGTGGTGCCTCAGGATGTCGACCCGACATGGCACCAGGAGCTACTTGTGTGGTTCCATGGTGTGCTCCCGTTGCAACTATCCAGACACATGGTTTGACACAAAGGTGGCTTGACGATAAGTGTTATGCAACTAACCTTTAAAGTTTAATTGTGCATATACCGTTGAACTAATAAGAAAGCTTAAATTTACAGGTGGAGCAAATCATCATGCCTACGAACGAGGTAGGGTGAGCCGCCATCTAGAGGCGTAACTGCTGTAGCTCTTTGGCTGGTGCATGTTCACGAGCTCCCATAGGGATAGCGTGAACAAGCACCTCGTCCAGTTCACAAAGGCGTTATGACGCACCCTTGACACGTCGGTCGCAGACTCTAGGGTCGGTCAGACAGCGACACGCACCTTTGTGCTTTGTGATGGTTGTGGACGGATCGCCGACGGCTTGACCTTCACCGGATGTTCACTGCTTATACAGCTTTGGGCATACGAGAGGTTCCAGATCGGGCAACCCGACATCGACCTGTAGCCTCTTGTACATGCCTGTGATGACGACGTTGACACTCCGACCATGTGCACCATCTGGTGCCACCGACGGGTAAGATATTGCAATCACGATTGTGAAACCTTCGGTTTAACATTTGTTAGTACTAATGATAACGTTTTGCGTTGATTTTTCTGTCTTCACTACAGCCTAGGTGGGCACACAGGATGGTGCGGATGGGCTACCCACAGTTCATCGCTGTGTTCGACTGCCTCACAGATGACCACGTACGCTAGACGCCGTACACAGAGGCAGAGGTGCAGCTACGCAGATGTGGATTGTCCACCCCGTGCACACGAGACACGGCAGCATCGGCGTGCACGCCGATTCCTCCTGTTCGACGTCCAAGTTGAGGGCTACACTGTCCATCGAGTGATGAGGCAGTTCGGTCTAGACAGGAGTTCCTAGTCTCGGTCGGCTGTGAGGTCCCGTATGGCACCCACACATAAGTTCCTTGCGTCGATGTTCTGTAATTATTATCGTGTAATGCCATCTAATATTGTAATATTTATTTCTTATCCATAGCCAGACTTGAAAGGGCGTGCATAGGGCCACCCCCTAGCACATACATATGGCGCTATGGGTCGAGGAGTGGGGAGGAGCCCTGAACGACGTCTATGCTAAGGATACAGCTTACGACCCGCAGACGTACCACGACTACCGATAGTGGTACACTTCCTATACCCGTCTGCGTTTGGTACGTGTCGACCCCGATCCTTCTAGACATATTCCCAGTGAGGACACGATCCGTCCATACAAACTCGGCTCAGAAAGTCGCAGACGTTGTGTCTAATCTACGATCTTATTTCCACTCAGTTGGTAAACATGCTAACCAATTCATAATGTATTTTCCAGACTAATGTGTTAGGACAGTACTACGAGGAGTCAGGGAGCTTCCTTTCTTGTCTGATCGACGGGGTTGACGTGACCAGAGAGGAGATGACCTCTTTTTTCGTGAGATTTAGGGAGAGCTCGAGACGTGTCCTCTAGTTGGCGGATGCCACTAGCCTCCCGATGTGGTTGACGGTATGCCGCTTAGTGGAGGTAGGGGTGCTGCAAGTACATGTTTCTATGCTATAGCCTCTCGTGCCCCCGTCACACAGCCGTCTGCGAGAGGGTGAGCTGCTGGATACATTGGTCTAGCTGCTCACGCTGGAGGTGAGTACTTAATCGCATTTTCTATGTTTTGCAATCATTTTTTGAATGCTCTCAACAATTCTTATTGAGTTGCATGTTGTTGTGAGTGTTGTTGCTCACTAAATTATTAAATTTGTTTCAATATATTGTTATGATGCTTGTATGCTTTTTTGTACGTATTTGTTTCTATATGCATTTGCAATATAACTTTCATTATTGTAATTTGCAGGTATGGCTCACCAGGATGGAGATGTTGACTGGCCATTTGAGTTGCTAGATCCGATCATTGATCATCGTCACTGTGCTCACTACGCCACTGTTTTTCTAGAGAAGGGATAGGATCCTTTGGAGGTTGGCGTACTACGATCGAGGACACCGTAGAAGCTCTGGTCGCTCGATCCTCGTTGGATCCTCAGGTAACATTTCATTCTTTAGATTTATAAATATCTTTGCTACAGTATCATAATTTATATTAATTAATTAGAGTGGTGCTGATATTAATTTCATATTTTTGTTTCATAGGCTTCGAGTTTAGGATTGCTACCACTCGCCCGGATGGTGGAGGCGGCGCCTGACGATGTGCGGGAAGGGACGTGGGTCTCCAGTTCCTGTTAGACAGGTCCCTGTTCATTGCTCTAGTGGATTGGTGGAGGCTGGAGATTTACACCTTCCATCTACCTGTTGGGGAGATGGCCATCACTTTAGAGGACGTCTCGTACCTCCTCGGACTCCGGATTGCCGGTCACCCAGTGGTGCCTCAGGATGTCGACCCGACATGGCACCAGGAGCTACTTGTGTGGTTCCATGGTGTGCTCCCAGTTGCAACTATCCGACACATGGTTTGACACAAAGGTGGCTTCGACAGTTCGTGTTATGCAACTAACCTTTAAAGTTTAATTGTGCATATACTGGTTGAACTAATAAGAAAGCTTAAATTTACAGGTGGAGCAAATCATCATGCCTACGAACGAGGTAGGGTGAGCCGCCATCTAGAGGCGTACCTGCTGTAGCTCTTTGGCTGGTGCATGTTCACGAGCTCCCATAGGGATAGCGTGAACAAGCACCTCGTCCAGTTCACAAAGGCGTTTGCGGACGCACCCCTTGACACCGTGCTGCAGTACTCCTAGGGTCGGCTGTATTGTGCGACACGTACCTTGTGCTTTGTGATGGTTGTGGACGGATCGCCGACGGCTTGACCTTCACCGGATGTTCACTGCTTATACAGCTTTGGGCATACGAGAGGTTCCAGATCGGGCAACCCGACATCGACCTGTAGCCTCTTGTACATGCCTGTGATGACGACGTTGACACTCCGACCATGTGCACCATCTGGTGCCACCGACGGGTAAGATATTGCAATCACGATTGTGAAACCTTCGGTTTAACATTTGTTAGTACTAATGATAACGTTTTGCGTTGATTTTTCTGTCTTCACTACAGCCTAGGTGGGCACACAGGATGGTGCGGATGGGCTACCCACAGTTCATCGCTGTGTTCGACTGCCTCACAGATGACCACGTACGCTAGACGCCGTACACAGAGGCAGAGGTGCAGCTACGTGTGACAGGTGGATTGTCCACCCTGTGCACACGAGACACGGCGTACTGGCGTGCACGTCAGTTCCTCCTGTTCGACGTCCAAGTTGAGGGCTACACTGTCCATCGAGTGATGAGGCAGTTCGGTCTAGACAGGAGTTCCTAGTCTCGGTCGGCTGTGAGGTCCCGTATGGCACCCACACATAAGTTCCTTGCGTCGATGTTCTGTAATTATTATCGTGTAATGCCATCTAATATTGTAATATTTATTTCTTATCCATAGCCAGACTTGAAAGGGCATGCATAGGGCCACCCCCTAGCACATACATATGGCGCTATGGGTCGAGGAGTGGGGAGGAGCCACGAGCAGCGTCTATGCTAAGGATACAGCTTACGACCCGCAGACGTACCACGACTACCGATAGTGGTACACTTCCTATACCCGTCTGCGTTTGGTACGTGTCGACCCCGATCCTTCTAGACATATTCCCAGGCTGAGGGACACGTATCCCGTCCATACAAACTCGGCTCTGTACAGTGCGGTACGTTGTGTCTAATCTACGATCTTATTTCCACTCAGTTGGTAAACATGCTAACCAATTCATAATGTATTTTCCAGACTAATGTGTTAGGACGATTACTACGGAGTCGGGAGCTTCCTTTCTTGTCGTCGGCGAGGGTTGGCGTGACGAGAGAGAGATGACCTCTTTTTCGTGAGATTTAGGGAGAGCTCGAGACGTGTCCTCTAGTTGGCGGATGCCACTAGCCTCCCGATGTGGTTGACGGTATGCCGCTTAGTGGAGGTAGGGGTGCTGCAAGTACATGTTTCTATGCTATAGCCTCTCGTGCCCCCGTCACACAGCCGTCTGCGAGAGGGTGAGCTGCTGGATACATTGGTCTAGCTGCTCACGCTGGAGGTGAGTACTTAATCGCATTTTCTATGTTTTGCAATCATTTTTTGAATGCTCTCAACAATTCTTCATTTGTTATAGGCTCACAGGCACAGTGGTCCATGTTTATAGCTTCACCTCACCTGACAACTCTAAGGGGCAGCCTAATGATCCAGCCCACGTAGACTACGACCTCGACGATGGTGGTGTGTCGATGTACTTCGTTAATGTGGATGAGCCTAGACCATCGCAGTTGTACGAAGCACCACCGCTGATGCAGCCTTCTCAGCCAGAGTACGCTAGACCTCTAGCCAGACCATAGAGGGACCACCACACGCCGACGCAGTTGACCTACTGGCACAAGCAAATTCGCAAGAGGACTACCACGATGCGAGGAGCCGCCCTGAAACGGGGCCAGAATTAATTACTTATGTTTTAGATTGTTGAAACTTTTTATCTTATATATTTTGTTAATCCATTCCAGATATGTTATATGACTTATGGTTTTTATGATCATGAACTATTATATTTGGTTATGCAATACTGTATTTTTTTCATTACAATAGGACCTGCACCGTAATATGAGATACTATTTTTTAGACTGATGGGACAACTCACTGAAGACTTTTGTCAGTTTGAAATGACCCCTCACTACACACAACATAGTCCGATGTGACTACTCACTGCATGGTATAAAGTCCTATCGGTACACTCAGTACACACTAACTACACACTGCATAGTCCGACATGACCACTCACTGCCTACTTTTAAGTCTGAAGTGACCACTTATTGCACAGTATATTTGTCAGTACTAACACCTTGCATGCATGACTGCCTTTTCAGCCCGACTTGACTACACACTCCGGTGTTTTGCCGTTTATCTGCATGTTTCAATCTTACCTTCCAACACTTAGTCCATACACCACTCTTTTGAGACTATAAAAGGCCAAACCATAAGCACATACATACAGCTCCCACTCACACTTCACCATAGCTGGATCCTCTAGTAAAGCATTTTTGTGGACACCTGATATGAGTAGCATAGCTCTTCATTACACGTTGAAGGTTACGTGTAATGGGAAGGATGATCCGTTCAAGGAGTAGAATCTACGTAAAGTGGTGTTCAAATTGCAAGAGTGGCGTCCGACATTATTGAGGCATAAGATGATAAACTCTGGCCTGAAACTTGTAACCTCCAACGATCTTGAGACACACTTGTAAGGGTGGCATCAAAGATATTTTAGGATGTACGAACTAGCCGACCACCCTTCTGCGATAGGTTTCTCTATGAGATTTTATAGGATACTGATGCTGCCCGATCAGTACGCTGAGCATATTAAGATTAGTTATTTCCTATTTGTTCACCCTACTAATCTTTTTAGCATTATCCATAAGTTCACTAATTTGTATGCTAGTCTTGTGTGTTAGTTATTCTCGGAGGACAAAGAGTTGCTGAACAAGAATATCCCAGAATTCGTAGTGATATATATGCTCTTCGATGGGGTGTGATGTCTGGTTCACGCAGAAGATGTAGAAGAGGATCTAACTAGAGGGGTAGAGGTCCACCCAGTACTGTTACACCAGAAAGTTCAAGAGGACATTCAACCACCACCGAAGGAGGCCTTGCTCCTAGCTATATAAACGACGGTGACGATGATGATGACAATTTCATGTCACCTAGACCTTAACGTTCAAGCACTATCACAATAGGCCGTTCAAGCACTAATACAACAGGCCATTCAAGCAACAACGCAAGAGGTCGTTCAACCAGCACTGAAGGAGAGCTAGCTCCTAACCATACAAATGACGACGATGACGATGATTTTATACCACCTAGGTCACAAACCTTGTGTCCTCGAAGTCCTCCAAATCTTGACGATGATATTACATTAAACCCTATCAGGTATCTAAACGTAGTACCCCATTAGAAACCAATAGATAACTATTGTCATTTTTACCTATTCCGACAACCATGGTCATATAATGTATAGTTTTATGACTTAGTCCTTCACTAGAGGCATGTATCTATATTGTATCCCAATTTTATGAATTCGCTAAGGCATGTATGTATCTTAGGTTTGCTATGCTATTGTAGTTGTTGTACTTACTGCATTTTATAATAACAATGTCGGTTTTATTCAATATTTTACTATGCTTTGTAGTCAAATTTGTTGCACATCGAAAGATAATGAGGACAACGAAATTCGAATTTTTTTGTCAAAAAAAATAACTAACAAATAATTTTGTAAAATACTACATAAATTATCACCGACAAATATGATTTTTTCTGAAATTATTGAACTTTGGTTTGAACTCTAAAATTCTAGTGGTTATCAAAATAACACTGACTTTTTAATAATTAATGCTCCCAAGTTATAACGAATTTTTGAATGAAATCAGTGCAAAAATGTTTCTCACAAATTTAATTTCCTATAAAAAATTTCATAATTTTTATAATTTATTTGGTTTCAATACTCTGTAGCCCAACCCAAATGGTTGGACGACATATTTTTGTCACCAAATAGTTGGGCGACAAAGGCCTGTCACCATTTTATTTGGCGATAGAGAGGCCACATCAAACTGATTCAGCTTTTTCTACGCTCTGTGTTACTGTCACCTAACCATATGGCGATAGAGGTATAGTTTTGCAATTTTTTTAGATCAAGGTATATTTTTGCAATTTGAATAAAAAATGTATTACTTAAAAAAAACCGGCGGCTCTCCGTCACGCGTAGACCTCCTTTTGCATCGTATCTTGATTCTTGCATGTATCAGGCCTTCAGTATTACAGCGCATGCAAGCAATTCTGTAGGCTTTCAGATTTGAGCAACGGAGTAGTAATTTCTCAACAACAAAAAAACGCAATATTGTTAGCACCAAGTGTTCTTAAAAGTGTTTAAGTTGTTGATGTCTGTTGATGATCGAAGGGTACGTATTTGGGCTTGCGCGCTCCAGTGATTGATTTCCATGTCTACAATTCCTTGCTCTCTCTACATAGAAATTAATCCGTTAATTAATCCCCTAACTTAGCCTCCATTCCGCATGCACATTATCTAGCTAGCTAGTTTAGTACGTAGTTGGCTCATACAGTCATACTGTCATCATACATGACGACTCCCTGTTGCTTAACACGCGAAACGAACGAACTTAACCGCGTAATTTGGATGATTAGAAGCAGAAGAGTTAAGTAAGTAGTACTAGCTATTGTTAACTCGTTTTCGGATGGAACAAAACGAGAAGAATTGCGCTTATAGTATATACATATCAATCATTGTAATGCGAATGTCAATGCCTGGACGTTACAATCATGTGCTTGCGATCGTTAGAACATGGATTTCATTTCAGATAATTGAAGCGCGTTAATTACATCATGCATATAGACTATATCTAGAGGGGTATTTTTGGTTCTAAAGGAAGAAAAGGAAAGACAACGGTAGTGTATCGATTGCCAACATTTTTTTTAAAAAAATGCTCATACACATTATATTTTTTCTTATTTTTGTCCTGGGAGATAATAAAGTCAATTAGTTATTGAGATATATATATTATGTTAGGGCTTTGATACCACTTGTTAGAATTAGCAGCACAGTAAAATAATTGGAGACAAAATTTAATATGGAAAAACCTCTTACGGAAAAAACTATGGAAACTATCTACTATAATGCTTTTAGATTATAAATACGAGGGTTGACTTATATAGCCAAAGAGTCCTATTACGACGACTTGGATGACAATATATTTGAATAAAACCAAAAGATATTGCAAATTGAGATATTAAGTCAAATTGCAAGAGTGGCGTCCGACATTATTGAGGCATAAGATGATAAACTCGGCACGAAACTTGTAACCTCCAACGATCTTGAGACACACTTGTAAGGGTGGCATCAAAGATATTTTAGGATGTCTGAACTAGCCGACCACCCTTCTGCGATAGGTTTCTCTATGAGATTTTATAGGACACCGATCTCGCCCGATCGATCTGTTGAGCATATTAAGATTAGTTATTTCCTATTTGTTCACCCTACTAATCTTTTTAGCATTATCCATAAGTTCACTAATTTGTATGCTAGTCTTGTGTGTTAGTTATTCTCGGAGGACAAAGAGTTGCTGAACAAGAATATCCCAGAATTCGTAGTGATATATATGCTCTTCGATGGGGTGTGATGTCTGGTTCACGCAGAAGATGTAGAAGAGGATCTAACTAGAGGGGTAGAGGTCCACCCAGTACTGTTACACCAGAAAGTTCAAGAGGACATTCAACCACCACCGAAGGAGGCCTTGCTCCTAGCTATATAAGCGACGGTGACGATGATGATGACAATTTCATGTCACCTAGACCTTAACGTTCAAGCACTATCACAATAGGCCGTTCAAGCACTAATACAACAGCCATTCAAGCAACAACGCAAGAGGTCGTTCAACCAAGACTGAAGGAGAGCTAGCTCCTAACCATACAAATGACGCATTTATGACGATGATTTTATACCACCTAGGTCACAAACCTTGTGTCCTCGAAGTCCTCCAAATCTTGACGATGATATTACATTAAACCCTATCGTATCTAAACGTAGTACCCCATTAGAAACCAATAGATAACTATTGTCATTTTTACCTATTCCGACAACCATGGTCATATAATGTATAGTTTTATGACTTAGTCCTTCACTAGAGGCATGTATCTATATTGTATCCCAATTTTATGAATTCGCTAAGGCATGTATGTATCTTAGGTTTGCTATGCTATTGTAGTTGTTGTACTTACTGCATTTTATAATAACAATGTCAGGTTTTATTCAATATTTTACTATGCTTTGTAGTCAAATTTGTTGCACATCGAAAGATAATGAGGGACAACGAAATTCGAATTTTTTTGTCAAAAAAAATAACTAACAAATAATTTTGTAAAATACTACATAAATTATCACCGACAAATATGATTTTTTCTGAAATTATTGAACTTTGGTTTGAACTCTAAAATTCTAGTGGTTATCAAAATAACATCGACTTTTTAATAATTAATGCTCCCAAGTTATAACTAATTTTGAATGAAATCGGTGCAAAAATGTTTCTCACAAATTTAATTTCCTATAAAAATTTCATAATTTTTATAATTTATTTGGTTTCAATACTCTGTAGCCCAACCCAAATGGTTGGGCGACATATTTTGTCACCAAATAGTTGGGCGACAAAGGCCTGTCACCATTTTATTTGGCGATAGAGAGGCCACATCAAACTGATTCAGCTTTTTCTACACTCTGTGTTACTGTCACCTAACCATATGGCGATAGAGGTATAGTTTTGCAATTTTTTTAGATCAAGGTATATTTTTGCAATTTGAATAAAAAATGTATTACTTAAAAAAAACCGGCGGCTCTCCGTCACGCGTAGACCTCCTTTTGCATCGTATCTTGATTCTTGCATGTATCAGGCCTTCAGTATTACAGCGCATGCAAGCAATTCTGTAGGCTTTCAGATTTGAGCAACGGAGTAGTAATTTCTCAACAACAAAAAAACGCAATATTGTTAGCACCAAGTGTTCTTAAAAGTGTTTAAGTTGTTGATGTCTGTTGATGATCGAAGGGTACGTATTTGGGCTTGCGCGCTCCAGTGATTGATTTCCATGTCTACAATTCCTTGCTCTCTCTCACATAGAAATTAATCCGTTAATTAATCCCCTAACTTAGCCTCCATTCCGCATGCACATTATCTAGCTAGCTAGTTTAGTACGTAGTTGGCTCATACAGTCATACTGTCATCATACATGACGACTCCCTGTTGCTTAACACGCGAAACGAACGAACTTAACCGCGTAATTTGGATGATTAGAAGCAGAAGAGTTAAGTAAGTAGTACTAGCTATTGTTAACTCGTTTTCGGATGGAACAAAACGAGAAGAATTGCGCTTATAGTATATACATATCAATCATTGTAATGCGAATGTCAATGCCTGGACGTTACAATCATGTGCTTGCGATCGTTAGAACATGGATTTCATTTCAGATAATTGAAGCGCGTTAATTACATCATGCATATAGACTATATCTAGAGGGGTATTTTTGGTTCTAAAGGAAGAAAAGGAAAGACAACGGTAGTGTATCGATTGCCAACATTTTTTTTAAAAAAATGCTCATACACATTATATTTTTTCTTATTTTTGTCCTGGGAGATAATAAAGTCAATTAGTTATTGAGATATATATATTATGTTAGGGCTTTGATACCACTTGTTAGAATTAGCAGCACAGTAAAATAATTGGAGACAAAATTTAATATGGAAAAACTCTTACGGGAAAAAACTATGGGAAACTATCTACTATAATGCTTTTAGATTATAAATACAGGGGGTTGACTTATATAGCCAAAGAGTCCTAGTTACAGACGACTTGGACTGACAATATATTTGAATAAAACCAAAAGATATTGCAAATTGAGATATTAAGTTATTTCTAACAAATCTCTCCTTAACTCAAAATCTATAAATAAGTTGTTTCTAGAAAACCCTAAGTTAATTACGTACATAAACACAAATGCATTAAAAGTCCAAAGGACTACTGAACGAGGGAAACTGGAACAGTTAAGCCAAATACTTGTAGTGCGAAAAACCTCAATGGGTATGAAAGACTAGGACAATCTTATCCAAACGCTTCTCACGAAGCAAGATTGAGCAAACCACCAGTAAGTCGAGAGAAAGACTGGAACAATCAATCCAACACAGCTATTAACAAAGCAAACGAAGAATCTGGGTCTTCAAGAATTCATAACCCTAATAAAGTCTGAGTGTGTGCAATTAACCTCCTGAAACAAACACTTAATCATTAAATGGTATAAGTCAAGGCATCACTTGAGGTGCTGGATAGATAATGAAGAACTCATAATATGGACTTTTGGCATGCTCCACCTAAAATATAAAATTCAGCAAGCTATCTATTGAAAATTTATAACATGGTTGAAACTGCTCCTGCAAAAATGCCAAGATGAAGAAAAACCGTCATGCTGTTAATGGAGTATAAATTGCAGTAGACCCCTCGTATCGAGTAAAGATAACAAAAACGTTATAGTATCCATGTAGAAACAAACTCCTTCTTGCACTTTAACCTTCATCTGAAATTGACATTAGAGCAAAACCTTCACTAGAAAAAACTTCGAAGAGTATAATGCTACCTACAGGGTGTCATCGAATTTCAAATGAACGTAGCCAAAACCTCCATAATGGACAACATATCCAAACGGTAAATAAAACACCAAAATATTGGTGATGAACACCAAATTCCAATTTAACGGTGATAAAACACCAAATTCAGTTGTCTCCTCAACTGATCTTTTTTTTCAAAAGAAGACGATGAAACATCGAAGAAATCTCTAAGAATAAATCGATGACAAAATGTCGAATAAATCTCTAGTGATAAAATCCGCTGGAATTGCAATAATATCCACCAAGAATATGAGCACAAGATAATAAACATAATGTCCTGAATTGTGCATGAATACCCGCCAATAATAAGGATGATAGCTTGAATTGCATATAAAATATCTCAAATAATAGGCATGAAAGCGTAAATTTGCACATGAGATCCCGTTAAATAATCAGAATTGTAATAAAATCCCACTTTTATTAACATTGAAATAGTCACCGTGGTAAAAAGCAATTCTTTTATCACGTCCACTTAAATAGCTCTCATTCTGCTGCACTTAGCAATATTGGCCGAAGAGCTGGAGCTCCTGTTTGATAGAGCTCCAGATTCCAGTTTCATCTGAGATTTGAAACTTGTAGACTAAAATAAAGTGAATTAAGTTTATAGTTTTGATCTAAAATGTAAACAAGATGATCTATCTAAACACTCTTAATGTAATCACAATTTCAACTTCACGGATCTAGTGAAGCTAGAAATACACAGCTCCTGGAGCCTACCAAATATACCCTAAAGCTGGGCCCAGAGAAGCCAGAGCTGAGGTGACCCAATAAAAAAAAACCCCAGAGCCGAAGACTGAAAACCAGAAGAGAAACTGAGGCCATGGGACCCTAAATCCGAATGAAACCCCCTTGCGGGATTCAGATGGAGTCCGGCCTGGCTCTCGCCAAGCTGGTCTCGGGCGAGCAGAGCGGCATTGATGTCATCCTCAACGAGGAGTTGAAGCGGGAGACGAGCAGCGGTTCATCGGCACTGCTAGCGCTGCTTCGTCCACCATGAACCGGAAGAACTCAGTCTCTCAAATCAAGTGGCTCATTGGGGGGAAGGGACGTACTCCGATCCTGAACTCCAGAGCGATGTGGCCTCATTCCCCTGAATCTTGCGCATGCTCGGTACCTTAGCGAGGAGTGCAAGTTCACCCCCACACAGCTCCTAGCCATGGTGCTCTCAAATCTGAAGGGTATTGCTGAGAGTAACCTCAGGGCTGTCGTTGTGGACTGCTGCACGCAAAATAATTGGAGATAAGATTTAACGTGCAAAAATTTTTATAAAAAAACATAGAAAATAATCTACTATAATGCTTCTAGATTGTAAGTACAGTGGGTTGGTTTATATAGCTAAAAAGTTCTAGTTGTAGATGACTTGGACTAACAACATATTTAGATAGAATCAAAAGATATGATAAATTGAGATATTGAGTTATTTCCCAACATGTTGCAGTGCCAGCATGATTTCTGCAGCCAGCTAGGTCAAGACTATTAAGGAAATTGTTCCATTTTTCAGGGAAAAATTAATGGTTGAGTTTTACTCCCTCTCTTTTTTTAAGCTGAGTTTCGCCCTTTTTTGTCCCATAGCGATGATTGGGATCGTTGAAATTAATTATGTCAATCTCTTGAATATTTACTAAGTCATAACGTCTTCTTCTTCTTTAAAAACTAGTCATCTCTTATTGTATAATATAAGCTCTAAAATTCCCGACCGACATGGAGTTACAACTGGCACGTTGGCGCCGGCACAGCTTCTGAATGTCATCTTTCTCCGTTCTTCCAGACAAATAGAGTAATTAAAATTTAATTCAACTAATCCACACACCATGTGTAATAGTACTAATCTAATTAACAACTCGAAATGGATTAATTCACGTTTCTACATTAAATAAGATTAGTGGTCGTGATTTCTGATCAATCGGTTGCTCATCTTCCAACGCATACAGTAGACGAACATGCAGAGAGCAGGGTTTGAGCTTTCCAACCACTGGATGGTCAAGATTAATTAACGTGTGGTGAGGAAAGAATTAGCTGCCGTTAGTTGCGTTGGGAATCTATCTAATCATACGACTAGGCCGGAGAAAAAACAATGAAACGGAGATAACTAACTTAAACTAATTAACAAAGGTCTGATGCAACAATGAATCGTGATAATGTGATCATCTATATAAATAAAAATAACTGGTAATATTTAAGTTGTCTTCTTCGTTTTAATTAAAAAACTAACTTAAACTAATTAACAATAAAAAAAATTCACATATTAAGTTGCCTTCTTCGTTTTAATTAAAAAAATCCAACAATAAAAAAAAATTCACATATTAATCGAAAGAAAAAAAGAATGATTCTCACCACTTATTTTAGTGGAACCAGATTATAACGGTATAAATTAATTATATATAGATATTAGAGTTATATAACAAATACAATTACATTTCAATTATATAAAGTAAAGTTGTATATTAAAGACAACGACACCGTGATATTTAGCTGCGCAATCTGCTTGTTATTCCAACGCCATAAGTCAGTGGGCTCGGAGCTTAGCTTAATCAGGTAAAATCTTCATGTTATTCCCACGCCAAAAGTCAGTGGGCTCGGAGCTTAGCTTAATTAGGTAAAATCTGCTTGTTATTCCAACGCCAAGTCAATGGGCTCGGAGCTTAGCTCAATCAATTAGCTAATTAACCCGTGATGAGTCGATCGATCGACCTGCATGTGCTTGGATCGAACACGGATTGCGTGTTCTGACACAAGACAAGCCAATTATTCCTCTAATCCTCTCTACCTATAGTGATTAATTTACTCTCGCTCCTCCAATAATTAACTTGCATGCTCTTCCTCCTCTATATATAAGCCCTGGCCTCGATCAACACGATCATCATCGCTCAGACCAAACGATTTCCTTTGCCGCTTCGCCTGCACTCCCTCACTACTCATTCCCAATCCCTGCCTCCCAAGCCAAGCATTGCCATGGACATGCCTAATAAGTCTCTACTTCTGTGCACCGTCCTTGCGGCGTGCCTCGCACTCGGCGCAGCCGATTGGTCTCCGGCCACCGCCACGTTCTACGGCGGAAACGACGGCTCCGGCACGATGGGTAAGCTAGCATGCATTTGCGTTATGCTCCATTGACACACGTTTTACAAGAATCATGTATGCATTGCTGTTGTCCAAGCGGCGCCCTCAAAAAATTGAGAAACGCTACGAGATCATCTATTTAATAGACCAAATTTGTTGATTGAATTTGTTTTAATGTAGGTGATTTGGGATTTTTAAGACCTTAAGACTATCTGTATTACATTTTTAGCAAATTTTAAATATATGTGTTGAATTTACGATGTTACAAAATCATTATACAAAATTATAGAATTGTATGTGTAAAATATACACATTGTAGAAATTTTTCTATTGCGTGGCTGACGTGCATGCATGTGTACGATCAGGTGGTGCGTGCGGTTACGGCAACCTGTACGACCAGGGTTACGGCATCAACAACGCGGCGCTGAGCACGGCGCTGTTCAACGACGGTGCGTCGTGCGGGCAGTGCTACCTCATCATCTGCGACACCAGCAAGTCGGGGTGGTGCAAGCCCGGCACCGCCGTCACCGTCACGGCGACCAACTTCTGCCCGCCCAACTGGGCGCTCGCCAGCGACAACGGCGGCTGGTGCAACCCGCCGCGGCAGCACTTCGACATGTCGCAGCCGGCCTGGGAGCAGATCGCCGTCTACCAAGCCGGCATCGTGCCCGTGCTCTACCAGCGGGTCAAGTGCTGGCGCCAGGGCGGGGTGCGCTTCACCATCGGCGGGTTCAACTACTTCGAGCTCGTGCTCATCACCAACGTCGCCGGCAGCGGCTCGGTGGCCAGCGCGTGGATCAAGGGGACCAACACGGCGTGGATCCAGATGTCAAGGAACTGGGGCGCAAACTGGCAGTGCCTCTCCGGGCTCGCCGGACAGGCGCTCAGCTTCGCCGTGACGACCACCGGCGGGCAGTACCTGCAATTCCAGGACGTCGCGCCGGCGTGGTGGCAGTTCGGCCAGACATTCACCACCTACCAACAATTCGACTACTAAACGTGGCCGTCGTCACCAACGACGACGGCCGTGCCCGTGCATCTCTTCGTGGTCGGACTAATGGCTGGACCGTGCGTGATCGTGAATATTCGTGATTTTGACGGAGCTGCATGCGCCTGTCATTGCATCCTCGGTGGCCCGCATGGATGTCTCCTATGCGATGCTCCGACCGCAGGAGGTGCGCGACGATGTGTGATTAATTTCGCCTCCTCGTTGATGCTTTTCTCTTACTTTACTTTGTTCTTAATTTGTCTCTTTTTAAATTATCGATTGCGGTCGTTTATGCATTTATTATTGTAAAGCAAAACCCTTTGTCACTTTTGATTAAGTGAAAGACATGATAACATCCTAGAATGGGTACAGTAGATTTGTCTCAGAAATGGAACATTTTGTGATTACATTTGCCGTATAAAAGTTATATGAGCACGTAGATTCGTCTCTAAAAAAAAGCTTTCATAGATAATATTGCTATTTCACTAGGCACTCTAAAAATAGAATGTAAATTAGTTATTGAAGTTTTACTTATAATTTAGACCGCACTAATGTCCAAAACATCAACCTTTTTTTACCAGTGGTAGTGTGTACGATCTTTCTTCCTTAGGTTTAGTTCTAATAAACTTATGAAGTATAGTAAATGTAATAAACATTTTAAGCTCTCAATATGAGAGCACACAAGACTAGAAGTCACTAGATCAAACCTACAGTCGTCATCTCCTATATACTTGAGACACGGCAAGTTTTTGTCTCTGTCACCAGTAAACAATATGACAAAACACGAAATTTTAAAATCCAAAATTTACAGTATAAAAGATTACTAAAAACGATGGTCAATTACTTGCAGATATTTCTAAACTAATTATGGAGGAAAATACACTAACACACCTAATAGGTCAGAATTACATAAAGGTTGTTTTTCAAAACCTCCGGAATTAATCTTAGAATTAATTTCAGAGGATTTTTAAATTAAATTTACATGGGTAATCAGCACGATAATTCAATTACCATTTTATGCTAACCATAAATCTAAGTGAGTCTGGACGAAATTCCCATGTGAAAAACTGATTTGTGTCACTCATGACAATGGATTGATCGAATGGAATTTAAATTTTGATGATGCATTGGTAAGTGTTGCGTTACATAGCTTTTATGCTAGTTAACCCTTGATATTGTTATGTTCATAATTAAACCACCCCTAGTACCATTAAACTAGAACTCCCTCTGTTATCCATTGCCATCTGGGTCCTAAATCAGTTTAGAGAGGTGCTTCTATTCATTTCTTTTTTTAAAATTACATAAATATTAAAATATAAATAAAGGGTAGATGGTTATTACTTACCATTCGCTTGCTTCAAGATTTGTGTTACTTGTACCGAGAAAGAAAGCATACAAATACTACCGATCAGTTTATCATGTGTCAATTCAGTAGCATCAGTGCTGCTTACTGCAGAGACAAATAGTAATGTAGCGCTGGCGCTGGGTCTAAGCCGTTAGATTCAGATATGATAGTTAAGAGACGATCCTAATGCAGAGGATTGTTTATCATCTGCATTTAGTCCTCTAATGTAGAAGACCACGTTCTGTTTCAGGCCTGTTTATTTTTGCTTTGAATTCTCTAAAAGCTGATTCTGGATTGTGGTTGTAGAGAAACTGATTCTCCAAAAGTTGAAATCCAAAAGCACATATGAAGTGGATTGTAGATTCTAGTATATATATGGGTGAGTTGGATTGTGAGAATTGATTCTTAGAATCATGCTATTTATTTTTTATTTTACTTTTGAGGTCAGAATCCAGAATTAAAAGCAAAAGCAAACGGGCCTTTAAACTAGCTTGTTGGACCAAGTAATCTAGAGTTGCGGTAGTTGAGTTTTAGAGAAGAATCTGATATAAAAGGAGTGGTTAAAATATGAACTGATTGCTGTAAAATTAAATGAGTTGTAGAAGGTTCTAGAAAATTCCCATCAGATTTTATTCAAATGGACAACTAATTAATTAATATTTTTTTGCCCGGAAAAATGGACAATTAATTCGATACATATACCACTCAACCGACAATGGGATGTACAGTAGACACATATATAAACCGAAGCAAATCAACTCAGAGAAATCCCAATCACAGATCAAAATCCAGATTGGCCCACATTACACACACCGTTAAGTCAACTGTGATCGAATAATTTATCAGGGCGCCAGCTAGGCATGCGCACGCATATGCACCATCGATGCCCTCATGCATGATCAGTTAATGGTCAAACTGGATGTTGCTGGTGAACGTCGTGCCGAACCCCCACCACGCCGGCACGACGTTGTTGATGTACAGCGTCTGGCCGCCGGTGGAGGTGACCATGAAGGAGAGCGCCTGCCCGACGAGCGCCGAGTTGCACTGCCAGTTGGCGCCCCAGTTCCTCGTCAGCGGGATCCACGCGGTGTTGGTCCCCTTCACCGACATCGCCCGGATCGACCCGCTGCCGGCAACGTTGGTGATGAGCACCAGCTCGAAGTAGTTGAAGCCGAGGATGGTGAACCTCAACCCTCCCTGCCTCCAGCAGGTCACCCTGCACGATCACACCAGCCACAAAAACTTTCTCAGTTACGTACGAGGCTCCGTTTGGCGTTGCGGTGTAATTGTGCTGCGCTGCGCTGCGTTAATTTTGTAAGGCGCGAAACTAGCTAGCTAATGCATGGGTGCATGTAAGTAGGTAGGTCTTACTGTTGGTAGAGGACGGGGATGATGCCGGCGCGGTAGATGCCGATGTTCTCCCAGGCGGGCTGGGACATGTCGAAGTGGGGGCGGGGCGGGTTGCACCAGCCGCCGTTGTCGTTGGCGAGGGCCCAGTTGGGCGGGCAGAGGTTGGTGGCGGTGATGGTGACGGCTTTGCCCGGCTTGCACCACCCGGGAGACGCGTCGTTGTTGCACATGATGAGGTAGCACTGCCCGCACGACGCGCCGTCGTTGAACAGCACCGAGCTCAGCGCCGCGTTGTACAGGCCGTACCCCTGCGCGTACAGGTTCCCGTACCCGCACGCGCCACCTGCATATATGCGAGAATTTTAAGAAAAACTGCTTGGAGCTTTGGGAACTGCACGCGCGAGAGTGTGAAGGTACGAGTTCCACGCATATGTGTACGCACCCATCGTGCCGGAGCCGTCACTCCCGCCGTAGAACGTCGCCGTCCCCTTGCTCCAGTCCGCTGTCGCCGACGTGACGCAGAGCGCGAGAACGGCGAAGAGCTTGATCAGCGTTGCCGTGCCCATCTTCCGCCGCAGAACGTTGCAGATCGAAGAATGCAGAAGACAAGAGAGGCTATCTAGCTAGTTTGGTGGCTCAATGGCGGATTATACGTCGCTTATATAACCGCAGGAAGATTGGGATTACCTCACAGGGGGGTGATGGGAATGACGGTCGTTAGCAGGGAATATAGGGCACTGATTGATCGATTGCATGTGATCCCAGTGCTAGCTAAGCTCACATGCATGCAGAGCGCCATGTCAAAGCCTCGAAACATAATAATAATCCACAGGCCGGGTAGAATTCCGCGTTGGATATATATGGTTCATACGATGCATGATTCAGCTCTTCCTCCGAAATTCCATTCCTTCCACACCACTTCCAGCAGCTAAGAAGAGATTATGCTGCCTCCTGCATGTGCCCAGCCGCCTGGGAGCTGAGGGATCGTACATAATCAACGATAGCTTGTGCTGTGATGTCGAATCAACGCTCCCAAATGCAGAATTAACAAGTGCTCGATCGGGAGAACATGCGATCGAGCGGGGCAAAGAAACGCACATGAGGCCACGAGAGGGCCAGCTAGCGACATGGGCACATGGATTGCGGTTGGGATGTATGTACGAGGCCGATCGGCGCTATCGACCGCGGCAGCCGTACATGCCTCATCATTAATTGCCGTTAATCCTGTTGGTTAGTAGGGGTTTCTGGTCTGTTTAATGCCGTACTCCAGATTTCAGAGTACAGTCATCTCGTCAAGAACAAACAGAAGATGATCTTTCGCCGAGACCCGAGCGTACGGGGCCATGGGCCCGTAGGGCCTCTGGGAGGTCTTCCTTCCCGGCTACAACGGACGGGCTAGACCGGTGATGCGCTAAGCGGCAGCCCAATACAAACCAACTTGCACATGAATCTGGGATAGGGATGGCAATCTTACCCGATTACCCGTATACCCGCGGGTAAAAACCCTAATAGAGGTGGGTATGTTCCTTTTTTATTACCCGCGGGTATGTTTATGGGGGCCAAATTCTACCCGACGGGTAAACGGGTATGGGTATGGGGGAGCTTCACCCGTATCCGTTCCACCCGATTACCCGCCATAACCTATTGATATACGGGCTAGAATAGGTACCCAGTTAGCCCCTTGATCCCTATTTTGTGGTAACTCATTTCAGTAATTGTTGAACTTGAGCATCCGTGTATTATTTGTCCGTATATATTATTTTAATTCTTATTCTCATGTACATTTGAAATTTTGAATCATTGATAATCATTCTTTAATCCATAGAATATAGCTAATACCCATAACTTCATCAAAAAGATTGTATTAGTACCATAGCTCATTAGATCCTAGTGTCATTTGGTTGAAAAGATTGTTGATGGTGGCGGGTAACCAGTATACTGCATGGCGGCGGGTATGGGCGAGATTTTTCGCATGACCCCAGCGGGTATACCTGTGGGGGAGATTTTGGTTCGCGGGTATGGGTATGGGCGAGTACTACCCGTACCCACCGCACCCGATTGCCATCCCTAATCTGGGAAGTAAGTTCCTAGGGCTTGTATGGTAGAACTCTAGATTCCAATTTCACCTGAAATCTGAAACTTGTAGGCTAAAATAAAGTGAATTAAGTTTATATTTTTGATCTAAAATATAAACAAGATGATATATCTAAACACTCTTAATATACTCACAGCTTCAGTTTCACGAATCTGGTGAGAAGCTGAATCCCTACCAAACACACCCTTACCAGGTCTATCTCCTAGTCCTACAAGCTTTGAGTTGCACTAGAGAGCCTAGGGTTTCTCATGCGGCCCTCATGGCACACGCAGGCGGACGGTGGGATCGACGTCCTGTGTTAGATCGGACGGTCACAAGTGTGTAGGATCCAAACACAATTTCAAAATTAAGAGCGGTTTGCTACAAAAGTGGCGAATGCAAGAGCCTTTGTCCGGGTATGCGCTGGTATACCAGGGGCCTTGCTGCGAATTTGGAAATGCCATGAAATAATCTGAAAAATTAGCGAATTTAAAAGGACACATATACAGAATAATAACGCAATTAACTAAAGTCAGTAATAAATGTAAACATCATTTTATAGATCCAACCATACAAAACATGAAAATAAAAGTTTGTACAATGGAATCATGTATAATTTATTAAGTACAACAAATAAAATACAGAATTTTTACAAGTGACATACAACTACAGCAATCTTTAGACAACCTTCAACGTCGATCACCTGCAACTGTTAGTTACAACAAATTCAAACAAGATATAAAGAGATAAGAAATCAGGAAATAATCTAATTGTTGTCAGACATAAGTATGATTGGAGAACACTCATCGAGGTACCAACTGTCCGGAGTCAATCGGCACCTCTCGTTAATACGGGTTTCATCATCCGGCAAACATATAAACCTGCTCGTAGTTGGATAACCGTAGCTATGTGTGAATAGTATTAAAATATCTCACGCAGTAAAAAGATAAACAAGCTTGATTAAAAGAAGGGGAGGGATAGGAGCCAGCCACCAGTACATTTCCCCCACACCCATCGTTCTCCCTAAAGCCACTAAAGCCACCAATCCAGGAGCAAAGAATAGCCCAAAGCCACCGAAACCAACCAAGCCAGGACCAAGCTAGGAGGAAGAAGCAGCCCAAGGCTAAGGGCACTTTAACCATCCAACCGGGAAAGAACAAGAAGGCACCAGCACATCACCATCAACCCCACCATTAGCATGACCCCATCCCCATCAGAACCCCCACTTCATCAGGTTTGCATACATGCATTCTTTTGCTTATGTTAGGAACACAGAGTGCACAAAGGAAGAAAAGCAGGTGGCATTAGACGAGCTTGGGCATACCAATAGTTTCAGAGGGTGGTAGCACTAGGGGGCGACGCCACAACCCCTCGTACTCTCTAGTGTATGGGAGGTCCCTGGGTATCGTCACAGCACCATTAATCCTGAGTGAACCAACCCATAAATCATCATCAACCTGTTAGACAAAAGCTCAAAACAAAAATTGACAATCATATGAACTAATCAAGCATGTCACAATAGAAGAAATAAGGGGAGGGAGAAGTGGCCTATCGCAAGCTGTTGCTATGGCTAGACTTTGGCAAATGCACAGGGAGAGGCGACGTAGGGGGAGGAGTAGAGGAGCCGGTGGTGGATATGGGTGAGAGAGGCAAAAAGGCGAGGAGGAGTGACGGCACTAGTGTAGGGGAAGAGGAGGAGCTGATGGTGGAGCTGACAGTGGATCCAAGTCAGAGAGGCGATTAGCCGAGAAGGAGTGACAGCATCGGCATAGGAGAAGAAGAGGAGCCGATGGTGCCTCGAGAAGGAAGTGATGGGGCCGTAGCGGTGGGGAAGTTGCGGTTGGCATGGTGGTACTGGAGTCAGGGCGGGGGAGGAAGCGAGAGTGGCAACAGCTTAGGATAGAATGGAGAGAGTGAGGTTAGTGGTAAAAATGAGGAGGGGAGGAGGGGCTAGGGATTTGTTCGGGCCTTGGACCAAATAAAGGAATGGGCTGGCTCATGAGGCCAAAAACAGTCTAGTAGAAAATTAATTTAAATTAAATTGAATAAGCAAATAATAATAACAATACTAATGTTAAAATTTAAATATAATAAAAAGGAATATAAATACAAACATATAAATAAATAAAGAAATAAATAATGCTAACAACCACAATAATTAAAATAGGAAAACAATACGACAAGTCAAATAAACACATGACCCGAAATTGTAATGCACGATGCAAAATAAAATACACCGCATAAACGCATAAAACTTAACATAATTCCGAGGAATGTTGGACACCGTAAAACACCTAATAATGTAACAACAATCTGAATTATAGTATCCCAAAATTTCAAGAAGCGAGTTAAATCATGCAGGAGACCACCTTCGGAATTCGAGTGAGGACGAGTATTTCAACCTAGTTTCAGGCAATCATTTCTTGATCATATTTAGAATGATTTCAATTAAATGTATTCTTTTATACGTATTATCAGTCGATACATTGGAAAACCCCTTTTTCTTGAAAATTATAATTTCGGGAATCAAAATGGATGGAATTGATTATTATATTAATTGATCTCTTTGGGAGATCTGGAATAGTCTGTTTAATTATGGATAGTTAACAAATGTATATAATTGAGGTAGGTAGAAGGTGCCGATGAGAAGGTGGTAAGTCGGTGGGGCTCTCTACATAAACTAAAATATAAGGTTAACCCACTACACTTAGGCAATGAGCCATATATTCTTGTATCAATCATAATGTGCGGAAACAACCAAAAAATATTGTCATATAAAGGTATTATGATCTCCACATTGGGTATGAGTAGATAACTATAAGTGAGAAGTCGGGTATGCCAGAAGACCTAGTGAGACCACGATTTGGAATTCAGTTATGGGCTGACCATTCCAGGGCACTATATCTAAGCGACATGAGATGAGTATCATTATTGTGTGAAGGCATGCACAACTGGTATACTGCGAGGAGGTGGGGAACGGTCGAGGACACCACGACTTGTTAGCTATTAGGGTTGGAGATCTAATATCTAAGTAGTGATAAACGTTCTGGGGTCTCAACAGATGTTGAGATCACTAGTAGAAAATTTCTAATTTTAAAAATTGACAATGCAATTGTTTCCTTAATAAAATCCTAATTTTAGTAAAAGGGACATGAGAAAAGACGTAAATATTTTATATCATACATTTTGTTATTAGTGCTTGCTGAGTACTCATTGTACTCACTATTTAACTCTCCCTGTGCTTAGAAAATGGCACCAACATTCGGGTATCCAGTTGGGACGTAGATCCCTATGGATATGCCCATGAGGCGTGGGGTGATGATCACTCGCAGGTTCAGGGTTACAAGGAGGAGGACTACACGAAGAACTAGATTGAGTAGTAGATCGTACGGTAGCTTCCGTCGATACACTAGGTATTTAGTATTTTATGTAATGACATCCTGTTGTACTTGAGATATTATGTAAGGTTAACTATGTACTGAACTTATAGCCCTGTATGGCAATGGTTGTAATAAGTTTCTATTCAGTATCTAAGTATTGTTCTACTGCAATAATCTGAACATGATGTATTAATTGATAAAATGCCAGGGTTCCCGATATTTTTTTAGCTAATATGCCGAGATCAGTGTAACTATCTTAGAGTAATGATGGTATCACTGCCATTATCCTGAGATAATTATGTGGGTCGCCACATGTTAGAGACCATTTCGCAAAATTAGGGACATGGGGGTGCTCAAGGCTTGTAAATTTCTACTGTTGTAAGAGGACTAATATGCTAGACTATTTAAGAAAAAAGAGAGGAAAAAACCATTCAAGTTCGATGTCTATATGAAACAATGTCGGGATCAGACAAGAATACGCTCTGTGCATGCCCTAGCCAAATGGAATCCGCCACTACAATACAGGGTAACTTAAATTCAACTCGAGCACAACTCCAGGCCACGCGTGCTGCCCCAACCACGTCTCACTACAAAACCACCCAGCCCAATCCACATAAATCCATCAACACATATACAAGAGAAGAAAGCAGCTGCTGTCAATATCATCGCACTTGAAGATGCAGATCTTCATGAGGGGGACAGGGAATATGATCACGTTGGAAGTGGAGCGCAACAACACGGTCAACGATGTCAAGGCTAAGATCTAGTACAAGGAAGGGGTCCCGTTGGGCCAGCAACGCCTCATGTTCACCGACAAGCAGCTAGAGGGCAGCGGCATGATGATCAAGGTCGCGTTCAAGCCACTCACCAGGGAGGACTTCGACTGGAGCTGGAGACATGGCCACAGACACGGTGTTGATGATCAAGGAGGTGTTAGGACCCAAAATCGCAGGGGATTGCAGAGAACGAAATTAGAATCAAATAGCGAAAATGGAACAAAAATAAGTGCGAAAAGGAAATGGGGAAAGTAGAGAGCAAATATTGTATTAGATTCTACTCTCAGTTCTTTTACCATCAATCAAAAGACAATAGAGATTATAGTAACAATAATAGGAAAAAGAGAATTAATAAGGATAGTAACTACTGAAATAGTTCTTAGCCTTCAAATCTTCACAAAGCTCTTTCAGTTCACCTCAGCTGCCCAATTCACTTAATACCAGCCTATAGCTTCCTAACCACTGGATCCACTATCCAATCACTGAAATAAACTCCTTCCTCAATGCTTTCGGATTTATATCTTCCGAATTCTAACAAATTTCTCTCCCTTAACATCCCTATCCTCAAGGATTGAAATGTGGAAAAACTCTAGAAATGAAATCGGCGTCCTCCCAAGTAGCAGCTTCAAGTGGTAGGTTGACCCATTGAACCTTCCACTGCACCACTGGTTCACTATTTCTTGGTACTATCCTTCTTTCTAGCATGCTCTCAGGTTCAGCCAAAACGTTCCTTCAACATCCACCAGCGGCAAGTTTTTGTTTGGAATCACCATCGACCCAATGTGCTTTTTAAGTTGGCTCACATGGAAGACAGGGTGAATGTGACAATCTTCCAGCAGCAACAATTTGTATGTGACCTTTCCCACCTTCTCAAGGACTCTAAACGGCCCATAATACTTTGAACACAGCTTGATAGTTTTGTGCAGACCCAATGCATTATGCCTATACGGCTACATCTTGAGGTAAACCATGTCTCCAACTTCAAAGTTCCTTTCACTCCTATGCTGATCTACAAAATATTTTATCTTAGATCTAGCCTTCTCCAAATTTGCCAATAGCCTCAAATGTAGCTTGTCTGTTTTGTAACATATGCCTAGCCTCAGCAGGAACTGACTCAAGTTGTAAATTCTCAGTAATTAGAGGAGGTTTCAATTCAGATCTATATTCAACCTTATAGTTGTAACTCAACAATTTGATTAGCAATTTATGCTAAATTTTGTTAATCAATCTCTGATCAGGTAATACACCTCAAACTTTGTTAATCTGTCCTTATGATTAAAGTTGACCCAATAAGATAATGTTTCCACTTTTTGAGGGCTTCCAAAATGGCCAGAGCTTGTTTGTCATAGATTGACATGGCAAAGGCCTTCGGCCCAATAGATTTACTCATGTAAGCAATGAGTCTACCATTCTGCATTAAAACTGCTCCTAATCCACTCCTACTAGCATCAGTCTCCAGGATAAATGCTTGAGTAAAATCTAGAAGGGCTAATTCTAGAGCATTAACAAGAGCTTCCTCAATCTCCAAAAATGCTTTCTGTTGCTCCTCACCCCATTAAAAGGCATTTTTTCTTCAGAGAGTAGAATAGAGGTTTGCTGATTATCCCATAATTCTTAATGAACCTCCTATAGTACCTGGCCAGGCCTAAGAAACCTTTTAATTGAGTTATATTTCTAGGTTGTGGCCATTCTTGAACTGCAACAATCTTTTCTGTGTTAGTAGCTACTCCTTGATCACTTATAACGTGACCCAAATATTCCACTTGTGTTTGTCCGAACACGTATTTGCTTCTTTTGGCACACAATTTGTTCTTCCTCAGAACCTCCAGTACTTGTTTCAGGTGTTCTTTGTGCTCCTCAATTGTTTGGTTGTAAATTCATATATCATCAAAAAATACTAGCACAAACTTTCTCAGAAACTCTGCCAAAACCTCATTCATTAACGCCTGTAAAATGACAGGAGCATCAGTTGCCCAAAGGGCATGACTATGTATTCGTAATGTCCTGTATGAGTACTAAAAGCTATTTTGGCTATATCTCCTAGGTTCGTCCTAATTTGGTGACATCCCAACATTAGATCAATCTTAGAAAAATATTTGGCTCCATGTAATTCATCTAAAAGGTCTTTAATCACCGAAATGGGATATTTATTCTAGACTATACTAGCGTTAAGCTGACGATAGTCAATACACAACCTCCAAGTACCATCTTTCTTCTTCACTAAAATAGCCAGAGAGGAATAAGGACTCACACTTGGTCTTATGATTTTGGATTGTGACAGATTGCCAATAAGTTCTTCCATGGCATCCTTCTTGTAATGTGGTAATCTGTATGGCCTAATATTTATTGGCTTGGCATCTTGAGTTAAAGGAATTGTATGGTCACAATCTCTCACTGGTGGAAGTTCAGTTGCCTCTGCAAATACATCTGAATACTGCTTAAGAACTCCTTCAATTTCAATTGGATATTATGGCCCTTCCTTGTCACTGGTAAGAATAACTTTAGCATAAATAACAGCCCCAACTACTTCTTTCTCTATCCATTTGTTTAGCTTCTTATCATTGATCACACAATCCTTCTCAAGATAAGTTTCATCTCTGAATCTAATAACCTTCTTCCCATCCATACAAATACTAAACTCTCTTGATTTTTGATTCAAATTCACTAGGTTGTTCTGATATATCTAGTCAACCCCAAGGATAATACCATAGTCCTTCAAAGAAAGCACCCTAAAATCTTAAATGAATTCTTCCCCCTATATAGAGTACTGACAATCAGAACATTTGGAGCTACACTTCAATTTCATTCCATTGGCTACAGTTACTAGTTCCGAGTGTGTGCTGTAGATTCTGCAATTAGCCTTAATTGCTAATTCTGGAGTCATAAAAGTGGCAGTACTACCACTGTCCACCAAGGCTATTGCTCCTACTTTTCCAATGTATACCTTTAAAGTAAAGGTGGCAGTTCATGAGCTAGTTCCTGCCACTGCATGCATTGACACTTGGAGTGCTTCTTCTTCACCCTTCTAATGTTTGGGACTACTAGGTGGAGTACTAAACTCAGCCTCAGGATTTTCTTCTAATTCTTCCTCTTCATCCTCCACTGTAATTAGGTGAATCTGTTTTTGAAATTTACAAACTTTGTTATGACCCAGAACCTATGTTTCTGGACACTTAAAGCACTTACCACCTGCCCACTTGTTACTAATTCCATTGGATTTTTCACTGGCTTCTTTCTTATTTGTAGCATTTCCTCCCTTCTGAACTAAACCACTAGATTGATGAGGCTTAACACTGCTGTTAAAATTCCAACCTGAGTACCTTTTGTAACTTGTGCTACTTTCATAATTTCTTGCATGGGCATAAGCTTCAACCAGGGATCTAGGTTCTAAGGACTTCAAAGGAATTTTAATATAGCTCTTCAAACCTGATATGAAATAGTCCAAAAGGTATTTGTCAGGAATTGGTAAACCCTTTACCCCTGGTAGCTCCTGGATTATATCAGGTTACCCGAATGTAGGCTGCCCGGATGTCCGTGGCCAGGATGGTCAAGCCCGGCATGAAGGCACACTAACTCCACTTAATTGACGGTTATGACCACTTTATGACCATAATTACAGTATAATAGCTTCTGGATTATATCAAGTTACCGAATGTAGGTCTGCCGGATGTCCGTGGCCAGGATGGTCAAGCCCGGCATGAAGGCACACTAACTCCACTTAATTGACGGTTATGACCACTTTATGACCATAATTACCAGCGCAATAATCGGCGCCTATTATTGTGTAATTAGTGCACTTATTGGGGCGCGTAATTAGTGGGCTCGTTGCACCGCGTGGTTATGATATAAAAACCACCTGCGCGGGGAGTAGGAGGGAAGGATCTCATTCGATCACCCCATTGTAACATCCATATACTTGTGTTCAACATTTCAATATAGAAAACACCACTAGGCGACTGGACGTAGGGCTATTATCCCGACCATGAGAGACCCAAACCAGGATAAAATCCGCGTGTTCTTCGTGTTCTTATCGACAATCTTTCACGTCTTCGATGCAATACTTTCGGTAGAAAGAGGGCCTGTTGATCCTTCAACTCAACAAGTAAGCTCGGCGGGGACTTGTTTCCCAAACGTCGACAGCTGGCGCCGTCCCTGAGGATCGATGGATTCTTTGCCAAAGGAATCCCAAAGGCGTCATCTTCCACATTTGACGACCGATACTACACAAATTATGATGAGGTAAGATCGAAAATAAACTCTTTACCTTAAGCAAATTGTGCTTTCAGGAATCGTTTCTGTTTTGCACCGAGCACGTTCTTCGTTCAGACACAAATTTCATCCCCTTGCCCGAGCAAGCGTTCCGCTCAGATCTGTGCTGAGTAAATTTTTAGCCCGGACGCGTGTTTCTTCACACTGAGCAAGCAATGCGCTCGGGAATTGATCTCCCCCTCGAGCACGCGATTCGCCGGGATCGTTCACGTTCGCGCCGAAAGCGTGCTTTACTCGGCGCGAGTCTCTCCCCCCGAGCACGCGATTTGCTCGGGGATCGTTTCATGTTCGCGCGAAGCACGTGCGCCGCTCGGGCGCGAAGTCTCCCCGAGCACGCGATTCGCTCGCATCGTTTCACTTTCCGTGCGAGCACGATGCGCCGCTTCGGCGTGAGTCTCGCCCCCCGAGCACGCGATTCGCTCGGGGACTATTCACGTTCCGCGCCGAGCACGTACTTCGCTCGGGCACGAGTCTCTTCCCCTGAGCACGTGCTTCGCTTGGGGACTGTTCACCTTACGAGCATGTTCTTTGCTCAGGGACGCGCTTAAATGCCTCCAAGCAAGCTTTGCGTTTGGGGACTTATGCTATTCCGTGCCAAGTAAGTTCTGCACTTGAGCACAGGTCTTCCCAAGCAAGGTGTGACTGTTCCAGTGCGCCTTCCAGGAAGTGGCAGTTTAAGCGAGTCTCGTCTATTAGTTCCTCGAGCATTCGATCCATGCTCGGGATGTGATGGCATGAGTTCTCTCATGACTAGTCAATACCTAGACATCTGATCCATGTCTAGTTTCCCCTGTGCATCTGATCAATGCACGGGATGCGGCAGTGTGAGTTCGTTTACAATCTGCTAGTTACCTGCGCATCTGATTAATGCACGGGATGCGGCAGTGTGAGTTCATTCACAATCTGCTAGTTACCTTGTCCCTAGACATCTCATCCATGCCTAGTTTCCCTAGACATCTGATCCATGCTCGGGATGAGGTTGTACGAGTTCACTTGTGACCTGCTAATCTTTTTTCCCCGAGTATCTGATCCGTGGTTTGCTCGGGATGCGATAGTGTGAGCCCGCTTCACCTATCAATTCCTTTTCCAGGTCAATTGATGCCTAGATGTTGTGGTATGCATTTCACCATCAAGAATTCAATCCCTCTTTGGACTTATTAGTCTCAAGGAGATGACCCATCTCACTTGAGTCTCGGGGACTAGCTGTCAGGGATTGGTAAATCCTTTACCCCTGGCAGCTCTCGGATTATATCAGGTTACCCGGATGTCTGTGGCCTGGATGGTCAAGCCCGGCATGAAGGCGCACTAACTCCACTTAATTGACGATTATGACCACTTTATGACCATAATTATCGGCGCAATAATCGGCGCCCATTATTGTGTAATTAGTGCACTTATTGGGGCGTGTAATTAGTGGGCTCGTTGCATCGCGTGGTTATGATATAAAAACCCCCTGCGCGGGGAGTAGGAGGGAAGGATCTCATTCGATCACCCCGTTGTAACATCCATGTACTTGTGTTCAACATTTCAATACAGAAAACGCCACTAGGCGACTGGACGTAGGGCTATTATCTCGACCATGAGAGGCCTGAACCAAGATAAAATCCTTGTGTTCTTCGTGTTCTTATCAACAATCTTTCACGTCTTCATGCAACACCTTCGATAGAAAGAGGGCATGTTGATCTTTCAACTCAACAAGTAAGCTCGGCGGGGATCTGTTTCCCAAACATCGACAGTATTTCTCTATTAAATTGGGACTATTCCTCCTCACAAGGTTCAGTATCTCTTCAAAAGCATCAATATAATTTTCCATAGTTCTAAGCTAAGTCAATCCCCTGAAGTTTTCAGTTACTTCCACTCTACTTTCAGCTGCAACCCTTTTACAAATCATGCTACAAAACTATAGCCAAGTCAAGGAACTAGTATCAATTCAATTGCTGCTTATCCATTGATTGCTCTCCCTGTCAAGTTTCTGTCCTTCAGGTGTTTTACCTACTTCAAAACACTTCTCTGCTTTCCTTATCCATGCTTCAGGATTTTCACCATCAAATCTTGGGAACTCTAATGTAGGTCCCTTGCTGTATTGGCTAGTTTGTTGAGCTCAATTCTCATAATATTCTGTTGGCCATTCGGGTGCTTTGGGCCAAGAATGTCCCCACTGAAAATTAAGCCCCTGTCTAGCCTATGGTAAGTATCCTGACTATGGGTATGAAAATTGAAACGGTGTCTATATATTTGAACATAAGGGGGATTTGAAGCTGTGAACTGAGGTGCAAATGTTCCCTGAGCCATGGTTGGAGGGTATACACTAAACCCAAAAGTTCCACCAGCTACATTTTCTATATTCTCTACCAGGTTTGGTGGTCTCATAGCAAGATTGGTCACTAGATTTGTCACACTAGATGGAATTGGAAGCATATCACTAATTGAGTTACCTGAAGAAGGATTCAAAGTATAGGAATGGCCACTGCCTGGTGTTGTTTGTCTTGTAAATGATCCCCTCAATTGATCTCTATCACCTTCATACTGAGCCAAATTACTAGCCTCTTCTGTAGGTCCAGATTTTTCCATGAGGACCTTAAGCATCTCCATTACTTGATCTATTTTGGTGGAATTTCCCAGCATTTGTCTCTGAACCTAATCAATCTGATCTTGAACCACTGCAGAATTCCCATCTATCTACTGTTGCATGCGAACCAGATCTGATTTCATCGATTCCAACTCTATCGCCACTGTCGATCCAGCATCCTCCTCTGAACCCTACACAACCTTTAGCGTTGTAATCAAGAGAGATCCCCAAATCCAATTAGGTTAGTAGATCTGGAATTTTACAAGAAGAAAAATAAATCCTTTCGCACCCTTTCTACCGAATCAATCTAGTGTATGATTCTTGTCCAACTTACTCCCCGTCGAGTTATAATTGAAATTTCACCGAAGATTGAGCTTCTCACACCTGATCTTCACCAAAATCGCCAAATCTCATCTTAGCCGAGGATCGCAGTGCTCTGATACCAAACTTGTCAGGACCCAAAATCGCAGGGGATTGCAGAGAACGAAATCAGAATGAAATAGCAGATATGGAACAGAAATAAGTGCGAAAAGGAAATGGGGAAAGTAGAGAGCAAAACTTGTATTAGATTCTTCGATACCGATATGATTACAGAATGGACTTCTTATGCTCTGCTCTCAGTTCTTTTACTGTTAGCCAAAAGACAATAGAGTTTACAGTAACAGTAACTGGAAATAGAGAATTAACGAGGATAGTAACTACTGAAATAGTTCGTAGCCTTCAGATCTCTTCACAAAGCATTTTCAGCTCATCTCAGCCACCCGATTCACTTAGTACCAGCCTATAGCTTCCTAGCCACTGGATTGAACTTACCCAAAGGGTATGAGACAATATCCACCGTCCAATCACTGAAATAAACTGCTTCCTCAAAGCTTTCGGATTCAGATCTTCATAATTCTGACAGGAGGGCGTGGAGCGGATGATCCTCAAGAAGCGGTTTCTCACTGACGACGGCGTGACGGTCGCGGTCTGCGGGATCGAGGCGGGCTCTACCATCTACGTCTCGTTTAACTTTAGGGGCTGAAAATCCGGTGGAAGATGATGGATTCAGGGAGCTTTTTTGTTACCTACCCAATTCAATCGTTAACTTGTTGGACTATAACTGGTAGTCTATTCTAATATCACGCGAAAGCAATATCGTTTTGTATTTTTTTCTCATGTGACTTTTTTAACTGGGCTTTTTTAAAAGCTATAAACTGTCGTATAACTAAAAACCAAAATCCACCTGAGATCTGTTTTTTTGGCTTATCGAGGATTGGTTTTAGACTGATACCATTGAAACTAAGGTAAAATTACCTATATCTACTATGTATAAAAGTAGAGTGCTTTTAAGTTATTTAAGAAAAAACCGACTTTAAGTTATAAGCTAAAAAAAACTCTCCTCCTCCCTCTCCACGATACAAAATCACCTCCCTCAACCTTCATACTGGAGACTAAATGTTGATGGGGAATTTTATACCGACGTTATGAGTGGTGCTTTCGGAGAGGTTGTTCGCGATGATGCAGGAGTTTTGACAGGTTGTGCGGTGCGCTGGTACCCGCCAGCAAGGGCGGAGCCAGGCCTCGGGCCACCCGGGCCTGAGGCCTAGCCCAAAAAGTTGTGTTCGTGCTAGGAGCCAAGCAAAACCTTTGGGCCAGCAAACTATAACAAGTTCAATTCTAGCTCGGCACTAATCCGCTAACCATGACCACGAGCGATTTACGTTCGTGCTAGGAGCCAAGTAAAATCTTTGGGCCAGCAAAGCACGAACGCCAGAGGCGTATCCAGAAAATTGGAACGAGGAGGGCTAAAACTGAGACCTTCAAAGTATATATATATATATATATAAGGAGCTGGTGGGCCACGGGTGAGGCTTCAGCCCACCTGTGCCCCACCGGCAGATACGCCACTGACGAACGCAAGTCCAATTTTAGCTCGCCGCTAACCATGACAAGTCAAGCAAACCCTTTGGACCAGCCTAAGGCTTAAGCCTGGGCTGGCTCCGCCCCTGCCCGCCAGTGTCCAATGCTTTGCAAGCAGAAGCCCAAGCTTGCAGACACGATTTGGGATTGATCATAGACTGGCATGTTCATGGAGTGGTGGTTCTCAGAACCTAGTGAACCTCTGGAACGCTCGTCGAGAGCGTCGGGCAGAGATCTGGCCCATACTTGCTGACATTCAAGAGCTAGGCATGACCTTAATTTGCCTTTTATTTGTGTGTGTGTGTATGGATTTGCCTTTCATTCCTATGGAACTTCTCTTTCTTCTTCCTAAGGAGAGAACAATACCAATAGTGCATACTCCTTTACCAGAACATAGCTTCGGTTATGGCATTCTTGACTAGGCCCCCTGAAGCGTGCCACAGGCGACCACTTATATAGCGTGACAAGCATGCAAGCCCTGTGTTCGCATGCATGCTTCCTATTCAGAGCAGCTCAATTAATCGAGGGGAGGTATCAGGTGAAAATGACATCTTCTATAAAAATACTACAATTTTCTTAAAAGTACTCATACATGGTTTCAAAAAAATATAAAAAAATTGTCAGCTATAAGTAATTACATGGTATATATCCATGCAAAATTTGGAAAGCAAACCCAATCCTGTTTGTGAAATACAAAAAAGACAAATACCATGTGTAATAGTGTCAATTATTGTTTACCACTGTTATGCACTATTACATATGATATTTGTCTTTTTCATATCTCACAAACATGATTGAGTTTGTTCTTGAAATTTCGTATGGATGTAGACCGTGTACTTACTATAGTTGACAATTTTTTAAGATTTCTTGAAAACTTGTACATTTAATTTTAGAGTAATTTACACTATTTTCACAAAAGGTGTTATTTTCAATTGATTATATATTTTTTGAATAAATCTGTAGAATTTTGTATCTTTGTATATTAGTAAAAAAGACGGCGACCCTCTCCCACCGCCACTGTCCCTGCCCAACGTGGATGCCGGCGCCACCCGCCGCCTCCTCCTCCTCTGCCCCACCACCTCTTCCGCCGTCGCCCCCTCCCCCTCCTTCGAGTTCGTTGTCAATCCGCGTGATCTCCACCGGCGCCCGCCCTGCTCCTCTGCTCCACGGCTATGGTGACGGTTAGACGGCGCCCCGGCCGGAGAGGAGACATGAATCTCCATGTGATCCAACTAAAGGTGAGCAGACTCTACTGAAATTTAGCAAGATTTCAGTCGACTAGGATTTAGCAAATACGGTATTGTATACACATACGTCGTTGCATGAATGCGTGATCTAACGGAAATATCAAATGCAACAAACATTGAAGCTAATCCTAGCTAGAAAATACAAGGCAAAGCAGCTGGACATCTCTGAACCATGAGAAAATTGACGTTTTACCATTATTAATATGTGGACTCGCACTTTTACCACTCATTCTATGATGCTCGCCAAAATACCACTCATCTTGGGCGCACTTTGCACATTTGCCATTTCGGGACTTTACGTATTTTTGAACTTTTTTTAACGTTTTTCTCGAGTGAATATCCGGTTTTGCCCTGGGCCACGTTTGAAGAACCGCTTCTTCTCCCACTCCACTTGGTCTGGCTTAACCCGCTCTCGTTCTCGCGAGCCCCTGCGGAGGAGAAGGGGCGGCGACCCGAGCGGCGGCGGTCCACCGGCAGTGAGCCCCTGTGGAGGAGAAGTAAGCAACCATGTCGCGTGGTAGCTTCTCCGACAGCGCCCCTCTCAACGTAGATTCATTTGGAAAGGGCGTGTTGAGATCCGGGCACGTCACTGGCCTGCCATTGGTGCCATGCCCTAAGTGCGGTGCCGATTTGATTGAGCTGACTGCGAGGACAGGGATGTACTCGGGTAGGGTCCTCTTCAAGTGTGTGTTGAATGAGAAAGATGTGAGTTTTTTATCTCAGTTATGTTCAATTGCATTTGATTGATTAGGGTTTCTGTTGGAGTGACGAGCCAACCGCATTTGTTGTTGTGAGTTTACGCAGATTCCTGGGAAATGCAAGTTCTTCATGTGGCATGATCAATATGTTGAACTTTTGTGCAGACGGGGCATGGACAATGAATTATGCAAGGGCACTTTAGAAGCTGCAAGGGTTTGTAGTGAAGATGGAGATGACAAATCAAAGAAATCAATGGAGCAGAAGTTAGATAAGATCATCGAAATAGAGAAAATTTTAGTTGTTACATTTGTTGTTAGTGTACTATTGGGGTGTGTGTGTGTTATCCTTGGTGGCTTTGAAGTGAAATGGTATCCCCTTGTATGGAATGAAATGAACGAAATATTATTGTTTGATAAGTATGGCTTGGTTCAAGATCTACTGAAAGCTTCATCTTAAGCTTCATTGTTTGATAAGTATGGCCTGTAAATAAAGTTTTTGATTTTTGTAAGATTTTATTATCATAAATAATGATGACAATAAAATCCAAAAGCATAACTAAGATTTTTATAAATAATCTGGAAATTGAGTTCACCTTATTATAATGGAGAAAATTGAGAGGCATTTCAATAATGAGGAAACAAAGGTTAGTTTTTCTAGAGGAAACAAAAGTTAGTTTAGTAGTTAAGTAGCTGGAACCATTGCTCTATCAGTCAGAATATTGTCTACTTGACCAAGTGACCAACAACAGCTTCATCTCTAGTTCACCTTATTACCTTATTACCTAGGTACTTCCTCAAGCTAGGATACATTTCACACCAGAGAAACAGTGCACTTTACCTTGGACACTCTATCAAGTGAGCATCCAGACACATACAGAAACAAATGTCACAAAAAAATGTTAAAACGAAGACAACACAAAAGGCTTCAGATATTCATACAAGAAAGGAATGCGGGAAATGACACAAAACTGTAAGGAGATAAAGATATACCTTCAGGTTTCCTCTTTTCTGTTGGAATTGTTGGCTTCTCTTCAGCTACAACTTCCTTTGTATGCACAGATGAACCCTCAGCAACTGTAACAAGGAGGGTCACCTCTTTTACCACATGCTCTGAGGGAGCCTCAGTCTTTCCTCTGAGATCATCAGATTTGATATTGGAATCAACAGGCATACTTTCCATCACATCTTCCTCCATTGATTCATCACCTGAACTCCTGTCTAAATTTAGTTTTTCAGGAGAACCATCATCAGGACTTTCCTCTTTCTTGTCCGAGTTCATATTGGTTATAGAGTTTATATCTTGCAATGAGGTCTCGTTCATAGGAAGCTCTTTCTCACCATCCAATGCCTGCAAATCATCACCTACGAAGGAACTGTTGGATAATGGTTTAACCACAAGCTCAAACCAGCAGAAAACAATGCTAACTTTACAGTAATGTCAACCATACCAGCATCAAACCACTGAGGTTTGTTACACACCAATGATTAAATTAAATAAACTTCATCTGGCCACAACTATTGGTAAAATGGAATGGCATTTAAAAATCATAATTTTTAGAATATGCAACACTTGGTCTTTAGATTTTTCATTCCGCTGATCATACTAAAGAAAGGCAACTCAGGAAAACCTATCACCAAAGAGGCAAATAGCAGATCTCCTCTGAAGACAGTAACTGGCAGTCAAGCGAGGAAATCATGCACAATCTAGTACCAATATTAACAAAAGTCACTGGTCACAAACTACTGACATCAAAGCATCTCCATGTAGTTGTAAATACCATAGATGAAGCAAAAAAAAGGCATATGTTAGCTGAAGCAAAAGAAAAGGCATATGTTTGCCATTACAAAAGAAAAGGCATATGTTTGCCATTACAAAAGACAAGTACGCTTCTTTTTTCTTGGAGTGATCTTTTTCTTTGTAGCCAGCTTCTTTCTGTTTTTTGGCGTAGTAGCAATAGGTATACTTGAGCTTGGAGCAGCAGCAGCAGGTATAATTGAGCTTGGAGCAGCAACAGCAGTAGGTATAACTGAGCTTGGAGCAGCAGCAGCAGCAGGTGAGCTTGGAGCAGCAGCAGCAGCAGGTGAGCTTGGTTCAGTAGCAACAGCAGGTGAGCTTGGTTCGATGAGCGAGGAGGTGAGCTTGGTTCGTGATAGTAGCAGTGAGTTGGCTTCGGCTTCTTACCAGCTTTCTTGACCCGACCCTTACGGCTAAAATGAAGATATAATAGAGGAAATTGTCATATGAAGTGAAGAACATCTAATACAACAGAAAAATGGCATCTGGTACTATTTTTACCTTAATACAATAGGAGGTGAACTTGATTCTGCAGCTGCAGGCTGATGTGCACCTAAAAACCTTCTAGCTCTGGGCTTCCTCTTCCTCTTTTTAGTGCCATTCATGGAACACTTGTAGCTAGATTGCCTATGACCCAATTCTCCACACCTTTGGCATTTCACAGGTCCTCTTGACAAGCAATTTTTCTCAATGTTAGACTTGTTAGCACTACCATTGGACTTGCTGCCACCTTCAAGAATACCTTTGATTCTGAGCTTCCTCTGCTTGCCAGCATTCTTTCTGACCAATGGTGCAGCAATCTCTGCCGCTAAATCAACATGTGGCCATTGAGATTTATCTGTCAAAGGCTCAATAAGAGATGCATATCTGTTGGAACCTTTGGATTGAGTAATAATCATGCAGAAAATCTTCTATCTTGTAGGCCTTGTTACTAGTTAGAAGTGCCAAGGCATGAGCACATGGCTTCAGTGTCTTTGCCACTCTAAGCATGTACTGATCATTCATGGCCGGTTTAACTATATGCCTCTCTTGTTGTGTGCCGCCATTATCCCAAACCTCGGCAGAGTGATGGCGGACTTGACAACTCGATGTGTCCTAACCCTCTAGTCCTACCGATGAGTTGCACAATAATAGAGCGGCAATATTTTTCCAGTTAGCCTTTCCCCTATCCTCCTCCTCTTTTCCTAGAGCACCATGATCATTTCCCTAATCTTGCCTGCAAGTTGATCTACAGGTAGGTCTTTGTAGTCCTTAATCCAATTGTTGAAACATTCAGCTAAATTATTATTAACGTAGTCACATTTGATGTCTACATTAAAGTTGCATCTCATCCACTTATCTATACCCCTTTATAATTCATCAGTTAAATCTTTTTTACATCCACACAGTCATTCACACAGTCTTTTGCCTCCACAGAGAGTACTTTTCCTCTATTCACCCTAATATGTGCACCCAAAAATCTCCCTTCCTCAAAATGAAGCGCTAAGATGTTTTATCACACCACTTCATCAAATCCAATGGTCCAAATCATTAGGTTCATCCATCCTTCCTCTAATCTAATCGCGCACAAATCGCCGATTCCTGTTCCCCTCACGCAGCCACTTTTACCCCGTCCCTCCTCCTCCCGCCCCCAACCACCCTAAGCATCTGTGTTAGGTGTGTCATGGCTCTCGCCTTTGCCCGTCCCCTCCTCAGATCCGACCGCCCCTTGCCTCTCGCTTTGCCTTGGGGCACGGAGCCTGGACTTACCAGACCTGTGAGTGGATTGGTGAGTTCATGCATGAAATGGAGGGCGCGCCAAGGACACCAAGGAGCAATTGGCGGGGTGGAGCGGCTGCACGAGTAGTGGAGGCGGCGTGCGGCGGGGCTCACGGCGACGGAGGTCACGGCTGGTGGACACTGCATGGATCGGCTGGTCGCCAACTTCGCGTCGCAGGGCGGGTTCAGGTGCTCTCCGGGGCCGCCGTGGTCGCCGGGACCACTTTAAGATCCACTGAACGCCCTTGTCCCCTTGCCGTTGGCGCCTCGGTGACGGCAAGCGCCCGTCCGCGAGGCGCGTGGCGGCTCCTCATCACCCTCATGGAGGTCCGTTCCTTCATCTGTGATCTTATTTGTTTGTTAATCTCTTGGCGAGAATGTGTGTGCTTTGGAAGTTGGTTGGAGTTGTAAATTTGAGTTAATAGTACAAGCGAGGAGCACATGTTAGATTCGGGGCTTGTTTTGGGCGATTCGATTGGGGGCATTGGAGCGTGGAGTTGCGAGTGAAAGTGAATTGAGAAATATTAAGTTCTATTTGGCGCATCATAACGAATTGATAAGCGTAATATCAGAATTGATCAATTGACTAATTTTTGCGGGACTTGTTGAAATATATAATGTACCTTGGTACTGTGAATTTCATTACATTTTTGAATGCTTTGATATTTGCAATGTAAACATATGATACCTTTTCCATGTTACTTGTCAGTGTTGATTTGTACAATGCTAATTTACGATTATCAAACAATATTTAAACGTCTACTTTCATCCAACGACTATCAAAGTGTCTCAATTTGTCATATATTTAGGCTGTAACCTCAACCTGAAGTACTGTAGTCAACCATGCTTAGTTTGTGTAAAGGCCATCAATCGGAACAGAAAAATCAAATAAATCATGCCATTTTCCTTCCCTTATATATCCTAGCTAAAAGGATTTTGAAATAGTTAACAAGAATCATCCTAATACCATCGGTACGAGTACATGACAAGACATCTATGCAGATGTATATACATGTATTCTTGTATAATTTGTGTTTCCATGTAAATCTATTCTGTCATGGTCCATGAATTTAGAGAGATCATTAGGCAGAATGGAAGAACCAATTTATTCCAAGCCATTGTTCCTTATGATTTATGTCGACTTTATGCGAGTTGCAAATTCGTGCATTAGTGTTTCTTCCATTTAAACATTGCATCGGTTATTTTTAAAGCAAGATTGTTCCTAAAAATATCGAGAGACCAAAGGTGATTTTTTAATTGAATAATCATGTAAAAGGGTGTAGTGAAACATCTTTGTAGTTTTGGTCTTATCTTACGACATCTTTAAAATATACTTAAACCATGGGAATGGCGAATTCTTCAACTATAGGGATCTCCACAATAACAAGTTGACGGGGCCAATTCCTCCACATTGGATGGTTGAAACACCTCGGGATCTTGTAAGTATGGAATATTTTTGTGTATACAGAGGTACATTTGGATATGCTTCACATGTTGAGATACCAGTGTTCTACAACATTTTAGTTCTTGTCGCATAGGACATACTTCTCTTACTCTCTGTATTATTCCAATATCCTTGGATAATGCTTCATTGAATTAGTATTACTTTGTTGGTTTTCGTGCCCATAGTTGCCTATTTTGAATGCATCTGCGCTTCAGCTAAGAAAATTTGCTCATGCTCTTAGGAACCTGTCTTATTTCTTGAATTGAGGTTTCTTACGAGCGGTAAAGGTCTCATGTGTGACTTGTGTTCTTGGTCGCAAGGAGGCGAGTGAGGAGGGCCAAACGGCCGATCAGTAGCGGTTTGTAGTCTTGGCGGATCGAAGGATATCGCCGACCCGAGATCCAGGCTCTCGATCCGGCGTCGAAGCTTCGCCAACGCCGTCGGCGTTACCCTCGGGCGCGAGGTGATACTCATCCACCTTTAACACTAGTTGTTAGATTGTCTTTGGGATAATCCGTTGTGCCTAGATCTTGTGAGTTGAGTCAGTAACACGGAGAGCGGTGTTGCCGGCCGGGTTCGGACTCATTTACATTTCTTTCCTAAAATTGCAAGATTGTTTCATGCTTAAATGTTGCATCACTAGCTTTTCGTGTTACTATGGTGCCCATAGTTCCCTAAGGTTAACAAAAAGCTTCATAGGTGATTAGGTTCTGTATCTTTAGTGACAAGCTATGAAATGTTAGTTCTTGATTTCATCGGCATCACCGCAAAATAGCATGGAGTCATAAATGATGTAACTTTGGAGTTTTCCTTTGTTCCTTTAGTGATAATGGTCAATGCTTAGGGTCTTGCAAGACTCTAAGCATACAATCAACATATATGGTTATGTCGAAGGTGTCTTGGTGATATTTGACCAGTTTGGTATTACGATCCTCAAAGGTTGATTGTGCTCCTCATTGGCATGTAGAGATGTCCTCCTCTTGTTGGTTGCTAGATAATGAACATGTTGCATCCTGTAGCCTTTGCATACTTGTATTATAAAATTCAGGTTTGTTTAGTGAAGTTGCGATTTTGGTCATGCAAGCTCGACCCTTGGGATGTTTTCTGAGGAGGAATGTAGTCTTTGGATGAGTATGGCGATCCCAAAGTGGTAAACGATGGAGTTACTATTGCGGGCTATTGAGCTAGTGATCCAATGGAAAATCTTTGGTGCGGCATTGATTCGTGAGGTGAATTGCTTTTGTTAAGATATGTTATATCATTGTGTAAGTTCGAAGTTTGAATTCCTAAGGCGTGTTCTCCACTTTTTCATGGTTGAAGGTTGCTAGCAAGACTAATGATTCTGCTTGGTGGTGGGACTACTCACTACGTCCTTGCTCAAGAAATCATCAAGTGGGCCTTTTGAGTGTAACCGGTGCAAACCTGTATCACTTAAGAAAGGAATAGACAAAGCTGTGCGAGGTCTAATTGAAGAGCTTGAAAAGAAGGCTAGACCAGTCAAAGGCGGGAGTGATATCAAAGGTGATTGTTGTTTTTGTCGGGTTCTACCATGTATTTCTTACATTTTCACATTAGTGTCAAAATATCAAAGTTGGTAAGAAATTTTTTATTGCTTAGAGAATGAGGTTGGAGTTAAAATAAAATGAGGATTGAGAAGATAATAGGTGCCTAATTTGGAGTTTGTTTTGTATTACAATTGTTGCCACTATCTCTGCTGGCAATGATGAATTTATTGGATCCATGATTCTTGATGCTATTGACAAAGTGGGTCTGATGGTGTTCTTTCGATCGAGTCTTCTTTGTCTTTTCGGACTCTTGTTGAGGTTGAAGAAGGGATGGAGGTTTGTTGAAAATTCGAACTATACTTGTCTTGCCTTTTTGTCAAGTAGAAGCTTCAAATATGCCAATACATATATACCACCACAATTTTTTCCTCAAGCATTCTTAAATTTAGATTCTTGATTGACCGTGGCTATATTTCCCCTCGGTTTGTGACAAACCTTGAGAAATCAATTGTGGAGTTTGAGAATGCTAAGGTTCTTATAAGCGATCGAAGATCACAAGCATAAAGGAAATTCTTCGATTTTGGAGAAGACTACTGAGTTGAGAGCTCCTTTGTTTATTATTCTTGAGGACATTCTTGGTGAAGCTTTGGCAACTCTTGTTGTCAATAAGCTCGAGGAATTCTTAATGTTGCAGCGATCAAAGCCCCAAGTTTTGGTGTGGCGGAAGTCTGTCCTCTAGGATATTGCCATCGTGATGAGTTTTCCCTCAACCAACATTGCATTCCTTTGAGTGATCTAAGCTTTATTAGTTGCTTGATCTCTCGAGAGATGTATGCATTAAATATAGCTTTTGCTCCATTCTTGGAGCAATGCCACTACAAAATAGAATGACTAAGTGTAATGTTTTTGTTTTTTTCATTTCATTTGTTATAGGGCATGGCTGTTTTCTCTATTCAGTAAGCTGAAATACCAAAACATATAACACCTTGATTACCAAAACATATAACACCTTTTGCTTATTTGTATTACTAAATATCGCGTCGTAGCGTTAGCACGGGCATTATGCTAGTGACTATGGTGCTTCTCCAAGTACGGTAACACATCATCGCATTGGGCTACAATTGCAGCCATATGCTTATCAAAGGCTTCATTCCTGTATGCCCTAGCAGCTGGGTACATCTCTCCACATCCAACCCTTGTGTACCTCTTAATAAAATTATTCATTAGGTGCCTGAAGCACTCCCTCTTCTCTACATGTGGAAAAACTAGTCCCACATCATTCTCCAAGCCTTTACAGGCATCTGTGCAAATAGCAAGCACTGAAAGTTCACCTACTGCCTTACTAAGCTGGGTCATCCATCAGACCCAGTTATCTTCAGTCTCACTATCAAAGAATCCATATGCTAAATGATACATCCAATTATTTCCATCTAGAGCAGTTGCAGCTGCTAGGTGTCCATTCCATCTACCATTGAGGGCGGTTGAGTCTACACTAATGTAAGGCCTACATCCACTAATAAAGCCATCAATGCAAGGCTTTAGTGCACAGAAGAATCTACGAAAATACACTCTATCTTCTACAACAATGGTGTCAATTTCTACTATACTACCAGGACACCTCTTAAGTACCTCTGCCTTCCACCTATACAACATGCCAAAACTTTGGTCCCAAGTTCCATACATTTCATTAAGAGCTTTCTGATGTCCCCTCCAAACTACATCATAAGAACTGATGTTAACTTTGTACTTATCTTGTAACCTCTTATGCAGCTCTGTAGTGCCAAGCTTAGGTTCATTCCTCAGGATTGGAATTGCCTGGCACTACCCATCCTTGTGTACAATTTTGATTTGCAACTGCTACTAGATGTGCAAGTGTGCTCATTCTTGTAGACTGACACCTGCAAATAATTTGCACTTGTTACTAAATTGCAGATAGAACACAAAAAAATATAGCATGCATAAGTACAAAAACAAACATGGGTTAGACAAAGTTAGTACCACAACAATTCTCATATCTTTTCTCCTATAGACAGCAAGTTCCCAATTACACCCGGCTCCAAGACAAAAACCCCTAAATCTACTTTTATCAGAGTGACTAGTGCCCAGATCAAATTCCTCATTTATTGCATACATTCTTATAGCATCTCTGAAATCCTTCATAGAGGGGTACATAGTGCCCACATCCATCTTAGGATTATCTTTGTCATACAAGAAACATTCTTCTTCAGGAGTGTCGTCACCAACATGCATAGCTGCATCTTCAGTTTTATGAAACAAATTCGGACCCATGCATGTAAATGGTTGAGCTGGAGTAGTTCCTTTCTTTGGCACACCAAAGTCCTGTTCACCCCTCAAGCCAAGCAGTTCAAATAAAGTGTCCTCATCCATTGTTTCTATCCTCCCTTCATCATCTTGTTGCTCCAATATCTTGATTGACTCCCAGTCAATATGCTCTGAACAACCATGTATATTGGTTGCACAATCATGTATATTATCCATCCAACCATCTATCCCAGTATCTAAGCTATGAGCTCTACATAAACAGGGAAATTGCCATACATAGTTTAAATTCATATCAACCATGGAATACAAACAAAGCTTTACAAAAAATGTTTACCCTGACAAATTGTTCTCCATCTCTTGACAAGTTTACTTGAATCCACATAAGTCACATATTTAGGGTTTCATACCACACAAAAACCACAACATATCAAAGACCAGAATACAAATGGGTTATAAATCGAGCAACATCGAGCAAAATCTAACCTTTCCTTACTTGTCCTCCGCATGAATCCACGCAAGTCACATATCTAGGGTTTCATACCACACAAAAACCACAACATATCAAAGACCAGAATACAAATGGGTTATAAATCGAGCAACATCAAGCAAAATCTAACCTTTCCTTACTTCTCCTCTGCAGGGGCTCGCCGCCGTTGGAGCGCAGCCGGGCGATGCAGTCGCCGACGCTCGGGTCGCCGTCGCCCACCGTGAGAATGAGAGAGAAACCGAGTAAGTGGTTCAAGCCAGACCAAGTCCTTCTTCGGTTCTTCTAATGTGGCCCAGGGGCAAAACCGGATATTCACTCGAGAAAAACGTTAAAAAAAGTTCGAATATGCGTAAAGTCCCGGAAATGGCAAATGTGCAAAGTGCACCCGAGATGAGTGGTATTTTGGCGAGCGTCATAGAATAAGTGGTAAAAGTACGAGTCCACATATTAATAATGGTAAAACGTCAATTTTCTCATGAACCATACATAGCTAGCTAGTCGCTAGCCTGACATGGAGACTGAATTACTACTAGTCAAATTAATTACCCATACATGCGGAATCAAAACGAAAAGACTTGCACATCACGTAGCAACAAGAAGCTAGCTAGCCAAATTAAGCTCTAGATCTCTCCTAGCTATATATCATCTACTCCTTGTTGCATGGATGATATCCATCAACGTATCAGTGGTCAGTAGGAGAACTGCAGGTTGCTGATGAAGGACTGGCCGAACTTCCAGTTCGCCGGCACGACGTTCTGGAAGACGATGGTCTGGCCGCCGGAGGACGTGACCCCGAAGGTGAGCGCCTGACCTACGAGCCCAGCGAGGGACTGCCAGTTGGCGCCCCAGTTCCTGGTCATGGGCACCCGGTCGGTGCCCGTGCCCTTCACCCACGCCGCCTGTACCGACCCGCTGCCGCCGACGTTGGTGATGAGCACGAGCTCGAAGTAGTTGAACCCACCCATGGTGAAGCGTATCCCGCCCTGCCTCACGCACGGCACGCGTTGGTAGAGCACCGGGATGATGCCGGCCTGGTAGACGCCGATCAGGAGCCAGGCCGGCTCGGCCATGTCGAAGTGCGCGCGCGGCGGGTTGCACCAGCCGCCGTTTGTGCTGGAGAGCGCGTAGTTGGGCGGGCATAGGTTGGTGGCGGTGATGGTGACGGAGGAACCCTGACGGCACCACTTCGGGTCGGTCTGGTAGTCGCACATGATCTGGTAGCACTGCCCGCACGACGCGCCGTCGTTGAACAGCACCGAGCTCAGCGCCGCCGTGCTCGTGCCGTACCCCGTCGTGAACAGGTTGCCGTACCCGCACGCCCCACCTACGTAGAAGTACAGATTAAGTACAGTTCAGGCGTACCCAGGATTGGAATAACTCGACGAGAATGTGTATTAATACTACCACGTACGCCGACGTACCCATCGTGCCGGAGGCGTCACTGCCGCCGTAGAACGTCGCCGAGCCCTGGGACCAGCCGGCGACGGCCGGCGCCAAGAGCAGCACCACGCCCGCGACCGCGAGGAAGGTGTCGAGAGTTGTCATCGTGTTTGCGACAGTGAGATGTATCGAACAGCCGACGAACTGATGAAGCTAACAACAATATATCCAAGAATGCTACAAGCGATTGTGTGGTTAAAGCTGGTTACATTACCGCCGCAGTTCTTCTTAAATAGGAAGGGTTTGAGCCAGCAGATCAGCCTAATGATTCAGAGATCAGAAACAACAGAGCCCAAGTGAAGGGGCCACGTCAGCGAGCGCAGCTACAGTTGCGCATCGATCAGAATTCAGATCGGGGCTGCGTGCCTTCTGATAAGATTTTGAACTTTTAAGTGTTAACTCGATCTGGGCTTGTTAAGATTTCCAGTGATTTACATGCATGGTCAAGATCTAAGAAGATTCTGATCTGCATGCATTTACTTCCATTCCATGTCACACTCAGCAGATAAACATTTCCTGTTGCTCTTTAGTGATCTGGTATCCGAGTGAAGCGATGATGAATATTATAGGCTAGTTGACTTTCCGTAGATAACTATCATTCCATGTCACACTCAGCAGATAAACATTTCCTGATGCTCTGGTATCCGAGTGAAGCGATGAATATTATAGGCGAGTTGACTTTCCGTAGATAACTATCATTGGTGATTGTTTAGGGTATATATACAATGATGTGATATTAGCTATCTATATGTCTCTTGCTATATAAAATTTTTGTTGATATAAAGGAGAGGGCCATATAGACAATGTAAAATACCATTGTATAAATTATTATCTATAATAAATATTTTTTCATACCATAATTAAAAGATTATAGGATCTTATATTGACAATATTAAGATATTATCTATTGTAGAAGTTGTCTTTAAATGATATGGAAAAATATATAGATAACAGCCGTCTCTATTATTGTAGATGCTCTATTTGGATAATTCCTTATCTACCATTGAAAGTTATATTATCCTCTGTATGTTACTTATCGTATCACTGGTATGTGGGTTTGATTTGGAAATTTCTAGTGTCATATAAGAAATTGATCTACATGTTAGTCGACGTGTCCAATGAGAGCGTTGATAAGCAAATAAGCTGATAAGTAAGTACTCGATAGTTATTACAGCTGAGAAGGGAGGTCATGCATCTCTTACGAGGTTAATTTATTTTTCAAACAAGCAAATGCAGCCCACGTGACGTGAGGACGGCGTCGATATGAATTTCTACTGAGTATGTACAATAGGATCACTTTAGCATATTAGTAGTATGTATACATCAGTTTTATTCTATGTGAAACAGTGAGAAAAGAGAAAAAAAATCGGCTCTTATTTAGTAGTAAGCATCACACGGAAGAATAAGTACTATTGCAAGCTAAAAGCTGGTGTTGGAGCCGACGCAAGCGACTGTTAGTGTTGAACTTATAGTGTATTGCCAATAGCCACAAAGATAAAGTTAGTGTTGAATGTTCAAATTAAATACTTTAGTATTTCTCTAGAGATAACCTTTAGAGATAGTTATTATATAAGCTGATTTTATTGTTTACTTTAGATGATATAAACGAAAGATGAAATAAATAATAAGCTTTGTTATTGTATTTGCTCTTACGTCGGCTCGTGAGAGGGATCGTGGCGTCGTGGCGAGATGGTGGCCGGTAATTAACAATTAAACCAGGGCCGGGGTCGGAGAAGTCGTCGGCCGGTGGCGCCCGAGCACTCGCGTGTCCAACGCCGAACGCACAGTCTTCGCTCGAGAGACCAATCCTACGCAATTTGTCTCGCGAGATTTGAATTCTAGTCTCTAACGGAGGCGGCAGCGCCTGTCGCCGGCCGCGCGCTTGTACCGACGGCGTGGCAGGCGCTAGCTAGGATCTCGCCCAGAACGCGCGCGCGGCGCCCGGGCCGACGTGCATGCGCCATGGGTGAGGCCATGTTAGCACCCTTTGCCACCAACAAGGTTGGGACGTGAGATTTCCTGCGAGACAAACAATCGGAAGAAGCAGGCGCACGGTACAGAGGAAAAGGAGAAGAAAAGAGGGAAGAACAGAGATGAGCCAGGAACGGGGATTTCTATTTCATCTCTTGTCTGACTTCTCCTCCACGCTACAATGGCTTAATAGCCTAAAGTTTACTTCCTGCAACAACCTTTTTACCCACCAAAACCGAAAAGCAACTTTAACCAGCAACACAACTGTAATTCTCAGAGTTACATTGACAACCGGATTACGGCTACAGTGAATGGCGACAAAACCCCGCGATGACGCCTTCAGCCGTTGGATGACCGATTCCCTTCGTTAGTCTGATCTGTGGCGTTCATTACAGGGCACCAAGAGGAAGCCCTCGTGGTCGTGGTCGTGGTCGCTGGTGCTGTGGTGCATGGCAGCATGCACCTGTTTGATTTTTTTGCTAAATGAAGATTATTCAGTGCGTGAGTATCCAAACTCTTTACGCTTTCACTAGGTGCTTTGTAGCAAGCGTCATTGCCAAAAAAAAAAAAATCTAGAAACATGCTAAATACAGATACTAGAGCAACCAAATCTTTTTCTCTCTTTCCAATATATACTATGTGTTTTTATTTTGAAAGGGATGCTGTAGATACTATAAAACACTTGGGGCCATATGTAGGATTATTTCCCTGTTATTGGCTGGACCGCTGGAGCGTTTGCTTGCTTGCATAGAATGTGTTCCTCTCCGACAAATCGGTGGCATACATGACTTGATTCCTCTGTGTCCGGGTTGGAAAACAACACGCGAAGAGGCCCGCATGTCGGCTGACACCCCGCGACGCGCACGCGGCGGATCAACACAAAGTGTATACGTACGGTAAGATAGGATGGAGATTTGCGTCGGCGTATCATCTTTGCAATGGAAAGATATGTAGTTATAACATACCCTCGTCCAGTAGAAATAATTCTGATCAGATCTGCTTTGAATGGAAGGCAAACATTTAGAAGATAAGAATTAGCAATCAGATCATGCAATTCAATCCCAGAAAATATGGCGATGGACCGTAGTGTGGGCACTGCCTGCTACCCTCCACACCTCTCCATATAAGGGCGCTCATACCCATCGATACGACGGTAATACACATACGAAGAAACACAGTAGAGATTACAATAATGCCCCCCTAAAAGTGCTTCAGTACCCGGAGCAAAAATGTCCTTTTAGCCCCCACAATACTAGCCTCTTATAGGCAAGAGTTTACCATACGAAGGCCGAACTTACGCTCTTGCTGTCTAGAATACATAAATTTTACATGAAACAATTCAGTTTATGTATTCCCGAGTGACAATCGCGGCCTAAGTATACTCCTTCCTAGTAACTTAAATTTTACATGAAACAATTCATCTTTTTTTTTAAAAAAAATAGGCCCTTGTTAAAATTTTTCTTAAAAATGGCCCTCCTCCACGTTGTACTACCGCAGAAAGTGCTTTTCCGCTCTTCTGTACATTGAAAATTGCCTTCTGTGCTACAGTACCACAGAATGTGCTACAATACCCATAGAACTGTGGTGCAGAACCTCTCTTTTCTGTCTAGATGTCGTCCCCGATCCTTTCGCGGTGGAGAAGAAAGCTATTTTTGCAATATTATTTCAGATAAACTATTTTTATAAAAAAGGAAGAGGCCAGATATGTGATGAAAGCCCATACCACCTATTGAAGAAGTGCGAGAGAGGAGGCGTGCTAGCTGATCTTCACGAGGCCAGGCCATTTCAGACACACGCTGGTTTCTAAAAGTGACTTTATGGCTTCTAATGATGTTCCTCTGTCCGCTATCCCCGCCCATCCGTCTCTCTCACCTGAGAGCTTGACACTTTTCAAGCCCTTTGGCATCTTTCTTTTGCAAATCTATTTTTTATATGAATATAATTATAAAAATAGTTCATTTCTTAACAACATAAGCTCACCTGCCTCACTCATGTACCGTGACAGCAACAAACCCACTGGCATGATAGCACTCCTATGTCTGTCGAGCACCCATTCCTCGGCAGGACACGAGTGCAGATTAGGTAAGTGATTACATTAAATAAGTGATTAATTGAGAGACTGATTAATTAAGCATCTACTTACCGAGCATCTATTCATCAAATGGACGTCATACCGTAGTGTAACAGGTGACACATATCGAGCACTTTGTCATCATCAAGAAACAAGAAACCACTCCCTCTCTCCCCTCCCACCACACACACCATCTCAAGAAACCAAGCTGCATCTGCCTCCCCCGCCTCTCACCCCACACCGATCGGCGACATGTACCGCATGTTGTTTACCACCCCTAGCTTGGGCTTCGCCCCCATCACCCCCGGACGACAGTGAGCCTGGCTGGTGGGCACATCATCCATTCGACGCCGTTCTGGCCAAGGACTCCGATGATGATGACGAGGACGACGCCATCACCGAGGCCTAGATCGACGATTGTCATCTGAGGTAGTAGGAAGAATTCCCTGCCCAATTTTGCTCTACCCTCTAAATTAGTTATCCAGTTTATTTTCTATAATTATCTCAACATAGCTTATTCACATACCTGTGGCTTCGTTTTTGGTTATTGCCTCTTGCTTCTCTGGTACCGCTACAAAGCTTATTTCGTTTATGACGCATTGCATTAGTTGTTTTTTATTTTTAAAAAAACATTGGCAAGAAACTCTAATATTTTATTAAATAAGGATAACAGCCAAGCTACAAACACACCCTACACCCTCACACATCTACACTCTCGGCTCCACGAGCGGCCATGCAAGCGAACCGTGCGCACTCCAGACGCGTTGCTCGGTCCTCTGCGTTAGTTGTTTTCAAATAACATTTTGTCAGCCTCAACAAACAACATTAGTACAATCCAATCTAAAGTCCCGTCGACGTAATGACACATACTGAAGCCGAGAGTGAAGGGCGCAAATCTTATATCTATCAGCGTAAATAACAAAAGTGTGAGATCCCACCATTAGAAAACGGAGAGCTTCATGTATCTACAGTACTAGTCCATGATCAGTGGTTAGTACTTATATTTGTACAACATTAACATCACATCCATACATAAATTTTATTACATGATGGTAATACATGTTTAATTATACAGAGTTCATACATAATGTATTACATAGCAGCGGAAATAGAACAAAATCCAAAAGCCTTGTGGTTAGCCTATCCAAACCCGCAGGCAACTGATAAGATTAACCCTATAACAGATTGTTATCAAAATCCCGGTAACCTGCGTTGAAGAATCGTCGGGAATCTCGTGGTCTTCATCCTTTGAATCAAATGTTATAAGTAAGACTGAGTACTTGCGTACTCAGTAACACTTATAGTATTTCACAAATGCATGTATAATTAAAATATAGGTTATCGACAATAGAGAGGCTCTACAGTTATTTTGCATCGGTAGAAAACAAATATAAGCATATGATAGATTTCAAGAATTTGTACAAGCCAACATGACTAATAAAAAATAATAACAGGATAATAGAGCTAACGATACAGTCTACCCGACTGTTTTGCCAAAACAATGTTGACCCCCGACTTGAAATAATTGTTGCCAAAATCTCATTCCCAACCAAAGCTAGTTTTTGGAAAATACCAAAACTCTAACTATGTGATGACTTTACCAAGTGTCTATGACCGCAGGCACAACTAATCGATTAGATTTACACTCTATAGAGATGTACAGTTTTACCTACAAAAAATGATCAACCTCTATTAGCAGGCTAATAACATACTTCCTATGGTGTGTCAGCAAGGATATCATAACATAACCGTTACCTTACCTAAACATAACTTTGCATCGGCCTGGTAACGATAACCCCTGCTATGGTGGAAGAAACACACACCCAAGACATAATACCATTCACACAATAATCCAGGCAGTTTAACCCTGCCTACACGCGTTTCTTCCCATAGTAAGACGTACACCATTGCATTGGTATGTAGAAACCCCTACAAGCAACATAATCGAAATGCCTATACTACTCTAGCCCTCTAAAGTGCAAAGTTAAGTCTAAGTAATTTATTAGGTTAAAGTTGTTCTGTACCAACACTTATGGTTGTACGATTTCTTGACCTGAAAACAACCCATAGTTCGGTTCTTAAGTCGACCTGGGCGATGATCTCCCCTATACTACATGCAAGTCCCTTTGCACAACTGACTATTGCCAATAATCGCTTGTATCTAAAATGTAGTTTTATTTTCATTTTTAACCAAAATATCAACAACTTTTAAATAGTCATATACAATATTTTCAATCATATTCAACCTTTTTAAATCATAGAGAACAACAGGGTTCTTTTACTAAGCATAGCTAAACATGAGTATTAGGTTATCGAGTATACCCAAGTTGACATCATGTATTGTCAACCTTATGCTAAGACTATCAAGATTCACATATCCATATTTATCAAAGAAGTTCTATGAGTCTATACGTATAGCTATCGGTATTTCCAATATAGTATTTTTTACAGAAAATTACGTGCATGCATAACAGTTTAACAAAACAACATAAAATAATTAAAAATAGTAGGGTTAATATGTTCAAAGGGGTGCTTGCCTTACTGCTCGTCATCAGGTATATAGTCGGGGTCGTCGGCAAGGTCATCGTTAACAAATTAAGGGGCGTCAGAGTCTACTCGTCGCATAACAGGAAATAAGTAACGAATAGTAAACTTAAATAAGGGTAAAAAAGAAGGCAGACAGTAAATTAAATAAAATCTTGTTGTAAAGAACAGACACGGTTTCTTTTATAGATTATTTATTTTTGTTTTACGAATTGAAGAGGCTAAAATTATGTATTCTTATATTTATAATTTCAAATTCAAGAGACTAAAATTATTTGGATTCATAACATTAAGAACATTATGTTAGCACGAATAATATGTTCTTAACAAGATTGAGATACAAAGCATATTATAATAAATTTTAATCTATTTATGAAACAATCTTCGAATCAATTTTTAAATACCTTTATATTTTTAGACATCTTAGTGATATGCTAGCTTATGATAATAAACTTTATTCAATTTAAAGTTCTTTTGTATAAGTTACAATTATTTAAATACTTAATCATATTGAAATTAGCCTTTGTTAGAAAATATACAAAACAATTTGAAATATAAATATTTTTACATATTTTTGTTTCTTATTATCTAAGGATTTCAATAAAATTAGTTTCATTCATTTTTAAGTTCATTTGCAAAAATTATATACACAACATATTTTAAACCTATAGTTTAAATTTAAATTTTAAATTTACACAATGTTTATTTTTATAATGTTTTTGCATATTCTGACTACAATATTTTAGATGAATTTATAAATTTGTTTCATTTACTTTGGGTTACGAATGCAAAAGTTATTGCAATTTGAATTCAGGCGGTTTGGAAAATTCAATGGAAAATGCAAAAACGAGCTTTCGCAATATAGAAGGCGTACTATCTTAATTGGCGCGAATGCTTTTGAATCCAGCCTGCACCGACTGATGTGTGGGGCCTAGACTTGGGCATATGGGCGTGCTTGGGCCTACCGAGGCACGGAGGGTCCAAGCAGTCCAAACCCGCAAGACGTTAGAGACGCGTCGTGCGGGCGATCTTGTAGATCGGTACGTCTTGGGCCCTAAAATCTTGACACTGACGGGCGACGCGGCATGGCCCGACCGTTTGGGCGTCTTTCGTCAAGACGGCGAATAAGACGCCTTGACGCAATGGTAACCTTTGGGAGGCTGTCGATTGGGGTGGGCCGTGGTTTGTATGTATGTGCATGGCTTTGGTTCTTTGCATGATTTAGTCGATAGATCTTGCGGTTTTGGTGGTCGAATGCTTGCAATGTATAGCACACACCCAAATACCCAATACGGTTGTGTAAGCCGAGTACAAGTGTAAATCATGACAAGTGGGTACAATTAATCGAGCAAGAGTTTTTCTTGGCAAGACAATCGATCGATCGCTATAATTTTGCTTTCGTTTATAAGGCGTATTTTTACAATCAACTTTGTGTGTTTTCGGATCTTTTCCTCTCGTCGCAATAGTATAAATGGGTGGGACTGGGCAAGACGCAGACGGCGAGCCGGCGCAAATGGGTCGTGCTGGGCTCGCCGAAGATGAACCGGCCACCCGGCAAGACGGCGGCACGACGGGCCGTTCGGCCCGACACGGTTCCGTCCGGCACGATGGGCCGTCTTGCGCCGGCCCGAGACGACGCCCACCTCTCTGGGGCCTATTATCAATGACACATGAGTGCCAACCATGGCGGGTTGTGCGGCCAATCGAAAGGGTCCACCCGGTAGTGACCGAAAGCAGAGCCGCCGGCTAGGGCTGGCCGCCGGTGAGCCTTAGGCCGCAAAGGGGTTCGGCCAAGGGTACAATTAGCATCATCTTGGTACCATGCACCTGCCGATGGGTTTGTTTGCCTGCGGCGATGGCCGGAAGGGCTCCGCCACCGCAGTGGTGCGGCGGCGCCATGGCCGTGCCAATGGAAACTCAAAATTTCAGCTCATTTTCACCGGGAGACCCTCATTTGAGCAATAGAAAGCCACAAGAGCTCCTTTTTACCTAAAAATACGGCTGAAAAGCAATCGGATTGCATTGCCACCGTTCGTCGGCCGTGGGGAAGAAAATGGCTCGGTGCGGCGTGCTGTAGACCCTAAAAGCTGAAAATGAAGGTTAATTACGGCTCAGTGAGGCTCTAAGATGCTACGTTTGTGAGAAATTCGAGAATGGCTCACCGGGTTTGCTTGATCACGATTCCCCCTCCTTTCTGAGTTCTGGCAGCAATGGCAGGAGGAAGAGGCGGCTAAGGGAAGGAAACTTGGTTTGGGGCTTCCAGTGAGGTGGTAGGTGCTCGTTGAGGTGAGATGAGTTGATGCAAACACTCGGGCGGGATTTTATAGCGAAGGTGGTCAGCTTCTTCCTTGCGGCCGGTGAGCCGGTCAAATGAGCGTGTGGTTTCTGGCGTCAGGACATGATTGAGAGAATGTTTCGCAGGGCATGGCTGGGGCAGAGATAAGGTGGCAGGGAATGGCAACTGTCTTGTTACCATTACTCGGGCCAGGGGAATTAAGGCTTGACGCTCTGTTGACTTGCCACGGAAGCTCGTCAATGGCGGTTTGTTTTGTGGCATCGCACGGTGGGCAACCATGGTGAGCAAGTGCAGCACGGCTAGGTGGGAACGCAAGCATAGCTAGGGCGCCACAATTCTGTGCCTGACTCGACGATTACTGGAAACGGCAGAGATTAGAAGGGTGGAGGTTTGTGGTGGCGAGGTTTCGTTGGCCAGAAGCTCGCCGTGGCAGAGCTGCGACAGGAGAACGGAGAAGAATTGAGGCTGCTTGGGCAAGGTGAGGCTAGGGCTGACTTGTGGGGGCTGAGCCCACCTGGCAGAGGTAGACAAGAGCAGGCTCAGTTTTCTCGTGGCAAAAGGGGTCCCAAACAGAGAATGGCCCCACTTGTAAGTGAGAATTTGGCTAATCAAAAGGATAAGGTTTTCTGCTAAGGATATCTTGAGCAATTAAATGGCTATAAAATCACATTTAAAAAAATTAAAATTTTTGACCAGGTTCAATAGACATGGATTATTATCCATAAAAATTTTCAGATTAAAATTCATTATATAAAAATTATGATAATTCTAACAATGTTATATGCTTTATTTGTTAATTTCTATTTTTATTTTATTTGAGGATGAATATGGATTCAATAATTTTTGAAATTTTTGAGAGAGTTTGGACTAATATTTCTTGTGTAAAATATACAGATCAAAATAATGCATATTTATTTTATTTCAATTTTGACATGCTAGTTTTAGATTTTCTTGATTTCTATTTTTGAATTTTAAAAGACAATATATATGATTATTAATTTTTATATTTTTACTAGAGGTTTATATTGTTTTGGGGAATATAATAAAAAAATTATTTAGAATAAAAAGTTTTTATATTTTTGTAAAATTCTGACATACCACTGCTTTTCAGTCAATAGGAGTCTTATCACGTTTCACTTCATTATCTTATTGCATTAAAAACCATTTGACATTTGAAAATGGTCACCTAAGACTTCCAAAAATTAAATATAATTTTTAAAAAAATTCTAGTATTTTGTTTTTACTCTTTGTATTTGTCCTTTTATTAATTATATTTATTTAGGGGTCGCCATTTTTAAACCAAAATTGAAGAATCGAACCGAACCGAATTAATCGAATATTTTAGTTTTTTCGGTTTACAGTTTATGGTTCAGTTTACGGTTTAAGTCTAGAAACCAGAAAACCGATTTACTGACGCACCACAACTCCACAAGTCTTCGGAATTCATCACTTCAATTCCCCATTTCCCCAAGACCCCAAGTCTGTGCTGCAGCTCGTCACTCATTTCGACAACCCAGCAACCCTACCCTACCAGGACCTGGATACAGTGTTTCGGTGAACTAGCGGTGCCGGCGCGCCGCTAGGCTTCGCCACCCTCCCATCTTACCAATCGCCATCCGAGCATCCCTATGCCACCATCGCCGCCCTCCTGACACGGCCCCAAGCCCCCGCCACCTGAGCCGATGCGGCTCCCCACCACCGTCGCCACCCTCCTGGCTCCCAACTAGCCATCCCCTGAGTCGACACAGGCCGAGGCGCTGCCACTGCCGTCGTCCTCCCAGCGCTGGATCCAGTAAGTATAGCTTCTCTTCCCCCCTGTTTGACATTCGGCACTGGTTCATATTCAACAGTCAGCACTAGTTCATATTCGGCACGGACACGGTAGAATCTAGTACTGGTTTATATTCGGCACGGTAGAATCACATCGATTGCATTGAACCTGTTTGATCTACCATTGCATTGGGAACAACTTCTTCTTTGAATCATTGTATACAACAAGCACTAATTGTGAGATTCAACTTTGTTTACCTTAATTCTGGTTCCCTTAATTAAGGTTAGAATAGAACAGACTCGAAACAAAGTTGGGGCAAAATACACCAACAGAGGAAGGAAGATTGTTTGATTTTGTTATGACACTTCCATTAGTCAGTGAATATACAAAGATACTCTACGAAAAAGTTGGTATGGAATTTCAATAACAGACTTATATGTCAATAATCTACCAGCTGAGTTTACTTTAGATGTGATACTGAGAAGTAATGTGTACCCCATGACACTGCAATGAGCCAACATATTAGTTGCAGAAATCAACAAAGATGCTACACAAGGAAGCATTGTATTCAGGCAAACGCACTTAAACTCCTTGTCAATAAGATAATCTCGACTTTGATTCACAAGATATCCCAACAAATACATAGGGCTATCCGAGTGATACATTGTGGTGACCTGTAAATATAAAGCTTATAACCATGTAAAAAATAAAGTTGTATTACACTCTACCAAGTAAAAATCTCATACAGATAGAACCATACAGATCTTTTTTTCAATCAGTGGAACCATACAACTCTTGCCTGCCTTTGTAAGGTGACTCAATTTTTTTAATCACTAATGTTATGTATAATGTATGCTATGCATTTATCAGGGGATCTCATCTCAGTGTGCAATTCAAAAAACAGCGTTGGCAACCGAACTATCCTGCAGTGTATGTGTTCGTTTCATTGCTTGTTTGATTGGTTGATTCTTTTTTTATTTTCAATCACTAACCATTGTGTTGCACTTTTGTTTGATTTGTAGATGGTGAAGCCAGAAGGAAACCCTATAAAGCGTGATAGCCAAATGGGCGAGACCGAGACAGAGACTGCACAGACAGAGAATGTGCAACAGGAGTCACAACAGGAGGTTAAGAAAACAAAAGCAATGGCACCAAGATCAGATGTATGGGAAAGCTTTACCAAGATCAAAGTTGGAGATGTCTTGAAGGCTAAGTGCAAACATTGCAACCGTGAGCTTCGCTGTGATCCTAGAACTAATGGTACATCCTCCTTAAACTCTCACTTGAGAATCCGCAAGCGTAATCCTAGGAATACAAACCCTAAGCAAGGTACTTTACAAGTACAAGCAAATCAAGGGGACAGTAGTAATTGTACCATTTCCACTTGGAAGTTTGATCTCGAGGGACTTAGGGAAGCATTTGCTGAAATGATCATTACAAACGAGCTTCCTTGTGCATTTTCTGAATGTGAAGGCTTTAAAAAGTTCATGTCCAAAGTTTGTCCACGTTTCTATGTTCCCTCTAGAAGAACAACCATTAGGGACTCTGTTTGCACTTACAATAATGAGAAAGCAAAGCTCAAACAATTTTTGAAGGATTCTTGTGAAAGAGTTTCCCTTACAACTGATACATGGACTTCAAACACACAATAGAATTACATGTGTGTAACAGCACATTTCATTGATAATGATTGGAAGTTATATAAGAAGATCATTGGTTTTTTCTTGGTAAAGGATCATAAGGGGGAGGACATTGAAAAATCTTTAGAGAAATGTTTGATGAAATGGTGCATAGAAAAAGTCTTCACAGTAACTATTGATAATGTTAGCTCTAACGATAGTGCTCTAAATTACATAAGAAAGGTCTTGAATAATTCTAACAGTAGCATTGCTAAACGTAAGTATATTCATATGAGGTGTGCTGCACATATCATTAACTTGATAGTTTCTAATGGCTTAAAAGAATTGTCAATTTCAATTCAACGTGTTCGTGCTGCTGTTAAATTTAGTAAGAACTCCCCATCTAGAATATCTAGATTTAAGAAATGTGCTGAATTGGCAAAGATGGACAGTAAACTATTATTATCACTAGATGTTTGTACTAGATAGAACTCAACATACCTTATGTTGAATAATGCATCAATTTATGAGAATGTATTTGAAATGTATGGTGAAGAAGACCTATATTATGCAATAGAATTGTGTAGTGAGAAAGATCCTGGAATTCCTAAAAGCAGAGATTGGGATAATGCAAAGAAAATGATTGAGTTTCTTGGACACTTCTATAAGCTCACTCTCTGTGTTTCTGCCACACATCATGTAACATTAAATATTTTATTTCATGAGATAGGAGATGATTTACTTTTGTTGCAACAATGGTGTCATAGTGATGATGATATACATAAGAAAATGGGCCAAAGAATGCTTTAAAATTACTATAAGTATTGGGGAGATGAGGATAAGTTGAATATGCTCATGTTTATTGCTGTTGCACTCGATCCAAGATATAAGCTATCTAATTACATAAATATAGCTACTTTGGAGATGTTTGGTAAGGAAGAAGGAAAGGAAGTTTGGAATAATGTGAATGAATCTTTTTGTTCTTTGTTTGATAAGTATAGAAAACTATATGCTCCAAGTGATAAGGCACCACAATCAAAATGATTCACAAGAACCTGTGGAAAGGAGCACTAGGTTGATGAAATTCTTAATTGTGGAAAAGATGAGGATGAGTAATACTGGAACTGGCACCAGCAAGTCCGAACTTGACAAATACCTTAGTGAAGATAATGAAGAGGACAACGAGGATTTTGATATTCTTGAGTGGTGGAAGTGCAATTCTCCTAGATTTCCAATACTGTCGCACTTGGCTCATGATGTATTAGCGGTTCCTATATCAACAGTTGCATCTGAGTCGGCCTTTAGCATGGGCGGATGTGTTCTTGATGACTTTAGGAGCTCACTCACGCCATTCATAGTCCAATACTTAATTTGTACACAAGATTAGTTACGATGATCCCTCCCTATTAATATTGAAGAAGATCGAACAGATTTGGTCAAAATTGAGGAAGGTAATAAACAAATTACTTTACTGATTTTTTGTTTTAATTATATTTATCTTCTTCCTGATTACAATTGACTATTCATTGATTTTATTCCATTTCAGCCATAATTGCAGATGTTGAAAATTCCTCCAAGGAAAAGTCCAAATCCGAATCTGTAACCAAACCTAGTGAGACTACTACCTTAAGTATGTGCTCATCACCCTTTATTTGATTCCATCATTATAATTGGACCATCGAGTTTTTGCCCTGTGGGGCTCCAAATTAGATAACTCAACAATGGTCTTTAGACAATATATAACTCAACATGTTATTTAGGCCTCTTCACATCTTCCCATTTGTATTCTTTTGTGAGAATCTGCAGTAGTGCTTTGGGCTATTTTCTTTTAAAAAAAATGAAAATTAATTATCATTGCTACTTTAGTACTTCTATTCTTGGCAATGCTTGACATCTTAATTTTATTGTCCTATTTTGCCTCATGCTTTGCGGATACTATTGTATAGCTCATATTGCACTGTTGCATCATGAGTAAAGTGAATCTTAAGAAAAATGTACAATTGTACATATATCATTCTTTGTGATCTGAACCATTCTATGTATATTTTGGCAACTGGCAAGTATGAAAAGGGGAAAGGGCAAGTGTTGGCCTGCTGCGTGCTGGAGGCTGGAGCTTGGAGGAGTGTTGGCTCATGGTTGTGCTGCTACCGCATGCTGGAGTGAGTGAGTGACGCTACTGCCGCCTGATGCTTCAATGTTTGATGCTTCTTATACATGCTTTGAAGCTCCTAATCTACTAATCAGTATTTTGTATTGATGTGTGACGTGCTAATCAGTATTGATGTGTGATGTACTATACTGGACAATGTATTTTAGTTGCTTATCATTAGTCACGCCTGGACATTGCATTACATGAACTTTTTGCTAAGATCATTATTGATGTGTGATGTGTTGGTTAGAAAATCAGTTAACCAAATAACTAAATTAACCGAACCAAATTAATTCAATTAATTCAGTTCGGTTAATTCGGTTATTCGGTTTTGGTTCAACTTACAGATCTCAAAAACCGATTTTTTTTAAAAAACAAATAAACTGAATCAAAAAAACTGAACACCCAAGTCTATATTTAATGACTTTTCTTTAAGAACAAAAAATCCAAGAAATAATAATAACACCAGAAAAATTCAAAAATGAGCATATTTAAATTTAATATTTCCATATTTGTTTTATTTGCATTTTTAGGATGTTACAAAAAGGAAGTCATTTTTGTAAAGGAATAAGTTTATTTTGCACATATGAACTGTACAAAAATCCCAAATTTACGGAACCAAATCAACTTGCACCTTGAGGTGGTTTTAGAGGGTGATTTAGCTGATGGAGATCAAGTCGGGATAGTTTTTACCATGTTGACAGCCATATCATTTGTTTTTGCTGACGACGATTCAAATAAGAAGAGGGGGGATGACGAGAAGAAAAAGATAATTGAGATAGAGTGATGAGTAAAAAAAGATGGACGATGCGTAGCCAACATCCTTTAAGTTAGATCCTCATAAGCAAAGGCTCATGATATGGTTGTCAATATTGCAAAACTACTTTGAGTGAAATCTATGTCATCAAAACCGCCCCCTAAAACCGCATTAATTAGAGTGTAATTTGACTTGGTTTTATAAAAAAAATTGGGGTGTTAAATACTTGTTTTTATAATCGAGGATGTTAAATAGATTTTTTTTCAATGTTTAGATGTGTAAAATTGACTTATTCCTTTTGTAAATCGATATGGTCTCCAAAATACCACTTATTTTATTATAATTTATTAAAAACATAAAAATTATAATATTTTAATTTATGAAAAAATTTTTCAAGAAAATTCTATCCCTATTATTTTCAATATTTCATTTAATCGTATGTACCAAAAATGATTTTCTCGGAAGGAGTAATTCACTGTTGTACTTTTTTTGTTAGCTTTGTGTAGCTTAAGTAGGGTTTGCAAAATAGCTGAAAATCACAATTTTTGGCTATATCTATGTGGCTTGGCTTCTAAAACTACTAGGTAAACTGTTCTAATTCAAAAAAATTAAAAAATTTGAAAACTTTTATACGACGTAAATCGGTGAAAATCACTCAATTTTTGAAGAAAATTGCTAAAAAAATTGACCACCAAAAGTTCAACTAGTTGTTGATTTTCCATGGAAATCAACTGATTTTCCATGAAAACTGCTGATTTTTTATTTTTCTTTTAATAAATTTTGATTTTAAAACTCTATGATTTTTGTCGATTTTTGACTGGATATTTCTGATTTTCGAAATTTGAATTTTGAACAATTTTCTCTAACCGATATTGTTAGCACTGAGCTCAAGAACATCTCTTGCATGAATGGTGGGGGCATATGGGCTGTTTGGTTTGAGACCAAATTTGCCAAATCAAACCTTACCAAAAATTGGCATGCCAAAAATTTGATCACCAAATTGGTTGCCAACATTTGGCAAGAAAATGAACTAGGGGTGCCAATGGAGAAGAGAATCTAGCTAAAATTTGGTTGCAAACCAAATGCTTGTCAAATTTGGTCAACACTACCAAAATTTGGTAAGACAAATATTGGCAACAATTGGAAGCAAACCAAACAGCCCCATAGTCTTTACTTTATTACTTACAAAAATACGGGTATAATTTGATCCAAACTCTATTTTTTGGTTGCCGTGAAAGGCTCTATTTCAAACTGTTCCTATGTAAATCGTAATGTGTATAACCAGGGTTTGAAAAATCAATGAAAATAGCTCAAAAATCAATTTTCGACCATATTAAACCGGCGCTCGAGATTTGAAATTGGTCCAATTCAAGTTCAAGTTCAAAAAATTCGAGAAATTTAGAAAAATTTATCCATAAGTGTTATAAATTTTTGAAAATCTTTATGTGAGGTCATGAGGTAATGTTAATGATGCTATAAAATTTTTAGATGATGATCAGAAATATATTTTTTTAAAATTCTGACAGTGCTACTATCTTTGTGTATGCTCTTCTATTTTTGATTTTTATAGCGGCAATAAATGAAGTCTAATATTTTTGAAAATTTTACTACATCATCTTTGGGCACTACTTATGATACCATTAAAATTTTAGAGTGTGATCAAGCTTATAAAGTTTTATAAAAATATGAAAGTGTCTGTTCCTTCTCATTAATTGTTGTTCTGATTTTCGAGAAGAACTAATGAATTCAAAAAGTGTTAAAATTTCTTTGAGGTGTTTTATAGGTTAACTGCAATTTATTCATATCTTTTGTAATTTTTTTCAATTTTTATTGAATTTGTTTTTAGTTTTCTTGAGTGTACCAAAAATTAATTAAAATCGGTCAAAAAATGAAAATAAAAATTGTCAAAAATCGAACAAAACTAATCAAAAATCGTTGAAAATAGCTCAAAAATTGTCAAAATTGATCTATTTTCAATTTGTTTGCTATTGTTTGGCCACCAAATTAAAAAAATATCTTTTAGCTCATTCGGTTTCTACCGATTTTCCAATGGTTTTTACCGATTTTCGAAAATCAATTTGATATTGCCTATAACTAAGGCACCATCTTCTGGACTGAAACAAATTGTGTGTCCTAACCCGATCTATCTTGTGGGTTTAGGGTCTGTTTGATTTACTTGCAATGGCTTTTAATATTTGTCTTACTAAATTTTGGTAGCATTAATCAAATTTAGTGAACATTTGGTTTGCTAACAAATTTTGATAATATTCTCTTCTCCCTTAGCTCTATAGTTTATTTTTTGGTCAATCTTTAGCCATAATATTGATAGTTACACCATAACATTGGTAGTTAATGTGACTATTAAATTTTAATAATATCAAATTTTGATAAGGTTTATTAAGGCAAATTTGCCATCAAACCAACCAGCCCTCAGTTTTCACTTTTTCCCTCGCCTGCGTTGCGCTTGCCGAACCGCCGTCTAGGGTTTCCTCGCCTTCCCGCATCCACGCTAGCACCGCGCCGCCATGGAGTTCGACGAGTACGAGTACCTGGATAAGGCAGTCGAGCCCTCCTCCGCCCCACCGGCCAACGGCTCCGGTGAGAAGGACCGCGGCTCCCGCCGCCGCCCCTCCGGCGACGGCGAGCGCGAGTCGAAGCGGTCTCGCTCGGGAGAGGACCGCGGCCGGCACCGCGGCGGCCGCGAGCACCAGGACAGGGACGACGGCAAGGAGAAGGAGAGGAACCGCGACAAGGATAAAGAAAGGGATGGGGACCGGGAGGTCGGGGACAGGGAGAAGGAGAGGGATAGGGACCGAGTGGTCAGGCACAGGGAGAGGGAGAATGGAAGGGAGCGAAGGAGTCGTAGCCGCTCGGAGCGTCACCGTGGGGAGGAGGAGGAGATGGCGAGGGAGCTTGAGCGGGAGCGTGAGCGCAGCGACCGCCACCGCGACTACCGAGGCCGCGATGTCAGGTGCGGATTGTGAACTTCCCTGTTATGGTCTCTCTACTGGAACACCTCTGATGTGATAGAATCGTACAATTGAATTGCCTCGGTAGAAACCCTTAGGCCCTCTTTGGAACTCGGGAATTTTCCCAGATTCCTGCGGAATTGGATGGTTTCCTGTGAATGTCCTGCGAAGTTACTATGGAACTTTTAGTCTCAAAATGGGCCTTAAACTGTGAATTGGTCTACTTTTTATTCCCTGTGAGACATGGATTAGACTAATCCAATTAGTCATATTTGCTTGGCATACTTAAAAGACTAAATTGGTTTAGATGGGGAGAGAATGTTACTTGGTTGAATGCTCATTGAATTATGTTCAGCTTGTTTTTTAGCTTTCTTTCGCATACACGTGGAACATAGTCACTTTATTTTGGTGTCTATCTCCAGTGATTTACACAGCTGTTAAATTTCTTGTAGTTTGCTGTTGTTATCATCTAGGTTTGTTAAGTTCAAATATTGAATATTAATATGGGACTCGCAGATACGATATGCTAGAGCTGTCTTCAGATGGTCTCAGCAACTGGGCATTTGGGCCTGACTCAGGATATCAGGTCATGAATCTTCATTTTTTTTTCTTGTGAAATATTTGCAAGTTAACAAGTGAGCTTGGGCTGCTACTGACATGGCACTTGAAGATAACTGACGATTTTCTGCTTATCAGGGGTTTCTGATTGGCATTGATTATGTCATCTGGAATTACAATTTCTGTTGATTATCATTTGATGTGTTGATTATGCTGCTTTCTCCTGGGCTAAGGTTCGTTTTTTTGGGGTTGCAGGCGTAGGAAAGAAGAGGGTGCAGAACCAGAAGCTGACCCAGAAAGAGATCAACGGACTGTATTTGCCTTCCAGGTTGGTTTCACAAATAACATTTCTTACTTTGCTATTTTATTCATTAAGCTAATGTTTGTCAGCATTACTGCAGCTATCTTTGAAGGCAGATGAAAGAGATGTCTATGAGTTCTTCTCAAGAGCAGGGAAGGTGAGAACATGCAAATTATTTACATCACACTGCATTCTGATTTGAAAATGCTCCTTTGTCACTGTTGTTCGTAGTTATACTCGGTTACATTCGTCAACATATATTGGTGTATACGGTTAGTTTACTACTTTACCAGAATTATTTCATGAATTTAAGCATATATATTGCAACATCTTATGCTGTGTTTAGGTGAAGGTGAAAATTTTCTAATCACAAGTCTGTAGATGAAACTTGAACTAATTTCATGTTGACTAGATGGACTGATTTATTAATATTAATGTTACATGTGTGCAACTGTGCAACATCAAGATAGTTCAGTGTCAAATCAACACTTATTGGGTGCTTTAACTTGTTTATGAACCCATGCTTTACAAGCATTCTATTATCAGTTTTAGTGATAGAGAAATTTTCAGTAGTCGTTGATCATATCTCTGCACATTAAGCTTTTTGACCTAATTAACTTTTGATCTAATCATCTAATGGTAGCTCGTGTTTTTCTGTGTAGGTCCGTGATGTCCGCCTTATTATGGACCGAAACTCACGGCGTTCCAAAGGAGTTGGGTGAGTTTTCAATACTTGTTTATTTGTTGTGATGTATATTTCCCGCATTGGATGGATTTGCTAGAATGAAGAATGTAGATGCCTTATTTAGCTTAACCCTTTGGATTCCAGAAGATTGAGCCAACAATATGTGGGCTAAAGATTTTGGTTTTCTGCCATATAGGATTATAGAACAAGTCCTGGATGGCTTATTGAGCTCCCCTCTACCAACATGCACACATGCACAAAATCTTTAAGCATGAGTATAAATGCCACTAGAAAGAAAAAAAGATATCAAGTTATTGTACTTTAAAATGCAGTTGCATACATATTTTGCTGTTTGTTCCTACTGTGTGGTTTTAAGTTTGGTTTTCTTCTGTAAAGGAACCAATGCTTTAGTTAGGATGGCACATGTAGTTACTAGGAACCTAACCTCTCTTCATTTGAGCAATCAATTTTACAGGTCAAGGATATATTTGGATCAAAGTTCTTTCTAGGAAATAGAGCTGGTAGTTTTTTAATATTACCAATTAGACTTTGTCATATGATTTGTTTTCGATCTACTTCTGGTTGTATAATTGCATGAGCATTTTTCTCAAGTTCATATTTGACTTTTCCCTGGGGAACATTTTTCATCAGTTTGTGATACTCAACAGGATTGCACACTGAAATAATTATAGTTTGGTCTACCTACTGGGATTATCGGCAATTTACAAGTAAGATGGAATATTAGATCATTCTGATGCTGCCAGCTATCTAGGACAGTTTGATTCCAGAGTATTTGACAAAAAAACTTGGTGCAGGTTTTAGGAAATAACAAGGGCAACCAAGAACCAAGTTCGAATATTTCTCTACACACAAAACTTGATCAAAATTTCCAAAATTCCCTGTGAAGCTTATGAAAAATTCTAACATATATAGCCTCATTTATAAGGCCTATTTTCCTTTACAGGTAAAACTTCTTTTATTGGGTACTCTGATATCTGTACTAAAGATCTATCTAAATTGACAGGTACATTGAGTTCTATGATGTTATGTCTGTTCCAATGGCAATAGCTCTAAGTGGTCAGCCACTTCTTGGGCAAGGAGTGATGGTTAAGCCATCAGAGGCTGAAAAGAACTTAGTTCAGTCAAATACGGCAACAGGTGGAGCAGCTTCAGGTGGAGCAAGAAAGCTGTATGTTGGCAACCTTCATTCCAATATCACTGAGGACCAATTGAGACAGGTCAATCATCGTATCTTTTATTTTACCACATATAGTGATATATTTCACATTTTCACCGCCTCTAGTTTTTTCATTACATAAATATATGGAAGTAAATAATGGTTGGAGTAAATATAAGAAAGTGGAATTAATGAGCAATTCTTGCATCATTGCCACATATTCATTTCATTTAAATGTACAAGGTTTTGTTGGTTCTTCATTTTAGTAAAAGTTGGTATTAAATAAATAAATAAATTGCTTAAAAACACTAGAAAGATAATGCGTTTGAAAATAACATTGTTGTGCCACTGAAAGTGGCCATAGGAGCCCATTTGGCATCCTCTCACTGATGCTATTTTCCAATTTATACATTTTTGCAATGGTAGTGTACAAAATTTGCCAATAACAATTGGGCTGAAGCTGTATACTCACGAATTTATTGGTGTAAAGTGACTTGTGGCAAAGCAGTTTCAGTACTTCATATGTTGAGAAATTTTCTCAGTGAATTTTTATTCAATTGGCAGTAGTAACTGCACCTATTCACATAGAAGTTTATGGATTCACACAGAATCAAAGCCTAGTTTCACACAGAACCACCAGCACATAGCTCCTTGCCACTTGCTCCGGTCTAAATTATTTTCCCATTTTCCCACCCCAATTGATTACAGTACAACACATGCCATCATCAACATCTCGCTGTGTAACACCACATGGCACACCCTTTTTACAAAGACATTCCATAGTCACTTGGTCATATTTGAGTTTGCAACTTCAAAATGATATCAATAACACGTTGCATGGCTAAGCATTATGATCACATCTCAACCAATCCACATTAGTTCTATATTATTGACCAACTAATAATTAACCAATCTAGGTTGATGAACGATCATGGCATTCAAATGACAAGGTAGGCATAATTCAAGTAGGCTGCATAACTAATTCCGAAATAATAAAACAAATGATAATTTGAACTAGCATGCAATACTTGGAAACAAAATAATTTTGGTAAAAACTAGGTGCAAAATGATTAAAGCACAACTTTCTTGGTCTTGAACTTGAGCAAATCATTCTCCTTCGAGTGCTATCGGCACTCCAATGTCTACACGAAACAAGAGACAGAAATCAAATAAACAACATATAGAGGCAAAACAAAACTCCAAAAACCAAAATAAATATACTGGAAGATAGGGGCTTGATTTTAACGGCCTTCTAAATAAGAGGTGTTTCTAAAGTTCCAATTGGTCTTAACCTTTTCACAGCCTTTTTCTGTACCTATGGGGGTGTTGCATTTCTGCCATGAACCTTTCGACAACCTGTTGTAAAAACCTTTGTTATCTCTCTCTATCTAATGAATGAAAGGCAGAGCTCCTGCTGATCTTTAAAAAAAAAAAGAAACTTAAACGGACTTAACCAGAGTTCGTACGAAGGAGAACAGGCTCTCAGAAGATTTTTCGGAAAAGCAAATGGAAATTGAGAGAGCAAAAATATTCCAGGAATATTCCCTCGGCCGAGACCGATAGATAGGCCTAGGGTCTATGGACAAAGCGCACGGTCTACAGTGGTGTCGGCTCATGGAATAAGGCTCTGTAATATGGGACCCACATGTCTGACTCGGTTCATGGTGAACCGGGTTCACTAGTTTAGATCTAGGGTTCGCACACGAGGCTGTTGACATAGGCAAGATGTCCTGGTGTGGCTGACACACGGCCATGATGTAGTGGTGATGTGGCATTGATGTCAGCGGTGATGGCACCGAGGCCTATGGTTGACGGAAAACGACGGTGACGAATGATGGTGGACAATGGCGCAATTCCAGCGACGGCGACGATGGTGATATCTGGGCGAGCAATGGCACAACAGGGAGAACTTGACGAGGTGGGCACGATGATGCAAGCAACGAGACTGCTGGTGACCTCCAGCGACTAGTGGCACGACATAAGTGGTGGCGGCGCCGGGCGTATTGGCCACAGTGACCATGGGTGAGGTTTTTGTGATGAGAAGTTGCGCAACGAGTAGAACACAGAATGGCGATCATGATGGTGAAGATGACGACGACGAAGACCCTATGGTGACGGTAGAACCCGGTGGCAAAGCTTGGCGGCAATGTGGCTTTGATCTCCAAATCTCGTGGCGATGTTTATACAATTTCGGAGGCTAGGGTTAGGGCTTTGGTTGCGGCGCTTTAGGTAATGCAAATGCAGGGCTTGGATGGCACTATTAATCGTGGATGAGGTGGCGTGGAACCGGAGTCCGTGGCAGACACGGCGTGGCGTAGAGTCTGGCTCGGACACAGCGAAGACGACTGACAACCGAGACCCATCAGTCAGCAACACAACGCGGAATGCAAACAGGGCTTAGCTGGGATAGCGAGTCTAGCGACTTGGTCGACGCGTGGGGAAACTGCGGGTGATGTGGGCTGGGCCAAGAGAGAGAGGGAAACGGGCTGGGCAAGGATTCAGCCCAAAGGCTTTTCCAGCTTTTTATTTACTTTTTCTGTTTTAGAAATTACAGAGAAATCAAAAGAGCTCAAATAAAATAGTAAACACACTTGAAAAATTCTCAAAAAAATATGGAAAATACTTCCAAGGACAAGGAGCCCAAATAAAAATAATTTTGACAATTGTTGCCTTGGGATTTAATCACATTAAATTATTTTTGATTTATGAAAGTCTCAAATTAAGCTTTACTTACCAAGAAAATTTGTGAATTTCTTGGAGGGCTAAACTACGGAAAAAGATTTTCAAAGAAATTGGGATGTTACATATAATAAATTTGCCTTTTCAGGTCTTTGAATCATTTGGGCAAGTGGAGCTTGTACAGCTGCCTCTAGATCCACTTACTGGGCTATGCAAAGGTTTTGGTTTCATTCAGGCAAGTTTCTATATCTTCCCGTGAAGCTCTGCCCATGACTCAATGCTTAATTCTCATTAGTATTATTGCATCATGCAGTTTGCACGGCTTGAAGATGCAAAAGCTGCTCAGAGTTTAAATGGTCAACTTGATATTGCTGGAAGGGTAATTAAGGTAATGTTTTTCAATATTTATTGTATACCTGCCTAAACAGTTTTAAGACATAGTAGCCATCCATCCATCTAGCTGACAACTCTTCAACTAGGTCTCGGCAGTTACTGAGCAGGGTGGCGAGCATGTTAGTGCCACAACTACTGGAGATTTAGATGACGACGAAGGTGGAGGCTTGGTGAGTATCTTTTGCTGTTCCCACTCTACAACCTTTTATAACTAGGGTTTTCGTATCTTTCTTTTTGAATGATTTTTACATTTCTAATATTTGGGGTTTTGCAGAAGATTTTTAACTTCTCTAATTTTAGGGATGGGTTCAGCCTTGTTAAGAATTGTTCTCTACAGTTATTTGAACAAAGGAGTATTTTATGCTACAATTGGGAGTGGTGGGGAAGTGGAAAAGAAAATTCAGGGATGAAAAAGTTTGAGAATTTTTTTATTGCTAAAAGTTTTTTCCAGTATAGCTATCCCCTTTCAACAAATATAATAATTTCTATGAAATATTTTGAGATCTTGAACCTATCTTTTTGGAGGTACAACAATAGTGAGAATTGCGATATCCTTGCTAAGCATCAGATTGGTTGTCGGGTTCAGATCCATTACTGAGATTGGTCTCCTCGAAATGAGCAAGATGTCCCTTCTCAGTTTCTTACTTAAACCTGTCAATATTTCCGCGAAAAAATTGTCCATATTTGGACAGAGGGACTTCATATCTATGTTCTTTTCGAACACTTCGTTTAAGTCTTCCTCTTTTTCTGCATAATCAGTCCATATTCTTGTATCACAATACTAGCTATATGCTAGATAAGTATAAGATCACAGCTATGATTTCTGCATGACATTATGCAGTAGAAAAAAAAAACAAGGGAGGGGTATCCTGGGGTCTATTATCCCATGTCGCATTATTCTTCTCAAAGTCAAAGCCTATGTGTATTCATGTCTCCTGAATATATGCAGGCATTAAATGCAAGCTCCAGAGCACTTCTGATGCGGAAATTGGACCGGAGTGGCACTGCAACCAGGTATTGCTTTTGTGGTTTTTTGCTCTGCCCATTTATCTTTATTATCCTAGCATAATGTTCTTTGCACGAGATAAATTTGTCTTGCTTCCTGTCTGATCTTACCTCATACAGCACTTAATTGTTTTAAACTCTACTGGTGTGTTTGGTTTGAGGAACTTGGAAGAGATGTTGGAAATTGAACTTTTTCCCCTCTATTAGAATTGCTGCCATATATATAGGCTGGTGTAACCTTAGACATACGCCAATGATGTGAGATGTGCTAAACCAGCCCGTTGTTGACAACATGGTTATCACGGCGCCCCGGCGAGGCGAATCGCCTCCGGGGCGCCTGGACGCCTAGGCACCTAGGCGATGATTAGACGACCAAAAAAATAGTTATCAGCAATATATATCACTATATACTCTCTCTCTCTCTCTCTCTCGCGGCCCACCACCCATCCCCCTCTCTCTCGCGCGCACTAAACCCAGCCCAGGCTCTCTCGCTCTCGGCTCTCTCCGCCTCCGTTCGCTCTCTCTCCCTCTCTCCCCCGAGATCCATTTGGCTGGCGCCGCCCCTCCTCCCCCTCCCCCCTCCTCCCTCCTCCCAATCCATTCGGCGTTGCTCCCCCCCCTCCCCGCCTTCTCGCGCCGCCAGGATCCAGATCGACTCGGCGCGTGCGAAACCGAAGACGGGCGGAGGCGACTCGGAGCGGCGACCAGATCGGGGATGGCGGGGACAGTGGCGACGTGGAGAGCCGGATCCGGTTGTCCCCGACGCCACGGCGGTGCGGATGGACGCGCGACGCCGCGGCGGATCTTCCTCCAGGCGAGGCGACCGGCCATGTCGGTTTTCCTCCGGCGATCGGATGCCTAGGCGACGACTTGATAACCATGGTTGATAATTTATATATTAGTGGTTGTGGCTGTATATGAGATTGATAAGTATTAGAGTGCCAGAGTAACACAGTTTTTTACGAGGCTATGAATGCTGCTTATAGCATATCGGAGAGCATGTATTTGGACCAAATATTGTTTTATCTCCTGGATTCATTTAGCCTGTGGCATGTTAATTGTTAAGCTCATTTTTCATGGTTTGGTGGAAACATTTAGCCTGTGGCATGTTAATTGTTAAGCTCATTTTTCATGGTTTGGTGGAAACATTCTATGTACTGTTATAGGATCTTGCATTATCAGCAATGTCAATTCAGTGCTTCTCTTTTGACCTCTTCTTTTGTGGTTATCTGCAGCTTAACTGGTGGTATTGGTGCTCCCAGTGTGAACACATCTGTTGAATTACCAGCTGCGCCAATTCTTGGTACTCCTCTGTCAGCTGCTTCTCTTATACAACCTACAATACCGGCTGTTGGAGCAGTTCCTGGAGCACCTCTTCCTGTTAACACCCAATCTGCTGATATTGTTACACCCAGTGAGTTCCTATTGCTGAAGAACATGTTCGACCCAGCAGTGGAGGTATTCCCTTGATGCATTCTGTTTAGTTCTTGTATCTTAAGATTTTTCTCTGTTTCTGTATTTTTGGTGTTTGCCATGTTTTATGTAAAGCTGGTTCAAAAAATATTATTATTATTCATTTCAGTGTCAATCGTTACTTTTCTTGCATCCTTAATATTCTTCATTTCTTCACTTCTTACCAACCTAACTGGAAATTCACCTCTTTATTACAGACGGATCCTGATTTTGATTTGGATATTAGAGACGATGTCCGAGAGGAATGTTTGAAGTTTGGTGTAGTGAAGCACATATTTGTTGACAAGTAAGTCAGTTGGGTCATTTTTTAACAAATTATCTTGGGCGTATTAGCATAAGCATAATGCAATCATTTTAAACTTGGAAAGTTTGCTTTCTGCAGATACTTGCAATGGACACCTAAATACTATTAATTGCATTCGCAACATATTTGCCCCAATAATATGCCGTGTTATTTCAACAAAATATCCACATGTCTATATTTTGTTATTAGACATTCCAAGGTATAGCGTTTTATGGGCTTTGGACATGTCTAACCTGCATGGAAGTTACATATGGCTGTACAAATTCTGCCAATGTTCATTTTTTTATCTTAATAGGTGAGCAACCTTGGTTTTTTCGATCAAATATCAATGCCAAGCAATTTTCAACCCCAAATAGCAACCCTACCAAATCGCTCACATGCTACTAGCATCGTGTTCCCAACTTGGCGTCATCTAAGCATTGCTGTTGTGGAACAGAAATACCGCTGGCTTTGTGTACCTGCATTTCGATAGTGCTACAGCGGCAGCAAATGCGCAACGAGCTCTTCATGGTAGATGGTTCGCAGGAAAGATGATTACGGCGAACTTTATGGTAATGAACGTTATCTTGATGTCATTTTTGTGTATCATGTGCTTGTTTCTAATTTCGATTAAAATCTTGATATGATTTTCAGACCGCCCAGCAGTATGAAATGCAGTTCCCAAACTAGCGGGTCAGCTTATGTGGTGAAAATCGAGTTGGCTGACGAGTTGCATAATGTGGACGTGGAGCCGTTCAACCGTTCTATGTATAAGTTGATGAACGCCATTAGTTATTGTTTCTTGTAACATTACGATGGATTGCATTCCTTGGTGATGGTTAAAGATTATTTATTGTTCGTCATCACCTGGTGTCCAGGCCGTGCTTTTACGGAATAATTAGACTAGTAATATACAGTGTTGGATTTATTACTAATACTACGCGACTTGTCAGATGAATACGCTTTGCGATAACAGCAAAAAAAATAAAGACGTAACAGCAGAATTATTTGCAGGAACGAAAGCAGTAAATGTTAAACTTATGGATAGTGCCAAGTTTGCCAAGTTTCTTGCGTACGGAGCGAGCGCTCCACATCGGCCGCTTGAATTACAGTTGTATTGAGGTTGACGCCCGCTAGTGCCTTTCGTTGCTTGCTGATCCTCTTCACTAATCTCACTCATGCTTTGCCGTCTCTTATTTCCCAGATCCCTGTTTCTCTCCTACTTAAAATCCACAACGAAATCAAAGCATATATAGCAAATCATCCCGTGGCTCCTCGAGGTGGCTGCAGCCGCCGCTGCCTTTGCTTAGTGACCACCATCGCAACACACGGACGGCGTCGTGGTGCATTGCCCTTCTGGAGACGTTGGCTGCCTCTCCTAGCGCTACAATGCCGTCTTGGAGCGCACCGTGCTGCCTTTAACGCCGAGACTCTTGAGCCTCGGTGTTTGGGCAGTTTTTTTTTTGGTGGCAACGAGTGATTTGAGATGTTGGTATTATATTTTCTAAATGTTGTGTGAACATATTCTTAAAATGGTACTTTTTCTTCAAAAGATTTCCTCTATATTGCAACCCTTACTACTAAGGAGACCAGCTAGAAGAGGGTGAATAGGTGGTTTTAAAATTCTCTTTAGTCAAAACTAAGTTTATATGTGGAAGCGTAAATCAAAACGATTTTGTCTGCTAGAAGCTTAAATCATCTAGTCTCAACTATGTGCACCAACAATCTAAGCCTATATCAGAGTTAGCAATTCTAGGGTGACAAACAGGCCTCTAGGATACGACAAACAAGCAATTCAATTTTAGAAATATAGATGAGCAATAGAAAGCAAACCAAAAGATGACACACAATCTCTTTACCATGGTGTTCGGAAACTTGTTGGTCGTCCCTAATCCATGTTGAGATAAACCCAAATGAATTGAACCAGCTCCACAAATTAATCCAAACACCTCGAATCCGCTAGTGATAGTTCTTTCCCCATCCGAGTAGGTGTGCTCCAACCTTCACAACACACCAAGCCTTCTCACAAGCTTCTTGAGAAAATCGCCAGGCCACGATGCTTTCACACCGTTTAAGTGTCAGCAAACATCAAGAGTAACAAGCCAAGCCTCTTGCTTGACCTCGCCAAATGCATCAGATGCATAAGTAGATACTCGATCCATCTCCAAATACATGATGAACTACATTCACTTATGATCTTACCTTGATGCTCATCAATACATGATGACATCCTTCACCTCGAACCTTGACTTAATGACCATTAACACATGATATCATCCAAAGTATTCATCATCATTAGTCTTAATCTATTTCACATTAGTCCAATACTTTTGGTTGTCACTAATCACCAAAACACACTATTAATACATAACGGACGGCGTAGATCCTTTAATCTACTTCTTTGGTGATTGACGACAACCTAATTGCAAACGATTGAATTTTATATTACAACTACAAAAGCTTCACATACTCAAAAGATGTGTTTCAAAGTAAAGATCCTCAATATGTGTGGAAAAGAGAAAGGTATCAATTCTAATGAAACCATCAAACATAGAATAAACTATATATGTGTGTGTATATATAGGAAAATGGTTCCATTCTCCTGGGTGTACGTACTCCCATCTCCAGTATACTGTTTAAATGATGTTGTTATACCTCTTTATCCTTTTGAGTATACTTTAATACTGATTATAAGATACTTCAAAGTGAGTTCCACAAAAAATTTCATCAAAGTCCACCCTTTATAGTATAATATGTTTATATATAATCCTTTTACATATGGAAAAGGGTATGTAGCAAAAAATTAAAGGACTCTGATGAAATTCTTTTAATCATGCCGCATTAGAGTATCTTAGAATTATTATTGGAGTATACCGAAAGCGATAAAGGAGTATAAAGCATTCATTTAAGTGGTATATTAGAGGTGGGAGCATGTACTCCTAGAAGTACGGAAAAGGGTTCTTATATATATATACATCATATAGTCTTTCATCCAAATGCGGTAATTAATTTAGGATTTGTCATCAATCACCAAAAATGGGGAGATTGTAAGTTCAAGCTTTATTTTGGTTTTGGTGATTGATTTTGGATTAATGTTTAATCACTATTTAATGATAAATCTAATCATCGTGGGACTAACTCTTTTATTGAAATTTATTTTTATTAGTCTCATTTGGATGAAAAATGGAAACCCAAAGGTATGTATCGTTACAACTCTATTATTTCTACAGCATACTTTAGAATCAAGTTAGATGGTGAACTCCACCATAGTTTAAACCTCAAGATGTGAATATTGTGTCAAATTCCGTATATACATGAATACATATATTTAGGGGGGTTCATACTATAACTTGATGTTTCACAAGTATTGATCCTTTTCATATTGCCAAAATAAAACAAGGATCATTACATCGCAACAAATCCTTAGTATATAAAAACTTGTGTAGTTGTAGTATATTCATGGAAATATAGGATAAACTCCAAAGCAATCTAAAATTGAATATGTGTATATTGATTCAAAGTCAATTATTTATATGCACATATTTAATGGAGTTTATTCTATGCTTGATGGCCACAAGAGTATTGTTCCCTTTCCATCACTCTATATAATTTGGATCATTAATTAGAAACCATCAAAATAAGTATATAAGACTTGTGTAGTCGATATATACTCATAACAATTTAAATTTATTTTAAATTGTATTCGGTTTTCATCTAATCATAAGGCTCTCCATCATGTGTTGATGGTATGCCTCATTGATTAAAGGACAAAGGAAAGTTCTTGAGTATATGAAGTATCAGTTGCACTAATATACTCAAGACAAATCAAATCTTTTACTCAAATTGATTTGGATTGTGGTCAATCATCAAAAGTGTAGATAGAAGGATCTTGGGGCATCCATTAAGTATTAATAGGGTGTATTGATGATTGAAACAATCATGTTTGTTGGACTAACAATCTTTCATGAGTTGTGAAGTAGGTTGAATCCAATGGTAATGAAGATTTGAATGATATCATGTGTTGAAAGCCATCATGTCAAAAATCTGGAAGATGAATGCCATTATGTGTTGATGGGTATCAATGAGAAATCCCAAAGAAAAGAGCAACAAAATTCATCATGTGTTGATGAACTAGACGAGATTCCGACTTGGAGAGAATATGATGGGAATCATAAAAACTCCAAGTAGATGTGCTAAAGGTAAAGATATAACTAGCTAGGGTTAAGGATGTGTTCCTAATCTTTTACCAGTCTTGGTGTTTGGATGGGAGACCGGATTGCTAATTAAGTTGCCATACTATTAAGAGGGGTTAAGTCATTTAGCTTGAGTTTCATCGTGTGTTGATAAACTTAATTCGGTTCGCTTTCGCTCACTCTCTTAAGTTGGTTTTTGCATGATGCTCATATTTGTATGTGTTGCAAATAAGGGAAGCTCATGCTTGCTTCTAATTGATTTGGATTTTGCATGGAGCTATTAATTTGCATGTATTGCAAAAGGAGATAACTTATGCATTTGGTTTAATAGTTGTTCTTTGCATAGGAGCTAAGTATTTGTATGTGTTGCAAATAGTGAAAGCTTATGTATTGACTTTCTTAGCTTGTGACTAGTAAGGTTTGCAAATTTATTTTGCAAATTGCTAGAGATCGTATGTTAATCATCACAAAGCTAATCAAGTTTATTCCTTAGTGTTTGCAAAGTGAGTTTTGTAAAATATTGATGTTTATGCTTCTTATCTTGGAGCATGAGATATACTTTTGCAAATGCGTTTTGAAAAGCGTTGTGATCGTGTGTTGATCATCTCATAGTTCAAGATTTGATTTAATTGAATGGATTTGTTATTTGCAAATGTATTTTTGCAAATAAGCTAAAGGTTTATGAGATTGGCCCCAGAGCATGTGTTGGCATTTGAAAATGTGTTTTGCAAAGTGTCGAATCATGTGTTGATCCTTACATGGCTCAAAAGTTGACATTATAGATTTTTGGTTTATTATTTGCAAATAAGTTGAAGCTTAATGCAATTCTTAGAGCATGTGTTGAGTATTTGCAAATGTGTTTTGCAAATCGGTATGTTCATGTGTTGATCGCCACATGACTCAATGAATTGATCTAAAATGGTTCTTGATTTGAAAAGAAAAGATTTCTATGTGATATCTAGACATGTTTGAAAAATCCGGTGCTTCCGCTATACTGAGGCCGGTAGTACCATTGGTCCAGTAGTACCATCCCTGAGGCTTGTAGTACTACTCGATCAGTACTACCGCCACTCAAGTCCAGTAGTTATTTTTCAAAAATGTTGTTTTCTTGGAGTTTTTGGAGGCCGGAGCTTCCAACCATGTGGGAGCGGTACTACTGGCCCTATGGGGCATTAGGTTTTTTTCCAAAGCATGTGTTGCTTGTGGATTCTCTGGTCAGTGCCATCGACGTTGGAGGCTGATACTACCGCTCGAGCGGTAGTACCACCCAACATGGGCGGTAGCACCGGACCACTATGCAACAGCTAGTTTTTGTACCATTTTTGACCATTGGGGTCGATGCCGGTACTACCAACTTGAAAGCATCTAGGCCCTTTAATATTTAATTTAATTTAATATGATTATGGCATTTTAGTGTTGATGATCAAGTCAATAACCCCTTGGTAATGAGGATTCTTGAATGGGTATCTAAGTCGCCATCAAGCAAAAGGTCAAGATTAAGGACTCTTGTTACTAGTTTTGGCTTGGGAAATGATTCAAGCCAAGTAGATAGGGTAGCTTTAGATTTGTCGTACTATAAAAAGAGATCATGCATAAGTTAGAACCTTGGTTCATGAGCTAAGTTAGTTAGATTGTTTGGAGTCAAAGCCATATCAAAAAAATTCCTCACCAAAATCAATTCTACACCCAAACAGATAGTTTGCCATTCACGCCGGACCCAAAAATTCACATTTTATTCTTTAGTCCGGCGCCCACTTAGCTCAATCCTATGCTCGTCAGACCGACCTGGTCTTCTCTGAAAATCAGTCCAGTGCAAACTAAGTCTGCGTCGGACCATCCTTTTTCAATCCGACGCTGAAAGCCACTCATACAGAAATCAAACCGAGCGTATGCTATTTACGCCGAACCAACTTCTGCTGACACTAAATTAGTCCAGCGCTAACTCTTGTTTACGCCGGACCGACCACTTTTTCAATCTGGCGCTAATGTGTAACTCTCGGGTCTTTTCCTCTTGCATTCTAAAAGTCCACTGAACCAAGCCTTTCCAGAAAAACCTTCTACGACGGACTAAACAAATTCTGTCCGATGCAAACGTACAAATCTAACCTTTTTCGCCGACTCAGTTTCTTTCCAAAGCCTATGTACGACGGACCTAGCTGGATTAGTTCGGCACAAATATGCATTTCTGTAATCTTGGTCCGGCATACACAGGGCAGTCTGTGAAGCTTAATCAAGCTAAGTCCGGGGCAATTGAGCTTAGCTTTTTTTTGATACTTTGACACGTCCAACAGCTACTGTGGCAATTGTAATGGCTAGCTATTGCTCCAATGGCTATATAAGCTCATCCAGGGCATTCCATGGGTATAATTTTGATCTCCTTGATATTTTAGCATCTTATAGCTCTCAAGCCATCAAGGAAACCGTGCTTCACTTCTAAACTCAAAATCTAAAAATTTTCTAAGTGTTCTTGCTCCAAGCTTAGTCTAGCAAACCAAGGGACAAGGCTTATCGATAGTCTATTACTCTTGGAACTAGGTATTCCTAGACGGCTTGGAGGAGTTTTTAATGCGACTTGTCCAAAAGGGTTTGTGGAAGGCCACCATCATTGTGAGAGATTGGGACTCACCTCACCGGAGTGGTGAAAAAGTCACCTTAGTGAAGACCAAAATTACTGCGACTAGCTTAGGAGGAGCAATGCTTCCAAACGAAGTGCTCTAAAATGAAAGTAGGAGCTTGTCTCTGAACCATGGGAAAAATTCTTTGTATCTCCTCTTATTACTTTCAGTATTTACATGATCAGCTTCCATTTTCTGCTGTTCAACTTTGCTCTAAATTATGTTAGTTCTTACTATTTTTATGTTAGTTGTACTTGTTTGTGGAATATCTTGGCTCACCAGTATTTGAGTTCTTAGGATTCATTTTAAACTAGTGCTAAAGCCTCATACTTAAACCTAAAATTTTAAAAGTTGCCTATTCACCCCCCCAGAGCAACTCGATCCTTTCACAGCCCTACATGGGCGGTCGAATCGGATTTGCTGATTTTTTGCCCAATTTGCCTCCAACAGCTAGTTTTCTTTGGGATGGCTATGAAAGGAGTCTTGGTAGCTAGCATTTATGCTTGCTGAGTTTTTACTGGTTTATTGTGAGGTTGTGGGAGAGTTGTGCATGTGTTTCCTTCTCCCATTTGCTTCTTGAGCTAGAATGGAGCTTCTAATTTGCATGTGTTGCAATTAGAAGTAGATTGAGAACTCTTTGTGCATGCGTTACACTTAGAGGAGAGCCTTGTGCATGTGTTGCACTCGGTGATTACCATTGTACATGTGTTGTACTTGATGAGGTTCAAGCTAGTAGGCTTGACCTATTACTCTTAGTGTTTGTCAATACCTAGACGGTCGGGAGACATTGCAGTCGATGACTCTCAACGAAGATTGTGAGAAGGCCTGACAAGTTGTGATGGTTAGAGCTTACCTACCCGGAGAGGGAAAGAGCTATTACTAGTAGATTTGAGGTGGGTGCTCAATTCGTGGAGTCGGTCCAATATGTTTGAGCTAACCTCAACGTAGACTAGGGGAGACTGGCAAGTTTTCGAACACCACAGTAAAAAATATTTTGTCTTATTGTGGTTTGCTTTCTTGTGCTCATTTACATTCAAGCAACGCGTATTCATAGAATGAAATTGATTGATTGCTTGTCTTTTAGGATTGCAAATCATAGTTAGAGACTTAACTTATTAATGCACTTAGTGAACCTTGTTGATTTAGGATTTAATTGTCAAAATATTAGGCTTACACTTTCGCATATTATTTAGGTTTTAATATAGGCGTTGATTCGTTAGTCTTAGAAATCGAAGAGAACTTTTTAAAAAATGCTTATTCACCCCCCCTCTAGTCAGCATCCTAGTCCTTGCAGCATGTCCTACGCTCAGTGTTGGTCCCTCCACCATCTGTGCTAGAGAAAGCAACCCTACTGCTCTCAACCTATTGGAAAACATTGTTAGGATGATCATACGATATGTATGCCACATCCTAACACAACTATTAAATGAGTTACTCACCTCGGAACTCATTGTGCATCGATCTGCCATACTCTCATCGGGGTGCGCAAATAGAGGGAGCCAAACTCGATTAGCGGATCACCCTCTGTTGAGGCCAACGTGAACAAGCCGCTACGGTGTGATGCATCTATCGCCAGATCTAGTAGCTCATACTGCGATTGCCGCACGTGCCTCGTCGCATGCCATACCTGCAATTGAAGCATTCACCTTTACTACGACAAAAAAAAGTAACTACAAATGATACACAAAATGAGTTTGTACATACAACCGTAAGTATAAAATATTGGATATTCCTGACGAACATGTAATAACCCAACATTTCTATCCTTTGTATAATTATGTTCACAGTAATAAATCATGTATCTACACAACTATTGCTATCCTACACAGATAATTGAAACGTAATTAATCTGATCATTAAGTTATATATCTACACAACTATTGCTATTCTAACATAATTAATCTGGTCGCTAAGTCCTGTAGACACACAACTATTGATATTCTACAGAACTACTTACATATAAACGTAATTAATCTGGTCACTAAATCTTGTATCTACACAACTATTATTATTCTACACACCTAATTACATACAAATATAATTAATATGGTCACTAATCTTGTATCTACACAACTTTTGCTATCCTATACAGGTAATTACATACAAATCTAATTAATCTGGTCACTAAGTTCTGTACCTACATAACTATTGCTATTCTACACACGTAATTACTCACAAATCTAATTAATCTAATTGCTAATTAATATTTTAAAACATAATAGATATGACAAAAATTTATACCCACAACGCATAGCCTATAGCCTCCTCCTCTCCTACCTCCTCCCCTTCTTCCTCTTCCTCCTCTTCTCCTCCCCCTTCCTCTCCTCTCCCTCTCCCTTTCTTTCTCTCTCTCTCGCGTGGAAACAAATGGCCACTTGTTCTCGCCGACTGTTACAGTTAGGGATGGCAACGGGGCCATTCCCACGGGAGTGCCTCCCGTCCCTGTCCTCATGATCCAAAGTTTTCCCTGCCCCCGTCCTCGTTCCCGCCTCGGGAGAAAATCCCCATCCCCATCCCCGTCGGGTATCGGGGCCTGCCGAGATCCATCCTCGAAAATTTCACACAAGAGAAGAGCTCTTATAGCCATTTTAACTCTAAAATCATATCAATAGACAAGGAAAAAAAGATTGCATGCATTCATTGAAGATTATGTTGTCCCATTTATGAAAATATGAATATGATGGCTAGAGAATATGTTTGCAATCTAATAACTAAATTGGACTAAACTAAATTTGGATCCCCAACCGGGTCCCCGCGGGGAAAAAAATTCCCCGTCCCCGCCATCCCCGACGAGGGAATAATTTTTCCCGTTTCCATCCCCGCGGGGGACGATTTCTTCCCATACCCGTCCCCTAATAGAGGAATTCCCCGCCGGGGATCGGGGAACGGGTCCCCATTGCCATCCCTAGTTACAGTTGACGATAGCTTTCCCTGTCACCATTTGAACTGATGATAGAGGGTATTTCTGTTATTTTTTTACGTATTATTTTTATCAATATTATTAAAAAGTATATTATTTAAAAAAACCGAGCACGGTCGGGCTGAGGTCACGTACCACGTGTCTACGTGCCTAGCGCCTCGGCCAAACGTCGTGTCTCATGCTGTTTCAGGATAGGATTGAAGTTCGCGCTGTTTGACGGGTTATAAGTTAGCTTCAACTTTTAAAAAGCCAGTAAATCCTTAAATAGTTGAACTTTTAAACAGCTTTTTGGTATAAACTAAAAGTTATATATAACTTGCAAAAGCTAAAAGCTAAATTAAAAAAGCTACAGCTGATTTTTAGCCTAAAAAAATAAAAAACAACTTTTCAATAAAGCTTTAGCACCCCCAAGTTCCATGTGTGCTCGACGACCGAGCTGACGACGATGCTTGATTAACTTGCAAGGCTAGACGAAGTGATGACTGATGAGCTCGTGAACCGGCCGGACGTAGCAATTCTAGATCGGTAGACGGTAGTTTTAAGATAATCTGTCCAAGCTTTTTTCCTTGGTAAATGGCGCTTTTTTCAAGTAATACGTTCACTTAACCATATCGTTAAGAAAAAGTTAACGGTGGTGTATATATATAGTTACCGGATTCGTTGTCACGAATTACGAATCTGATTTATCGAATCCTAACCGATTTAGATCCTGTTTGGGAGAGCTCCAGCTCCTAACTCCAGTTCAGATCTGAATCTTATAGGCTAAAATAAAGTGAATTAAGTTTATATTTTTAGCATAAAATGTAAACAAAATGATCTACCTAAACATTCTTAATGTACCCACAGCTCTAGCTCCATAAATTTCTAAAGCTAAAAATACCCTGCTCCACCAATTCTACGGATTTTGGTGGAGCTGAAGCTGTCCCAAACACCCCCTTAAAGTGTGGAGTTCATGTTCACAGTGTAAATTAAAAAAAAAGATGATAAACCACAAATCCAAATTCTGTAGTGTGACTTAGATGAATCAAGTCGTGTCAACAACAAAAATAAATTTAACTCACATGGCCCCACACGCGCGCACATGGCAACCGCTCTCACCTCGTCACAATCGAACTCAGCAACTGGTTGTTTGCCGCCGTGAGCCTCACACTATTTTGCGACTAACTCTTGCCATCGCTTGTGTGCGAGAGCCTCATCGTGGGCGTAAGAGTATGTACAATGATACATATCAACTGTTTGTAAGATTATGTCACGTAAGATTTTAAATAATTATTTTGCGACTAACTCTTGCCATCGCTTGCGTGCGAGAGCTTTATCGTGCAAGCTGGGTGTAAGGGTATGTACAATGATACATATCAGCTATTTGTAAGACTACGTCACGTAAGATTTTAGATAATATCATCTATACCACTGTGAATGCTCTAAGTGTACAATGCCAGTGTGCCTCGACACTACACTGACCTTGCCCTTTGTTTGGCGTCACCGCTCTAGGCCTGGCGTAGCTTGTCTTCTTTTGTTGATAAATGGGATGGATTTGAAACTTAGATTTTGCTGGTTCTCATAATTTTACAGTACTACATTCATAATATTTTTAGTATTTTCGAAACATTACATCAAGTTGGATTCGTTATTAGGGCACCAATCAGGGGCGGAGAGAAGGGGGGCGGGCAGGGGCCTGACCCCCCCTAACGAAAATAAAATTTAGTAATTAGTAGTAATTAACTGACATTAGTAGACACTAAATAGTAAATAAAGGCCTAGCATTAGTAAACACTAAATAGTAAATAAGTTCAACGAGCTCGATTAGAGAGTCAATTACCACTCTTTCAACTTGATGCATGCAACCATCCGGAGCTGCAATGCTTGTCTACTCTTGCTGATTTGACAAGTGAACTATATAAAATAGGTAAAACTTCCATTTTTCTCAACTTGATGTATGTAATGCTTGATATCTCTTGCTAATTTAACAAATGGATTATATAAAACAGGTAAAGTTTCTCATTATTCAATGGCTGATAGGCTGTTACGATTGTTCATAACTCTTCCGGTGCCAATAGCAACCACAGAGCGAGCATTTTCAGCTATGAAACTTGTTAAGACCCGCCTTCGAAATAAAATAGGAGATGACTTTTTTTGACACTGCATGATAGTTTACATTGAAAAAGAACTAGCAGCGAAAATTAGTTCAGATAAACTTATTAACTTGTATGATTTTCTAGGTATTTGTAGAACTAAATTTATGTTAATAGAGATGTAAGTTTCTATTCTAAAAAATATGTCATATTTTACTTATGCGGACATGTGGTTATGCTATATTTCAATTTAAATGTATCGATATTAATATGATATTTTTTTATGGATGCTATAATAATTTTTTGATGATCCACGTGGCCCCCCTTAACCCAAAATCCTGGCTCCGCCCCTGGCACCAATTCTCCTCGAAACCAACTACAGTTCTACAGCCAGAATATTTTTAGTATTTTTGAAACATTACTTCATGTTATATTCGCTATTAGGACACCAATTCTGCTCGGCACCAACTGCACTCTTCGAGGGGTACCTTTCACTCTTGGAAGATTAGACCAATGTAGCAGCACTCAATACACGCAATAAATCTCTTTCGTTCGTTCATTAGGTGGTTCTAATCGATTTCTGCACACAAAGTGATTAATCCAAATGGACCATGTTTTCCTCCCATGTAGTACCTTTCATGCATTAAGCTATCTGCGACCCGGAATGGGAATTCGCAAACGGAGTAGGCTGCCAGTACTCTTCCCAGTGGCCATTGGAACCATTAACCTCGCACAGTCGCAGTGTCGCACCAACTAAAACTATCTTTGGTATGGCAATACCGCACGTACCATATCAGAAGAACCGAAATTAAGCAAAAGAACATCATCTTAACAAAGGACAAACAACTGTTTCTACAAGATCATCTCAGCTAGACCTAAGGACCAAACAAGTCTCTGCCAGACCAGAAGGCAGGGTCTGGGTGAGGCTCCACCAAAGGCATTTTCGCGTACAACTACAAAACGTTGTGATAATGCCTTTGCATACCAGTACACCAAAGAGGACCATGTTCTATCTTCTGACAAAGTAAATTCTCTCCAATACAAATCTGACAAGAAACAAGCGACCTCCTCCAGTGTACGTACATCTTACATAAGATGCTGACTATTTTGAAAAAGATAAAATGCTACACAATTACATTGGACCAAACCAAGTTTGTTTTCCTAAACCAGGGAAAAGGAAGAAAGAAACCTAGAACTAGAAGTCAAGTCAGTCAGGCATCGGGTGCTTCACCACGCCGACCAATCTACCATCAGCTGCAAAGCTAAATTAGACCATCATTTTTACCCCACCGACCTAATTTACAAGCCTTTTTACATGTTAAGTTACAGAAGCCTGGGGAGTAAAAACCCAAGTAGCTCACACAACATTAATAATCATTTCAACGCCTAATGTTCATGCTTGACACGCCCTTTCAGTATTCCTGGAATAGGAGGCGAGGTCGGTTTTCGAACTCCATTTGGCATTGCAGGTTGTGGTGATTGATGCCGATAAATATTTGGTGTGCTTGAGCACTCACCCCCCTTTGCAACCGGGGCTTGGGTACCATCGGTTTCTTCTTTACCAGAGAACCCCATTGCTTTCAATACAAAGGAATCATCGTGCAACTCAAATGGAGTGCTGCATTTTCAGAAACATACGTCAGCACTCACAAGTGGTTTAGACTTTACATTTTAGAAAGCTTTTCCGTGCTCAGTTATGACTTAGGAAGATTTAATGATAACTGATTTTGCGCCACTCATAGAGGTAAGCACAGGATTTAACAATATTCATTGCCAATAAAAGGGTGGGGCTTGGCTCATCATGCCAAGTGAGTAACAAGCTAGTTATAAGCTAGTCTTCAGTGAATATGATATAAGCGATCAAGTGTTCTGTTTGCTATCAGATTGGCCACCACAAGGCCCTCAAGTGGTACAATCAATGCAACATTTTTTCCCAAGAGAACGTCCTACAAGCTACAAGATGATCACATACGAGAAACTAAAACTCATCAGCACACGCTGTTTAGAAACTTAGAGATCTAAGTTATCTTTTAGTTGGGAAAGCTGGAGTTTTAAAAATCTCAAAAAACAACATAGGGCAGACAAATTAGTGGAAAGATGTGACTTATTACTAAACTCTACGTTCATCTAACGCGATGCATCATGTCAAGGAAAACACAGTAGAATTCTTGTCTCTTACCTATTGAAGTCAAAATGCACCAACTGCATATCTTCTGATATCTCCACTTCTACAGTTGCATGAGGACGTGTCTGGTTGCACAACAAAAAGAGATCCTTGTCATTAGGACAGCCATGACAAAAAAAATGCTGGTGGCGTATACATACTGAAGTTGAGAAGGCATTAAGTGGGGAAAATAAGTGGCAAAAAGAATAAACAAAGCACGAAATGCAGACCCCCAAGTGTTAATAATGATACCTCATGCCCTTGAAGTTTCAACAAAACAGAATCAATTCATAATCACCTAAGCATTTAGCATACATTGTGATAGTTCTCTTAAAATTATGATTATGTATTTCTGTTGGTCAAAGGTCCAGTTTGGCCTGGCTTAAAAATACAATCAGGATTTTAATAACAGAACCTGTAGCTATTATTCAAATGGCCTGAAATAAGGGTACTAAACCAGATTGGGCAAAAATCCCAGACCTTCATGGGACGCTAGGAGCTGGCAGGCTTCCCATATTTCCTGTCTGATTGATTTTCCTTTTCTGTGTATGTTCTCAAGGTTTTAAGTTTTCTCCACCTTGTATTATTAGTGATATATTCAATCCATGTAAATCAGCAGAGAAAGACCCCAATTCAAGAATTTATTGTAGCACCAACTAGCCACCAAGAAAACCATGAATCAGATGGTTCTGACCAGTTAACCCTGCTCGGAATCCACCTCCTTTGTTGCAGCTCCTCTGTGACAGAATCCAAACCTCGACAGAATGGATGCTCCTTGGAATTAAGTCACATGTTCGAAGCCTCATAAGTCATAAGTTAACACAACTCTTGGACAAACGGTCATTCAATCCACAAAATGCATATTTCTTGGTGGACATGGAGGAGCAGATGAGAGAAGAGGGGGACATTCATAACAAAGAAAATGATGGAGGGAATCTAGGACTAAACAGGGTTATAGCTCCCCATGGGAATTGGAAATTTTCCTGTTCAAGTTCATAGTCAAATCAGTGTTCTTCCCACAATAAAGCTCCAAAGTGGCTAAGAAAGATTATTTCAAGACAGCAGACACAAAGTTAGCTAGATCATCAGCGTTGGCATTCGAATATAATGGTACAATTTACTTTATCTAGGCCCGTATATGAGCAATAACAAACAACTTTTTTACCTGAACCAATATAAATGGCAAGGCCACTCCACCGGAAGGAGCATTTCCTGAACCATATAGCTGCTCATTTCGCTGTACCAAGTTTTGGAGGCCTACATACTTAAATACACCAAAAAAAGATGACCATGCATGGGGCAGCATGACAAACAAATAAAATACAATGGTTAACAGCTAGATTTAATCATGGAGTTTCCGTATCATTTCTGATTCCGATATCAAACAAGAAAGCACAGACTTCGGGTCTACCATAACTTAAAAATAAGTCAGTTTATGTATAGAAAAATATTTACTAATTCAACCCACAGTGAGGAACAATAGTTAGAAACATGTACACATATTTGTCAACAGATATTCCTGTTTTGCTCGAAACAGTGGCTCTCCCATATGCTAAGTTGTTCTTTCCATGTTCAACAATGACTAGTTCTAATTGAGACACTCTTTAGTCCTTACATTTTTCCGATGGTAAAGACAGTAAGTCCTCTGGGTTGCTAATTGATGCATTTAGCACTCTCCACTAAGATAATTCTAGCACCCATACAGCAGTTGAACTAATGTTGCTTTAATCGATTAAACATGCACCAAAAGGTGTTTGCCTTTGTGTCCAACACAACATGTACCAAAAAGGCTGAATGGAAGATTAGCTGCTCTCCTAATTTTGCATGCATGTGTGACACAGACGTATGCACCAAGGCCCAAGGGATTCTCCATTAATACAGATGAGAACTTTCACTATCCAAAGTAGAGCAAAAATTGTCATATTATTTTTACATAACATCAGGAACACTTTTATATAACCTCTCATTACAGCACAACCTCAACTATGATGTTTGCAGTGCTAAGTATTCTAACTGTATGAATCAAAAGTCCTCCATCACAATTAATAAAATAAAAAGATTGGTGATTAAAGAATAATTTAAATTATCAGTTGACAGCTTGACATAGCAAATAAAAGTAGACCATGGTAAATCCTTACTTGATCTTGCAACTCCTGCAGATATGCACTTTTCTTGTCAATCCTACCTTTAAGTCCAACGAGCTCTGTCTGTAAAATGCACAAGAACTTGTGAAGGAAACGACCAAAAGAGAAGGTAGAACTGTCAGTAAACAGTATTAGGAGCAACCTTACCTTCAATTCTTCGATATCATTCATAGTCGTCCGAGGCAAGCCCTTCCACTGAATTTCCTTTTTATCTTTAGATATAATATCCATAGCCATCAGGACATTCAGCGCATCATAAACCCTTCTTCGTATATTTTTCTCATCATATTGTTGCTGCATTTTTTGACATAGTCAGCACATATTGCGCTTAGCAAATAACAGATCAGAGGGTGTATTCATATTTCTTAACTGCATTGGGATTATCAGGATCTGGTGACCCAATATTATTATTGGGATCTGCAAACTCAGCTACAAGTTCATCTGCCACCTGAAAAAGAAATGCCATGAGTTGTATAAATAATTACTAAACTGGACTGCAAAAAGGAAACAATTTCTGTCAGAGAATCACGCTACATTAGCTAATAGTCCACCTCTGAGGTCTCCTTCTTCCCACCGACGGGCTTTCCCTCGTATGACAACGTGCCGAGCTCCCCTTTCTTCAGATAGAACCACCGCTCGGACCATGGCCCGAGGGAGTCCCCAGCTTGGATCTTGGGGAAGGACCACTTGAGCCCTGTCCGCTATCGGAAGTAGAGGCATCCGACCACAGGGTCCTTCCCAGAGCGGAAGAGACTGAAGTACCGAAAGAAAAGCGAGGGATTGGGAAGGATTCCTAGGAACCCCTCGCATGTGGGAGAAGATGGCGAGAGTAAGAATGGAGTTTGGCACTGTGTTTATGAGCTCGATCTCAGAATCGGTGAGGACTACGGAGAGGAACTCGCTCTCCGGGTCCGCAGTCAAGAGGACGAGTGCTCGGTGCAAACGATCTCGCCGTCCCCGGGTGTGGCTCGGTCTCGTTGTTCGGCACCGCCATGTGAATGGGTCAAGCAGCCCCAGGGTCTCGAGCTCCTTCATCCTTGCGGGTGACAGCGTGCTCCTCCCTAGCTTGGCCATGGCGATCGCGGCGATTTCGGTCGAGGGGGGGAGGAAATTTTTTGCTTGGGCTCGGAGGCTTGGGAGACGAAGGGCGCTGGTCGGGAAGTTTCCTCAACAGTCGCTGCGGTCTTGAGTTTATAGGCCGCACCATCGCCAAACCCGGTCCGCGGCGCTTCGAAGGGCGTGCTGGCCACGATTTGACAGGCGCAATTAAGGCCCGGGCTGCGGTTTCGAGACACGCAGTGTCGCCAACCGCTTGCATCCGCATCGGTTCCGGAGATCAAGAGGCGCCAGTGTCGCTTACTCACGGCTCGGCGTTACGCTTTCCGCCGACTCGACCTCAAGAGAATTTCGAATCGGTCCGGCTATAGAGACTCAAGGTCGGCCCATATTCGCCACGACCTTAAGCCTCGGGGCTAGCCGACGAGGGTTGGCGCCCTTGACCGGCCGCGATCGTCAATGGATCCCCGAGCTCGGAGGCCCCGCCACGACTGGTGCATACCGAGGCGCCGACCTAGAGCGCTGGCTGACCCGAAAGATAGCCCGCCGACCGAAGCTCAAGCGGGCCCTTGTTCGAGTCAGAGTTCACCCTTGATTTCGGATCAAGCATTTGACCGATGGTTGCCCAAGGCGGGTCGGGATAGGAGCAAAGTGCAACAAGTTCGAGCGTTATCGCCACCCTCAACGTGCATGAAGGCCACTTCCCGGGAATCTCTCCCGTCCGTTGCGTGCAGAGGAGGTATAAAGACCAAGGATGCGCAGTCTTTTGGGAAGACACGAAGACAACACACAACGCACCATAGCTCGAGCTTAGACATAGCCACCGCCAAACTTGAGCTGTAATACATTCCTGTACCCAGAAACAGTGAAGAATACCGCCGCAAGGCGACTGGAGTAGAGCTATTACCCTCACGGGGGCTCGAACCAGTATAAACCTCTGTCTCACGCTCGTTGTCGTCTTGCTCCGACCATCGTCGCGTCTACTCTTTTCCTCCGTCTGAGCGAAGCGCAGCTCGGGTCCCGCATCATACTGACCCCCATTTCATTTCTTGCGGTTGGCGATCCCGATCGTCGACACATGTGTTGCAATTAGAGGTGAATTGAGAACTCTTTGTGCATGCGTTACACTTAAGGAGAGCCTTGTGCATGTGTTGCACTCGGTGATCACCATTGTACATGTGTTGTACTTGATGAGGTTCAAGCTAGTAGGTTTGACCTATTACTCTTAGTGTTTGTCAACACCTAGACGCTCGGGAGACATTGCAGTTGGTGACTCTCAACGGAGATTGTGAGAAGGCCCAACGAGTTGTGATGGTTGGAGCTCACCTACCCGGAGAAGTAAAGAGCTATTACTAGTAGATTTGAGGTGGGTGCTCAATTCGTGGAATCGGTCCAATGTGTTTGGGCTAACCTCAACGTAAACTAGGGAAGATTGGCAAGTTTTCGAACACCACAGTAAAAAGTATTGTGTCTTATTGTGGTTTGCTTTCTTGTGCTCATTTACATTCAAGCAATGTGTATTCATAGAATTAAATTGATTGATTACTTGTCTTTTAGGATTGTAAATCATAGTTAGAGACTTAGCTTATTAATGCACTTAGTGAGCCTTGTTGATTTAGGATTTAATTGTCAAAATATTAGACTTACACTTCCGTATATTATTTAGGTTTTATTATAGACGTTGATTCGTTAGTCTTAGAAATCGAAGAGAACTTTTAAAAAACACTTATTCACCCCCTCTAGTCGGCATCCTAGTCCTTGCAGCATGTCTTACGCATCGGTGTTTGTTGCCTCCACCATCTGTGCTAGAGAAAGCAACCCTACTGATCTCAACCTATTGGAAAACATTGTTAGGACGATCATACGATACGTATACCACATCCTAACACAACTATTAAATGAGTTACTCACCTTAGAACTCATCGTGCATCAATCTGCCATACTCTCATCGAGGGTGCACAAATGGAGGGAGCTAAAATCGATCGGTGGCTCACCCTCTATTGGGGCCAACGTGAACAAGCCGCTACAATGTGATGCATCTATCGCCAAATCTAGCAGCTCGTACTGCGGTTGTCGCACGTGCCTCGTCGCATGCCATACCTGCAATTGAAGCATTCACCTTTACTACGACAAAAAAAAGTAACTACAAATGACACACAAAATGAGTTCGTACATACAACCGTAAGCATAAAAGATTGGACATTCCTGACGAACATGTAATAACCCAACATTTCTATTCTTTGTAGAATTATGTTCACAGTAATAAATCATGTATCTACATAACTATTGCTATTCTACACAGATAATTAAAACGTAATTAATCTGGTCATTAAGTCATATATCTACACAACTATTGCTATTCTACCAGCTACTTATGTATAAACATAATTAATTTGGTCACTAAGTCCTGTAGACACACAACTATTGCTATTCTACATAATTACTTACATATAAATGTAATTAATCTGGTCACTAAATCTTGTATCTACACAACTATTACTATTCTACACACCTAATTACATACAAATATAATTAATATAGCCACTAATCTTGTATCTACGCAACTATTGCTATCCTACACAGTTAATTAGTTACAAATCTAATTAATCTGGTCACTAAGTTCTGTGTCTACATAACTATTGCTATTCTACACATGTAATTACTTACAAATCTAATTTATCTAATCGCTAATTAATATTTTAAAACGTAATAGATATAAGAAAAAATTTATACCCACGACGCATAGCCCATAGCCTCCTCCTCCTCCTCTCCAACCTCCTTCCCTTCTTCCTCTTCCTCCTCTTCTTCTTCTCCTCCCCCTTCCTCTCCTCTCTCTCCCTTTCTTTCTCTCTCACGTGGAAACAAATGGCCACTTGTTCTAGCCGAGTGTTACAGTTGACGATAGCTCTCTCTATCGCCATTTGAACTGGTGATAGAGGATATTTTTGCTATTTTTGACGTATTATTTTTGTAAATATTATTAAAAATATATTATTTAAAAAACCGCGCGCGGTCGGGCTGAGGTCACGTACCACGTGTCTATGTGCCTAGTGCCTCGATCAAATGTCATGTCTCATGCTGTTTCAGGATGGGATTGAAGTTCGTGCTGTTTGACGGGTTTTAAGTTAGCTTGAGCTTGTAAAAACCTAGTAAATCCTTAAAATAGTTCAACTTTTAAACGGTTTTTTGGTATAAACTAAAAGCCATATATAACTCGGCTATCGGGTAATCAGGGTAATTGCAATTAAGAAAAGTTTCAAAAATTCTGAAAAAAATCATGGATGTACATCTCATCTTACCCCATCTACATATAAAATTTCATGATGAAATTAATTTATCATTTTGTAACTTCTAGCATAGGACGAATTTGATCATGAAATTTTATATGTAGATAGGGTAAGATGAGATGTACATCCATGATTTTTTCAGAATTTTTGAAACTTTTCTTAGTTGGATTGCACGGTGATTGCACGGGAGCCCTGATTGCACAGTAGTCGTTGCCTATATAACTAGTAAAAACTAAAAGCTGAAAGCTAGATTAAAAAAAGCTACAACTGACTTTTAGTCTAAAAAAATTAAAAAACAACTTTTTAAAAAAAGCTTCAGCACCTCTAAACAAGCCCCAAGTTCCATGTGTGCTCGACGACCGAGCTGACGACGATGCTTGATTAACTTGCAAAGCTGGACGAAGTGATGACTGATGAGCTCGTGAACCGGCCGGACGTAGCAATTCTAGATCGGTAGACGGTAGTTTTAAGATAATCTGTCCAAGTTTTTATCCTTGGTAAATGGCGCTTTTTTCAAGTAATACGTTCATTTAACCATATCGTTAAGAAAAAGTTAACGGTGGTGTATAGTTACCGGATTCGTTGTCACAAATTACGAATCAGATTTATCAAATCCTAACCAATTTAAGGTGTGGAGTTCATGTTCGTAGTATAAATTAAAAGCAAAAGTACCGAATCACGAATCCAAATTCTATAGTGCAACTTAGATGAATCAAGTCGTGTCAACTAGAAAAATAAATTTAACTCACATGGCCTCACGCGCGCGTATGGCAACCGCTCTCACCTCGTCACAATCGAACTCAGCAACTGGTTTTCCGCCGCCGTGAGCCTCACACTATTTTGCGACTAACTCTTGCCATCGCTTGCGTGCGAGAGCCTTATCGTGCAAGTCGGGCGTAAGGGTATGTACAATGGTACATATCAGCTGTTTGTAAGACTGCTATGTAGGATTTTAGATGATGTGAAGCAGAGAGGAGGAGAGAGAAAATTGTTGTCTACTATTTACCAGATGATCTTATAGACAACTTTTTAGTTTATGTACTATTGTATAAACAGTCTATTATTTAGATGAGAGATCATTACAGACAGCTATATAGACGATCCATTGTATAAGTTATTTTTAATACTATCTATAGATAATATAAAGATATATTATAAACAGCTACCGTCTATACCACTGTACATACTTTTAAGTGTGCAGTGCCAGTGTGTCTCGGCACTACACTGACCTTACCCTTTGTTGGGCGTCGCCGCTCTAGGCCTGGCGAAGCTTGTCTTCTTTTGTTCATAAATGGGACGGATTTGAAACTTAGATTTTGCTGGTTCACATAACTTTACAGTACTACATTCATAATATTTTTAGTATTTTCGAAACATTACATCAACTCTCGTTATTAGGACACCAATTCTCCTCGGCACCAACTACAGTTCTACATCCAGAATATTTTTAGTATTTTTGAAACATTACTTCAAGTCATATTCGCTATTGGGACACCAATTCTCCTCGGCACCAACTGCACTCTTCGGGGGGGTACCTTTCACTCTTGGAAGATAAGGCCAATGTAGCAGCACTCCATACACGCAATAAATCCCTTTCGTTCGTTCATTAGGTGGTTCTAATCGATTTCTGCACACAAAGTGATTAATCCAAATGGACCATGTTTTCCTCCCATGTAGTACCTTTCACGCATTAAGCTATCTGCGACCCGGAATGGGAATTCGCTCTCCCAGTGGCCATTGGAACCGTTAACCACGCACAGTCGCAGATTCGCAGTGTCGCACGCACCAACTAAAACTATCTTTGGCATAGCAATGCCGCACGTACCATATCAGAAGAACCGAAATTAAGCAAAAGAACATCATCTTAACAAAGGACAAACAACTGTTTCTACAATATCATCTCAGCTAGACCTGAGGACCAAAAAAGTCTCAGCCAGACCAGAAGGCAGGGTCTGGGTCAGGCTCCACCAAAGGCATTTTCGCGTACAACTACGAAACGTTGAGATTATGCCTTTGCATACCAGTACACCAAAGAGGACCATGTTCTATCTTCTGACAAAGTAAATTTTCTCCAATACAAATCGGACAAGAAACAAGCGACCTCCTCCAGTGTACGTACATCTTACATAAGATGCTGACTATTTTGAAAAAGATAAAATGCTACACAATTACATTGGACCAAACCAAGTTTGTTTTCCTAAACCAGGGAAAAGGAAGAAAGAAACCTAGAACTAGAAGTCAAGTCAGTCAGGCATCGGGTGCTTCACCACGCCGACCAATCTACCATCAGCTGCAAAGCTAAATTAGACCATCATTTTTACCCCACCGACCTAATTTACAAGCCTTTTTACATGTTAAGTTACAGAAGCCTGGGGAGTAAAAACCCAAGTAGCTCACACAACATTAATAATCATTTCAACGCCTAATGTTCATGCTTGACACGCCCTTTCAGTATTCCTGGAATAGGAGGCGAGGTCGGTTTTCGAACTCCATTTGGCATTGCAGGTTGTGGTGATTGATGCCGATAAATATTTGGTGTGCTTGAGCACTCACCCCCCTTTGCAACTGGGGCTTGGGTACCATCGGTTTCTTCTTTACCAGAGAACCCCATTGCTTTCAATACAAAGGAATCATCGTGCAACTCAAATGGAGTGCTGCATTTTCAGAAACATACGTCAGCACTCACAAGTGGTTTAGACTTTACATTTTAGAAAGCTTTTCCGTTCTCAGTTATGACTTAGGAAGATTTAATGATAACTGATTTTGCGCCACTCATAGAGGTAAGCACAGGATTTAACAATATTCATTACCAATAAAAGGGTGGGGGTTGGCTCATCATGCCAAGTAAGTAACAAGCTAGTTATAAGCTGGTCTTCAGTGAATATGATATAAGCGATCAAGTGTTCTGTTTGCTATCAGATTGGCCACCACAAGGCCCTCAAGTGGTACAATCAATGCAACATTTTTTCCCAAGAGAACGTCCTACAAGCTACAAGATGATCACATACGAGAAACTAAAACTCATCAGCACACACTGTTTAGAAACTTAGAGATCTAAGTTATCTTTTAGTTGGGAAAGTTGGAGTTTTAAAAATCTCAAAAAACAACATAGGGCAGACAAATTAGTGGAAAGATGTGACTTATTACTAAACTCTACGTTCATCTAACGCGATGCATCATATCAAGGAAAACACAGTAGAATTCTTGTCTCTTACCTATTGAAGTCAAAATGCACCAACTGCATATCTTCTGATATCTCCACTTCTACAGTTGCATGAGGACGTGTCTGGTTGCACAACAAAAAGAGATCCTTGTCATTAGGACAGCCATGACAAAAAAAAATGCTGGTGGCGTATACATACTGAAGTTGAGAAGGCGTTAAGTGGGGAAAATAAGTGGCAAAAAGAATAAACAAAGCACGAAATGCAGACCCCCAAGTGTTAATAATGATACCTCATGCCCTTGATGTTTCAACAAAACAGAATCAATTCATAATCACCTAAGCATTTAGCATACATTGTGATAGTTCTCTTAAAATTATGATTATGTATTTCTGTTGGTCAAAGGTCCAGTTTGGCCTGGCTTAAAAATACAATCAGGATTTTAATAACAGAACCTGTAGCTATTATTCAAATGGCCTGAAATAAGGGTACTAAACCAGATTGGGCAAAAATCCCAGACCTTCATGGGACGCTAGGAGCTGGCAGGCTTCCCATATTTCCGGTCTGATTGATTTTCCTTTTCTGTGTATGTTCTCAAGGTTTTAAGTTTCCTCCACCTTGTATTATTAGTGATATATTCAATCCATGTAAATCAGCAGAGAAAGACCCCAATTCAAGAATTTATTGTAGCACCAACTAGCCACCAAGAAAACCATGAATCAGATGGTTCTGACCAGTTAACCCTGCTCGGAATCCACCTCCTTTGTTGCAGCTCCTCTGTGACAGAATCCAAACCTCGACAGAATGGATGCTCCTTGGAATTAAGTCACATGTTCAAGCCTCATAAGTCATAAGTTAACACAACTCTTGGACAAACGGTCATTCAATCCACAAAATGCATATTTCTTGGTGGACATGGAGGAGCAGATGAGAGAAGAGGGGGACATTCATAACAAAGAAAATGATGGAGGGAATCTAGGACTAAACAGGGTTATAGCTCCCCATGGGAATTGGAAATTTTCCTGTTCAAGTTCATAGTCAAATCAGTGTTCTTCCCACAATAAAGCTCCAAAGTGGCTAAGAAAGATTATTTCAAGACAGCAGACACAAAGTTAGCTAGATCATCAGCGTTGGCATTCGAATATAATGGTACAATTTACTTTATCTAGGCCCGTATATGAGCAATAACAAACAACTTTTTTACCTGAACCAATATAAATGGCAAGGCCACTCCACCGGAAGGAGCATTTCCTGAACCATATAGCTGCTCATTTCGCTGTACCAAGTTTTGGAGGCCTACATACTTAAATACACCAAAAAGATGACCATGCATGGGGCAGCATGACAAACAAATAAAATACAATGGTTAACAGCTAGATTTAATCATGGAGTTTCCGATCATTTCTGATTCCGATATCAAACAAGAAAGCACAGACTTGGTCTACCATAACTTAAAAATAAGTCAGTTTATGTATAGAGAAATATTTACTAATTCAACCCACAATGAGGAACAATAGTTAGAAACATGTACACATATTTGTCAACAGATATTCCTGTTTTGCTCGAAACAGTGGCTCTCCCATATGCTAAGTTGTTCTTTCCATGTTCAACAATGACTAGTTCTAATTGAGACACTCTTTAGTCCTTACATTTTTCCGATGGTAAAGACAGTAAGTCCTCTGGGTTGCTAATTGATGCATTTAGCACTCTCCACTAAGATAATTCTAGCACCCATACAGCAGTTTGCCTTTGTGTCCAACACAACATGTACCAAAAAGGCTGAATGGAAGATTAGCTGCTCTCCTAATTTTGCATGCATGTGTGACACAGACGTATGCACCAAGGCCCAAGGGATTCTCCATTAATACAGATGAGAACTTTCACTATCCAAAGTAGAGCAAAAATTGTCATACTATTTTTACATAACATCAGGAACACTTTTATATAACCTCTCATTACAGCACAACCTCAACTATGATGTTTGCAGTGCTAAGTATTCTAACTGTATGAATCAAAAGTCCTCCATCACAATTAATAAAATAAAAAGATTGGTGATTAAAGAATATTTTAAATTATCAGTTGACAGCTTGACATAGCAAATAAAAGTAGACCATGGTAAATCCTTACTTGATCTTGCAACTCCTGCAGATATGCACTTTTCTTGTCAATCCTACCTTTAAGTCCAACGAGCTCTGTCTGTAAAATGCACAAGAACTTGTGAAGGAAACGACCAAAAGAGAAGGTAGAACTGTCAGTAAACAGTATTAGGAGCAACCTTACCTTCAATTCTTCGATATCATTCATAGTCGTCCGAGGCAAGCCCTTCCACTGAATTTCCTTTTTATCTTTAGATATAATATCCATAGCCATCAGGACATTCAGCGCATCATAAACCCTTCTTCGTATATTTTTCTCATCATATTGTTGCTGCATATTTTGACATAGTCAGCACATATTGCACTTAGCAAATAACAGATCAAAGGGTGCATTCATATTTCTTAACTGCATTGGGATTATCAGGATCTGGTGACCCAATATTATTATTGGGATCTGCAAACTCAGCTACAAGTTCGTCTGCCACCTGAAAAAGAAATGCCATGAGTTGTATAAATAATTACTAAACTGGACTGCAAAAAGGAAACAATTTCTGTCAGAGAATCACGCTACATTAGCTAATAGTTTTTTCTTTAAAAACACAAACAAAGGCTAAGAAATACAGCCTTAACACACATGTGTGGATTCACATTAAGGAACCAGAGCTGTAGTTTCTCCAATGTTGCTAAAATCAGACAAGAGTTCCAGAAGATAGGAAATACAACAGGCCTCGTCTTCCCCTGAACTTTTTTCATATAGATGATGGAGAAGGTTTCTTTACAGCAGCTAGGAAGTTCGATGCTCAGGATTCTAACACAGCACAAATATGTGTTATTGTACAAAAGTATCGAAATGCGCAAATATGCATGTGCTACGCGAGTTAGGATGCTCCCAAACCATATTGCAAAACTCATACCGTAAAAAGGCAACAGTTACGATATTAAGATGAAGTGATGAACCAAAAGACAATTGATGTATATCAACCTTGGTGGACAAAATAACACAAGCCTGTAGCATGAAGATCCATGTTCCATCTGGAGAGACTAGTTCTTTTGTTAATCATATGTACAGCGGTATAGATGTAAAGCATACCAGATGACAGTAGTTCAAACATCTGCGGTTCACTTTTTAAAATTCTGGATGTGCATTTGTATGTTATATACTATTATAATGACAGTACTAAATGATGGCTACTTATACACTTCTAAACATTACTTTGCTCAAAACCAGCAATGCTCTAAAATTTGATTATGCCAAAACAACGTAAAATGTAGCCTATAAAGAAATAACAAAGCAAATACCTCATTGTAGGTTGTTCTCCCTTTGCTTTCAACTTTCTCACATACTGAAAAAGAACAAAGGAAACACTTAATGACAAATTTTAGCATTAGGTTTTGGTTAAATACAACTTGTTAAACTGGCTCCCGCAAATATCAATGAAGAAAATAGAGAAACTATCAATGATGATTTTACATCAGAAAATGAAGTAAACAGTTTTATACTTTTATCTCAGTTGCATCTTGCTTACGCTTCCTATGAATTTATTATAGGATGATGAAAAGATGGATGTCACACAGGTACTAGTGGGAATGAAAAGTATTCACTCAGTTGCATTTTGCTTATGCTTCCTATGAATTTATTATAGGATGATGAAAAGATGGATGTCACACAGGTACTAGTGGGAATGAAAAGTATTCACCTTTCATACTGAATTGGCGCAATCCACGACCACCTTTGTCAGGACCAACTATGCGTGTTCCTCTCTTTTTCTTCTTGCTGCATCGCAAAAACGGATACAACTATTTCTCATAAGTGCATTGCAACTTGTGGATGACTAGAGAAATAAGTAAAACAATGTACAAAATATAAAAATTTTGCGATGAGGTAAAGTAGAACCAGTTTAAAGAAGAGGTAAAGTAGAACCAATTTAAATTCTTTAAACGTCGCTAGTTTAGTAGTTTTGAAGCAATCAACAAGCAGAAATACAAATATCTAAGGAGGTAAGGAAGTCAACAGGGAAGCGGCTTTGATCATAGACAAATCAAAAGTAGCAAAACCTGCCACTGACTCTGAAGTGATGTTCCACTTTTCTTCTATGGATTATTATACAATAGATGCTAGCTCAACCTATCAACATATTAAATGGTGCGCATGAGGTAGCCATATAAAAGATAAATAGCAGAGCTTGTTAACTGTTATCACACTACTTGTCAACTCCGCACCAGAAGGAACAGATCTAACACTAACATGGTTGGAATGCCGCAAGGACTAGCTTGAATCCTAAAAATCCCAAGCAAGAGATGAACTCACACATAAAAGTTTTGAGACAAAATGAACTTCATCAAGTATGCCGTGACCGAAACAACAGTAATCAACGGCATGTTTAACATATTCGATGCAACGAAAATCATAACACTTCACTCAAGCTCATTAGTTCATCATCGTACCTCCCTAACACCCTCTTCCATAGCCAATGCGCAACAACTCAAATCACCACAAGCTACACCACCACGCATCAACCAAATCTAGTGGGCAACCAAATGCAGCTCCACATAGTACCACCCACGTGACCAAACCCCATCTCAAAACGCAAAACACCTCTACTTCCACCCCCGAGGCAAATCCCAACCAGCTCACGCGGCAGCAGACCCCCGGAGCAAAAACTGGGGGGTGGGCAACTCAACACAAGCAAGCAACACGACAGCAGATTTCACGGACCTCGCGGCGGGCTGCGACGATGGCGCGTCATCGCCCTGGATGTCGAGGCTGTTGAGGCGGCGGGCGACGGTGCTCTCGCTAGCCGGCGTGGAGGCTGAGGCCGTGGGCGTGGCGGCCGCCGCCGCGGCCCCCTTGCCTGGCGCGGCAAGGCCGGTCGGGGAGCCGGCGCTCCCGCCGCTGGTAGAAGCGGAGTGGGCCGCGCCAGCGGAGGTAGGGACGCCGGAGACCATGGCGGTGGGGATCGCGCGGGCGGGGGCGCAGAATTGGGGGGTGGAGGAGGGGAGAAACCCTAGGGAGGAGAGGACGAGGTTGGGAGATGGAGGGAGAGACACGAACTGAGGGGAGAGCGCGGAGAAACGGGCACGAGAAATTTTTCTGTTTTTTATCTCTTTTTTTTGTTCAGGGCTTGGGTTCACATTTTGATCGACGCCAAGACCGAAAGTGCCAAGAGTCCAAGACCGAAAGTGCAAACCGCCGACCCCGACCCCGAGCAGACAGCCGGTTAATTCGGTTCGGCTGCTCGCTACGCGAGAAATTATCTGGAAACGGCTTGAATCTAATAAGAAACTTGAAATTTTTCTCGCATTTCAAATATAACATTAATTTTTTAAGATCGTGTAGTAACAAACTAAATTTAATTCGATCCAACTGTTGAGGATTCTGCTGCTAGTTGGTTTGGGGATCGGGAGGTTTGGATGGAGTGGCAGAAGCGAACAACAGGGAGTTAGAAATTCAATGGTTAGATGTTGAGTAGTTTTGTTTTTGTAATACCAGAACTTGTGTAACAGTATCATTCTAGTTGATCGGTGCTTACTCATACGCTCGCTTCTATGCAGCGTGGCTTAAGAAATCTCTTTTTTTTCCAGAGGCATGACTCAAGAATCTTGGATGAGCATCTCGATAAATGTGTTTGTTTTCCGCTTTCGGTTTTCACTTTAAATTTGTGCAAAGTGATCACACAAAAAATAATAATTTTACTTTATATTGCGCGCATATAAATTTAGTTTCTTAGCAAACAACATCTCAAATTTCCTCAAGAGAGAGACCGAACTGTTTTGTATCAAGTATTGTCCAAATTAGCACAATAATCTACCAAGGCATCTTGTAATTTTGAGTATAATTTCTCATACGCACAGAGCCACTCTCATCCGAGTAAAAGAGGAGTGAGACTTCGTACCAAAGCGGTCTGAGTTTGAGTCCATATATATTGTATAATATATATTAGACAGTGTAGCGCGCTATGTCGCGCCGTACAAATTTTGGTCCGGGTGTTCTGTTTTATAAAAAACACAATAGGAGGATCATAACGTAATTTTAGTTTTCTCGTTTTTTTTTTGAAAAATGGCCTGGCTAGGAGCCGTCAATGAATCTGCAGAACCATAGGGCCTTTTAAAAAAAAAGATAGCGGAGGACTCGTCGTCGAATTTGTAAATCATGGGTCCTTTTTTGCATAAAAAAGTAGAACCTGTCCACAATTTCGGGATTTATGGGGAAGGTTTTCATAAAAGACATGATGTGGTTGCTTCCCCTGCATCCTAATTCTTCTTGGCAAAAGAGATCAGATGTAAGGCCTGGTTTGAGAAGTATAGCCTGGTTTGGGAAACATATTCCCTAGGTCCACAGGGATCCTAGGCGGGAATGGGTTTTTTCAAATCAGGCCTAAGTGAGTACAATTCAATAGAAAAGTGCTTGCACATATTATACAGGTCCGTGAATTCATAATTGGTTTCTATAGTTCTAGATATGTGTGTGTATGAGTTGTAGGAAATATTTGATTTTATAGCTTCTAATTGTATTTTTGACAAAATTGGTCACCTCCAAGTAGAAATTGCCAAATTGGTCCTCTTGGTGAGCTTGGAAGGCGCGGCAGGCACCATACATCCATGGCACGCTACTGATGCTCAAAAGGAAGATTGAATTGCAATACGTCAGACGAGCACGCATAGCGGTTGATGGAGCGCGAGAGGCAATATCCTGCTGCGCGGCAGGGTAGTGTGACAGGAGGGATTGAGTCCTTCTGAGCAATAACGGTTTCAAAAGGTTGTTGGTCGACTACAACGCCCTATCGAGTATCTCCTTCCGAGCTATGGTAGTTTGGCAGCAATGTAGGCCCCGCTTCAGATCGCGGTCGATTGGTTTGCCATGCCCTCGTCTGCCTCCTGAGCAACTAGATCGTGGCAGGGAACTCACGTCACCTGCCGGATCTTTCGCGATCAGATATGGGGTCAAAAATAAAAATTTTCTTGTATAAGGGTTATTTTGTAAAAAAAAGTTGAAAGGAGGCTAAAAAATATAAATTTCGAGTTGTAGTGGTGTGCTTGTGTGGAATGTGTGCACCTGCACGTTGCTCCGAATAAATATTTGAACACGAGCACGTACCCCGCCAGACTGCATCACGCTACGTTGCCGAAAAGTTTAATGGGCTTTTTATTACTAGGCTTTGAAGCACTACATGCCCATGTGGTGATTTGGACTGGGCCACATGCGTCGAGTCGGTCGAGCCGAGTCATCACATAGCAATACACATCTTTCTCAAAATAAAAAATCAAATGGTGCGGAATTAAGAATTATTGATCAAACAGATATGGTAAGATTTATAAAGATATTGAAAATCAAAATTTTGAAAGTTTAATCACATATATGTTCAAAACGATAACTATTTGTAACTAAAAGGAGTGTATATTTCTAGAAAAAAAAGTCAAATAATGTGGAATTATTGACCCAACAAAGATGGTACGATTTTATAAAATGTGTGACAAAATGAGTTTTCGATGGTAAAATTTTAAATCGAAATGACATTTCTTGATATGTATTTTCTCTACAGAATTTCTAACTCGAGCTCGAGTGTATTCTGTATACCGACTGTACATGCACAGCATATATATGCACGTAAATTATGATGAAGTGTATACATATGTTGTACCATCTGCATGGATCGACCAGCTGCCCGAGAAGGCAAGCGCGAACACAAGATGGCAAGTAAATCAGGATTTTGCAAATTACCCTAGATAAGTGCTAGCTCCTTCTGTCCTGCAAGATAGAAAAATTAAGAACATGGATAGGAAAGAGATCGGGATTCGATCGGGGCTACGTAATTAACGTGCATGGGAGGTAATTCAGGGATTAGCGATGATTCTTTCCAGCGCGCGGTCGATCGGCCGGCTTAATTAGCCCCCCGCTACTAGTATAAAAACCACGCATGTCTATATATATGTCAGCACGTCGAGAGAAGGACACATCCCGATCGATCGGAGCATGCAAGCGTGAAAGATAGCAGCTTGTTGAGCAGCAATGGCGCCGGTGGTCCTCCAGATGGAAGTGCACTGCTACGGCTGCGCGAAGAAGATCCAGAAGGCCATCAAGAACATGCCTGGTACGTACGCGCGAGTGCGAGAGTATATATGTGTGTATGTCGATCTGGCTCCATGATCGACCATGCATGTGCGTGTACGATCGATGTCTTGTGTGCAGGGGTGGAGAGGGTGTCGGCGTCCGTGGACACCGGGCAGGTGGTGGTCGAGGGCACGGCCGACGCGGATGCGCTCAAGGTGCGGCTCCAGGCCAAGCTCAGGAAGGCCGTCACAATCGTCAGCGACGGTGCGGAGCCGGAGTCGGACGACCATCCGCCGTCGCCGCCCGACTACCCGCCGCCTCCACGTCCGTCCGGGCCGCCGCCGAACTACCCGCCGCCTCCTCCTCCATCCGGGCCGCCACCGGAATACCCGCCGCCTCCTCCTCCATCCGGTCCGCCACCGGAATACCCGCCGCCTCCTCCTCCGGCTGGCCCGCCGATGGGCGGCGGCTACCAACCTTACTGGGCAGGCGGGATGCCACCGCCGGCGGACGGCTACCACTACCAGTACGTGCCAAACGACGCGCCTTCCTACTTCAGCGACGATAACCCCAACGGTTGCTCTATCCAGTGACTGACGGACCGAGACGTCGTCGACGTACGTACGGCTGCACAACGTCCAGCCTTTATCAGCACAATGCAAGCACAAGTTATCTCCGTGCATTGTGCTATCCAATAATTCGAATGGAATAAAACCAAATCGAAAAATTATGAATAAGTACAGGCTTCTGCTATACATATATATGTGAGGCTGCCAGTATTAATTAAAAAAATGTTATGTACATGCTTGCATAAGCTGCAACTTGCAACCACGTACTCCAGTCAAAACTTCGTTGCTCTTTTACTTGTTTTTTAATGAAATAGTAGTAATCTTGACTCAAATTTAATATTTAGGAGGAGGAAAATGAGCACTAAACTAAAACATAAATCAAATCATTGATTTGTCCCAACCTAATATTCAAATTTACCTATGTATCAAATATTCAATTTGATTAATTTTTTATGCTGATACAGATTTTTCCAGACCTAATGTTAACCACTTTGCTTTAAGATTGGTAGCCTTTTCAAAAAGAGCTGTGCCGAACCTTATTACCAACTTATGGTATGTATATGTTTTAGATTTGACATATACAGTAAGAAATACCCCTCGCAATTAGTTGTTGTTTTGGACAACGACACAATTTTTAAAACACTGTTCTAACCATCAATTTCTATTATAATATATTTATTAAACCCAATAAAATTATAACATTATGGAAATACTTTTTGAGACAAATCTGCACATGATTTTCATATATTTAATTTAAATATTTAAAAGATATTAACAGTTAAAGTTTTAAAATTTTGACTACACCTATATAAAAAAAAAGACAGCTATTTAATTATGACTCGAAGGAGTATATTAGCTAGCGAAATCTGCATCGTCTCACAACATATCTATGTAGAACCGCACAGCGGCATGTTGTGGTACTCGTCATGGTTTCGGTCAACACCCAGCCGACCGCCGGCTCGGTACGTAGCGGCGCTCTCGACCGTAGGGAAGAAGAGCAAGAATAGAAGACGCGATGCGCGGTTGGTGGTGGCGAAGCTGCATGCGCTGTGACGAAGACGATCGACGACGATAGCTGCGCGGGCACGACGGTCGCCGGCCGACCTCGTGGACGGGTTCCTCCGTTGGGCGGCCGAGCACGCGGGCGAGTGCGCATCGGCGCTGCTGGAGCATTCGGCCGTGCTCGACACGTCGTGCGGCGACTGCATGCGATTTCGACTTCGATCGTGAGACCACTTGGACAATTTTCACAAAAAAAAAAAAGCTTGATCGCGCAATGTAAAATTCATCAGGAAGGAGAAAGCAACTGACATGTGCAGCGTATCTACGGTATGTGTACATTTGGGACGCGAAAAAAAAAAGGTGGAACGAGAAAGAAATCTCCTTTTCTCGGATCAAATTCGGACGGGAACAAAAATGGAAAGAAAATCCGTGCTTGCGTGCGTGCATCTCTCATTCGTCCGTATCCGACACGGATTCAGCGCACGAAAGCGGCAGTGTACATTTTTGCTATACTAGCCAAATTCCCATACTTTGCTATTAGTTACTAGCGTTACGAGTTTATATTGACTCCGGTGATATCCTTCTCTAGATGAGAAAATTGTCATTGTGCCATTCTGGACATGTGGCTTCACCCAAATGCCATTATTAACGTGGCAATCGTCAAAATACCACTTTCAAATGCTGACAACTCGTTTCCATGCCATTTTGGAGTTTTTGGTGTATTTACCGGATAATAGCATGGGGAAATGACCTCTTTGCCCTCGGCACTGTGCACTGTACTAGACTCGGGCTAGATGGCTCGTCATTGTCGATGAAAAGATTCAGCTAGGATGCTAATTCAGCTTGTTCTCGTGATCGCGTTTACCGCACCTCGCCGGTACGCCGCGCGCGCCATGCCCCGCCTCCACCACTGCTGGCTACGGACGACAACGCTGGCGCGCCGGCGGCACCGACGACTCCACGGCCGACGACTAGCCGGTGGGCGCGGACGCCGACGGAGGGGCTGGATCGAGCGCTGGAGTCGCGACCGACTCCTTGACCGTCACGCACGCTTGAACTCGGTGATGTAGTAGCCGAGGGCGGCCGAGTAGTTCGCCCCTGCACTCGCGGGTGGTTCTTGCCGACTTGGAGGAGGACGGCGGCGCCGCAGCGATGGAGAAGACCGCGATACCAGCGGTGACGACCACGGTGTTCTCGGACCTCACCGACGTGTCCTGGCGCCCGAGCCGATCGCTCTCGCCACATACACCATCGGCTATCCATGGTAGTGCAAAGACTTGTCGATTTCAGATGAAGAAAAGATTGTAGGTAGGAGTCACACCTATACATTACATATCTGCGAATGATGAAAAGATTACAACTCCCCAAGGAGCAATCGCCGCCGCACCATTTGATCAAACGTTTCGCCGCCAACTATGGAAGTCTTAAATTTGATTTACCTAGAACCGTCGACAATTGCAAAGTCGTTGCTAATCGTAATCGTAAACTAGATGGCAAGAGCTTCAAGTCCTCTCAATTTTGCCACCGAATGTTTGAAACTACATCGGCAAGGGGTTTGGTAATGAAAAGAATGGATTACCTCGACGGAGTAGATGTTGGTATGTCTGCGGTGTCCTTCTCGACGAGTCGGTCCAGCCTTTCTTCTTTGGGGGAAAGGTGCCCACGACCTTGGTCTTCTCTCGCCACCACTCCACGCCAGTTCCCAACCCGCATACATCAAGACACAGAAAGAAATAATCAACCATCACACACCTAGCAACCGTGATTCTTTCATTGCACGATTCTCGCCTCGAATCGCATTAATTCTTGAATCGCAGAAGAGCCAATCAGAGGTGGAGAGGGGAACAAGGATAGCCCAGGATTACCTCCTTCTCAGCGCCAAGACCTCCAGGTTGCGATCGGACTCATCCCATGAGGAGGCGAGTGGTGGCGGCGGCGGGAGGAGGCATTGCAGAGACCATGGACACCCCGCCGCCTCCTCCCACGCCAAGCCTCTGTGGCCTCCTCAGAAGGTGCAACTGCAATGCCAAGTGAGAGCATGGACTGCGCCGCCGTGCAAGCCATCTCTCTCTCCCAAGCTACCTACCCCTCTCTGAGTGGAGGAGGGGGGCAAGGGAAGAAGAAGAACACAGTGCACAGTGCCGAGGGCAAAGAGGTCATTTCTCCATGTTATTATCCGGTAAATGCACCAAAAACTCCAAAATGGCATGGAAACGAGTTGTCAGCGTTTGAAAGTGGCATTTTGACGATTGCCATGTTAATAATAGCATTTGGGTGAAGTCATATGTCTATAGTGGCACAATGACAATTTTCTCTCTCTAGATCCACCCCTAGAGATGTCCACCTCCCATGGTTTTGGAGATGGACTTGCACCGCATGTCCTGCGCGCGACAAGAAGGTGAAGAACGTCGTAATGGACATCCCAGGTGCGTGATTGAACACGGGCCTCGCAGATCGATCGCATTCTCAGCACGTACGTGACGAATACCCAGGAGATAGGTATCCCCAGCGGCCTAGGAGAAGCGTACAGGCCGCCACCGCGCCTGGGCCTCAAACGAGAAGCCCAGCATAGAGACCCACGACCTCCGACCGAGCCGACCCCAGAGAGCGGTCCGACCAGGCGATATAGGACCGGCGCCCCGCGACCTACAGCGACGAGGACCCAGGGTTGACCCAACCAATGGGTCCGACCGAAGCAGCCCGAACGAGCCTTGCTTCGCTTCACCACAAAGCGATGTCGGATCATCGAACCGCCCCTACCGTCGCTAGATCGACCGACCCGATTTAATCGTCATAATCGAAAGTAGGGTGACGCCGCGCCTCTTCCCGAGACACGGCGGCCGACACCCTCGACGCCACCGACGCAAGCAGAGAGCAAAAGCGCTGCTTCCCGAGGAACGGACCGAGCCGCCCCTCTACGTCTTCACCAACCCAACACGGACGCACAACCACCCGTCGAAGGCCGCCTAGCGACGACACCGAGGCAAAAGACCGGACTCCAAGGCGTGGGGAGCCCCATCCATTTTTCCTTTTACGACTCAGTAACCTCCGCGCCACCGCCTCCCCAGCTATATAAGGAGGTGTGGCCCTTCAGAGGGGGACGATCTAGGCACCAAACACAAGACCCCGAGTCACCTCAGAGTCGCTCCGAGTAGCCTCAGACACGAGGCGCCCGAGCCCGAGCTCACCTCGCTTGTAACACGACGGATACACCAGAATGAATAACATCCGATCACCCCGCGAATCGAGTAGGACGCTTCCTCAACCAAGATAACTCGTGGACCCCTTGTCTTTGGTCTAACCATTCAAGGAGCGGAGCGTAGCCCTCTAAACCTACAAATTTACTCGCCGGTTTCAAACACCGGCGGTTGCGCGCCAGTAGGGGCGCGCCATCAAGATTCCCGATTCCCATTTGTCTCCTTGATGGCTCCCACTACCGACGGCGAGCGCGCCGCGCCGGAGCCGAACTGCTTTGTTCTTCGATTTCGCCACCACGGCGGAGAACTCTGCTCGCCCCGCCGCCTCGTGGCGAGCCCCCACGAGACGCTCGACCTCGCCGCCCACGCCCGACCACCTTCGACTCGAGGACCTGCGTCGCCGCCGCCGCGGGCCGCCGCAAGACACCGCCGCCGCCATAGGTGCGCGATGTCCGCGCAGCGACGCTACCACCTTCCTCATGATCGTTGTGGCGATGGTTGGCCACATTACCGACCTCCTCCACGAATATCGGAGAGTTCTTTCGACATCGACTCTAGCTCCGACACGAGCGACCATCGACGGACCGCATTCCCAACGAATGCAACGTGGTTGGCGTAGTTAACGGCCGGCCGCCATTTCGAGCGAAGCCGGCCACGCCCGGCGCCGGAGGCGGGCGCAAGACGCCAAAGATGGGTCTCTCGATCCACTATGACGAAGCCCAAAGAATGGAATCGAGTTGCGCGCGCCAAGCTTGGTAAGGCGAGGGTCGACCCGCCGTGGCTAAGCCAACTCACGCCGCCATCGACGCCGGCGGCGCACAGGCAGGCGCAAGACGCCAGTACTGCTGAATCGGCAGAAGAACCGATCGTCGACCGTGTTTTCTTCCTAGCTAAAACTTCGCCATGGCCGCAATGTTGTTCATGGCGGCCCCGAGCCGAAGCGAGCTCGAGGCTGTGTACACCTACCAAGACTCCGGAGCCGATAGAGCACGCCGCCAGACAATATGTACCGGCCCGGCGCTAGTCACCGAGGTCCCCTTGGGCCGCCAAAGCTGCTCGCCACGAAGCGGTGAAAGCCGCACCGCTGTTGGAGCGCCCTGTGCCTTACACCGCGGCGACAGCCGTTTCGTAACGCCACGATTATCGCGACACCTCGACGCCAAGAAGAGGTCGGTCGCATTGGGCCTCGTTCGCAGTCATGATACGGCTCGGCCACGATCGCTGATCCGAGTTCGAAGGCCCGGACTCAGATTTCTCCCGAAATCCACGCTGATTTCGCCGATTCCGGCGCCATTAACATAGCTAAATACACGGGCCACGAACCCTTGTTTGGTTTCAAAGACTACCGCTCATTGTCGAGACGCTGAGCTACTAATGATCTTTATCATTCAACCTTCCTTTACTGGCGGACTCACCGAGCTCGCTCGAGTACCGCTCACGACTATTAGGAATCTGGCCGATGAAGAACGCTGTCGGGAATTTTAGGGCACGATAAGCGCCTCGAACTCTGGGACTCAAAGTTGCAGTAAAGAAGGAGAAACGCCCGACTACATCCCCGCTTTCCCAACAAAGTAATGAACTCCCGACATCGCCGACGCCGACGCTAGGGGCATTCATCTACGCGACAACGCAGAGCCTTGGTCCACAAGCCGGGTTGGCCAAACCCAGACCACCAAGGAGCCGCCGACGCGTTACTTCAACCACGCCCGGCGAGGAGGCCGGGGGCTATTTTCGACAAAGGAAGGCCAAATGAGAATCCGCCCCGAGCGCCGCCGCTTTTTCCGACGCCCGACAAACGGAGGCGAAGGGAAAGCAGGTCCGCGAGGACCAAACGGTCGCCGCCGCCGACCGCCCTGACAAGCAGCAGGCGCGGCGGCGCCCGACCACTTTAAAAATTGATGGAGAGCCCGTGTCCGCATCACGAGTACCCCGGCAACACAAATATCGGATGCGAAGTCCCGAGGCGTTTCTCCGAAACCCCCGCAACACGGGTAAAGGAAAGAAGCGCGACCGATGCCGAGGTCGGGAAGAAAAGGCGATGGAGGTTCCTTAACCCAACGGATGCCTCATGATCTTTGGTGGCTGGAGAGCTACGCCGACAAGCGGCGGCAAAAAGCTCGCCACCGCGAGGTGCATACGGTGACCGGCGGTCCCGGTACCTTCGTGGTCGAGTCTCCGATCACCTTTGATCGGGCACTACCACCGACCACATCCCGCACCGGAAGATACCCGCCGTCGTCGATCCCATCGGGTCGGCACCACGAAGGTGCTCATGGACGCGGCAATGCCTCAACATCATGTATGCCGAGACGCCGACGCCTGGAGTGCCGCTACGACCCACGACCGAGCAAGGCACCTTCCACAGTGTCATCCTGTGCCAAGAAGTTTACCCCTCGGGCAGTCGACCCGCCGTCACCTTTGGGGGCCCGAGAACTTCCGCACCAAACCCTCACTTTCGAGGTTGTGGGATTCGCGAGATCCTACCACGCCATCTTGGGAGGCCATGTTACGCTAAGTTTATGGCGATCCCCAACTACATCTACTGGGTGAAGATTCCTGTACACGGGCATTATTACCGTGGCCTCGCCCTTCCAATTTTGCCTTCAATCGCGAGCGGCAGCTTATAGTTGGCCGGCGGTCATCGGTCTCGCCGAGCTCGACGACTACCGGCGGGAGGCCGGGTCCGCCCTCGCCCCAAGAAGTCGGGTCGGATTCTTCGAGTCCGCGGAGGACACGAAGAGGGTCGCGGTCGACCCCGAGGACCCGACCAAGACCGTACGGGTAGGGTCCGCCCTCCCCGCCAAATAGGAAAGCGCTCGCCGACTTCTCCGGCGAATCGACGTTTCGCCGAAGACCTCCGACATGCCGCATCCCAAGGAGGTCGCCGAGCACACCCTCAATATCCGACCCGACGCGAGGCCGGTCGCCCAACGCCTGCGCCGTTTCGACGAAGAAAAGCGCAGGCTTATAGGCGAGGAAGTAGCCAAACTTTTGGAGGCAGGGTTCATAAAGGAGGTACGCTACTCGAGTGACTTGCCAACCCCGCCTTGTAAAAAGAAGTCCCGCAATGGAGGATGTGTTGATTACACGGCTCGAATAAGGCGCGGTCCTAAGGACCATTTTCCTTCGCCTCGTCGACCGTGTCGTTGATTCCACCGCCGGTGTGAATTGCTCTCCTTCCGGACGCCTACCCGGGTATCACCAGATCCCGATGAAGGAGTCCGACCAGCCATGACTTCTTTTATCACTCCTTCGCCTGCTTTGTTACGTGACGATGCCCTTTGGTCCAAGAACGCAGTGCTACATATCAACGGTGCATGTACACTGCTTCGATGACCAGATCACCAGAACATCGAGGTTCACGTGGACGACATCGTCGTCAAAATCGAAGGTCCGGCACTCGTCGCCGACCTCAAGAAACTTTACGAACCTCCGACGCCAAGATAAACTTAACCGAAAAATGCATTTTCGGTCCCCATGGAAGCTTCGCTTCATGATATCCGAACGCGCATCGGCCAACTCGGTGAAGATCTCGCAATCATGAGGATGGGCCCGATCGCCGACCTAAAGGGCGCCCAAAGTCGACGGGTTGCCTCGCAGCTTTGAGCCGCTTTGTGTTCGCCTCGAAGCGTGGAATGCCGCTTATAAACCGCTAGGAGATCCGACCGCCTGGGCTGACCGGGAAGCTCAGAAGCCCTTGACCGACTAAAGGCCTTCCCGACGCACCCCGATCCCGATCAAGGCCCACCATGTGAGCCTCTACTCTTCTCTACATTGCCGCCACGCACCAAGTCGTGGAGTCGCGGCACTCGTCGTCGAAGGACGGAAGAAGGCCGCTACCAAAGTGCAGCTGATCGGTCTACTTCGGTGAAGTACTCGAGTCCAAAGCCCGTTATTCGCAGTGTCGAAACTACTTCACGCGGTGCTAATCGCGAAGAGAAAATCGATCCACTACTTCGCCAACACCCCGTCATTGTCAGAACCTCTTCGCCGCTGGCGAGATCTCCACAACCGCGACGCCGGGAGGATAGCCAAGTGGGCACTCGAGCTCAACGCCACGACATTTCGCTCGTCCCCAAGACGGCGATCAAGTCCCAAGCCCTTGCTGACTTCGTGGCAGAGTGGACCGAAGCCCAGGCCCCTCCGGTGCTTGAAGATCCCGAGTACTAGACGATGTACTTCGATGGATCCTACACCAAGAATGGGGCCGCTACCGTCGTCGTTTCGCTTCGCCGCAACAAAGTCCAATATACCGTCCGACTGCTCTTCGACGCTACGAACAACGTCGCCGAGTACGAAGCCCTCGTCAACGGTCTCCGGATCGCCGCCGACCTGGGCGTGCGACGGCTCTACGTATACGGTGACTCCAAGCCGGTGGTCGATCAGTCATGAAGGCCTCGGAACCCCGAGATCGCGCAGATGGGCGATATCGCCGTGAAGTGCGAACCGAAGAGAAGTTCAAAGGGTTCGAGCTCCACCACGCCTATCGGCAAGAACAATGGCGAGGCCGACTACTCGCCAACCTCGCTTCGCAGGGCCCGCCCCGACCGATCTTCGCCCATGACCTCCACCAACCGCCCATCCGACCGACCCACCGGCCGCCACCAAATTAACCGAGCCGACCACCAATCGACCGAATGCGCCGTTATCCGACTCAAGTCGGGACGTGCTCGCGTCAACCAGATTGAGGAAGCCCCACGCCGATCGCTCGACGAATGGGACCTCCCTCCGCACCGACCGAGGTCGCCGCGCTGGGCGAAGCGAAGTCTTTGTCCCGGTCGATGAAGACCTTTACAAGAAGAGTCCTCGTGGGTCCTCCGGCGCATCCCGACCGACCAAGGCAAGGAGCCGCGCCGACATCCACGGGGCGTGTGTGGTCACCACGCTGCACCACGGTCCTCGTGGGGAAGGCCTTCCGTCAAGGTTTCTATTACAACCGCCGCTGCCGACGCCGAGCAAATTGTTCGTGACCGCAAGGATACCGCTTTGCTCGACAAACGACCTTCCAAATTTCAAGCCCTTCGACAATCCCCATCACATGGCCGTCGCGGTCCGGGACTCGACCGCCGACCTTTCAAAGGCGCCGGGCGCCACGCACTCTTCGTCGCGGTGGACAAGTTCACTAAGTCGATAGAGGCGGCTTGCCGCCACTATTACGCAACAGCGCCAACTTCTTCCGCGACATCATCTAACGGTTTGGGGTCCCGAACTCCATCATCACCGGCTAATGGCACGCAGCTTTACGGGAAGGAGTTTTCGAGTTCTCGCGACGACTTCAACATCCGCGTCGACTGGGCGTCTGTCGCCCACCCGCAGACCAACGGCCAGGCCGAGAGGGCGAACGGCATGATCCTACAGGGGCTCAAGCCGCGAATCTTCAACCGACTGAAGAAGTCAGCAGGGCGATGGGCGCCGAGCCGCCTCCGCCCTTGAGCTCGCGAACCACTCCGACCCGGTCGACCGGGTTCACGCCGTTCTTCCTGGTGTTCGGCGCCGAGGCTGTCTTGCCGACCGACCTGGAGTACGGCGCTCCAAGGTTGCAGACCTTCGACCAGGCTCGGGGACTCGACTCACAACAAGACGCCGTCGACCAGCTCGACGAGGCACGCGACGCCGCCCTCCCGTCCACCAGTATCAACAGACGCCGCGATGATATCGAGTCGCTAAGTCCGCACGAGCCTTCAACGCTGGCGATTTGGTCCTGCGCCAAGTCCACCCAACGCTAAGGTGCACAAGCTTTCACCCCATGGAAGGCCCTTCACCGCTAGGAGGTAATCTGCCCAAGACCTATCGATTAAGAGACGCCGATGGCAACATTGTTTCAAACGCTGGAACATCGAAAAGCTTAGGCGCTTTTCGAACTAATTTTCTTGGCCGACGCCTTATAAGCTCGACGAGCCCGAAGCGGCGCGAACTCGCCGGGCTTTATCCCACGTAACCTCGCTGCGTGGCGCCTAAGTCGCACCCAAGGTCCTCCCCAATAAGGACCCGCCGCAGACCACTACGGTTCACGCCTTGTGAAAACTCCAGTAGTTTTCTTGACTACGACTACTAAAGTAGTGGTCCGCATATGAGTGGCCTCCGCACCGCGACCCACCGACGACGGGTAAAGGAGTTCTCGAAAGTAGCATTAATGACCAAGCGATCGGCACAAGGGCCGAACGATAGGATTCGAAAGAAAAGCACGAAGTGTCCATTACAAGAAAGGAACGAAACAAAGATACAACTTGTGCAAATCTCAAGCGTAAAGAGCGCAAAAATCGCGAAACAAAGAGTGGGACAACGAAGACGGAAGGAGCCCCAAAGGCTCAAGATGCCTCGCCAGACGACGAGTTTAGGGCGAGCGGCGGCCCCTAAGGGTCGGGCCAAAGAAGGCGCCGCCCTGCCGCCTTTCCCCGAGACTCGCCAGACGGTCTCGTCATCCGAGACCTCCAGATGCGCCGCTCCGCCACCGCACCCGCCGCCTCGACTGCTCGGCGCTGGCTGCGCCGCCCGGATGTGGGATGCGGTGGCAAGGCCAAAGGAGCCAGTGGCGCCAAGCGCAAAGACGCCAGTGACGATCACCGGCCAGAAGCGGCAACCTCCGCCCTTCAAGCGGAAGGTTCCCGAGGGCTCGGGCAGTTCTCCAACGCCGCCACCCGAGTAAGCCAGAAGATCAAGGCCATGGGTGAAATTTGAACTGCCTGCTCAGCTCCACTCGCAGCTGCCTCAGCTCTCCCCATGCTCGTGAAGTGGCGGAGCATGGAGAGGAGAACTGCCGCGGAGTCGAACTCGCTCACGCTGGCTATCTCGCCTGGCGGCTTCAAAGACGCGCTCACGAGCCGCCTCGCCTTCATGGGCTTCGCACCGCGCAGCCACACCAAGGCCTCGAGGGCAGCGGAGGCCCCCACTGGGACACCAGTCAAGATAACATCAAGACCAAATAGCCCACCATGCTCGCCGCCCGATCCCTTAGCAGCACTCACGCTGGGTGCCGGAGTCTCTAAGAAGCTTATTGTCGGCGCCAGTTGGCCGACGGACTGCAAGAGGCAAGTATCAAAGATGAACCTCAAATTGGCGAATCTAACGCCTCACTAAAACCACTAGAAGGACATATACCACAAGGGCTCCAGATAAAGAACCTAGGCGAGGCACTGACGCCACCTCGCGCCGACCGAGGAACCCTCCGTCTGAGGTTTTGAAGGAGAACCCCGGTCCGCTTCGAATCCGCTTCTCGACCTCCCGCTATCACCGCCACCGCCGCCATAGTCCTCGAGGAGGTGCTTCAAGATGAAGAAGGCGAAGGCACGCAAACGTCTCGACGGATGTGAGTTCCGCTACTCGCACCAGATTATAGGGGTGGTTTCACGCACGAAACCACCTCAGACGGCGCCCGCGAACTCCTCGACACGCCCACCGTCTGGCGCGCCGACGCTGACGGCATTAAAATCCCACCCACATTAAATGCGCCGGTTTACACGGGCAGCAGGAGGACGCCGTCAGGTCAAGCTGCGACCTTCGATCTTCGCAGAGCCAATTATACGGACAACTCGGTTCAAGGCCAGCGCCACGAAGCCGCCGACCACCGACCAAAAGAGATAAGTCTCGAATCTTGGTCTCCTTTACGACTATTCGAAGGACAAAGAATACGCCACCACCACGCGCTCGCCGCCAATTGCTCGGGGCACAGAGCAACGTTATTCACACTCATACGGGCGGTGGACCGACCGACCACTCGGCTCTCGCAGTAATTCGTCCGACCCAAACGCTACGACCTACACCCCACGGTTTAAGCCAAGTAGCGCTTTGAAGGTAGGGCTACCGCGAGCCACAAGTCACCGAGCCGCCTCCGCCACATGAAACGTGAATTTTGTTCTCTAACGCTGTTCATACTCATACGCAGTGGGCGACCGACCACTCGGCCTCCCAAGTGATAATCCGTCCGACCTAAGCCCCACGACCTACGCCAACAAGCTACGGTTTCAAGTAGCGCTATATGTAAGGGCTACAAGACGGCGAGCCATAAGTCACCAGAGCCACTCATCCCCGCATGAAGCACTTAATAAACGCTTTTTGGCCTCAGGTTCGTTAGCACTTCCTTCGTCTCCTCGAAATCGAACACGCCACGCCTAAAAACCCCGGCTTCTGGGGCTATGGTTTTAACGCCAAGGAACAAATTTCAAACTCGCGAATCTAACACAAAGGCGAACCCCGATTCATTACATGTTAAAGTTTTTACATCTTTAAAATGTAATGTCTAACATTATTCATAATCCCCGTGGAGGACGCTGCATGCGATATCCGATCACGATCACTGCATGGGGCTCGGCTCTGAAGCGCTGGCGATGGACCTCCTCGCCGGTCCTGCTCGCAATCCCGCTACTAACACCGCCTGTGTTAATATCAAGTAGAAGGACATGGCGTTAACCGCAGAAGTGGCCCCTGGCGCACTCGCTTTCACCGACTTCTCGACGTGTTTCGGGCACACAAGCCAACTTTGCCGCGAGCAGATTTGTGCCCCCGTGACGGCTCGAAAGCAGACATTTGCAGATAACCCGCCGACCTTCCCTGTGGTCGCCAACTCGTCGACCGATTCGTCTTGCCGCCTTCCATCTTTCCACGCCGATCGAGCCACCGCCTCATTGCGCATCCGCATCCACGCTTCCGCCGCTAATCGCCGCCCTCGCGATTTCGCCAAGATTCTTCGCACTCAAGATCGGGCAAAAGTCGAAGGGCACGCCGACGACGCCGCTTCCAAATCACCAATAACAACGTCTTACCGCCGCCGATTCGGTCATGGCGATGAGCTTGGCCCGAGTCTCTCTCGAAGCTTTTTTCGCCACGCTTCCGCGCTCGAGCGACAACCTCGGGCGCAGTTGTTTTCCGCCAGAGGGACTCGGCTTGGCATTCGCCATGAGGATCGCCTAACCGACGCTTCCTCCCGCAAGACATCGCCATCTCATTCATCGTCCGTGGGCCTCCTCTGCCGATCACCACGCCACAGCGCCCCGGCTCGCGCCACGCAGCCGGAGCCCGATTGGTTGCGGTCTTCTCCTCCGGCGCCTCCCCGGCCAGGTAGCGACGGAGGAACCCGGACTTACCTCCGAACGCTCTCGCAGACGCCAGAACAAGCTTCAAGACATCAATACAAGCCCAGAGGATTTGAAAAGCCGAGAAATTTCGAGCACAACTTACCACACCCCGGGTTGACTCCCACCTAAGGATCAAGGCCCAAAGACTCGGCCGAGGACTCGAGGAGCCGCCCTGCTCGCCAATCTTCTCCATCTCGCCTTCACTCGCAGGAGCCCTCCGCAGGATTCCCACTCCAAGCTCCGCCGCCATCCAGCTGTGAATGATGCTCGTCAGCGGGTCGTTGTTCTGCCACACTAAGATGGGCGTGGCGATCGAGGGGTTCCCTTGTGGTCGCCCCAAAGAGCCCGCACCGACGGCCGGCCTCTGGCGCCACCGCGGCGAATCAACGACCACCACCACCGCCGCGATTCTCCCCTGCCGTTTCTCAAGAAGCAGAAGCAAAGCTTCGGCGCCAGATCCGGGCAGATGTTGAAGAATCGCGGCGCGAGGTTCGCTTCCGCCATCGCTTACCGATCCCGAGAAGGAAGCCGACGGCCGCCTGGTCTTCGTGGCGCATCGACTCATTTGCCGACCAAGACGACGACCACGACGCGAATCGCCGCGTTACGCCGCCGCATGCGGCACGACTAACGCCACTGCTCTCACGCATCCGCTCCGCCGGATAGCCCATCCTCAACCTCCGCCGGCGGAGTGGCAGCGACGGTCCTAACGGCAATTCCGCACCTCACAAGCTTTCCCCGAAATCCCTAAGAGCACGGCCGGTTGGCAGCTAAGCAAAGTAGCGAACGACAAAGGAACAAAACCAACCGCTGCCGAAGCGGTGCCGAACAACCGCGCTCTTTCGCCGGCCCTTGGCGAAGACGGCCGCTTCCTCCATCTGTGGCGCCGCGGGTGACCTTGCTCGGGCACCTAACGACGACTTCAGATTAACGCCCGGATCGCCGCCGACGACAACCCAAAATCAGACGCTTCAGACGGATCACCGGATCTTCGCTGCCGCCGAGGACGACCGCCAAACGAGGAGAAGGCGGCTGCTTTCGACATCGCCTCACCGCAAGCACCATGGCCGAAGCTGGCCTTCTTCCTTCCGCTGCTCTCCTCGCTTTTTTCGAGCAGATTCCTCCAGCTGCTTTTGGCGGGCCACCGCTTCATCTCCTCTCCCCGGCAGCCATGCCCGGAGGATGCCCCAAGCAGCCCCGAAGGGGTGGGAACTCATTAGGTCAAAACGCAAGGAATTAAGACGAAGAACGCAGGAAAGCGGAGAGCCACCCGACACAGATTTGGGGGTTTTTCCACCAAAGGCCTCGAGCGCGCCGACCGCCACCGGGCCTTTCACGACCAGACGGCCGGCCACCCGAGCCTCAACCTCCGACGGGAGGTCCGATGCTCCATCCTCATGGGGTCGATGCTCCCACGCATCAACATTGGGTGAGGCCTCGCCCATGAGGGGTTGACGCGTCTCGCCATAAACGCAGGACGACAGCGTCGCCCGTCAGCCCCGCTTCAAACCCGCAAGCCGCCGAGGATCACCTCCATTTTCCTCTTCTCTTCGCCTCCGCCCGGTTCCATTCTGCATCGCCCGTCCTTCTCTCTGAAGGCCGGGCGCTGTCTTCAGATTCAATGTAGAACTATTCGAGTGCCATCCCTGCTCGACGAAGGCGCTTATATCGATGTACTCCGACGCCGGCTAGACCGAAGCCGATGGCGGCGCCACGATCACGCTAATCAAGACCCGCCACGATTTTCCTTCAATGCCGCAGATATGGAAGAAGTACTCCAGAGGGCCCAATGGGGCTCGACCTCAGAAGGCTCGACAACAGGATGAAGATTGCAATGTGCAAAGACGCTGTGGGGATTCGTGGTGCGCCCACCTTGTAAAATGAAGAAGTCCGCGACAAACGAGTGGAGGGGAGGCGAATCCGCCGAAGAAGGACGCGACACGACGATCTCGCTGCCGCCAGTTCGAGCAGCTGCTCTCGCCGCACCTCCACCGAGATACGCGCGCTGGGAAGGAATCGCCGCCAGCCGAGTACGCGGCGCCAAGCACGGAGCACTCCGCCACGACATCCCCGAAAGCGCAGGACCGATGAGCGGAGAAGGGCCGAGGCGAGGATTTCTCCCTAGGTTTTTTCGGCCTCGCAACAAGGCCGACTTTCTTTTTTTTCGCAGCGGAGAACAGACAACATGGAGGAATCCACCGCTGGCTCTCCCCTTTTTGGGATTTAACGCCTGTTCACGGACAAAGGCCACCAACAGATTCAGATCACGAAGAGAAGCGGCGCGGCGCTTCTCCCCGACCGCTGCGACGGTCCAATCCAGACGACGCTTGATCCTTGGTCGCTTTTGCTAATTCTCGACAGATGCCAGCCAGCGAAAAGGCCACGATCGGGCGTAGTGGCGCACCGCTCCTCCTGCCTCGCTCCCAATTCGAAGGGCGCCTGTAACAGCAGAAAGGCACGCCAAGGCTATTACGGCCCGGAAGCCGCGAGGGCTCACCAACTTATGTCCGGCTCGACCAAAGTGTCAGGGCTCCGAGCGCCGAAAGCACCAAGTGGTACACATCACCCCGAACTAAAAATCGAGCGAGGGACGAGGATAAGGTGAGCTCCTGGGCTTCGGCTGGGCCACGGACGCCCAATCACCTTTAATCGTGTTCGAGACCATATTTACACTTCTCCGCGAACCTGCCGACGGGTGGCGGCAACAAGGCTCGGGTCGGCGGACGACCTAGAGTCCGACACGGATCGAGTAAAGAAAGGTTCTCATGGGTCGCCTCTGTAGCCTGACGCTCGCGACGGATAACGCCCGCCGAAACGGTTCTCTTTCGGAGGCCGCCAGGCCCACTCGACAAACTCGCTATCACCACGCGAAAGCACGGCGCTCACGCCAACGCATGGCAACGCTGCTAGCTCACCTCCAGTCCCACACCGCGGATGGGGCGATTCGTGGAAGCGCCGCCACCCCCACTCGGCGAAGCGTAAGGGCGCTTTATCCATTTTGGCGCAACGCCGACCTTACAGTACATCGGGCCACGACGCAGAATGGCGCTCGCCGACGTAGTAAACCCCGACCGCTCTCCGATCCGCCGGGGCTCGGTTCATCCACCGGATAAGGCCATACAGACCCAAGCATGCATCAACCAAAGAACCAAGGAGGCCGCCTGCTCAACCGATGCACTTGTGTGTCCAGACGACTCGACCAGAGCACGAGGTCCCTCAACCGGCCGCCTCAGACGAAGGCAAACCTCGACCGCTCTCCGACCGCCGGGGCTCGGGGTTCCATCCACCGGATGAGGCCATACAAGACCGGCGAATCGACTCAGACCGATCGCCGGACGCCGAAATTGCGTAAACCGATCGACGGTCCTAAGGCATGAGGTCCGACCAGATCGAGCAACATGTCGACCAATACCGCCGAACGGGCAAACCTCGACCGCTCTCCGATCCGCTCGGGGCTCGGGGCTATTGATTTAATACCCAGAGATAGGTATCCCAGCCGCCCAGAGAAGCGTGACGGCCGCCACCGCTACCTGGCCTCAAACGAGAAGCCCAAAGATAGAGACCCACGACCTCCGACCGAGCCGACCCCTGAGAGCGGTCCGACCAGCGAGATAGGACCGGGCTCATGACGACCACAAGCCGACGAGGACCTGTGGTTGACCCAACCAATGGGTCCGACCGATTGGCGCCCGAACGAGTTCTTGCTTCGCTTCACCACAAAGCAGATGTCGGATCATCGAACCGCCCCTCATGGTCGCTAGATCGACCGACCCGACGAATCGTCACAATCGAAAGTAGGGCAGACGCCGCTGCCTTCCCGAGACACTTCGGTCGACACTCGACGTCACCGACGCAAGCAGAGCAAAAGGCTGCTTCCTGAGGAACGACCGAGCCGCCCCTCTACGCTCTTCACCAACCCAACACGGACGACAACCACCCGCCAAGGCCGCCTAGCGATCGACACCGAGGCAAAAGACCGACTCCAAGGCGTGGGGAGCCCCATCCATTTTTCCTTTTACGACTCCTGTAACCTCCGCGCCACCGCCTCCCCAAAGCTATATAAGGAGGTGTGGCCCTTCAGAGCGGGGACGATCTAGGCACCAAACACAAGACCCCGAGTCACCTTCAGAGTCGCCCGAGTAGCCCTCAGACACGAGGCGCCCGAGCCCGAGCTCATCCTCGCTTGTAACACGACGGATACACCAGAATGAATAACATCCGATCACCCCGCGAATCGGAGTAGGGACGTTCGCCCAACCAAGATAACTCGTGGACCCCCGTCTTTTGGTCTAACCATTCAAGGAGCGGAGCGCGAGCCCTCTAAACCTACAAATTTACTCACGGTTCTCAAACACCGACAAGACGCGGCCCTAGATATTTCTGTTTGGGCTGGTCATTCTATATGCTCATTCGCCGGCAGGTAGGCAAGCAGCGTGAGAAGGTCAGGGAGGAGTTGGAGGCGAAGCTGGTGGCGGCCACCTGGACGGAAGACGAGGCGGTGCTGGCGACGAGCGTCGCGGTCAGGACGCGGAGGGCCGTCACGGTCATCAGCGACCCCAGGAGGCAAGTTGCCACCGGCGAGGAGAGGATCAAGGCGACGAGAGCACTCGGCGTTGAAGCGCAGGCGCAGCAGAGAGTGGCCGAGCAGGAGACGTTAAATCGAGCTGCTATGGCGGAGGAGCAGGAGCGGGAGAAGAAGAAGAACGGAGCAGAGAGGCAGGCAGAGCAGCAAGAGAAAAGAAGAGGTCGTTGCCGCCGCCACCGCAGGTCTGAACTGATAACCAGGCTGAGGAGTCGACAGCGGAGCTGAGTATCGCCAGGCTGGACTGCCGGAGATGCATGATCCGGATCGTCGGGCGCGTCTAGCGGTTCGAAGGTGAGAATATATTTGAGTAGTTAACACGCGAGCGTATCCATATGCTCATCCACCATCAATTGATTCACCTCAATTACCAGCTGATTAAAATCTGAAAAGAAGAACACGTCTTCAAGAAATTAGCTGCAAACTAACGAGCGTGTCTACTTGATTTTCAGGGGGTGAAAGAGATAAGGCTCACGCTGCCTGACCGCGCGCCATGTTCGCCCCTCGGAGAAGAATGGATAATAATAGTCGAGACTAGCTGCTCCTAATGTCAAGGGCTTGCTCGATGCCATTGTTGCAGCTGCTTCTTTCTCCTTGGTGTATACCTCTGTCTTTTGCTGTACCGAGTCCTTCGTGTACCCCTCGAAATTACAGCCCAAGTTGAAACGCAAACAAGACCTCTCTTCTTAATACAATTTGTACAAATCTTAATACAAACAAAGTGACACTACCAGAAAATAGATATTCTTACTTGCATGCATCGTCAAGAAATAGAAAACCCGTTAGGTTTTATTTTCCTGAGGAGTAGCTGTCAGACAAAACCTGTCAACCCTATTCCCTTTCTAGCTAGGGCTAACAAACCTGTTAGCCCTATTCCCTTTCCAGCTAGGGCTGACAGGTCCTGTCTGACAACTATTTTGTCAACCCTATTCCCTTTCTAGCTAGGGCTGACAAGTTTTGTCCGACGGCTACCTCTCAGGAAAATAAAACCTGACGGTATTACCCGTCAGGGAAAATGGATTTCCCTTGTGTGTGCATACTACCAGGGAAAAAATGTAAATACCCATCAGTAAAATACATTTTGCTGACAGTTGTATTACCATCAAGAAAATGTATTACCTTGACTGTTTTTGTCGAGGATTGGATAAATTACCATAAGGACCATCGTGTTCTACAATTTCTTCTTCCGCCGACCATGCTCCCTTTGTCGTCGTCTCCAAAGGAAGATCCTCGAACGGACCTACTACTGTACCATTCCTCAGATAGCGAAAGCAGCGTACGAGCCTCCGAGCATGATTGCTCTGGCTGGCGGCCAAGGTCGGTCACGACCAAGGAAAAAACCCGAGCATAACCCTGCAGGTCATGCTCGGGCTGTAAAGGCGACGTGGCGGCTGCCGCGTTAACCGTTACACCATGATTCAGGCCCATCACATCCATGACGCCGCGTGGCGGAAATCAAGGGGCAGTTGTTGCCACGCGCGGACACGTAAGGGCGTGACATTCGGATGATGTCGTTTTAAACCACCTATAAATACCTCCTCAGAACAGGCCAAAAGAAAGACATGCGTACACGCAGACCAGCGCACGCGTGAAGAGGAGGAAAATACGGTAGGAGGAGAAGGAGAGGAGCGCACGCTAGGAAGAACCAGTTTGGAAAAGGCATACACAAGTGTAGTAATAGCAACACTCTTTTGTAACCGAGCATAGGCAAAAGCTAAACCCTGCCAGGCCCTTGTAAGCATCAAGATAACGAGCAAAGAAGCACTGGATGTAGGGCTGTTATCTCGATCGTGAGAGGCTCGAACCAGTATAAAAATCCCCTTAATTCGCTGCCCCCTTTGGTAACTCGATCTCCTTCCATGGCATTCTCCGGACGCTAGCCCTCCGCGGAAAAAGGGGCTCGGTTGATCCCTCAATCAACAAGTAAGCTTGGCGAGGGGCCTGTTCCCCAAACGCCGACAGTTTTATTACCGTCAGTAAAATTTATTACCTTGATCGCTGCATTACCATCAGTAAAATTTAACTTGACGGTTTGTTATCTGTTAGTTAAATTTATTACCTTGACTATTCTATTACCGTCAGGAAAATTTAACCTGATGGTTTTTACCCATCAGCAAAACTTAAGTCCTTGCCTACGTCATTACTCTTAGGAAAGTAAACCTGATGATTTTCACCCGTCAGCACAATAAAAGGAGCACAACTTTTTGCAGCAAAAATTACTTTTATAGCAATCAATTTAGCAGCTTCAACGTTAATGTAAATCATATACAGCCATGCATCATCAATTGAACAACACACATCCATTCATATTGACAAACATATAAAAAAAATTGAACTTCCATAGACATCTGTCCCTAGACAATAATTCTTAAGGTTCACTTGAAGATACTGTCCATCCAAGTAAAAGTCATCAAAAGTCAAGCACAACATACAGAAGGTACAAAAGGCTTCATTGTCACAACATTGAAGTTTTGTTAGTCAAAAAAACTGCAAGGTAGCACAGAAATTCATGTGGGGACAACTAGTTTCATCCATCATAAGTGTTGTTATTGGCAGTATGGTGGTTGTCTCCATCAATGTCGGCATTGTAGTCCTCCATGTCGTTGACAGCATCATCTCCATCAACGACATCGTCATCTGGTTGTGAGCCCACATGGGAGGAACCAGTCCCGGTCCCTTGCTGCAAGGTGAACAAATTATGTCAACTTTAGCTAAAGAAAGTATCATGGCTTGTAATGTTGTTTCAGTTATCACAATACTATATTAAATACCCATGCCACAATATTGTGCGTCATGATCTTCCAATACAAAATGTTCACTCTGTAGATCTACTAAGTTAACAAAATCATGGTAACTACTCAAGACTCTTTAAGCTTGAAATAACCAGCTCAATAACACACGAGGATTAGCATATACTCAAGATTAGTTTAGCCTCACAATAGGTCACAAGTATGGGTGTACTAACTAGCAAAAAAAGTCTTTTGCCATCTTACCGTCAACTATAATTTAATGAGATTGAGGTTATGCCCATGTTTAGAACATTTAACACGAGTCCACTCGCTTACTGCTGCATTGCTTGTTGACACTCTAACACACCAAAAAATATTAGCTGTCTAGTCCAATTGTTCCTAAAATATGAGTTAACTTGAAAGAATACAAACAAGGGAGAACATACAATGTGTTTCTACGCTTTTTGGCTGCTGACTGGACCACTACTACCACTACTATCAACATTTTTCATGCTTGACTTCATTACAACATATGTGTTAAGCCAAGTAGCCATTTGTGGTCCATATTTGTGTTCCTAAGACATGGTGAAGCGAACAATGAACCTAGTTATAACTTACTGAAGTTAGTTTTAGCCTTTTGTGATCTATTTATCATATGATGAAGGGCAATACAGTTTGTTCATTTCATTTTAAGAACCAAAAGAAAATGTCATATGCTAGTATTAGGTAATATAGGATCGACATTCTAGACCAAAACAGAGCTAACATAAAATCATTTCATAAGAGCGAAATTGATTGTACAGGTGCATGATAACCATCTGCAAGTTGTGAGTTGCATGCCTCTGTACTGGTGACAAATAGGTGTTATGTTATCCCTAATTAGTATTGTTGGCCTATTGGAGTTGGAGGGTTTAGAACTCTAAATGCATGCATGTTAGTCGGTCAAGCTCCTGTTATAGTAGGAAGGTCAATGCCACATGCTATTAGATTGCAGTTAGCGTGTAAGTGTAGTTATGGAGAAATGTGCATAGTTCTACTCTTGATCTAATATACATGGAATCATAACAATGGAGATGCCATGCCTAGCAGAATAATATGGTTTTATTAACTTAGAAACAATCCTATAGTTTACAAACTGATCTTGTTATGGAGAAATATGCATAGTTCTACTCTCGATCTAATATACATGGAATCATAACAGTAGAACACATGGAACACAACGGATAACCGAGAGAGAAATGAATTAGCAAAATCATGGTAGGTAAGATTTCAAACCAGGTATTGTTGGGTCTCTGTGTATGGTCGTGAACCACCTCGGTTTTGAGCAGCATCATCGATTTGAACCATGCTTCCGGCCTCTTTCGCTTTTGTCTTGAACACCAAGACACCGCCATTTATAAAGATGTGGCCATACCAAGTCATTGCACCACTAAATCTTACCATTCAAGTATTGCTTATACTCGAGTTCTCTTAGACGTGCCAGCGTGTCATCGATATCCTCTCTTTGATTTCTATGGTACTCCTTAACAGCATCAACATGTGCTTGATACATCATATGCTTCACACTATCCACTGCATAATTTTCGAGCACAAGGTCTGCTTCTGCCTTGTTGTTTGTGTCGACTTCAAACAAATGCTACATAAGAGGGCAAGGGCAACTAATAATCAAGTAAAGTATTTATCTGTCTGAACTACAATTACGTCCATACCCAAAACTCTCGCTTTACTCGATCTGTAGTAGTTATTCCCTCATCATCTTCATTGACGTAATAATCATCCCATGCCAACGCAGGGCGGGTATTGAAGATATTACCATGTTCATCCCTGTCCTCCATAACACCTAGGTACTCATGCTTCAGAATAACTCTAAACTGTGCTTGATATGTGTACTCTTTATTGGGCTGGTAGTTGGCATACTTGAATTGCCTACATATGAATTAATCATGGCATGTTCAATCCATTCATTAGAGGGAACTTTACCACGCTACCAGCCACTATACATCCATCATGGTCTGCCATGAAATAGTTCTGTGCATGACAACATGAATGTATCAGTTATAAATTTATATTTTTAAACTACATATGTTGCATTTGTATAGTATGAATATAATATAGTGTTGTGGCCAATTTAAGATGAAACCACCAAGACATAATGCAATTTAGTAGACAAGATTCTATACTATAACCCAATTGGCTAAGCAATATCAATCTTATTCTCATAATTACCATATTAGAGCAGCTGCACGGAATTAATAATTTCCAATACTCAATGTGCAAGATTCCATGCTAGATCTATAATTAATTACATAATACCGATAATAGTTATGTAGTAAAATAAGATAGGCTATAGCTTACCAATAATAGTTGCTAGTAAAATAAGGTAGCCTTGGTATGAAGAGCTTGAGCGTTCTGTAATCTGCTATGGAACGAGGCTTTCCTCCTTTGATCAAGTTGTTGATTCTCTATTGGTTAGGATTCTGCAGCAAACCAAGATTTAGCATTAATCTCTTGGCTACAAACTCAATCCGTAATGGATATTTCATGACATAATTTGCATAGAGTCAATGCTAGAAAAGTATGTAAGAACTAAAGAGATATCAAAAAGAAGGAAATGATTAAAACAGCAAGCAATGTATTATACTACTTCTTGGCTACAAAAACTTCTTAGACTACTTCTCAAACTTCAATTAGCACAGCAAGAAGATGGATTAGACATATTTTTAGCTGTTGGTGTTGGATATATTGCAACAATATAAGCAGCAGCAATGTTAGTTTGATCAATCAAGTTCCAGACTAACATTGATGCATACCTTTGCACAATTGTTTAAGAACACCAACACCCTTTTTATATTATAAGAAAAAATGACCTAGAATATTATTGCTACAGTACTACTATACGAGGTTAGATTGGAAGTTGGAACTTAGTGTTGAAAAATAAACATATTTCTTCCAGAGAGTATATGCAGCTGATCATTTTTTCAGCTGTGCTCTGATTAATGGCCTCTAATGCAGAGTGTATAAAAATGTCAAACATTTATCATCATCACATGATATACTTTTGTCGGTGATTTGAACGGCATCTCAAAACGTTATCTACTTTTGGTTAATTTCTAAAGTGTATACATATCCTAAAAAATTGTATCTAGAATGTAAAATTCCCGATTCTAGAGATAAATTGGCAAACACCACTATAAATATCTATACATGGGTTTATGATGTACATGGTCCCAATCTATCTTTTCATGCATATTATATATATATATATATATATATATATATATATATATATATATATATATATATATATATATATATGTGTGTGTGTGTGTGTGTGTGTGTGTGTGTGTGTGACCAATTTAGATATTTAGAGATATAATATCATTACAAGATTGAAATGTTTTTCTTCCATGGAGACGTATTTGACTCTTTATGAAGAGCATATAATATATACGAGCAAAACTTTCTTGTTGGAAAAAAGGCCACTGCACAAGTATCAATATAATTTTTTTTTGTTTGTGTGAAATGGATATGAAAAACGGTAGAGATGAACTAGATATTGAAATATAGACAACAATGTAGAATAAAAATAGTGTATATTTCAAATTAAACCAAATTTTAGTGTGGCCATGCCCTAGACAGTTTTTACTAGCTCGGCACTTGGTTGGTTTTCGGTTACTGGCTGATCACCACCAAGAAGGTTTTTCATTATATAGTACACTTAATTGTCCATTCCCTTGATTATCATTCACGACAACTAACACCTTTTAAGTTTTGTCGCGTCATTATAATCGTGACAAAAAAAACAAAACAAAACTACTATGTGTATCCATTTACCCTTTGTCGTTCATAAGAAATGTTGGCTTTTGATTATTTTCATACATGATTAAGGCCCTGTCGTTTAGAATGCAAGAATTTCATAAGAAATAGTTCAATTTGCGTGCATTGGAGTAATATTCAACAAATTGATGCCTAGTTTTGCCATACAAAATATCGTGAGTGAACACAAGGTAGGCTCAGGTCTTAAAACATTCATTAACAGATGTTGATACACACACCTCCCATTCACCGAGGTAGGCTCAGGTCTTAAATCAGTGCTAGTTGAATTACAAGCTACAACCAAATAGTATGTATATATAATTTCTCACTTTATGATGTCATCATGTTTTCCTAATCTAGTATGTGCACAGTGCTAGAATGCCAATCTGTTTTGAATCAAAAGTAGTAATCTATAGAGTATATGTGGTGATTCTATGGTCAATCATGATACATATCTTGGTGATTTCACTATTGTTGATTGATCATATATCTAGTATCATACCGAAATGCTACACCTTTGTATCCACAAGTGATAATTCAAATGGCCAGGTAGTGATTAGAGGTCAGCCTAAGTGGCTGGAGAATGATTGGGCACATGTAGCCGGTGACGACTTGACCATTAGCAAAGATAAGTTTACTCACCAACAAAATCCCTCAAATATGACATAAGAAAGTTGCAGATTGGTAAAAATCCCCGCAATTGAAGTTGCTCTGGTCATGGTCCAGAGCAGCCTGAAATAGATTGGCCAAATACCACTCAGATTAAGTAGCTAGTACCACAAACAAGGAATGGGGGAGAAAGAAGAATAAGAAGAAGAATATATGGGGAAAGTGCTTACCAGGTGAAGACTCGCATCCAGGTCTACGATGGCCACAGATCTAGGAGGAGACGAGCAAGACTCGTCATTGCAGGGGTTGTGGGTAGAGGAGAACACAGTTCTGGTTGGAGGTGCACAGAGACTGGATGGGGGCTGGATCGACCAAGCATGGATGGCGCTAGGGATTTGAGAGAGGAAGCAAGGATGGAGCTAGGGATTTGGGGGAGCAGAGTCTGGTCTCTTTGGGGAAGAAGTGCATAGAGGCTAGGGATTTAGGATATTTTATCCCATAGTTATTTTTATGGTTTTGCTTTACACATCAGGGAAAATACAACAGTAAGCACACCGTGTGGCACAGTAGAGTTTGGTGCACTGCATGCCAATTTTTCGGGTTCTAACAGCCCCCAACGCCGTATATGACCAAAGTATAAACCTGGCTGTTTATGCCGGTCAGAAAAATATTTTTTCTAGCGTTACTTCTATAACGGTCATAAAATATATTTTTCCTAACGGTTATTTCGTACCCTTCAAAAAAAAACAATTTTTCTGACGTTCTTGCAAGTCCTATCAAGAAAATATGAAGGCCTCACAGCCTTTTGCGGGCCCGTCAAGAAAAATTGTGACAGTAAGAGATTTTACGTTTTCTAGTAGTGAGATAAGTAATTTTATACCATTTTTTGAAAAAATATGTATAGAAACACCTCTCAAACTTGATATTCTTTTTTATTCTGTGGATTCGGAAACGAAGATCCAAGAAGATTACGTGGGCCATGCCCATGATGCATTTTAACCACACGCCCGCTCCACTCACGCAGACAGCAAAGCGTGATACCTCACCAACCCCAGTACCCTTAATTCAGCCACCTCCAGCGCTGCATCCGGTCAAAGGAGCAGGAAGAAGACCACCCACCAACCCAGGACGCGCCCAGGCCCACATGGTAGGCCCATCCAGCCCAGCCCGTCACAGCGGATTTGGTGGCCCGTCTCCCGTTGCTGCTTGCGTTCGAGAGCATCGGAGAGGGCCAACGTCCGAGTTTTCCCGGGTTTTTGGATTTTTTGCGGGGGGTGTTCGCCCGGGCCCACGGTTTGGCACTCACGGACGTTAGAGCTAGGCAGGTAGCCTCCACGAACGTGTCGCTTCGTTGGCGCGTGCATGGCCGTCGTCATCCCTGAGAGGGAATCACTCTCATCAGCCATTCCTCGTACGTATCGTTGGGGGAGAGCAGCAGATTATCAAAGGGGGCGTTCAGTAGTAGCGGTGGTCGAGTATTATTGCACGCTGAACGGTGTGCTCTGGTTTGAACCCCACGTAGAAGATCCATCCATCCGAGATTGAAACTCCAACTCCACCCCATAACGGTCGTCCTGATTTAAACCGCACACCAGTATTTCTTGTAACATGATAATATAAGTCAATTATATCTTTACTGAGACTGAAAACGGATCGGATACGGTAGATATTATTTATTTTATGTCCTAACAAATATTATTTTTTTAGATTTAGAACCGAATACGGATACTGTTGAAATAATTGCAGTATGAGCATAATGAAACAATGACTTAATCCATATATAACTAAGCACACATTATCCATATTGCCAGGAATGTATGAGAACATCATGATTTCTATTGGAACAAGCTTGTAAGCAAATAAACTCATGATCCGATCACATATAAGCATGGCATCAAGTATGGACAATAAGCAGATTAAACAAAACAAAGATAAAGCTTATATTTGTTTTAACAGACTTGCTCTCGATTTAAGCAATCGATGGGTTGCTCCAAAGGAGCCTCCAACACCAATTTCAAAGAATATATCACAAAGTTATAGAAATCGATATTAGTGAGGATATATAATTTAGCAATCGTTCTACTGTGTTTAACACACTAGAACTCAACAATGGACTACAACTAGCTATCAACAAACAGGACAACACCAAGATAGGATTAAGCCGATTTGTTAGATTACTAACAACTAAGTTTCAGCTTTTAGATCAGATACACAATGCGAATCAAGCCTCTGAACAGAAACTAAATCCAGGATAGCATGTCACTTATACAGTAGCAGTAAAACCAAGTTGACAATCTAGACAAAAGAACTAAACAGAGGTGAATTACATAGAAAAGTCACTAATAAACAGATTAATATTGCCTCAGTTCACTTAATCATCATTGAGCAACAGAAGGGACCAAAATCAGTGCCTCCAGATCAAGAAATCTGACCTCTAGCTCGATGGCTAGTCCTCAAATTTCTTAATCGGCTCATCGAATCAACACCAACAGAGGGAGTAGAGTATCTTACACACGGATCCGAGCCGACGAAGCCGAGGCAAAGCGCGAGCAGGTCGCTGTCCCAGAAACCAAATTTCCAGGCTACACACGCAGCCACTGGAATGAGATTCGGGGATACGATGCCGACACTTCTACAACGAACAGAGTTGAAGTAGAAGCCCGAGATGCAGAGGAAGAAGCGCAAGATCACAGAGTCCACCCCGTGGCCACCGGGTACCACTTCGATGAAGCCAAACACAGCACCACCACCAGGCAGCACCACCAGCACCTCCACTGGCCGGGAAATCGACCGGAGCACAGGCGCAAAACACCCAAAGCACCAGATGGTGGAACTCAGTAGAGGAACCAGGAAAACCAGAGAAAAGTATATCTCAACTTGAGAGAGAGATGCTTCCCTTATAGCCAGCTGGAGCAACGGGATCCCGCACAAGCCGGAGCTCGATCCACATCTCCCCACAAGACGAGCCATCTCTCCTCAAGTCGCCCCACGCCGCCAGAGCAAGTTCCAGACGAGGAAACCTCGTGAGCACCCGACCCTGTGCACCGGGAGCAACTCTCCTTTTGTTCTCACGCAGGGAGGGCCGCCATTTCGCCCGTGCAAAAGCCCAACAATCCCCACCCTTTTGCCTCAATCGACAATGATAATGACACTGTGAAATCTCGTTTAATATATCATTGCTCAACATAGGTACCGTAAAGGTTTGAACCAATGTTTAGCTACAAGAAATCCAACCCGACATGCATAAAGGAGGACTACGCCTTGATCCGAGCCTTGATGTGAGGGCATTCATTCAGATAGCACGCAAGATTAGGTCGCAAATCTGCACCTCTAGCGGGCAGACATTACTGGCCATGTCCTTGTATCCATTCATGAGCTCTCTAGAGAGTATACCCTAAACTCTCACTTGATCGCGACCACACGATCAGCTCACATAGGTTCGTTCTTCAAGGGAACTCAGAGGACAATTCCCTAGCCTTACATAAGGCTCGAACTCATTGAGAGGTTTTCACCTCATCCCGCCTTTACAGAATCAAGATCTGCAATGAATGGGGCTTTATTAGGTGTGCTTTACAAGACCACACGCCTTAGTTGTCCCAGAGCCGATTCAAGGATCGCCGTCACCAGATGGGTTACCACCGTTGGTTACCACTAGCAGGTATAAGCCCCATTCCTCTAGATGTCGCTCGATAGTCGCCCTAGGTAGACCCTTTGTAAAAGGATCACTAGGTTACTACCAGATCGAGTGTATTCTACGACAATAACACCTGCTCTCTTGCATGCCTAATGCACTTAAGTCTCCTCTTAATATGCCTCGAGGACTTCATATTGTCCTTTCTATTCTTAACCTTGACTATCACAACCGTTATCGCAATATATTAGGACAGCTGGAATCGGCTTTTCCAGCACTGGTAGGTCAGAAAGAAGCTCCTTGAGCCATTCTGCCTCCACAGCTGCTGAATCTAGAGCAACTAGTTCAGCCTCCATGGTTGAGCGTGTGATGACAAATGCTTTGTGACTTCCATGACACGGCCCCACCTGCTATAGTGAAGACATATCCACTAGTAGCCTTCATCTCATCCGAGTCACTTATCCAGTTAGAATCACTGAATCTTTCTAGGACAGCCGGATGGCCACAGTAATGGATTCCAAGCTTCATGGTACCCTTAAGATACCTAAGTACCCTATGTAGTGCTACCCAGTGATTATCTCCCGGATTAGCCGTGTAACGGCTTAATCTGCATACTGCATATGAGATATCAGGTCTAGTAGCACTACAGAGATACATCAAGGATCCAATTACTTGTGAATACAGTGTTGATTAACACCTTCACCAAGGTGTTTGCAAAGCCTCATATTCGGATCATAGGCGTGGAGGCGGTGTTTAGAATCCATATGCCCAAGCGGTTAGATCTTCTCCACATAATGGGATCGCGAGAGCGTGATCCCATTCTCGACCTTGATAAGCTTGATGTTAAGAATAACATATGCTTCTCCTAGATCCTTCATATCAAAGTTTGAGGAGAGAAATTCTTTCGTCTCATTGATAACATCTAAGTCGGTCCCAAATGAGAATATGTCATCTACGTAAAGACATAGAATGACACCTCGCCCCTCTAAACCGATAATACACGATCTATCCGCTTGTTCACACAAAACCCAACAGATGTCAATGTGTTATCAAATTTCTCATGCCATCATTGGGGGCTTGCTTAAGACCATACAAAGACTTAATCAGCGACAAACCTTATTCTCTCGTCCCTTTACCATTAATCCATCTCGTCACTGCATATATATCTCCTCATCCAGCTCTCCATTAAGAAAAGCGGTCTTTACGCCCATTTGATGGACTAGGAGATTACATGCCGCAGCCCATCGCTATAAGCACACCGGATAGTAGGTAATCCGCCATGGGAATAGGTATCAAAGTAGTCTTCACCCTCTTTCTAAGTGAAACCCTTAGCCACTAAGCGGCCTTGTACTTTTCAATAGTACCATCAGGTCTCCTCTTCTTCTTGAATATCCATTTGCAACCCACTGGTTTGCATCCACTTGGTAGATCGACGACTTCCCACGCCCGTTAGTGATGATAGAATCTATCTCACCATTTAACCGCTTCCCTCCAAAGATTCTCGCATCGAGATGCTAATGCCTCGAGAGGGTTCGTGGCTCATCATCTACAAGATAAGTGGCAAAATCATCACCAAATGACTTTTCGGTCCTCGCCTCTTACTCCTCCTCAACTCCAAGTCGAGTGGGCTCGCCACTTCAGAGAGATAGAGTAGTGCTCACTCGAGCTATCCGATGTGATTATCTCATTAGATCTCATAGGAAATATAGACTCAAAGAATATCGCATCACGAGACTCCATAAGGTCATTTCTGGCGACTTCGCTTCGTCTCGGATTTGACCACTAGAAATCTATACTGTCAGGTTGTTAGCAAGATATCCTAGAAAGACACATCACAGCCTTAGGTCCTAGTTTCCTCTTCTTGATGACGGCAGTCGACCTTAGCGAGGCAGCCCCACGCATTTAAGATGGGACATATTCGCTTTCTCCTTCCATCCTTCATAGGAGTTACCTCGCCATGCAGGCGCCACCCTATTTAGGACATAGTTAATCGTGAGAACTGCTCCCCCACCATCGGACCGACATACCGAACTTTGTAACAAGGAGTTAACCAAGTCACATAATGTTCTGGTTCTTTTCGTTCCGCTACCCCATTAGATTGGGGAGAATAGGAGGTGTGGTTTCATGAATGATACCACTTTCTTCACAGTAGGGCTAAGTCCTTAGAGATGTATTCACCTCCCTATCGGACCTTAGCCGCTTTTATTGTCTTTTCTAGTTGGTTTTCCACTTCACTTTATAGATTTTAAAGAAATCTAGTGCTTCATCTTTACTTTTAAGCAAGTATACATAACAAGATTCTAGTACTATCATCTATGAGAGTAAAGAAATAGCGCTTGCCACCTTTAGTATAAATGCCATTCATCTCACAAAGATCGAATGGACTAGCTCTAGTGGAGAGGTGCTCGCCTTCTAATCGAAAGTGAAATGGTTTTCGGGTTGCTTAGCTTGCACACACACTTCACACTTAGAACCCTTCTCATAGTTATATTCTCGAATTAAGTTCATTTTGCTCAACCGCATAATAGCCTCAAAATTCAAATGACATAAACGAGAATGCCATACATCATGAGTTTTATTACAAACCACATTGAAAATGGAAATATTATTCTGACACAAGACAGAGAGACTAAACATGCCATCTCTATCATACCCCTTGCCAACAAAGGCACCATACTTGGTCAAAATGACCTTATTAGACTCGAACACTAATCTGACGCCCTGTCTACACAAGGCAGACCCACTGATCAAGTTACGCCGCATCGTGGGCACGTACAGCACGTCGCGAAGAACTAGCGTCTTGCCTGAGGTAAGCTTCAGGCAGACCTGGCCAATCCCTCGTATCTGTGCTGCTGCTCCGTTGCCCATCAAGACGGATCCACAATCTTGACCCTGAAATGAAGTGAAAGAGGTTCACTGCCACAGACTATATGACGCGTTGCACCAGACGATCCACCAATCAAATGATGAATCACCATAAAGGCTCTAGGTACATACCCATCGGTGGAGCCGAGGGCGCCATCGCAACGCGGCGCCTTACTTACCGCCTCACGACCTGGTGCCGTCCTTGTTTTACGGTCGCGGCATCTCCGGCAAGCAGTTCGACGATGCCACAAACGAAAGGCATCAAATCCTCCTTCTCTTCATGTTCTTTCCTTTGCGCCACCGTTCGGGCTTCTTTTTTCTTTCCACCACCGGCGTTGAAGGTTTTGGTGTCAACCAAGTGAGCTCGACTGGGACGGAGTGCTTGCCTCCACTAGCACGGGCTCGCCTCGACATTTATAGTCACAAGTTCGGGAACGATCAGCGCCTTTATGTGTCGACGAGCGGTCACAAAGTCACGCCACGAGGCGGCAAGCTTAGCCAAGATCACATTAACTCAAAGCTCTCGGCAAGAGATACCATATCGTTCAGTCCCTAACGTGGAGTCAAGCTCTGAACCTACTCCATAATAGACCGATTCTCTCGCCATCTTATAATTCGTAGTTCTCGACTATAAAGCTCTCATTCCGTTGTCCCTTCAAAGGAACTTTTGTTCTAGGTCATCCCACACCTCCTTCGCCGCCTTGTAGTTTGAGTAAATGTCAAAAGCCTATTTGAGACTACGGCCAACAATCGTGCTAGGGCAACGGATTCGCTTCTCCCCGCCTATTCTCCTCATCGAAAGGGAATAGGGGCAAGGAGGATCGACGATCACCCAAAAGACCTTGAGGTCTATCAACCATAGCCTAGCACGTGCTCGCCAAGCGTTAAAGTCGAGCCGCCAAAGATCTCGTGCTTGACTACATCACTACTACCGGAGGCCATTACACAAATTTGGTTTCTGGATTGTTGAAATAATTGCAGTATGAGCATAATGAAACAATGACTTAATCCATATATAACTAAGCACACATTATCCATATTGCCAGGAATATATGAGAACATCATGATTTCTATTGGAACAAGCTTGTAAGCAAATAAACTCATGATCTGATCACATATAAGCATGGCATCAAGTATGGACAATAAGCAGATTAAACAAAACAGCATAAAGCTCATATTTGTTTTAACAGACTTGCTCTCAGATTTAAGCAACTGATGGGTTGCTCCAAAGGAGCCCTCCAACACCAATTTCAGCAATATATCACAGGTTATAGAAATCTGATATTAGTGAGGATATATAATTTAGCACCGTTCTACAGGTTTAACACACTAGAACTCAACAATGGACTACAACTAGCTACTGAACAGCAGGACAACACCAGTATTGGATTAAGCCAGATTTGTTAGATTACTAACAACTAAGTTTCAGTTTTAGATCAGGATACACAATGCGAATCAAGCCTCTGAACAGAAACTAAATCCAGGATAGCATGTCACTTATACAGTAGCAGTAAAACCAAGTTGACAATCTAGACAAAAGAACTAAACAGTACTGAATTACATAGAAAAGTCACTAATAAACAGATTAATATTGCCTCAGTTCACTTAATCATCATTGAGCAACAGAAGGGACCAAAATCAGTGCCTCCAGATCAAGAAATACAGCCTCTAGCTCGATGGCTAGTCCCTCAAATTTCTTAATCGGTTCAATCGAATCAACACCAACAGAGGGAGTAGAGTATCCTTACACACGGATCCGAGCCGACGGCCGAGGCAAAGCGCGAAAGGTGTCATTGTCCAGAAACTAAATTTCCGTGCTACACACGCAGCCCATCGGAATGAGATTCGGGATACGATGCCGACACTTCTACAACGAACAGAGTTGAAGTAGAAGCCCGAGATGCAGAGGAAGAAGCGCAAGATCACAGAGTCCACCCCGTGGCCACCGGGTACCACTTCGATGAAGCCAAACATAGCACCACCACCGTGCAAAGACCACCAAAGACCTCCATCGTCGGAAATCGACCGAGCACAAAGAAAACACCCAAAGCACCAGATGGTGGAACTCAGTAGAGGAACCAGGAAAACCAGAGAAAAGTATATCTCAACTTGAGAGAGAGATGCTTCCCTTATAGCTAGCTCGAGCAACGGGATCCCGCACAAGCCGGAGCTCGATCCACATCTCCCTACAAGACGAGCCATCTCTCCTCAAGTCGCCCACGCCGCTAGAGCAAGTTCCAGACGAGGAAACCTCGTGAGCACCTCGACCCAGTGCAAATGGGAGCAACTCTCTCCTTTTGTTCTCACGTGGTGGGAGTGGGCCGGCCATTTCGGCCCAGGCAAAAGCCCAACAGATACAAATCTGGATTATTTAGAATACGAATACAGATGAATACATGATGGATTCGGATCAGAAAAGAGTAAAGATATACAAATAATACACTCATACATGGAGTAATAAGAGATGAATCAAACCGTACGAGTACATGATCCTAATAGTAAGTTATATATCAACCAAAGCCAATAGACATCATAGCAAGAATATGCTAATTGAGGATCAACAAAACCAACTAATTATCAAGATAAATGGACTACCATGGAAAACATGTAGGAGCTTTCACCCCAAGCTACCTAGGCCACTTCTGCGAACCATAACAAAGAATGGGCGGTCATAGAGAACATGTGATGAACGACCTATGCCGATATAGTTACCGGATATCCGAATAAAAAAAAAACGATATTCAGATTCTGTCTTGTATTTATTAGGTATTAACTACTCTTAATCTGATCTGAATCCATATTCAAATATACGGATCCGGTCAAATAGTCAAACCTATTCTCGAATCCGGCCAGATCTGACCTGAATCGGACATGTTTTCACTCCTAATCTGGCTCCCTCACACCTTACACGATGAAACTTTCTTTTTTTCAAAGGTGCACGTGAAAACGCTTACAAATCCATGATCACTGAATCGCTGACCACGCTAAAAAGGCCGAGGAACCAACCAGGAAGGAGAACAATAAACGGCACGCTTAGAAGTCCGAAGCCCGCCATGACAGCCTCATCATCCACAAGCAGAGTCAGCAGTCAGCAGAGCAGCGGTTCATTCCGGGTCGACCCGCTCCGCACCGATCCGAACCCAGCCTCCATCACCAACTTCCCGATTCACTCCGCCCACCCACCCCCCACGGGTACGCAGTGCAGTCTCCCCGCCTATTTAACTCCGCCCCCACCCCCGCCTCCTGCCCTCCCTCCCTCCCAAAACCTCTTCCTCGAACCACGCGCCTACATCCCCCAGTAACCACCGCCTCGGAGTTTGCCAGGCCGAGAAGCAGCCACGAACGATGGGAGAGGAGAAGAAGGAGAAGGCCAGCAAGGACGGCGGCGAGAAAAAGGAGAAGCCCAGCAAGGACGGCGGAGACAAGAAGGAGGAGGCGGCTGCGCCGCAGCCCATCGTCCTCAAGGTCGACTTGCATTGCGCCGGCTGTGCCAGCAAGGTCAAGCGGGCCATCAAGCACGCCCCTGGTTCGTACGCTAGATCAGTTCCACCTTTCGGCTCCGCGACGCTGTTTGTTTGTTTGTTTGTTCTGACCGTTTGAGGTGTGCTGTGGCGTGGGCGCAGGGGTGGAGTCGGTGGCGACGGACACGGCGGCGAACAAGGTCGTCGTGACCGGCGCGGCGGACGCGGAGGAGCTCAAAGAGCGCATCGAGGCCCGGGCCAAGAAGCCTGTGCAGATCGTCTCCGCCGGCTCCGGGTCGCCCAAGAAGGACAAGGACAAGGAGAAGGAGAAGAAGGCCGATAGCGGCGAGAAGAAGCCGGAGAAGGGCGGAGGCGGCAAGAAGGCGGACGCCGCCGACAAGCCCAAGGAACACAAAGAGGTTGGTGGCTCGCCGACTATAAATTCAACTGCCCCGGTCATGAGTGATAGTACATGCAAATGGTCTAAAATTCTTTTCGTATTTCTTTCCTTTTGTCGTGGATTCCATCAGGAGACGGTGACGCTCAAGATCCGGCTGCACTGCGACGGCTGCATCGACCGCATCAAGCGCCGCATATACAAGATCAAAGGTGAGGTTTTTTTTCGGCGGATTCTCCACTTGGAATCAGGAATCGGTAAACAAAGTTCTGAACTTTTAGTAGCCAGAATTGACCCTTTCTTCTTCTGATTCCAGGGGTGAAGGATGTGGCGGTGGATGCCGCCAAGGACCTGGTGAAGGTGACCGGCACCATGGACGCCGCCGCCCTGCCGGGCTACCTCAAGGACAAGCTCAGTCGGGACGTGGAGGTCGTCGCGCCCGGCAAGAAGGACGGCGGCGGCGGTGACAAGAAGGACGGCGCCAAGAAGGACGAAGGCAAGAAGGACAAGGGTGCCGGTGACGGCAGCGGCGAGGAGAAGGGCAAGGACAACTCCGCGGCCGCCTCCGCGGCCGTGGCGCCGATGCCCCTGGCCAACGCGGGCATGTACCAGATGCCGCCGCCGTATGGGTTCACACCCTACGCCCCGGCCCCCGGCGGCTATTACGGCGGGGCGCCGCCGCCCAACCCCGCCTTCTATCCCAACGCCGGCGCCCACTACCCGGCACCCTACCCGTACCCCGCCCACGCGCCCCAGATGTTCAGCGACGAGAATCCCAACGCCTGCTCCGTCATGTGAACTCGCTCGCAGCTCGCGTCGCGCGCCATGCCGCGCCGCGCACCGGCCGGCCATAGCCGTTCCTCCGCCCGCTGTATCAAACCAGAAAACTACGGCTTGGGTTTAGCGGTTTAGTTCATCGTTAGCTACTAAGTTTAGTGCCCCGAGAGATTAGTAGACGTGTAAAAAACAGCAGCGACGCCATAATGCAGTGAAATGTAACGATCCACGAACGATCCATCCGATAAATTTTGTCCAATTATTATTAATCACTATTATCGTATTGCTAATGGTGCTTAATTGACAGTTGAATTGGTGATGCGTTGCCGTCGCCTGTGACGTCAGCGACGTTGATCGACGGCCCGCCTTTCCCGTCTTCAGGAGGGTTCGAGAGGTTGCTTCGCTTTGGCCGCGCACCGGCGTGATTAAGTTGCAGTAAATGTGGACATTTTGTTTTTTTATCTCGATGATGTGGTAATTAGTGTGTTGTCTTGGGGTTAACGGGGTAATTAAGCTTATCTTTAACCTTTGTAGGCGATTTCTTAAGTTGATGGCGTTCTCTATGTGCTGGTTTTGCGGCTGCGAGTATACGAAACCAACTTGTGTTCAGAAACTTCCGAAGCGGATAGTTAAATGGCGGAAAGGCCTATGCCTGTGCGTGCATACCTGTGGACAGCAATGGCGTCCTCAAGGTTTATCTTGTTTGATCTTTCTTTTCCCTGATCTCTTGTCCAGCTTCTATCTTGCTAGTTATAACGTTGGCTCGTCTGAACGAGGATAAGGCCAAGCACAATAATAAAATCAGTAATTTACTTTATCTCTTATCTATATTATCTTGAGTTAACATTAAAACCAATTTATACATAGCTATCTCTAAAGATTAACTTTAAATGCTATGTATTAACTATCTCTTCTCTTTATATATAACTAATCTAGTTATACTCACGTGCAATACTTACTATTAAATAAGAGTCATTTCTCTTCTCGCATCTTTTCTCATTCTTCCACATAAAACAAGACTGACGTAGACATACTAAAAATAAACTGAGATGATCTATTATACATACCCTTATCATTTTTGCATGGGCACTTCTGTGTTGTCGAACGGTCCCTCGTAAGATTGATCGCTGCTGTGGATTTTTTTCCTCGATTTACGTGATATTAATTGAACTGTTTCCTACGCAATTTTTGTAAAATTTATGCCGCTCCATACAATGTCTTAGAAAGTAATCTATTTAGGCCATTCCTAGTTGCAAGTTTTATTTCACAGTTTTCAAGAGTGTCACATCATCTAAAGAGGTTTTAGTTGATAAATGAAACAAGGTCTCCCAATGCACAGTTTCATTTCGTAGTTTCATACGCTAGCCATAACATTTAATTGTTGTATGGTGTTGTGATCAAATGCTACATTTGATACATTTTTATTCGGTTTCAGTGCGTAGGAATAGTGGTATGAAACGATGCACTCTCAGTGTAGTTTCATTCGGTTTCTAATGTGCTGGAAACGGTGTGCACCCGGTTTCAATCAGATGACACTTGTCTTTTCTCTCTACTCGTAATTTCTTTGCCATGTCACTATTTTTGCTGATGTATCATCTCATTAAATGATAATGAAATTCTCACTGTGACTGGCCTTATCGATGAATTTCAATCTCAACCATTTGTATCCAATAATTGTAGGCTTAAAAGATCTGGGATTTTTGTATCGAAAACTTTGTTTCTATGCAACAAGAATCGATACTAGTTCGAATAGCAGCAACCAGATGATTAGCTCCGTGGTGGGGGAGGATAAAAGCAGGTAGCCCCACATCTGCTATCCAAATCACTTCGACCGGACAGAGACTTTTTTTTTAGTTATCTTATGCGTAAATATTGAATGTGTTTCATATTTCAATGTAAAATTGATATGATATTCTCTGTATAACTCTAATAAATATCTATTTTTACGCCATACTCCTCTCTATATATAACCCTAATAAATATCTATCTTTATCTCCACTCTCTGCATATATATATATATACACGCATATTAAATATAGTACTCAATAATAATACTCCCTCCGTTCTGTTTTATAGGGCATATAAAAATTTTGCCGGTGTTTCATTTTATAGGACATCTTGTAACTTTTGTTGCTTTCATTCCAAGAGTACCCTTCTGTTAATGCCTACACGCCGCGCGAGGAAGAAGGCATGCAGCCCTGCATGCATGCGCGAGGAAGAAGGAATGCAGCATTTAACGTCATTAGCCTTAATTACCGCCAATTAATTAGGGATAAATCTGGAAAACTAATAAACCACTCCACTTTTCTTGGTCTTTGCAAAATACTCTATGCGCCTAACAAAACAGAACGGAGGGAGTAATTAAAGATAGTCTAGTAATTTTTAATGTTATTTTGGAAATACAATTTATAAACTTGACCGGAGGAAGCATATAACCACCATGGGATCATCAATGGCGCAATCAACGTCCTCGAGGCGTACCACGATACTCAACACGTCGCCGTAGGCCCGTAGCAAACACCGCCTCGCCCTCGATCTCATCCAAAAATGAAAGAAAAAACCATGGCCGATGATGCATCATCATTGCGCTGACACATCGTCTACGGTGGTGCGAATCATTTCGTCGCCTAACCCCGCCCTTGCGCGCTTGACAGGCCGTACGTGGCATCCCTGGCGTCCCACCTGTCGTCATCGCGCGTGCCGGACGGAAGCCGGCCGAGCCGGTGAGCTTTTCGTGCGTTACAGTGATCAGGTGAGCTGGAGTGCTGGACGGACACATGGGAAGGCCAATGTTGATTATTTATCTTTTTTTCTTACTTCAAATTTATACCATTTATATTAAATGGTGATATATGCAAACATTGTTTCAATTAGAGATCGAAGTATTAGACATCTTCGCCAGAGAGGCAAGCCGTGTCTTTTGTTTTTCAAACTTGTTAGGTCGTCGAGGGCTGTCATGTTCTTCGATGTTTTTCTGTGTGTCCTGATTCCGTCCGAACTGGCCGTCACGGCTTTGTGTCTGTCGGTATTCGTATTGCGTACTCGATTGCCAACGTTTCAAGGAAATCAATTGGAGGAGCGTTTTGGCAAAGCAGGTGGCCTGCGCAAGGTGCGATAACAAAATGAGCAATCGTCCGTCGATAAGGAATCCAACTGAGATCGCCGCCACTGCGGTATGCCTACGAGGCTGGCGTACCACTTCCTTGTCTTTTTCCACCCTGGTGGCCTAGTTTAGGGTGCGTTTGGTTGGGTGTATGAGGGTGAATCGAACCGTTTCGTACAGGATTTGGTTCTGTCTTTACGTTTGGTTGGTTGAATGGAACCATTTAATACAGGATATGATGGTACAGATTCTTGAAATATTCCAAAAAGATGCTGCACCATCCTGTACGGGTAATTTGGCCGAACCAATCGATCCAGAACAGAATCGTTCACTTGCACCATTCCTCAAACCAACCTCATCCTTTAATCCAATCTCATTTCTTCAACCAAACATCATCTCATACCATCCTGTATCATTTCATCCAAGCAATCAAACAAAATCTTGTATCATTTATTCAGACAACCAAACACTTTCCCTATACTATCTCATTCAGGATCATCTCATCCATCTTGTACCATCCTATACCATTCATCCTCGTACACCCAACCAAACACACCCTTAATTGTGGAGCTTTTTTTTACAATGGATTAAAGTCAATATAAACCGTCCATTCTTTTGAATCTAATGGTTGAAATCAATTTAGATCTAGTTATACTACCACCTGTAGTATTTATATTAAAATTCAGAGATAGGTAAAAGAGTAAAAAAATCCGTTATACTATTTATCCTCTATGGTAAAATATGTTCTGTGATCCTGATGAATGGCGGATGAATGAATAAGAATTCGGTGAATCCAAAGCTGTGAACGAATTAGAAAAAATCTAAAATACCCTTGAGGAATGAATAGTTAGATTTGATTTCTATTACCACTACTTACTACATATATTATTCACTATAAAATTTCTTTCAACATTGCCGTCGGTTAGTCACCTAGGTAATATAAGGTTGCGCTCAAAACACAGGTATTTTTTATATATGTGAAAATCGAATCGTTTTTTTATAAACCTCTGCGAAAATTACATATTTCAAACGTAAACATGGGTATTTTTTATACATGTGAAAATCGAATCGCTTCCTACAAATCTCTGCGAAATTCCTATGTTTCAAACGGGCCTTAGATACCAAGGGAGGTCAATGCAATTCGCTGCCGACCTTAGCGCCAGCCTCTTAACTTTGGCAACGTACGGACGTAGAATAGGGTTTTCGGTAACCCTGACTACGTAAGTACTTGCAGTAGTTCCTCCATCAACGAGACCTCGATGATGTCCATATACAGAGTGTTCCAAAACGAGTGAGATTATGAAGGACAAGCAGAAGAAGCCGAACGCAAGCACCAACCGCGAAGGACCGTTAGGCTACTGAATGTGCGTGACAGCGTCGGTCTCCCAGTACCAGTACTTAGCTTTGGAGGTGTCGGTGCGTACGCACATTGCTGTACGACGAGATGATTTATATTGATTTCTAGTGGTACCAAACAATGGCGATTAATTGAAGCTTTGACAAAAGAGAGAGAGAGAGAGAGAGAGGGGGGGACAATTGAGCTCTCACACCGGTTTCCTCCTGGAGTGAAGGACATCACAAACAGGAGCCGTTTGATTGCATTGCAAGCTCCACAGTTTGTATCGCGAATTAGCGTTTCCTCCACATATTTTCCCACCGTGGTCAATCCAGACAGTCGATTTGCCAACGTAGACGACCTTGCGGAGCTGGATTTATGTAAGATTCGTGCAGATAATAAGATCGGTTATGCGGAGCTGGATGATGGAGCCATGGAAACTCCCGCCAAAAGAGGTAGAAAGACAGCAACCCTTTACGCAAAGACTCATCTGCTCCTCTTTTCCTTTTCGTCCTCTGCCCTGCCCGCGCCAATATTCGCTCTCTTTTCCCCCACGCTTTCCTCTACTCTTTTCCCTTTGCACCGCTATTCATTCCTCTCCCATCATGAAAGCATGGGGATCCCTACACTGACTAGGGAATCTACCAAACAGGACAGGAGGGAAGCAGACAACACGACTTCCATCCTCTCTCATCCGCCGGTGACTCTCGGTTGCTCATGCAGTTCGGCGGTACTGGCGTACTACTGCCCATTTCATCACCTTTCGACATGCTTCCTCTTCTTTAGTCCTCGCCACTTCAAGGAAACCTCCAGCCCACATGAGCTGGGAGGATTGGGACAAGCAGATCAGCCTTTCCCATTCCTTCTTTCTAGTGGCTTGGTCTGCAGAATTGTGCCCCTGCCGATGATGATGTGAGGATGCCTGTGATCGCTGGGGCTGCCAGCCTTGCCAGACATTCTCCTCTGAACCGTCCCTTTGCCCCGTTCTGATGCAGGGTTTGGCCCGTGCTTTCGATTCAAGCCATGGCCGAACGCTAACTACAGCAATTTTTTTAGTGAGGAGTGACGGCCGCTTGGCCGGAGAGCCGGTGCTTCGGACTCGCGTGGCCATCGCATCGCCTGCACCTGTGCAGGTAGGGCGCGGTGCTAACGTTGCCATGCCTTTTCCTAATTGCAAGCGTCAGATCGAGTATCTATACTCATTAATTATCTAATATCTGACAGTGTAGCACTTGGCTTTAGCTGGTGTTGCAGCTGTTCTGGTATAGTAGCATTTGTTGTAGCGATTAATTAATCCTACATGTTGTTGTTGGCGTTGTTGTTTATCGATTGGATTTCGGACAGGGCAGGGCCAAAAAACCACTGCTCAAATCACATGAGTTTTATTTCTACTGGATGACAATTTCATAGACGAGTTTTGTATTATATTACTAACAAGAGGTGCTTTTCAATCCAAGTAGTTTCCTATCCCGTTGCATTGAAACACTAGCCATACGCCCATACCCATGCATTTGCAAAGGAATCAAGTATACTTCTTCAGGAAAGATTCTAGAGAATTTTCTTTCTGTTTTTTGTAAAGAAAAATCGATGCGTTGTTTCAGAAGAATCCCATGCCTATGTTAGGCCATCATTGCCAGAGAAGCCTTTTTCCCCCAACATTTCCATGATGAAAACGAGATCCTGGATCTACCCTTAATTTGTGGGTGGAGTGAGTACGGACAAGCTCTAACAATGGCGAATAATATCAAACAGTTACAGTACTACGACACTAAATTTGTCGTCAAAGTGCTAATTGATGAAAGCTTTTGCCTGAGCTGCTCATCAGCATCCGGTACACATGGCTCATACCCTCGTTTCTTGCAATCATGAGATTTTCCCTTCACACGACCGAATTAAACGAATCAAATGTATAGTGCCGTTGTTCAATGGGATCGAGCTGAAGAGTTGTCTACGGATCACTCTCCAACAAAAGCTATCTCTTCAACTTGAATGCATTGTACTCCGGCTAAATGCGTTGAAAAAGGTATACTCCAATTATAATTAAGTACTAACGAATGGCTTTCTGTACGAACACTGTCCAACAATAACAAAGTCGAACGCTGACAAACTGCGACGTACGCAGGAAAAATACTACCAGTACTACAGCACCCAAGATGTTGATCAGAGGAAATCAAGATATTAATTTGGTCAGGTACAACTGAACTCGCGCGGCCGTCTGGTCATATTTCTCCTCCGTCGATAGCTAGACGCCTACCAGACAGGCACTTGGCAATTGGCATCCTTTCACGGAGATAGGGACGACAAGAGAACGAACAAAAGCAACACCAACACCTGGACCGCCCTCGCAGGAAACCAACAAAAGCAAAGTATCCCTTATACGGTACACTCAATTTAATATAAAACAACACGGTAGGTTAAATTAGTATTTATTTATTTATTCATATTTTCTTCTATTGCAGAGTATTAAAAATATTTTTAACAAATCAATGATTACATTTGATTTCTATACCCTACGTACACTAGTAGGATGATACGCTACAGAATTTGTCACAGCCGTGCAAGCCACGGAGACGTGCGCGGCGTCTTTTACCTCGCTTAATTGCTCCTGGCACTAGCGAGCGATAAATCGAGCGGAGTACGTACTACGTACTGCAGCCAGTGCGTGCGTTGCGGCGTCGCGTTCGATCGGCGACGCTGACGCGCACGGGGCACGTACGCTAGCTTATCCGATCACCCTACGCGCGCGAACTTTAGTTGTGTACGCCCAGAAGAAAGGGCGAGGACGAGGAGCCGGCCGGCCGGTGCGCCGTCGCGTCGGGCTATGCTAGCTGGTGGACGGCGACTGCCTGCTAGCGACATGAACCGCTCTCGGGAGCTCGAGCTTGCTGAAGCTGAGCTATATGTACGCGCAACTAATGGCCGGCCGTTTTCCTTGTTTCTTTTCTCGCTAGAGCTAATTAGCTGCTTTCGATCGATGTTCCGCGGATCTCTCTATATTGTAGACCTGTTTCGCTGGAGCTAAATAGGTCTATATATCACAAGTCACAACCCACAGGCGATGTACGTAGTAGCTGGTAAAAGATCTCTCCTTTGCACTCTGCAGGAATCAGGATCTCTCTATGTTGCGTAATAGTGGGCACAGACGAGCAAATCAAATCATGGAATCAAGGTTGTCAATGGGCCATGCCTATCATGTTTAACTATGACTAGTCCCAATGCTTGTGTTTTGCTAAGGATAAAACTAATAACCCTCCGGTCACGAATAATCGTCGTTTTGGATATTGATATAGTTTTTAAAATACAGATTTAACCACTAATTTTTATTATAATAAATTTATAATATAATGAATTAAAGTACCTTTTGAGACTAATCTACACATATAATTTTTATATATCAAATTTAAATATTTAAAAAGATATTGATAGTCAAAGTTTTGAAATATATCCAAAATAATAACAATTTGAGATTACTCCTACACGTTAAGCTGTTTTTGCTGAGCGCTTAGTATGCGCCATGATGTCGGCTAGGCCGTAGTGTCTTGTCGAGCTCCATTTTGATCCACACTGTGGCCCTACTGTCAAGGTTGGCCTACATCACATCATTGACATCGCTATTGTTGTTTATCGATCACAATACGGCGATCTCTTGGAGCTTAGTTTGACTTTCTTGGATTCGATCGTCCATGTACACTGATCTCTGGAACCTCCGTGTCATCAACGAATGGGACGTTTTCTGAACAACCGGCAGGAGCTCTGCCTAAGTATTGAAGAAAGGTACCAAAAATACAACATCAATCTGAGGGGAAAAAAAATAGGACAGCACTTGGAGAAGTAAATTAGCAGCATTTGGTCATTGGTGTGAAAGTGTTTCAACGAATGGGATGTAACCGGGACATTTTGGCTTCAACTTCCAAGTACACCCATACAGAAAGCAATGGAGTTCAACGACCAAACAACATGCACAGATGAACAATATGCATAAGTACATCCTTCATAGTTTTTTAGGTGGCTGAATTGAAACCTAATCACGCCATGAATCAAAAATCGACGCATATGCAGGCATGCATCCTTGAAGCATTGAGAATGATTCTGTTTGGAGCGTCAATTCCGGTCGCAAAATAACGTCCGACGGTCTCTAAGATGAAATTTAAATCCTCATTTATATTATAATACATTTATAAAACACAATAAAACTATAATATTATAAAAATATTGTCTGAGACAAATTTATAGGTATCATTTCACGTGCTTTATAGGATATATTGATACCCAAAGTTTAGAAAGTTTAACTTTCTATAACCTAACCTGACTTTTTAAATTTGACTTGAGAGAGTAATAGAAAGAATTCAGAATTCCAACAACGTCTAACGACATGTAAAATAGTTTGTCTCTAAGGATTCTAACTCTCCTAGAGACAGCACTAGAAGACAACATCTCCAGAAGTACATCTCTAAAATCATTCCTATAACTATTTAATATTATTTTTAATCACATTTTTCTCTCACACTCTTATCACTATTTGCATTGGTTTACGTGATCAAGTTGGCTCTTACATAAGAGACATCATATCCTCTTTCTCACCTTATCTCTTCTTCACGAGGATTTTACCGATATGACATAGCTAAGAGATAGCTAAAACGATATTATTGGAGATAATCTGCATTTTTTACGCTCTAGAGACGTCTGGACTTAAATTCCTTCCCCAAGAAAATGTCTGGTCCGGAGAATCAAAGCATGCACAGAAGAAAGTAGAAAAGCTCTAGAGATGTCTGGACTTGAATTCCTTCCCGTAGAAAATGTCTGGTCTGGAGAATCTAAGCATGCACAGAAGTACGTAGGAACTCCAAAAGTCTGAATTTAATCCAAGGGCGCTGCTGGCTTCGGCTCGTTTAATTGGTTGGGGCTCCATTCGCGCGTCTTTTTCTATTTTGGCAGGTCCGAGGCGGCCCCGCCGAGCCCGCAGAGTTGGAGACGTCACCGCAAGCTTTCGAGAAACCGTGCATGACTGATCAGGCGCACGCGCGGCAGGTGGATGGACGGTCGTGTTACGTTTTGCTGCCCGTTAGCCCGTTTGGACGGACGGGTCGCCGCCGCCCGCCGGTTTCGGACTGGTCTGGCGGCTACCGGCTGCTGCCACGAACGGTCGTACGTATAGACGGATGGGTGGGTGATCGTGCGAGTGACGCAGACATGCCATGGTCAGGGACAGGGATCCAAAATTCGCCGAATTTCGGTTTTCGGCCCTCCCGAGTTTGTATATACCGGCCGAATTCAAAGTTTTAAAAAATTTGATTTTGCTACAATAAATGCAGTAAGCACTAAACTTAATTTGTGGTATTATATTTCAAAAATCAATTCTTATTTCTGTTTTCTGTTTTGGATTTATCAGGCAATTCAAATATTTTTATAACTTTTTGAAATTTTGTTTTTCAAATTTATTTGATCTAAGGATTCTTATTTAAAATTTTCAGCTCAAAATATTTCTCCAGGAATTTATAAAAATTCTGACATTCAAAGTACTAGTTTTCAATTCTATCTGTTTTTGTATTTTTAAATATCTTAAATTAATTTATTAATTTCTGATATTTTTAATGTTGATGCATTTATTCCTGGGGAAGATAATATAAAATTTTAAAAAATTTAAACTTTTTGGTTTGCTCAATAAAATCTATCAATGTAGTAAGCAATAAAATCTATATTTCAAAAATCAAACAGAGAAAGAACATAAATGGCACTGTGCCTTCTACGAATTTTATAAATTCACTGGAGCGTGAACATGATTCCAAATTTTATGAGATATTAACCATTTCCTTGCCACCCTTATGTAAAATTTTTAAAAATTTAAGCCTTTTTATTGCTAAATTAAATGTATGTATTGATCATCGGTCTTTTAACAAGATAGTAGCACTGCTCGTATTTTTAAAATTCATGACACTTTATCATCATATGAAAATTTTATGAGAATATTATGGATGAGTCAGGACCATTCAGAAAAATTTTCAAAATTTTACAAGCTTGTTTGTTCTAATTTTCATTCGGATGAAACTTGCCGCTCAGCGCTTTACCAGGACAGTACCAATGTTTGAATTTTTATAAATTCCTCACATTTTATCATCATCTGAAATTTTTACAAAAATATCATAAATATGTTAGGAATCTCCATAAAAAATTTCAAAATGTTCTAACGTCCTTTGTACTATTTTTCATCCGGTTCAAACTTGCCGATCAACGCTTTACCAGGACAATACCAATCTTTGAATTTTTTAAAAATCCACAGAACTGATAATCACCTAAAAATTTTATGAGAACATCTCTAATGTGTCAGGAACCTACAGAAAAATTTTAAAATTTTTCAACATCGTTTGAACCAATTTTCAGTCAGTTCATTTTGACCGAAATTTCGGGTAATTTCGGGGTATTTTCGGCGAATTTCGGTGGAAATCAAACCGGATTTGAATTTTGAATCTCCTCCGGCCAAAATTACCGAATTTCGGCCGAAATTTCGGATTTCGGCCTGTCCCGAATTTTTTTGTCAAACGAAAAGGTGATCCCTGGTCAGGGGGAGCTCATGCACGCGACGTCTCTCCCCCTGGCACCGTGGATGGACGATGGCTAAGCTCAGGGGCAGGTTCACAGAATCGACGAAAGTCACTTAAAAATCGTGAAAATTAGATTTATTAAATCAGTATATTTGAAACCGCTCCGTAAAATGGTAGATGTTAAATTTAAATTCAAAAATTATAAAGAATTTATAAAAATATGTTAAAAATTTTGAAAATTTTTGTGTGAGGCCCTAAGATAATGCTAATGATGCTGACAGTGCCGCTGTCTTTTATATACTGTTATGTTTTTTATTTTTTAGGGCTAATAAATAAAGTCTAATATTTCTGCAAATTTTTGTGTGAGGTTTAGAGATAATATTATGGTCGACCACTTACTTTCGGCGGCTTAAGGTGGACGGCTAGCTGTCGACCCTACGTATAGTGGACGGCTTTGTCTCTAAGGTGGACGGTTTTGGCTGTCGAAATTACTGTTTTTCCCTGTAGTGTAATGATTTCATAGAATGTTTAGATGATGATCATATTTTTGTATTTTTTAAAAAAATTCTAACAGTACTATTATCTTTGTGTCTGCTCTTTTATTTTTTATTTTATAGGGGCGCTAAATGAAGTCTAATATTTCAGAAAATTTTAATACACGATCCTTCGGAACTCTTTATGAAACCATTAAAAGTTTAGAGCATGATCAAGCATGTAAAATTAAAAAAAAATCTAAAAGTGTTTCCATTCCTGTTCATTGATTGTTGTTCTTGATTTTTTGGAAGCACTAAATGATTTCAAAAATTATTAAAATTTCGCTGTGTTGTTTTATATATTGATTGGGATTTTTTGAATTTTTTTAAAAATTCCTTCGGTGAACCAAAAATCGAATAAAATCGCTTGAAAATCAAAAATTAAAAATAGTTCAAAAATCTCTCAAAATGGTGAAAATAGTTCAAAAATAGGTAAAATAGTTCAATTTTATTTTTTCACCGTTGTTTGACTGTCAAATTTATAAATTTTGAATTCAAACTTCTTCGATTTCTACCGATTTTTGACCTTTTTGTTGATTTCAAAAATAAAAATCGTTTGAAAATCAATTTTTAAAATTTTTTAAACCCTGCTTGTGCGGCATCCGGCATGCATGGCCGCCATGTGGTACGATACATCTGTCCATTGGGTCAGCACAAGGTGTGGGTTGTCCACGAGCAGATGGAGACCGGGCGAAAATGGTTCGCATATCTCCTATCTGATATGGGATCGAATCCTGTCAGGATCAGATTTGATTATCTGGTTGGATTTAAGATCGGATCTGAAGCATATAATATTTGGTAAATACAAGATAAATTCCAAATATCTAAAATTTTCTATTTAGATATTCAATTTTTTTCTATTCAGATATCAGTAAGGCCTAGTCTCATTTTTATCGTATTTTTTTTCCTTGGCAACCCATTTATATTAACAATTAGTTAGTTCTATTGATCCTCACATAGTATATTCTTTCTACGACGTCTACTGGATTTGATTAATATATAATTTGTTATTATAGTCATGTACTCATTTGATTTTAATTTAACATGTATTACACTATATATGCGTGCATTATCTATTTCCGATTCGAATCCATCACATATCCATTCTTATCCGTATCCCAAATAACTCAGATCTGTATCTACATCCGACTAGTCCGTATTAAAAAAATATAGATTATAATATATAAAAAAGCAATATCCGCCCACATTGTACGCTCTCACCCCTAACGCAGATTGAGTAATCGTGCAGCATCGACATTAGCTCGACGATGGCGCGCAGGCTGACGGAGGCGGCCTGGCCGGCGTGCTGCGCGGCCTCGCAACGCCGTGTCCGTCAGCTTGGGCCTCACACAAACATCGGCCCTCCACCTCGCCGACTCGCTTGCCCGGCTGGACCACACTACATGACACAGTACTTCAAGCCTACTCGGCCCTCTCTCGTAGGCCTATCATGACGTGGGCCGCAAGTCCCTGGCCCATATTCTGAACCTGAAAAATCTTTGGAAGAGAGTTACTGTATACCGATACGATACGACACGAGTACGCCTCCCTTGCTTTTCACGTATACGAGGGGGGCTGGGCCGGCGCCCAGGCAACAAGTTGCGAGCGAGCCAGAAAGCACCAGCATCTCCGGTTCTCCCCCGCCGACGGCCGCCGGCTGCGTCCTCGTCCCACCGCCTTAATCTGCGTCCGGCGCCAGCGCCAGCGCCGGCCATGGGCTGTTCCTCGTCTCTGCCAGGTCGTCCCCCTTCTCACATACAAGCCAAAATAACCTCACTCTCTCTCTCTCTCTCTTACCTCCTTGGTCCGTGGATCTTTTTTATTCCTTCTGCTGTGCTGCTTGTGGACGCTTTGGGTATCGAAATCTCGGAGTAGTAGGATGTTTATGTGGGGATGGATGGTGTGATTTGGATTTTCGATTAGCGGTTGGGGAGGCAGGTCAATGCTGGTGTATCTTGGGGGTAAATCTTGGCCGCGACGGCGGTCCGGCAACAAATCTGCTAAATTGATGTGGTTTTGATCCGTATTTAGTTCACTGGTGTCTAGGATTGTTTTGGAGTTGAATGATTTGTTCCGTGGAATCGAAGGGGCTGTGGATTTGTGATCGTGGGGGCTGTTGGAGCTTGTAATGGGGGAGGTTTGTTCTTTGTAGGTTGGTCAGCTACTCAGCTTGCCATTTTAGTACACTAGCACTGACTGGAGTTGGTCTCATGCTAGATGTGAAATTGTGAATTTTTGCAACGGCAAATGAAGTTGGATTGCTAGGCGGTTGTACACAATTCCAAGTTGTTTTTTGTTAGCATTGGATTATTGTTCTATCCTGATTCCTGCTGCTGTAGAATTGCTTCACAACACCATGTAGGATCAAATAGCAGTAATTATCGTGGTTGCCCGTTGGTGTTACCAATTGTGGTGACTGGCACTTGTATTGATATGAAAAGTGTTACAAATGAGGGGTACAAATGTTGTATTTATAGGGCTTCTCTCACATGAAAGATGAAAATATCCCTAAATGGAATAAATCAGGGCATCATGGGTAAAAATATCTCCAAGTCATTGATGAATGGGCCCTGAGTCAGGTTCCTCCAAGTGCAGTTACCTGTCTCTTGGGCTCATTGGATGCCTGTCCATGTTGGGTCCTTTGACTCCTTCCTCTCTGAGGGTAAGACTTTAGCCTCGGGTGCCTTTGGTGAGCTAGGGGTCACAAGTTGCACCAAATGAACCCCTCTGGGAAGGTCTGATGGGCACCCATAACATTGCTAACTCGTAAGCTATATTGATCATGCTTATCACGGCTGCCGCCTAGGCGACGCCTAGTCGGCGCCTAGGCGCCCAGGCGGTCGGCGGACTCGCCATGGGTCGGCGCCTCGAAGCGCCAGCCAGCGCCGCCGGGCGCCATGGCGTCAAGCGCCCTCGCCTAGGCGTCTTCAAGGCTGTCCAAGCGATCAAGCAAATGATGAATTTTTGGTCAAGAATAAAAGACCGACCGGACGAGAGGCGGGAGACACCGAGAGACACTCACGGTGAAGACGGAGTCACGAGACAAGATCGGGAGAGGCGGAGCAGCGGAGGAAGAGGAACCTTACCGCGCGCTGCCGCTGCTGCCAAAGAATGCTTCCGCCAGCAGCCGCTTGCCACCGGTAATCCCTCCGCCTCCGCCTCCTCCGCCTCCTCCTCCCTCCTGCCTCTTCCTTCCCTCCGCTCCTCCTCCGCCTCCCTTCTCCTCTGCGCCGGCGTGGCGCTCCTCGCTCTTTCGGCGTCGGTTGCTCCTCTTCTCCTTCCCGTCTCCTCCTCCGCCTCCCCTTCTCCTCTGCTCGGCGTCGGCAGCTCGGGAGGGATGCGAGCATGCGGCGATGCGCTGAGGATATGCGCCGAGAGCGCCTGCTGTTCTGGCTGAAATTTGAGGCCCGAGGGATGCTTGATGATGCCGATCTGGCTGAGTAGTGCGAATGGATGAGGGGCGATGACAGCCACCGATTAAGTAGTGCTTGTCTGCTTGACTCATTGACTGAATGGGATTAGGACCGATTGACTGAGTAGTGCTTGACTGATTAAGTAGTAGACTAGTTGTAGTACCTACTGAATGAGATGAGTGATTGCTTGAGCTTACTGAATGAGTGATTGCTTGAGCTTGACTGTGCCGAATGGGATGGGGATTGAGTATTTGATTGCCAGGCTTCTACTATATTTGAGCTTGAATGATGATTTTGTACATAGGAAACTTAAACTATAATTGAAATTCCAATTTAAACTATTTGGTCGCCTAATTGTCGCCTAGGCGGGCGCCTAGGCGCCTAGGCGTCCAGGCGGTCCGGAGGCGACTCGCCTCGCCGGGGCGCCGTGATAACCATGATATTGATCGATTCGACTATGACTTTCTAATCTTGATTCATCGGGTTTTATAGTGGTATGTAAAGTATGAACGCGGAACTTGGCTTCATCTAGCAAAATTGGTACCCAATTTCTTGCTGTCCATTGGATAGACCACATCCAGCTTACTAGTGATTACTAAGGAAGAAATTATCTTTTTAACATCTATCTAAATGGCTAAACCTTCTTTATTTGAAGGCGCCCAGAATTAGATCTCATAAAGATGTACTGAAAAAGAAGTAGTGCATTTAATGATTGACATACCAAGAAATAGGATATGCTTGTACCTATCTTGTTAAAAATTTAAATACTAGCTATGTTAGTGTGAAGAAGGATGCTTAGGCTATTTATTTCACCACTGTGAGTTGCATGTAGGCTGTAACATAATTCTTGGGAAACTTAGTGTTATGGAGGTTTTAAAAGTCTTTAGTAGACTTTTCTGTCTTAGGAGTGTAGCATTCTATTAAATCTCACCTGGTATTGACAAGCTTAGTTAATTTGCTGTAGTTGCTTCAATGGAGTCTTTAGCATTAACTAGCTCTTCAGATTTGTTTACTAGGTATAGATTTTTTGGATTATTTTATTCTTTGGACGGTCACTTTATGTGTCTTTAGAATTCAGCATTCTTTTCATTTGGCACTGCTGGGAAGCGAACAATTTTTGTCTCACTAATATTGCTGCAACAATGGTTTTTTTAATTCAGCTAATAATGCTGGAGGGGTGGGCAATATCAACAACGAGAATTCTGTTACTGATTCAAAGAACTTGAGAGTGAAGGTTTGCAAAACATTATCCTATGTGGATCATTTATATGTTTGTGGTTGGTTCAAAAATTATGTCATTATGTTAATATTTATTATCTCCTTTGTTGACATCAAGTTAACTAAAAATAAGAAACTATGCCCTGTGTTTTCTTTTCCCCTGTTGTGTAGTTGGTGTTGCTGGGAGATTCAGGTGTTGGGAAAAGCTGCATTGTTCTTCGCTTTGTCCGTGGTCAGTTTGATCCCACTTCAAAGGTGAAACAAACACTCAACTTTTTGGTTTTCCTGAACAGTAGAAACAATTTTCATTCTCCCATTTTACATGTATTATTTCCGTGAACTTGTTATTTACAATGAATTCAGGTGACTGTTGGTGCATCATTCTTGTCACAAACATTGGCATTGGAGGACTCCACAACAGTGAAGTTTGAAATATGGGACACTGCTGGTCAGGAGAGGTACAGATTAGAATCTTTGGTTACCTTTAGTGCATCCTTTCTTTGATCTGGAGGATGAAATTCCAGTACCATCTAATGCTTCCACATACATTTCTGCTTACTTGATTTATGCTGTTTGCAATCATTTATGATGCTTTTCTTACCAAGATGTCATGAGAACTGGTCAATTTTCAGGTATGCTGCCTTAGCACCTCTTTACTACAGGGGAGCTGGTGCTGCAATTGTTGTCTATGATATAACAAGTCCAGAATCATTCAACAAAGCACAATACTGGGTGAAGGTATATCATTTTTTCCTTTCTGCTCTGCCATGATTGTGATTTTGTTTTGTGGGACTGGAATGTGCTTTAAGGGTATGGGCAAACAAGTTTAATGAATTTACTTCAAAGCATTTATACTTTGTAATGAATTCTTATAGAAGGTCTGGTTGGATTTGCATTTCTGCTTCTAACTCAGCATACCGAGTTTTTATTTTACCATGGGAGTGCTTCTAAATAGTCAATCTATTAGATATCCAGTATAATTATAGAACTTGTCCCCTTGCTTTTTATTATCATATTTGAGTTTTCTGTTCTAACTCTAAGGTTAGGTTTTAGTATGCAAACACAACTAAACAATGACAAATGTGTTGACCATGATCAGCAATTCAGCATTCTATTTCAAAGAACTATACATTTGTGGAGTATAAAATTTGTGAGCAGCATCATGAAAAATGCAACCTAACTGATCGCCATTTAATTATGCACGTGTTTTGCATCTTTTGTTTATTCATTGTTAACTGCATGAGTAATAATAGTTTTGCGCTTACCAGAGTGAAGTGTATGATCATGGTTATCACGGTGCCCCGGCGAGGCAAGTCGCCTCTGGGGCGCCTGAACGCCTAGGCGACAGTTAGGCGACCAATACTAAGAAATATTCAGTACACAACAGTCAATACTCAGTGGTCAGTACTCAATACTAATACTAATAATAGTCAAGCAGTCATCACTCATCACAGCTGCACTCGCATCGGCCATTCTTCATCTTAGTGCTCATCTCAGTACAAAATAGTCATCATTCACAGCTGCACTTGCATACTAATACTAGTATCGCATCGACGCATCCCGCACCGCATCCCATTTCTCATCACAGTGCATCCCGTTCCTCATCGACGCATCCCGCACCGCATCCCATTCCTCATCGACGCATCGGCGCATCCCGCGTCACTACTTCCTTCAAGCAGAGGAGGAACAAGGCTGCAAGAAGTGGAGCGCCGAGCCTCCGAGCAGAGGCGGAGCACCGAGCAGAGGAGGATCAAGAGGCGGACCAGCTGATGGGGAAGGGGAGGCGGAGGGGGAGGGGGATGCGGAGGATTACCGGTGGTGGAAGCAGAGGGGGTGGAGTAGTTGCTTGGCGGCGGCGGCGATGCCAGACTAGGGTTTCTTTTCTCCGGTCTCCAACCGTGCGTGAGTCTCTTTCCCAAACCTCCTCCCGATCCGATGTCCAGGCTTCAGTCAAATACCTCTAGGGCTCCAGGGCCTTCATCCCAACGCCAGTCGCCCACCCAGACGGCTAGGCCGATGCCTAGGCGTCCACGCCGCGACGCCAGGACGTCCAGGCGATCGCCTAGCCGTCTTTAGGCGAGGCGCCAGGCCACGGCGACTCCGGCCAGCCGCCTGGACGCCTAGTCGGCGCCTAGGCGTCGTCTAGGCAATGCTGTAATAACAGTGTGTATGATGATGCCCCCTTTGCCTTTGGTACAAGGAAAATGCAATTTTTACACAATTCCTTTTCTGTTCTTCAGGAACTTCAGAAACATGGCAGCCCGGATATGATCATGGCTTTGGTTGGAAATAAGGCCGATCTACATGAAAATCGCAGTGTATCTTCTCAGGTGTGCATATTGTTCTGGAAGAAAATGTCACTTTGTTAAATTGGGATATTAGATACTGAAGCCTGAATGTACTATAAGGATTTACTATAAGCTTTGGTTTCTGAAGGATGCACAAGAATACGCAGAGAAGAACAATATGTTTTTCATCGAGACATCAGCAAAAACTGCTGATAACATAAACCAACTATTCGAGGTATGTAGATTCTGGATTTTATTTAGCTATTTGCTTTTGCATATAGAGAGGTGGTGACAAACCTGGCAGAAACATAAAAAGGCGTCTAGAGTAAATTTCAGAAAAGCCAATAAAACATATAGAGGTGGTTTTCTGCTACTTCGACTATAAAATCCGGGGCTTCCTGACATTTACTCAAGCATCTAAGCTCTTCAATTTTTCCTGAGGGATGCAAAAGTGCTGACCTACCACCTACACAATGAAGCCTATTAGCAGGGAAACAAACATAAGATCAATGCATGTTTTGGCTAGTAGGTTTTTCACTGTTTGCCAATTCTTTTAATCCCAAGAAACCCTGATTCCAAATGGGGAGCAGGAACAGGTCCATATTATGGCAAAATTTTCCAAAAGGTGACATTTGTAATTTTCTATACCCCCTAATGTAAAACTTGGAAATTGGTGGTGTGGCTGTTGGAATCTGTCCATTCAATTGGAATTCCAAACACTTTCGGTCTTTATCCTTTTGATATGCTGATTGTCTTGTTCTTAGAAAAGCAGCTTTTGGGTGAATTAATAATAAAGAAAGGGGACTTATGCATAAATTGGAAAACGTGGAATTATTTTTTATTGGAATCAGCAGGCCTGAAATAGCTCTGAAGTTACTTTTGTTTGGAAAATGCCTTTTGCTTTCTTGCTGTTCCAAAATTCCATTCACTTTCCTAATCCAACCACCTTTGTGAGGTAACTTTTCTGGTTCAATGTTCTGACCACCACACTGAAACCTTGAACCCTGTCCTTTAGAGGTTCTTCTTGCTATACATGCAATACTGCCTTAGTTATATATCCTTTGTGTCTGTTTCCTCGAAACAAAAGAAGCTCACTGCATTAGCTTCATAATAACTTTGATAATAATAAATTCAATCCAGTGTTTTTGGGACACGATGATCTTAGGACTTCAGTAGTCATCTCATCATGTTATTTTCTGCTACTGATTCTTAACCAAGAATGCTGCCTTTTTTATATCTTGAATGACCAACACTTGTTCTCCCATGCATAACTTTTTACACATGTTGTTCTTTCGCTGTTCCCACTAGGGATATTTGGGAAGTCATCTTAACAAATTGTGTTTGAATGACAGGAAATCGCGAAGAGGTTGCCCAGGCCAACACAATCCTGATCAATACTATCTGGTTGCATGCTAAACAGCCTGGTCAATATGTAATGTACAATAGCAGTAAAAGCTTGAACCTTGTGGCCGATGCAACATGCCAGGTTGCTTTACCTTGTGGCCGATGCAACATGCCAGGTCAAGCAACCTGTATGCGATTGTTTGGAAATGCGACTTATGTAAAGCTTGTCCATTATGCAAACTGTGTTGAAACCTAGAGATATCTGCTTCCAGCTACGTTAAATGAGCTGAGGATCGTGCTTACACAGTGACCGGCCATTACTTATGGAACTCAGTGTGAGCTGGTTGATAAAGCTGCTAGTTTTTTCGAGTGCCAAATGCCCAAATCAGTTCTGTTGTGCTCCTGTCCTATCTGAAAGATGGCATGGACTAGTCAACTTCATTGTTGAAGCCTGAACCGTTCTGAAAACTGATTAACTGCAGTGTTCTACCCACGTTCATGCTCCTTTCACTAAACAGTGAATATGATGCTCAATTAAAATAAGCCCATGACCTGTACATCTCACTTGAATCTAGCCAAAACCTCTCATCAATGCATTGCTTTGTTTTTCAGCTTGACTGTTGAAGTGTTGAGTCGCCATGAAGGCATGACCTGTACTGAAGGGTCTAAGTTCCAATACTGCCCATGTACGTCGATAATTAATTCGCCTAAAGAAGGATCGTACAGACCAGGACTTCTGACTTCTGACCATGATCCTTCTTCCTTCCCTGCTTGCTTGTTTTCTTTGTCAGGGTTGTCACTCAGTTGACCAGCTGGCTGGCCCGAATACGGCACTGCATTAATTAGACGATGCAGATTTCCTATTCCGTGTGACAGTGCCTCAACGGCACTTCGCCATGATGGCAGACGATACATGTCCTAATTAGACACGTATCAGAATTCTTACATTGCACATCAGCATTTGACTCCCTACTGAAATGAGAAAAAAGAGAGAATTATTTCTTTTTTATTTGTGCAATTACAAGAGGATGAAAAAAAAATCACGAAGTGACCAAAAAATCACGAAGTGACCAAGTGTTGCTTGGATTCTGTTTCTTTTATGTGATCATAAGAGAAGAGAAGACCAAAAAATCACGAAGTGACCAAAAATCACGAAGTGACCAAGTGTTGTTTGCTTCTGCCACAAAAGGTCTACCTGGTTGGTTGCTTGGCTTAATCACCTTGCTAATCACAAACAAATCTACTAATTACCTAGAATTGTTTAGGACACGGCAACTCTGCTTTGCAAGTTGCAACATCGCTTCAAGACTCCACGCGGCACAAGATGCATCGCAAGCCTATCTCCATCGTCTCCTACCGTGTGCTGCTACTCTTCCACTTCCTTGGCCTCAGCCATGCGGCGGCGGCGGCGACCGGCGGTGATAGCCAGTTCATCTACAACGGCTTCGCCGGCGCGGGCATCGAGCTCGACGGCATGGCCGTGGTCGAGCCGGACGGCAAGCTCATGCTGACCAACGTCACGTCCCAGCTGAAAGGCCACGCGTTCCACCCGGCGCCCTTCCGCTTCCACGCGCCGTCGGCGGCTAACGGCACCGCGGCCAGGTCCTTCTCGACCACCTTCGTGTTCGCCATCGTCTCCGAGTACGTCACGGTGAGCGGTAACGGGCTCGCCTTCTTCGTCGCGCCGAGCAAGAACCTGTCTACGGCGTCGCCGAGCCAGTTCCTCGGCCTCTTCAACAACCAGAACAACGGCAACGCTAGCAACCACATCTTCGCCGTCGAGCTCGACACCATCCTCAATCCGGAGTTCCACGACATCAACAGCAACCACGTCGGCATCGACGTGAACGGCCTGGTGTCCGTCGCCGCCAAGCCCGCCGGCTACTACGCGGACGACACCGGCGCTTTCAAGAACCTGACCCTCTTCAGCGGAGACTCCATGCAGGTGTGGGTGGACTACGACGGCCGAGCCACGCTGCTCAATGTGACGCTGGCACCGTTGGACACGCCCAGGCCCAAGAAGCCCCTGCTCTCCATCACTGTCGACCTCTCGCCGGTGGTGAACGGCACGGCGTACGTGGGGCTCTCGTCGTCGACGGGGCCATTCCACACGCGCCACTACGTGCTTGGCTGGAGCTTTGGCCTGGACGGACCCGCGCCGCCGTTCGACTACGCGAAGCTCCCCAGGATGCCCCGCGTCGCCGCGAAGCGACGATCCAAAACGCTCGACGTCCTCCTGCCGGTTGTCACGCCGATCCTCGCGCTCGCGCTGGTCGCCGGCGTCTTCTTGTTCATGTGGCGGCGGTTCCGGTACGCCGAGCTCAGGGAGGACTGGGAGGTGGAGTTCGGGCCGCACCGCTTCACATACAAGGAATTGTTCCGCGCCACCGGCGGCTTCGACGGCAAACACCTGCTCGGTGTAGGAGGGTTCGGGAGGGTGTACAAGGGCGTACTCCCGGCGTCCAAGACGGCGGTCGCCGTGAAGATCGTGTCGCACAGCGCCAAGCAGGGGATGAAGCAGTTCATCGCCGAGGTTGTCAGCATTGGTCGCCTCCGCCACCGCAACGTCGTGCAGTTGCTTGGCTACTGCCGGCGCAAAGGTGAACTTCTTTTGGTGTATGACTACATGCCAAATGGTAGCCTTGACAAGTGGCTGTATGATCGGAACGCGCCGCCTCTGAGCTGGGCTCAGAGGGTTCACGCCATTAAGGGCGTCGCTTCTGGCTTGCTCTACCTGCACGAGGACTGGGAGCAGGTGGTCATTCACCGGGATATCAAGGCGAGCAACGTGCTCCTCGACGGCGAGATGAACGCCCGGCTCGGTGACTTCGGCCTGGCGAGGCTGTACGACCGCGGTGCCGACCCGCAGACCACGCACGTGGTGGGCACGATGGGGTACCTCGCGCCGGAGCTGGCGCACACGCGGCGGGTGACGCCGGCCACGGACGTGTTCGCGTTCGGGTCGTTCGTTCTGGAGGTCGCCTGCGGGCGGCGGCCGATCGAGCACGGGGCCGACGACAACCGGTTCGTGTTGGCGGACTGGGTGCTCGAGCGCTGGCACAAGGGGGACCTACCCGGCACGGCGGACGAGCGGCTCTGCGGCGACTACGACGCCGAGGAGGCGGCGCTGGTTCTCAGGCTGGGCCTTCTGTGCTCCCACCCGGCGCCCGCCGCGCGGCCGTCGATGCGGCTGGTGGTGCAGTACCTCGACGGCGATGTTCCGCTGTCCGAGGGGGCGCCGACCTACAATAGTTTCACCACGCTCGCCATGATGCAGAACGCCGACGGCTTCGACTCCTACGCCGTCTCGTACCCGTCCTCGTCAGCGACGGCGCCGAGCGCCGCGTCCTCCGTCCTCTCGGGTGGTGATCGATCAATGCAACACAGTCACATCTCTTGATCCCTAACACCAATACTAATTCTTTTTTAGAAAAGGCTGAGTTGTACAGTATTTGGAATGTCCGTCAGCCTGTTTTTTTGGGTTCGCCAGCACTCAATATTTTTTTTGTAATCTACTAGATATTAGTTTTTTTATGAGCACTTAATTCTTTTGTCTATTAAATATTGCTGTGTGATTTATGTTGTACTTTATTATTTTGATTTTGTCAATGTTTGACTTTGTAATCCACCTTTTTTGGTTTGTTGTGTTCCTTGTAGTTTATTTTGTTCTTTTTTGCAATTTATCACATTATTTTTTACATAAATTAATTTGTGTAAAGATTGTTCATAATAGATGTAAAATGTGCATTAAAAAATAATAATGTTTTTTATAAATTGTTATATTATTTTTACATAATTTAATTTATAAAAACTAGTTTATAATTAATGTATAAAAGCTATGCAAAAAAATAATGTTTCCCATTCAATACATAAAATATTGAGCACTTCTTGATAAACTTATACTCGAATAAGAGAATGATGCAAAATTAATTTCATCTATTGAATCTACATCTGTTTGCTCAAAATTTGAGTTCTATTCACTCAAATTTTCTCTAAACACTACCGTAATTTTATAAAAATTTCACACGAAACAGTATAATTCTCCTAGAAACTCTATTACATTCACTAGTTCCAAAACAGTCCCGTCGTAAAATACTGTAACTAAACCCTATGTTAAAATAGTATGGGACCTACTACGAGGTTAGATCTAGTATTAGCTGTACCACGTGAAGTAGATGTACTCATTTCACACTTAGTGACTGGTTTGGGCCGTTGGCCTTGGGAACGACGATTAGGGTCTATATGTTTTAGCTTTGAATTCTTAAATATTGATTTAGGTTGTGGTTGTAGAGAAGTTGATTATTTAAAAGTTGAAATCTAAAAGCATACATAAAGTAGATTATGAATTCTAGTATATATATAGATAGGCTGGATTGTGATAATCGAATTTTAGAATTTGACAGTTTGTTTTTTATTCTGTTTTTAAGATCAAAATCTAAAATCAAAAATTAAAACAAACAATCCTTACTATGTAGTTCATGCGCAGTAGCAGGGAGAGTTGATAAAGAAGGACAATAATTTGAGTCAACAGTGTTGATCATTATCTAATCAACGCGTGCCGTCACAAACACTCAATATTTCATTGTTTGGTCCCAACACCAAGCAATGCCATTTTCTTGTACGTTTGAGGCTTCCCTAAAAAATGCACCGTCGGTATTCACATTGCTCAGATCCATTGACCACTCCCGTCTTGGTTTAACTAATCCGTCCAAGTTCTCCTAAAAAAAAAAAAAAAAAGACGAATTTTAGTGGCAGTAGATAGATACCTCATATCAGCAGCATCACGCTGCGGTCACACCTGTAGAGCGAATCGCCATGGCCCACGTTTCTGGGTGGCGAATCATGAAAGGTCGCTCTCATGGCGGTCTTTCTTTCTTCTCCGGTTTCTTGCAACCATGAACTAACCCGGGGCGAGGCCAAATCGGAGACGTTCCCTAACGCTTTCTTGGTTGTGATGAGACAAATGGAGCGGTCAAAGTGCACGTGACAAGGCAAGTTCGCCATGGTTCCCAAGCCATTGCTGCTGCTCGCGCAGCTGCTTGTGGTCGTGGCCGGCGCCGGGGAGTTCGTCTACGACAGCTTCGCCGGCGCGGGGCTGGCGCTCGACGGCATGGCCACCGTCATGCCGGGCGGGCTGCTGCTGCTCACCAACGACACCAACATGAACAAAGGCCACGCCTTCCACCCGGACCCGGTGAGGTTCCACCGGCCGGCGGCGGGGGGTGGTGGCGCGGCCGTGATGTCCTCCTTCTCGACCACGTTCGTGTTCGCCATCGTGTCGGAGTTCATCGACCTGAGCACGAGCGGGTTCGCGTTCCTGGTAGCGCCGAGCAGGGACCTGTCCACGGCGATGCCGCAGCAGTACCTGGGGATGTTCAACGGCAGCTCCAACGGCGACGCGCGAAACCACATCTTCGCCGTGGAGTTCGATACCGTGCGCAACCCGGAGTTCGGGGACATCAACAGCAACCACGTCGGCGTCGACGTCAACAGCCTCAACTCCTCCTCCGCCGCCACGGCGGGCTACTACGATGACCAGACCGGCGCGTTCCAGAACCTCAGCCTGATTAGCCGAGAGCCCATGCAGGTGTGGGTGGACTACGATGGCTCGACGACGGAGATCACCGTGGCTATGGCTCCGGCGCGGTGGCCCCGTCCCAAGAGGCCGCTCCTCTCCACAAGGATCAACATCTCGACGGTCGTCGCCGACACGGCGTACGTCGGGTTCTCGTCGGCGTCCAGCATCGTGCTGTGCAAGCACTACGTGCTCGGCTGGAGCTTCAGCCTCGGCGGCGCCGCTCCGGCGCTCGACTACGCCAGGCTGCCGAAGCTGCCCCGCATCGGCCCGAAGCCCCGGTCCAAGGCGCTCACCATCGCGCTGCCGATAGCCACCACGGTGGTCGTCCTCGCGGCGGTCGCCGTCGGCCTCTTACTCCTTCGCCGGCGGCTCAAGTACGCGGAGCTGCGCGAGGATTGGGAGGTGGAGTTCGGGCCGCACCGGTTCTCGTTCAAGGACCTGTACGACGCCACCGGCGGGTTCAAGGACAAGCGGCAGCTCGGCGCCGGAGGGTTCGGGAGGGTGTACATGGGCGTGCTCCCGGTGTCCCGGACCGAGGTCGCTGTGAAGAGGGTGTCCCATGAGTCGAGGCAGGGGATGAAGGAGTTCATCGCCGAGGTTGTCAGCATTGGCCGCCTTCGGCACCGCAACGTCGTGCAGCTACTAGGCTATTGCCGGCGCAAAGGAGAGCTCTTGCTGGTATATGATTACATGCCAAATGGTAGCCTCGACAAGTACTTGCACGGCCGTGACGAGAAGCCCACCCTCGATTGGGCTCAGAGGCTTCACATCATCAAAGGCGTCGCGTCCGGCCTACTGTACATGCACGAGGATTGGGAGCAGGTCGTCATTCACCGGGACATCAAAGCGAGCAATGTGCTTCTAGACGGCGAGATGAATGGGCGGCTGGGTGATTTTGGCCTTGCAAGATTGTATGACCATGGCGCCGACCCGCAAACTACGCATGTGGTTGGCACCATGGGCTACCTAGCACCGGAGCTGGTGCGCACAGGCAAGGCGACCACTCTCTCCGACGTGTTCGCTTTCGGCGCGTTCCTCCTGGAGGTCACCTGCGGCCGGAGGCCCATCCAGGAGTGGGAGGACGCCGTCGACGACGACGACAGCTTCGTGCTCGTGGACTGGGTGCTGGGGCACTGGCGAAAGGGCGCCATCACCGGTGCGGTGGACGCGAAGCTCGGCGCGGAGTACGACCCCGCGGAGGCGGACCTGGTGCTGCGGTTGGGGCTGACGTGCCTGCACCCGTCGCCGGCGGCGCGGCCGAGCATGCGGCAGGTCATGCAGTACCTCGACGGCAGCGCTCCGCTGCCGGAGCTGCCCCCGACGTACGTCACGTTCAACATGCTCGCCGCCATGGACAGCCACCGGGGCTTTCTTGACTCGTGGTCGGTCCGGCGGTCGACGTCGATGGCGGCGATGAGCGTCGGCACCGTGTCTGACATTGGCCTCTCCGGCGGCCGATGACTTGGGCAAGGTGTTCGACGTTGTAAGGAACTTACGAAGGCTGCGAAATGAGATCAGCCTTCCGATGTTCGTAGGTAGGAGGCCGTGGTTTGGGCTTTCAATTAGCGATTGGAAGATGCAAAGTGGGAGAGATGGTGAACCGACATGATCGGGCCAAAAAAAAATGCTGTCTACTCCATACCATGTTTTAATCTGAGTTGTCTAGCACTCTTACTGTTTTGATCGAGTAACATAGGACTGCTTGGAGTGGAAAATTGGGCGAAAAAATTGTAAAAAAATTGATCTGTGTCATGGTTTATGAAGAGAATATTGGACTTGTACATGAGAGCAATGTGCAGATATAGGCACTGTGAATATATGCAGTTACAGAGATAGACAATGGAATCTGACATCTGAACAGTCTTTGAAACAGAGGTACAGTATCGGTCCACTAACCTCTAACAAGCCATTGCGATTGTGGAATGTGGATTAATACACAGCTTCCAACAAGCCACGGCGGCAAAACAATGTAATGTTAGAGCATCTCCAGCAAGAGTTCTAAAACAGGATCTCTATTTTAGATTTAGGGACCATTTTTTGTCCTGTTTTCAAAGATACATTCCTCTAAAGCCCCTATTTTACTTTTTTTCTCCAATTTTGATATATCCGCTATGTATAATCTTCATTTGACACCACTAAAATTGAATCAAAAATATTTGTAATACATAAAACATAAGCATATTAACATTTACAATTTAAAAACATGATATTTAAAATTTAAATTTAAAATTTCAATATAAATTCAGATGTCATCCTATTGAAAGTTATACAGTACCACAACCTCAATTCCTCTATTCAATCTTATGTTTTGGTATCAGAGCTAGCTTGGTCCAGAACCCCGATGTCTTCTTCCTTGACAAACAATAGCAATGCCACTGCCGGTGCACTCTCATCGAGTGTCTCCACAAGCCTCGACGTTAACTCATCTACACCGACTCCGTTCAACTTTGGCAACCTCGTCACCATCAAGCTGACATAGGAGAGATAATTTTTTTTAAATAATATATTTTTTTCTCAAATTGCAAAAATATACATCGATTCAAAAAAATAGCAAAATTATACCTATGTCGCCATTTGAAATGACGAGTGCTAAATATCGCCATATCATCGGGCGACAAAGGCACTTATCACTATTTCAACCGGCGACAAAGAGCCACGTCGGCGCCACGTAGGTGAAAAAACAATTCGGGTTCCATGTCGCCAAACATATGGCAACAGGTCAAAAATCGACCAATGGTTTGGTGACAGAGAGGGTCGTGCGCCTCTGTCGCAAAACTAACTGGCGGCAGAGACGTTTATATAAACGCAGCGTGTTTACTGTGCGCCCGCAAACTCTATCATTTGTTCACGTTCAGAGAAAGAGAAGAGAGGAGAGGGAGGGAGAGGAGAGAAAGGAAAAGGAGGGAGGGAAAGAAGAGGAAGGGAGAGAAGGGAAGGGGGAGAAGAAAGCTAGATTTGGGGTTTCTTCTTGCTTTGCAGGTAGATTTTTTCTATTTATTTTGTTTAGCAATATACCATGGTAGGATAGCAAAAATAATAGATCTAGTTTAATTTAGAGGTTATGAATAGATTTAGTATATTTGTAGTAATTTAGTTGGTTTCTACAAATGCATTTACGTAGATAGATATATATTTTTACGAATGCTGAGATAGTTTTACAAATAAATCTAGATAGATATATATTGTTAGAAATGTAGTTGTTTTCTAAAGATATATGTAGATAGATATGTATTTTTAGGAGTGTAGATGTTTTTGCGGATAGAAGTGTGTGTGTGTATATATAAGTAGACATATATATATTTTTAGGAGTGTAGATATTTTTTACAGAGATAGAAGTATATAGATATATATTTTTACGGATGTAGATAGTTTTCTGAGATAGATCTAGATAGATATATATTTTTAGGAATGTAGTTGTTTTTTATAGATTAATGAAGATAGATAATGTATTCTTAGGAGTGTGGATTTTTTAGAATGACAGTAGATAGATATATATTTTTAGGAGTGTAGATATTGTTTATAGATAGAAGTGTATAGATATATATTTTTACGAATGTAGATAGTTTTCTGAGACAGATAGATCAAAACCTTCTATGTTTTCGGCACTAGTCCCGAGGATCGAGTAGCTCACTTACGGTTAACAAAGATAACTATCACAATCATACACAGCGGAATAATAAATAAAGAATTCATCTTTTAATATAACATGTTGAACAACCTTAAGGTCAACTTACAATTGTGAAGCCTAGATGGCTTCAACTCGAGTAAAACGAGCAATGAATGAGCGAAGAAGCGTCGATGAATCCCATCAAAATACCACGAGACATTTGACAAGGTTCAACTCCTAGATATTCGCCTTCTTGCAGAACTTCTCCTCAGCCGAAGACAAAGACTTCTCCTCAAGCTGGTGATGTTTTGTTAAAGCAAGGGTGAGTACACAACCATACTCAACAAGTCATGCACATAATGCGTTCTATTACTACATGCATGGCTTATTCCAAAGGAATAAATTTGGATGGTTCTTTTGCGAAAGCAAACATTCACAAATAATCATAGTAGATAGAAAAGCGATAAAACAAATAATACCCATAATAAATTTCGTAATCATTCTCAAGTAAAGCATTTCTCATTCTTAACCAATTTCCATATCACATTGTTCACATTCCCAACCTCATTTTATTTTCAAAACTCTACCCCTTATTTGTAATCCCGAGCAATGTCGATCATGGACTCGGCTATTCGAATAGTTTTTACACTCTGTAGAGGTTGTACACTTTACCCACAAAATACAATCAACTCATCACGTCGGTAGTGAATCGCCATACAAGAGTATGCGAATAGCGATCATAACAAAGCCTTTGAAACTTCTATCTCAACCTAGGAACCTCTCCGGGTTGCCTTCACTATCACTTCCCTCACCGAGCCAAGTATAGGACCAGCGAACACCGTTGGATAGGGTACCAAGCATGACAGTGCACGCTCCCCATCTGATCACCCACGGATGGCGCCACCGGAGGTATCAAAGGTGAGATATCGAATCCTACTAAACTAGGCCTTCCCATTCGGACATGTGGTTGTCACAGTGACTCGGGTCAAAGGCTTGCAAGGTGAAGTCCTTAACTGACCAGGGCAAGACATCCTTCTCTCAAAATTGGCGCACAACCCTCACAACACTCAACTCACCCAAATGCCACGATGGCCCACCTAGCATAAAGCCACTTGCCACTTGCCCTAGTCTAAATCCTTTATCACCCCAGTTGATTATTGCGCAACACAATGCCAACAACAACTCAACATCCATGTAGAACCATATTTGGTTCCACATATCAACATCATCGTGTGGCAACCGTCACACCATTCACAAACACATTTCATAATCCATTAATCAGTATTATTCTTTTATTTTCAAAAGACATGAGTTGCGTGGCATGGCTAAGCAATTATACACGGTCTAACCAACCCATGTTGGCAAGTAATAACAACCAACTAATAATTAACCATCTTAGGGTGACAAATGAATTATGGCATACAATTAATTAATCATGGCAAAGTGATATTAGCAATTGGATTGTATAACTAATCCCAAATTAATTTAAATTATTTTAATTCTTGAACTAGCATGCAATAATTTGAATCAAAGTAAATTTGTAAAGCTAGGAGCAATATGATCAAAGCACGACTTGCACGGCCCTTGCAATTTTTTATTCTTTACTCTTTATCTTGATCCTTGATCCTCGATCTTCAATCTCGCTTGCTTAATCCTCGGCTCCTTTGGCGACTTTATTAACAACGCGTCTAACGATAAACAAATACAAATACAACAAAACTCAAAAGGCAAATCAAGTAAACTCCAAATTAAGAATGAATAGCATTGGGCACAACAGCTTAGATGAAATTAGGAACTTAAATGGATTAGGTCGATGATTAGACAAAAGAGAACGGGCTTTCGGAAAATACACCGAAGAGAAAGATTAATAACTGGGAAAGAAGGAATAATATTCCAAAGAATATTATCTTGGTTGGATCGCCGATGACATATGGACTCTCGATCTATAGACCGGGTCCACGATGATACGTTAGTTCACTATGAACTAAGCAGATGCTCAAGGTTAACTTTCATTGACCGAACGACACAGTCAACCAAAAGGAAGATAGACTGATAGGCTAAGTCTGGCACAAGAATATGACATGTAGCTAATGGTCTATCGACCAAGACCATGAATGAATTCTAGGTTAATGGCAGATTAAATTTTCAAGGATAAGACAAGAACGGATGGGATCGACATCCACTACGGTTCGATCCAGAGGTTAGTCTTACATCGAGGCGGAACTTCGGCGGCGGCGAGGCGGTGATAGCGAGAATACAAGGCTGAACTCAACGTGATGGGCTAGATCACAATAAGGCGATAGAAAAGGTAAGGACATCACATTAGGGCTTTCACTTGCATGCACCCATGCGATGACAGCGATACGATGAGAGTAAAGCGTTAACGGCGGGACGTTAACAACGAAACGTTAACAGCGAAACGTTAACGATGGAACGTTAACGGCGGAGCGTTAACGATGGAACGCTAATGGCGAAATGTTAACGGCGGAGGCGAAGCGATGACGGGTAGGTTTTAAATTAAGACTTTGACGGCAAATGGAGACCAAATGAACTCGAAGGATGGCCAAAACAGTAGGGTAACGACCCACTGAACGGGAGGACTCGGCCAAAGCGAACTAGGATGTTTAGCGACAAAAGGCGATGCACGGCGGCGACGAAACCGACGGTGAAATGAATATTAAAATTTTTGGATGGTGGAATAGCAAAGGTACGGTGAGCACGGTGTAGAACGCGGCGATAAGAACTCAACGGTATAGGCGGATTTGGCGGCGACCCACGGATTAATCACAAACTGCCGATTAACGGTTGTTACAGCTAGTAGATCTAATTGCCATAACTACTAGAATAATGAATGAAAAATTACAAAAAAATTTAGAGAGTCTACTGAGATCCTAGAACACGATATGATGCAAAGAGATCAGATTTTTACCTTCTGGATCAACGGGGAACACACGATGCCATTCCCTGTTGTTCGTACGCAGTCTGATCAGGGAAGATTGATTTTTCTGCACAAATCCTGCAGGTAAAACCTTGAGTTAGGGTGAGCACCGTGTAGGGAACATCAAGGGGAGTCTACCATAAAAATGTCACGGCCAAACTTCGCGAGAGCGAGGAGAAGCGGGCTCTGGCAAGATTTGATCCTTGGGCGGCCATAACTTTTGATCCGATGGATGAAATTGCACCAAATTTGGATGGAAGACAGAGGGTACCTTGAGGCACGACGTGACATACACGGATCTTGAAAAGAGTCGACGAGTTGATGGGAGCAGCGCCTCAAAGTATGGCCGATGTCTTGGCGTAACCGGAGAACGAGGGCAAAGTTTCTCGGTTTTGGATGAGTTGATCTGAGGTGAGGACGTGTGGGAGAGGTCATGGGAGGTCTACACAAGGTTGGGGTGGTGGCTAGGTTAAGAAAACAAAAAAAGCAAAGCAAGCTTCACGGACATTTTATCAGACAATTGGCGTGCGTGCACAGAATTGGGACGACGTTGGCCAATTGAGGGCTGGCCAGTGGTGGGGATGGGGTGGAGAGGTTAGGGGAAGCCCATGGGCACGACGGCCGACGGCGACGGCGGCGAGGCGACAGCGACCAAAAGCGGTCCGAATGGCATGTTGGTCAAAAACACAATAAAGCGTGGAATTTCTCAAAACTAGCGAGCACGGCGTAGAAACAAGATCATCTTGGGCTATATCTAAAAGGAATTTGATTGGAGATTACGGTTTGGGAGGAATCGACGGCGAACGGAACCCGACTTGACGGCGAACAAGCGCAAATTTAGGAGCAATTCTTGTGAAAACTGGATTTTCCTAAGGGTTATGATCTACATACTAATGCACACAAGATGGCCGCGAGCGGAAGTCGATTTGCCTTACGAGATCAAAAGATGACACGGCGATGTCAGCGGAGGGCGTCCGTATTTGTTTCTTCAATTTTGGAAGAAAACGTTCTGGAAATGGAGGGCAAGTGTGAGCACCGTGCTGGGGAGACTAAACGCTCATTTTGGGTGGTCACACGCGATGAGGGATGAAAGCGAAAGAGTTATGGCTCAAACAAGAAACGGCAAAGAAGTGATTGCAGCAGCCGTTTCACTTGATTTCAGAGGGGAAAACTGTAGGGGAATTGAAGCCCTTAACAAGACCGACGATTTGCAACTGACCTCACTCAATTTCGTTGAGAATTGCAAAAGTTATGAGCATTTGAAGTTTGGGCTGCAAATGGGGTTGGAACATGAACAGTGCGTATGGCTGGAGGTTGAAGATGAACAGTAAAGGCCACGTGTCGCTTTCTCATTGGTTGGAAGAAATGGAGGGACAAAAGCGCGAGGAATAAAATAGCAAAAATAATCTAAAAATCTTGGAAAAATTTCTAAAAATACTAGAGATTATTTGGAACCTAATAAAATTGGTTTCACTGAATTTTGATAAGTTTTGGAACTTAATGCGAGATTATTCAGGAAAGAATCCTGGCACTTATTATGATTATCAAGACTGTTCGTCAAGGAAGTGACTGACCAAGAGGCATCTGAAGAGAGTTTTCTTCGCATTCGAAGCTCGCATTAAGGCTTTCTATCATTATCGTCCATTGTTGTGCATAGACGACACATTCTTGACCAAAAAATATAAAGGGCAAATAATGAAAGCTATGGGCGTTGATGGAAACAACCAGATTCTACCTGTTGCTTTCGCCTTTGTAGAAAGCTATAACTACGAGAGTTGGCTGTGGTTCCTACGGAGCTTGAAGATCGGGGTGGTGAAAACTCATTAAGATGTGTGCATACTATATGATAAGCTTGCTGGTCTATTTAGTGCTATAAAACAGTTGCAAACAGGGGAAGAGGAGCCATTTTTATGGCCTGACTTGCAGAGCCAATGGTGCATGAGGCATTTGGGTGCGAACTTCTATAAGCAATTCAAGAATAGGGAACTGATAAACATGTTTAAGAGGCTATGTAAGCAGAACCAAGCGAATAAGTTCCGTACACTATGGAAGAATCTTAATGAGCTAACAAAAAATATAAAGAGGAGTAGATGAACAAGGCTAGTAGCAGTGAAACATAGGATCAAGCGAAGCCTCTATTCCCTCTGCCAACAGAAGATGAGGTGACTAATCGTTGTCGAGGGCAAATGCCAATCAAATGTTTTTTTGAACTGGATAAAGCATGAGCCGAAAGAGAATTGGTCATTGTTACATGACACACATGGTGCTAGATACGGTGTCATAACGACTAACTTGGATGTCGGGACCCGAATGTGCAAATCCGGACCCTCTGTGTATTCAGCACCAGTCCAGGATCACGCTAGTGCACACAGTCTCAACATTGGTACATATCACAGTCATAACCAGCGAATAATGAAGTACTTTAATTAAATACTCAACTAATTGGTAGACCTTACGGTCAAGTTACAAAGATACGCCTCGCAGGGCGAAAACTTATTAAAATATTCAAAAGCAGCGGAAATAAAATAAACTCGTGGCGCCAACCAATTTGCCACAGGCAACTGACTGGGCTCGCTCCCTAGTTCGTCGGCTCCTCTTGATACTCCTCCTCCTGAGCAGGGGTTGCTTCTTCTTCAACTGAAGTTGTGTTGTTGTGGGGTGAGTACTTTGAGCACTCAGCAAGTCATGCACAGAATGCAACACTAATATTCTACATGCATGGCTTAGTACAAAGGATAGACTATGGTTCATGTGCAGTACAGCATTTCAAGTAAACAGTAATAGATTGCAAAGCAGTAAAACAATAGTAGGAATAATAGCTTTCACAAACATTTCCATCATAAATCATTTTCCATCCTAAGTCAAGTTTATCATCATCAACCCAAGTATTTTCCATAAACAAGTCATTTTCATGAAAATCTAACCCTTGACAGTAATCATAGAAGCGATGCTCAATACAGTGAGCACGGCTATTGAATAGGTTGTACACTCTGCGAGAGGTTATACACTTTACCCACAAGATACGGTCAAATACCACCAAGGCAAATAACAATAATGAAGCCTTTCCAAAGTTCCATCTAAACCCGATCTTCGCTAAGGTTTCAACTTTGGAGGGACTGGTTACCACACCAGGGCCCCCTCTTGCGCCATGTGAGTTCTCATTCCGCTACTCAGGGCCTCACACCACCACGACGATACCAAAGAATAGACTTGGTTTACTCATTAAGCTAAGTCCCATTCACGGAGCTTGTGGTTGTATGAAAGACTTCGGTTCAAATGCTTGCAAGGTTAGGTCCTTAGTTGGCCGAGGCAAGACTAACCAAGTGTAACTCAAATATCCAAAACCAATAAAACCAAATCGACCGCCGATTGCCACTCTTGGCCCACGAAACAATCTTGCCATTTGCCCCAGTCTAAATCATTTTCCCACCCGGTTCTTTACCATTGCACCACGTGCCATCATCAACTCAATAACACATGTCTCATTCATCAAACATGTTCCATATCTCATTAAGTCAATATTTACTTTGGTATTTCCAAAATCATGAATTGTCACGTGGCGGGGCTAAGCATACTACTTGGTCTACTCAACCCATGTTGGCAATTAATTAATGTCCAACTATTAATCCACAACCTAGGGTGACAAATGATTCATGGCCTACAATTATTTACGACAAGGTGGCATCTGACAACTAGGCATTTAACTAATCCCAAAAACTTATTCAAAGTCATTTCTATCAAATTAGCATGCAATAGTTTAAATCAAAGTAATTTGCTCTAATAGGTTCAACATGATCAAACACAACTTGCCTTCAAAAGTCTTGTTTACGGCTCTGAGCTTGCTCTGGTCAGAACCTCTCCTCGAAACCCGGGCACTTCAACGTCTCACGCAACGCAAACACAAACAATAAAATAAATAAACAGTGGGCAAACAGTACTCAAAAATTCAAATAAAATTCATAAACAGAAAGATCACAATTTTATAAATTTATAGAAATTGGAATCACCCAAATCGGAGTTAAAAGCATAAAAGTTATAAGCGTTTGAAGTTTTAAATTACATTTTAAATCAATAAACCGAATTAAATAAATATTTTCTTTTTCGAAACTAATTATTGCGTCATCTGTGACACGTGTCAGCACCGAGAGTGACACGTGGCTTTCTTGCTGACGTCACCCGACCGCTCCGTCTTGGCGTCGGCATGAGCGTCATCGTGGCGTCGGCGGCTCGGCTATCTCAGCGACAAGTGGGTCCCCGTGGCGTTGGCATAGCGTCGTGGTGGCGTCACTACGCCCGTGCGTCTGGCGGCCGAAGTGGGCCCTTGTCGGCGTCTCTTGTTACCTGATGCAGTGCGGTGTGGTTGGCAGGTGGGTTGGTGTCGGCGACTCATGCGTACCGCGCGCACAGTCGATCGGTGACATGTGGGTCGCGTTATCGATGACACGCGCCTGATGAAGCGGCGGCAGCGCGGCGGCGGCCCTTGGATTTGCATCTAACGGCGGAAGTGGAAGATGAAGTTCCTTGTTTCAAAGCGATGTGGCCTCACCTCGGCGATTGGATCTGGATCGTGTGGTGGCGAAGGTCGGGCTCGGCGAGAAGCGGCGGCTGTAGCGATTCGGCCGGAGCGGAGCGAAGCGTCTGCCGCGGCGTTCGAGGCTCCTCGGCGGCGTCGCGGTGATGCTTCAAAGCGGCGCGACGCGTTGAGTCAATGGTACCAACGGCGTGGCGGAGAAGTCACCGGCGGCGGCAGGGCAGCATAAGAATTCGGCGGTTGGCCGGGAACTTGGCGAGTCGGCGCGAAGCGGCGGCGTCTCGGCGGCGTGGAGTGTCTACGGATGTGTCGGCGCGAGTGGGGTTCTAACCGGGTGGCGGCGCATTAAATAGCCCCTCGGCGTCCGTGTAAGCGGAGACCGAGGCCCACACGCATGGCGGCGGAATCCGTGGCGGTCGGTTCGGGTGACGTGGCAACGCGAGAGCCGTCGGATTCGGATCGAACGGCGGCGGCGTTAGGGTTTTTTTCGAATTGGGCCGCACAGTGTTCGGCCCAACACTGTTCATTGGGTTTTTAATTCTTTTTCGATTAAAATAATTCCAGAAAATAAAATAATTCATTTGGGGCTTTAAAAATACTAGAAAAATTCTGGAAAAATTCCCAAAAATATTTTAGGACATTTGTGACTCAAATAAAATATTTCCAGCAAAATTTTATTTTAACTTTTCTATTATTTAATTAATTTGTTAAATGGCTTAATTCAAAATAAATTCAAATAATTTCAAATAAATCCAAATAAATCCAAATAAATTCCAGAAATTCCCAAAAATTCAAAATACCTTTTAAATGCAAGAAAAGCAAAAATTGGGGTGTTACATTGGAGAAGGTGTACAACTAGGTAATGAGAGGGATGAGGTGTCTCCCGTTGGTAGGAATTGTTGAGGGAGTGCTGCGGGGCACAACTAAGTACTTTGTGGATAGGCATCAAGCTCCTGAAGTAGTAATGAGAGATGAGAATCTATTGTGCTCTAGCATGATCACTAAATATATGGATGAGAAGAGTAAGAAGACGGCCAAGCATAGAGCTATCAAAGTAGGTGCATCTTACAGGCTAACCACAAATGCTTGTGTTTGCATAGGCCATGTTCTCATGTGATAGCCACATGTGCGTTATTTGGAATGCGACCTGGTATATATCTATCTCAATATTTTACAAAGGAAAAGGTGATGACAACTTGGAGTGACGAGCTTTATGGTTATGGTGTAGTTGGTTTTTTCACCACAACTCCTAGTGTTAATGAAATGTTGCCATTTGAGTTGCTAGATCCGGTCGTTGATAGTCATCACCATGCCTACTATGCCACTGCTCTTCTAGAGGAGGGGAAGGATCCTCTAGAGCTTGGCGTACTACAACTAAGGACACCGCAGACGCTATGGAAGCTCGATCCCCAGGTAACATACTATTCTTCAGATTTCTAAATATCTTTGTTGTAGTATCATAATTTATATTAATTAATTAGTGTGGTGCTGATATTAATTTCATATTTTTGTTTCGTAGGCTTTGAGCATCAGGATTGCTGCCACTCGTCCGGATGGTGGAGGCGATGCATGACGATGTGCAGGGACAAGATGTGAGTCACCGGTTCTCGTTTGACAGGTCCCTGCTCACTGCTCTAGTGGATCGGTGGAGGCCAGAGACGCACATCTTCCATCTACCTATCAGGGAGATGGCCATCACCTTGGAGGACGTCTCGTACCTCCTCAGACTCCCGATTGCCGATCACCTTGTGGTGCCTTAGGACATCGACCCAACGTGGCACCAGGAGCTACTTGCACGGTTCTAGCATGTGCTCCCAACTGCTGCATACCGATTCTTCACCAGCACACATGGTCTGACACTGAGGTGGCTTCGACAGTTTGTGGTATATAGCTAAACTTTAAAGCTTAATTGTGCATATACTGGTTGAACTAACAAGAAAGCTTAAATTTACAGGTGGAGCACATCGTCAAGCCTGCAGATGAGGTGAGGGTGAGCCACCACCTAGAGGCGTACCTACTGCGGCTCTTTGGTTGGTGCATGTTCACGAGCTCCCATGGGGATAGCGTGGACAGGCACCTAGTCCAGTTCACGAGAGTGATTACGGATGCACCCCTTGACGCTGTGCTGCAGTACTCCTGGGGGTTGGCTATGCTATGCACCACGTACCATGTGCTCTGTGATGATTGTGGACAGATCACCAACGGTTCAATCTTCACTGGATGTCCACTGCTTGTACAGCTTTGGGCATATGAGAGGTTCCAAGATCGGGTGGCTCAACATCGACTTGCAGCCTCTTGTACGTGTTGGTGATGATGACGTTGATGCTCCGACCATGGGCATCATCTGGTACCACTGACGGGTAAGATATTACAATCACGATTGTGAAACTTTCGCTTTAATGTTTGTCAGTACTAACAGCAATGTTCTGTGTTGATTTTTCTGTCCTCACTGCAGCCTAGGTGGGCCCATAGGATGGTGCGGCTAAGCTACCCACAGTTCATTGCTGCGTTCGACCACCTCACCGACGACCACGTATCTTTGGACCTTTGCACAGAGAGGCAGAGATGCGACTACGTGTGACGGTGGGTTTTCCACCTATGCACATGAGGCGGCACACTAGCGTACCGTCGATTCCTCTGTTCGACATCGGGTTGAAATTGCACTCTCCATCAGTGATAAAGCGATTCGATCTATGATGATAGTTCCCGATCCGGTCGGCGTAAGGTCCCATATGGTGCCCACATGTAAGTTCCTTGCATCGATGTTCTATAATTATTATCGTGTAATGCCATCTAATAATGCAATATTTATTTCTTATCCATAGTTAAACTAGGAAGGGCGTGCATGGGGTCACCCCCTGGCACGTACATATGGCGCCATGGGTCGACGAGTGGGGAGGAGCCTTGGATGACGTCCATGATGAGGATGCGGTGTATGACCATAAGCGTACTCTGACTCTCGACGATGGTACACTTCCGTACTGTCTGCGTTTGATGCGTGGCGAGTGGGTACTCATAACCGGCGGCGTGCGGTCGAGCGGATTCCCCAACTTCGGAAGGCCCGACCACGACACAGGTGTGCCTTGGGCGCTCGACCTCGGGCGGTATGCTAAGCTCGGTCGCCGAGCTCGACCTCGACGACCTCGAGCTCGGCGGGGTCTCGTTGATCCTGGTCGCCCGAGGATCTCGGATCTAGCGATTGACTTGCGATTCTTGGAAGAGCGGGTCGTGGGGATGACTCGGAGTCGCGGCAAGCCGGGCGATTCTGACTGTCTTCGATCGCATTAAAACCACGATCGCGAGTTTCTCCCGACCGATTACGTCTGAAGGGATATAAAGACCAAGGATGCATGAGCTCAAGGACAACGAAACTGACACTCAACACGGCGCTCTGGTAGCTCGAGGCTAGAATCACTGCACTTCTTTGAGCTGTAAACCTTTGCTTTGTACACCCACATAACGAGAGTCACGCCGCAAAGGCGACTTTGAATAGAAACCATTACCTCGACAGGAGACTCATGAGCAATAGACCGAGAAAACACAAGCGAGCACTCGGGCTCGGTGTAATCATCTCTTTATACGCACAATTAGTGGATTCCTCGCCTCCGGAGAAAGGCGGGCGTAGAGCTATTACCGCTCGGGGCTCGAACCAAGTATAACTTCGTTGTGTCACGCCCTCTGTCGTCTTCCTCCGAGCCTCTACTGCGCAAACGCGAACCTCCGGTGAGCAAGCTCAGTGGGTCCCTTACACACTAACACCCCTCTTCACTTTTGCGGTCGGCGATCCGATCGTCGGCGATGCGTGTCGACCCGATCCTCCTAGACATGTTTCCAAGGCGAGGACACGTATCCGCCCATCTGAACTTCGGCTTTGCGATGCGGTACATTGCGTCCAATCTACGATCTCATTTCACTTAGTTGGTAAACGTGCTAACTAATTCATAATGTATTTTCCAGACTGATGTGCTAGGCCAGTACTACGAGGAGTCAGGGAGCTTCCTTTCTCGTCTGACTCGCGGGGTTGACGTGACCAGAGAGGTGACCTCTTTCTTCGCGAGGTTTAGGGAGAGTTCGAGACGCGTCCTCGAGTTAGTGGGATGTTATCAGCCTCCCGATGTGGCTCATGGCGTGCCGCTTAGTGGAGGTAGGGGTGTTGTAGGTGCATCTTTCCATGCTCTGACCTCCGTGCCCTTTATCACTTTTGCCGTCTCTGAGAGGCGGGCTTTGAACCTGCTTGATACTGGCTGCTCACTTGGGAGGTGAGTACTTAATCGCACTTTGTATATTTTGCCCTGGAAGTTAGAGATGAACTAGTCACAAAGATCTCCCTAGAAATCTATTGAGTTCTCTAGAAGTCCTGTGAGCCAAGCTTGAGCCAATGGAGTGAGCGTGACAAGCAAATAGTTTGCCATCACATTGTGGTCACCTCCGGCTGCCTTGATTGTGAGAGAACAGACTTGTAGCCAAGCTTCTGGGTCCCTCTCCCCATCAAATTTGGTGATGCCCTTAGGATTGAATCTTTCAGGCCAGACCACTCGGTGGAGCCGAGGAGTGAAAGCGCGAACACCATCAATGGGCCCGTCGCTATGCCGGTGCCGAGATCGTCGAGGTGGCGTTCTGACTTGGCGGCCTTCATCGTCGTTCCGGTCGCGGCGGTGGTGATCCCTACGGTTGTCCCGGACGTCATGGTCGATGCCGAAGCACTCATAATCGTCTTCGCGTCGGCGCCATTTATCATCTTCTCGCTCACACCGCCTGGTATTAAGGTCCAAACGGAGGTCGCGGCTAATACTTCGGCGGGCATCCTCACCGCGACGAGGCTCATGTCGAGCGCGCATGGACCGACTGTGAGTAATATTGCTGCTTGCAATCTGAGTGGTTGCGCGGGCGCGAGTGCACGCCTTTTACGCTGGTTCTTCCTGGTTGTGTATTTTGTTAATCCGTTCTAGATATGTTGTACGACATATGGTTTTCATGATCATGAACTATTATATTTAGTTATGAAATATCCTAGACGGTGTAGTTGCAAACTTAGAAAATTGGACCTTATCGTGTAAACTGCATGGTCATTTAAGCCTTTTCGGTAGCCCTAAAATAACATGTTTAAATTAAAAATTATGGAGGAATAGCCCAAAAATACCCTTTCATATGTGTACTACCATAATCTGGAAAAAGATCCTGTTTAAAACTTGCTTTGCTTCTAAATCTTGCCAAAAAAAGCACCCTAAGTGATCACTACAGACGCAAATTCTAAAACACTTAAGCCTTTTTTGCGATTCACAAAATAACTCGTCTAAACACAAATTTTGGGGGGATTAGTCTAGGAACACATTTTAGTATAAGGACAACCATATTATAGAAAATTATCTTATTTATAACTTGCTTAGCATATATATTCTGTTAACGCTAATACCCTAAATGATAAGGTTTCCGGAGCTACGTTGTATGAATAGTTGAGTTTAAAAGCCTTTAACCAAAGTACCCGCAACACAAGAATCATCATGTAACCATGTAGTTTTACCCTGTTGTTTTTTTTTCAAAAATAGCCTCCGTGAAGATAAAATTGCACATTTGGCCCCCACGGTCGTGTATTCTGCGGCCCCAATGTGCTGTATATTTTTTCTTTCTTTTTTCTCACATCGGCCTGAAAAAGACTCTGAGACTATGCGATTCCCGCACTTTCTCAAAGCAATGTGACAACGCGTTGTTGAAAGCATCTAGGCCCCCATGTGGTTATGGTTTTGAAAATTAATGACAATCACGCGAAAAAGACTAACGATGATTGTGCAAGTAAGTTGGAAACAGGATAAATGTATCCCTCGGAAGATGTTGGACGGCTTCAAGTACAAAAATGGAAGGAATACGCACAAAAGAAGCTAAAGAAGTGAAGGTATAAAATTTAGAAGTATTTTCTAGTCTTTTCACCGATCTCGGAGTTGGAAAAAAGATCGGTTTATTAGGATAGTAGCCGTACTATTAAGAGGGACTTGATTTGGGCATTGAACTTGAAAAATGCGCATAATATGGCTCATTAGTTCTTTTGTTAGTTCATGCATTAGAAAGAATTTAAATCTGAAAAATGCATTGAGTTGGCACTCATAAGTATTGAGGTAGTACATAAATCTTGATACTACTAGGGTGTTAGATGGCGGTAGCTAATTTCGATGGGCAGATTTTTGGGTGTCTCTCTGGATATCCTCGCCGGCACTATCGCTCTGGTTGGGCGGTAGTACATAAATCTTGATACTACCGCACCTATACTATGTAGCTTTATTCGAGAATGTATCCTTTTTCGTTGACAGTAAAGCGGTACTACAAGACTCCAAAAGCGATAGTACTGGCCATATAGAAAAATTGTCTTTATGGCTACGTGTCGATTGCATTAAATGCCGTTCTAGCCGTTACACGGTCTTGTACTCTAGGCCCTTAGAGGGCGTGATAATCTAACGCCATCTTATAAATTCGCGAAAAAAGTAAAATGGCTAGTTTGAGTGGGTGGGGTTATAAATACCCCTCACCGTGCTAGGGCATGGTTAGTGACTCCATTGAATACATTCTAAGCCCTAGCAACTCTCTCCACTCTCTTGTGCATTGAATTCTTGATTCTTGAGTTTTGGAGAGCTACAAGTGAGTGCATTGCATTAGTGAGCCATATTGATTGCACTCTTGAGTTCAAGCCTCGTCAAGTTTGTTACTCTTGGAGGTTGCCGCCTCCTAGGCGGCTTGAGGCGTGAGGCTCGGTGATCTTCACAAAGAAGGTTGTGTGAAGACCCAGGCGGTTGTGAAGGCCTGGCTCGCCTACCCGGAGGCGGGAAGAGCTATCACTAGTGATCGGGAAGGCTCAAGCGAGTGGAGCGGCTTGAAGAATTCAAGCTACCTCAGCGTGGAGTAGGGAGACCAGGAAAGTCTCGAGACCACGGAAAAAATTCTCTTGTCCATCTTTTGTGGTTTGCTTGTCTTTACTCTTGTGCAATTCTAGCATTTTGATTCTCTTGTGCTACTTGTTTAGATATTAATATACTTGTGTAGTGATATCATCTTGTGATCTCTAGAATTGTTGAAGTATTAAGTTTGCTAAAATTGTTACTAATTCTTAGAAATCATTAAGCTTGAAATTAGTGATAGAAAATTTTAGAAAAGCCTATTCACCCCCTCTAGGCTCATCCTCGATCTTACAAGTGGTATCGAGCTTGGTCTCTCTATTTCGCTTCACCGCCTAGAGAGCAAGGATAATACGAGGAATTTCAATCGAAAAAGCTCCCTTCTTTGATGGTACAAATTATGCATATTGGAAAATACGTATGACGGTTTATCTTAAAGCTATGAATCTAACATATGGAGAATTGTTAATGAAGGTTATGTTGTGGCGGTGATCCGCTTTAACCGGAACAAAATGAAAGATATGTTCATCTAGATGCACAAGCAATGAATGCTATTTTGGTGCTCTAAATGCGGATGAATTTAATCGTATAAGTAATTTAGGTCTGCATATGAAATTTGGAATACATTATCGGAAATTCATGAAGGAACATCCACGGTTAAGGAAGCTAAATTACATATGCTTAGAGTGAAATATGAAAGTTTTATTATGTTGCCTCATGAGAATATAAATGAAATGTATTCTAGATTAAACAATATTGTTAATGAGCTCAAGGGTCTTGGTACGACCTTGAGTGATGTTGATATTGTCAGGAAAATGCTTAGAGCTCTTCCGGAGAAATATGAAACATTGGTTACCTTATTTCTCAACTCACGGAATTGCCAAGGATGGCGTAACCGGACTTCTCGGCAATCTCATCACCAACGAGCTCTACAAGAAAGACAAGGAAGAATTGTTGGAACAAAACTCTTCCAAGAAGAAGAACATCGCCTTCAAGGCAAAGGCGAGTCAAGTGATGAGGACTCAGAAGATGAGGACACCAGGAGGAAATGGCACTCCTTGTGAGAAGGATGAAGAAATTTATGAGAAGGCGATCGAGATTTAGCGGTCAGTAAAAGGTACAAGAAAGGACAAAATTCTAATACTAACCGATATGCTAATATTGATTGTTATGAATGTGATGAAAAAGGACACATAGCCTCGCATTGCCCCAAGAAGAAGGATGACAAAGACAAATCACCTAAGAAGAAGAAATTCTTTCAAGGCAAGAAGAAGCTATTCAAGAAATTCCAAAAGGATGGCAAGGGTGAAGCTCATATTGGAGAATGGGATTAGAAGAAGAATACTCGGACTCGAGTCATCAGAAGATGAAGCTCCTTCAAAGAAGAAGGGCTTGCGGTATTGCTATCAAAGAGGCTTCATCACCATTAAATCACTCCGCTATGCCTTATGGCTAGAGGAGAAACTAAAATAAACTCAAATGAAAATGATGAACCATCGTATGATGAATTAATGGATATGCTTGAGGAATTAAATGAATATCTTGGCAAAGAGAAATCAAAATTTAAGGTTCTGAGAAAAGAGTTTCTCTCTCTCAAAAATTCTTATGAGGAGTTAAAGGAAGCTCATGAGATTCTCCTTGCCAAGAATCATTCAAAGTCCTCAAGTGACATTAGAATTGAATGCAATATTGTTGATGATGTGTCTAGATTAGAAATTAACTCATGCTATGTTAAAAAATCAAATATAGCTACTTCATGTGATGATTTAATTGATATATCATGCTCTAGTGCTAGCTCATGTCATGAAAATTTAATTGTTGAAAATAATGAACTTAAGATACAAGTAAATAAACTAAATCAAAGTCTAGATAGATGCTTTAAGGGTAAGGACACCTTAAATAAAATTTTGGGTAGTCAAAGATGCTCCTATAACAAAGAAGGTTTAGGATATGTCCCTAAAAGGAACAAGAAAATAAATAACAAGGCTCCGCGCTTTGTTAAATCAAATGGTAAATTTTGTTATAAATGTCATGAAATAGGACATCTAGCAAATGATTGTACATTGAGTAAAGCATCTAAGAATAATGTTCATGATTCTTGCTATGTACTCAAAAAGGATAAGAATGGTAAAACATTTGCTAAATTTATTGGAACTCCAACATTTGGCCAAAGAAAGAAAGCCATTTGGGTTCCTAAGACCTTGGTTACTAACCTCCAAGGACCCAAACAAATTTGGGTACCTAAAAAGGCTTGATTTTATTTTGTAGGTAAACTACAAGACCGGTGGGCGACATTGGGTGTTGGATAGTGGATGCACTCGACACATGGCCGCGACCAGGAAAATGTTCACCCCTTTGATTAGGAAATGGACAAAATGACAAGATCACATTTGGGGATAATAGCAAAGGAAAGGTATTGGGCTTAGGTAAAATTGCTATATCAAGCGACCTTTCCATTTCAAATGTATCATTAGTTGAAACATTAAATTTCAATTTGCTATCCGTCGCTCAAATTTGTGATCTTGATCTTATTTGCACATTCTCTAAAAATGATGTTGTTATTACAAAAGAAAATGATAATTCGCTAGTGTTTAAAGGATTTAGATTTGGAAATTTGTATTTAGTTGATTTCACTTCAAATGACTCATGTCTTCAAACTTGTAATGGCAAAAACATCTTTAGGATGGTTATGGCATAGAAGACTAGCTCATGTTGGAATGATTCAACTTAAAAGTTATTTAAAAATGATTTAGTTGTGGGCTTGAAAGATGTGAAGTTTGAGAAAAATCGACTTTGCGATTGCTTGTCAAGCCGGCAAACAAGTTGCTAGTTCTCATCCTTCAAAAAGTATCATGTCCACATCTAGACCATTAGAGCTCTTACATATGGATTTGTTTGGCCCGACAACCTATAAGAGCATTGGAGGAAATTCTTATTGCTTAGTTGTTGTTGATGATTATTCTAGATATACTTGGGTTTTCTTTTTAGATGATAAATCCGAAACCTCAAATATTTTCAAGAGATTTGCAAAAAGGGCTCAAAACGAATTTGATTTTATAATAAAGAAAATTAAGTAGTGATAATGGTTCGAGTTCAAAAATACAAGAATTGAAGATTATTGTGATGAACTTGGAATAAAGCACGAACTTTCATAACCTATACTCGGAACAAAATGGAGTTGTGGAGCGGAAAAATCGTACATTAATTGAAATGGCAAGAACAATGCTTGATGAATATGGTGCTTAGATAGTTTTTGGTAGGAAGCTATTAATACCGCTTGCCATGCTACAAATAGACTTTATTTGCATCGACTTTTGAAAAAGACTTCTTATGAGCTCCTTGTTGGAAGAAGGCCGAACATTTCTTATTTTAGAGTTTTTGGTTGCAAATGTTATATTTTGAAAAAGGGTGTTCGGCTCTCAAAGTTTCAAAGTCGTTGCGATGAAGGTTTCTTGCTTGGATATTCATCAAATAGTAAAGCTTATTGAGTTTTTAATAAAAACAAAGGATTTGTTGAAGAAACTTGTGATGTTGAATTCGATGAGACTAATGGCTCTCAAGAAGAGCAAGAAAACTTGGATGATGTAGGTGAAGAAGGTCTAAGAGAAGCTATGAAGAATATGACAATTGGAGATGTGAAGCCGGAAGTGGATAAACATGATCAACCTTCATCCACTCAAGCCGAGCCTTCAACTTCCTAGCCAAGTCGAATTCAAACAATTGACGAAGATGACAAGAGAAATGATCAACAAGTTCAACCCCTACCTCTACGAATTCATCACGGTCTTTCCAAGGATCACCAAATAGACCAAATATTGGGTGACGTGAGTAAGGGTGTTCAAACTCGATCCCGTGTTGCCTCTTTTTGTGAGCATTACTCATTTGTATCTTCAATTGAACCTACTCATGTAGACGAAGCATTAAGTGATCCGGATTGGGTAAATGCCATGCACGATGAACTAAATAACTTTGCTCGTAATGATGTATGGACACTAGTAGAAAGACCTAAAGAGCATAACGTAATTGGCACAAAATGGGTCTTTCGAAATAAACAAGATGAGAATGGTATAGTAGTAAGAAATAAAGCTAGATTAGTAGCGCAAGGTTTCACTCAAGTCGAAGGTTTAGATTTCGGTGAAACATTTGCACCCGTAGCTAGGTTAGAAGCTATTAGAATCTTGCTCGCATTTGCATCAAGTTTTGACATTAAATTATTTCAAATGGACGTAAAGAGTGCATTCTTAAATGGACAAATGTCGAATTAGTATTTGTCGAACAACCTCCGGTTTTGAAAATTCCAAATATCGATCATGTTTACAAACTCTCTAAGGCGCTATATGGACTCAAACAAGCACCTAGAGCATGGTATGGCGACTTAGAGATTTTCTACTCTCAAGGGTTTCAAAATTGGGGTGGTTGATACTACACTCTTTACAAAAATAATTGATGAAGATTTCTTTGTATGTCAAATATATGTTGATGATATCATTTTCGGTTCTACTAACGAAGATTTTTGCAAAGAGTTTGGTAATATGATGTCTAGGGAGTTTGAAATGTCAATGATCGGAGAGTTGAGTTTCTTCCTTGGACTTCAAATCAAGCGACTCAAGAATGGGACGTTCGTGAGTCAAACCAAGTATACAAAGGATCTTCTCAAAAGATTTGGCATGGAGGACGCAAAGCCGATTAAGACTCCAATGGCATCAAACGGGCATCTCGACTTAAACGAAGGAGGTAAACCGATAGATTTAAAGTTTTATAGATCCATGATTTGTAGTTTGCCTTATCTTACCGCATCTAGGCCCGATATTATGTTTAGTGTTTGCATGTGTGCTCGTTTTCAAGCTTCTCCCAAAGAATGCCATTTAGTTGCCGTAAAGAGAATTCTAAGATATTTAAAACATTCCTCAAACATAGGTTTATGGTATCCTAAAGGTGCAAAATTCGATTTAATTGGATATTCGGATTCGGATTATGCGGGTTGTAAAGTGGATAGAAAAAGCACCTCCGGAGTTGCCAATTGCTAGGTAGATCCCTAGTTTCATGATTCTCCAAGAAACAAAATTCGTAGCTTTATCCACCTTGAAGCGAATATATATCCGCATGGGTAGTTGTTGCGCTCAATTGTTATGGATGAGGCAAACTCTAATGGATTATGAAATAAAATTTAAAAAGGTGCCTCTCTTATGTGATAATGAAAGCGGTTAAAATAGCCAATAATCCGTCCAACACTCAAGAACCAAGCACATAGATATTCGCCACCATTTCTTGAGAGATCATGTGATTAAAGGGGATATTGAGATTAGTCACATAAGAACGGAAAATCAATTAGCGGATATACTCACTAAACCCTTGGATGAGGCTAGATTTTGTAAATTGAGGAATGAATTGTATGTTATTGATATCTCTAATGTGGCCTAAGTGTACTTTCTTTGGTTGTTTGTTGAATTTTATTTAGTATTTGTTCTTTAGATGTGTCTCACATCAAGGGGGAGTAATATGCAATTCATGCATACACCACATCCCTTAAATGTGAAAAATTGAAGATTGTGCTATAAATATCTTAAAAGATAAAACTAGACCTTATAAGTCAAAATTATTTGGAAATAATCTATTTTAGATTTTCAAAGTGCAAAGGGTTCTCAAACCTTCATTTAAAAATCAATTATTATGTAAATCTCATCTTTTGGAACTTATATCATGTTATAACCTATTTATGTTTATAACGAAACAAATTTGTTTCAAAAGGCTTGATAAAATTCAAAATCGCGATCTATATTGATCTAATAAAGGCACATCTTGAGTTTTGCCCAAAGAGCTAGAATTGCCATACTTCTAGTTGCTTATGTGGTATTTCAACTCGAACAAGTCAAATCATTATTCCTTATTTAATTGTGTTTAAAGTTTTTGCTTTGTGTTTTTCTTTTGGTTGGAAATGTTCTAATATATACTCAAAATTACTAGTATAACTATTGAGCAAATTCGCGACCAAAATTCCTCTCTTCTCCCTGCTTTCAGCCTGTCTCCGGCACTACCGGCCGCCCACGGCGGTAGTACCGCAAATGCGGTACTACCGGGGTCCAGGAGCGGTAGTACCGCTCAGATCGAAAATTGTGGGGCCACTTCAATTCCTGTCGTTTCTCTGCCTTCTCTCTCTCTTCTTCAATTCCCCTCACCCGAAACCGCCTCCTCTTCCATTACCGTGCGGCTCTCTCTCTCTCCCTCTCAAACCCTAAATCTTCTCCCTTTCGAATCCTTGAAGATTTCTGGAGTTTCCTCCATTGGACTTGAACCTTGTGACCTCCTCCACCAAAGGTATCTTTCATCTCCTTCACTTCCCTTTTGCTTTGTCTCTTTTGATCAATCTAGGGTTTGAATGAAGATTTAAAATGTGTAATCTTGTTTTAAGGCAAAATACTTGAGGATTAGGTGTAAAATTGAAGTCCTTAATATTTCCTAGGCCCTAATCCTAGTTTAATTCATCGATTGCCTCAAGCATTGCCCGAATCGCTCAAATTCTCTGGGTCGCTCGGCAGCTCTCAAACCACCGGGAGGCGGTAGTACCGACTTTCTTGTACTAGGCCTCGATGCTTGAGTAGTGCCGATCATTCTAATGCAGCCTTCAGTATTTGAGCCATTTGAGGGAGTTTTACTCTATTGTTGTCTACTCATTTCATTTCTATCATGTCAAATCCCATCCATATTCATTACTCACTCCTCAAAACTCCTTGAATCTTCTTTAGACCATGCCTCGCACCAAGATTGCGGAACAGGTCATACGGAGGGGCAAGGGTGCGAAGAAGACGACTAAAGTCGTGGCGTTCCCACCTCGGACTCGGACAGCGGAGACAGCGACAACTCTTTCACTGTCGCCATGAGGACCACAAGGGCTAAAGGAAAGGGTCCTGCTGAGCCTTCCCAGGCTAAGAAGAGAAAAGTCCCCGCACCTACTCCTCAAATAAGCTGGCGGCGGCAGAGATCGAAGCGACAATGAGGAGAGCTCAGAGGAAGAAGAAGTGGTGCCTCCAATTGGAAGGCACGATCCTTCTCAAATTAAAGGAGATGACCATTATGCTCGCAGAAGTCAGAATCAGTATCTCCAACCTCGCTCCGCCCCAAATCAAGGTTCCATTCTCTGTTTCAGCAGAAGGTGTATGAGCAAATATATCGGAGAAGGATTTTGCCAACCGGTATTTGGTCGATTGGAAGCATGTTCGAGAAGCGACGAATTGTTGGTATTCTGAGTTGTTTGGTGGAGTGGCTTATACAACTTCCTTGGTACAAGGTGATTATCATGAGAAGGTCATCAAGCAATTTTGTGCAACGCTTTATGTTTCTAAAAATTGTGAGCAAATCACTGGATGACCGAGCTCTACCGCTACACTTGCTTCCAAGGATGATTTTGAGCATGCATTGGGAATCTTTCACGATCGACATCCTAAAATCCATGACGAGCCTCCTTGACATTAGAGCAAGCTTCGAGTTCTATGATCGGTCTCATGTTTTCAGAATTGGAAACTCGGTGGTCTTGGCTCCAACCAAGCATGGTAAATAAAATCATTCGTGTCACTATTCATCAGAAGAGTGGCAATTTCGATCTTGTGAGAGGCCATGCTTGGAATGTCATTGCGAAGATCATGGCAAAAAAAAATTTGATGTGGTAGACTTCATCATGAGGAGATGGCTCGATCTGCTAGGGATAGGGAAGACCATTTACTTTGCACCGTACATCATGGCACTAATCCGGAGAGTTGCCGAGTATAATGGTGCCACCCTACTCCTCATAAGCCATACAAGCCTCGCGTTGCTCCACCTCAAGTGTTGCATCACATTGCGAGCAAGCCGCTCAAGCAAAAGCTCAAGCGGCGCAAGCGATTAAGCCCAAGCTCAAGCCTCACAAGCTGCCTCAGCGTGCGATGCCTACCTTGCTAGCCTTGAGACTCTTCGTTCGGATATGATGGCGGGTTTGCGTCAAGAATCATACATGCGGGGCGGTTTGCACTTGTTATGGAGCTTCAAGACAACAATCGCCAAATGGTTGAGGAAGTCGAGAGCGCTGGATACATTTAGCACTTCTTTTGATGACTATCGCTCATATCATCGATCCTACGGCGTCATCGTCCGGATGGCGCGATGGTTCTCCTTCCTATCACCCTCCTCGAGTCATCGGTTTGGGATCCTTGGTCTCCTCATCCGCCACCCGGCTCTGCTCCTGGAGATGGTGAGGAGTAGACGTTCTTTGGCGGTCCCCTTTTGGTTCTTGATGACAAAGGGGGAGAAGAATGAAGAATTGAAGTCCGTTGAAGCCGCCTAGCTCAAATCTATCTATTTTATTGTAATAAACTTGCTTAACTTATGTGGTTGTTGGATTTAAATTTAAACTCTTTGTGGTTATTTATGTCGTCGTTTTGCGTCTTGTTGATTATATGTTGTGAACTCAGTCTTGAACTAAATTCTATGATCTTTTGCGCTCTTTTTATCTAAAATCTTCCTTATTATGAGTTTTGCATTATGCCATGTCAATTCAATTGAACAAACATCATCTCCATTGTCATATAAAACTCATATACAAATGTGCAAAATTTTATTGTTTATCCATGGCACATTTGTAGGGGGAGCGTTGTTCTTATTTAGCAATATTTTCGTTTAAATATCCTTCGTCCACCAAAGACAAAATATTGCTAAATAAGAATCCCGTGATGTGAGTAATTGATTTCTATTGGTCACTCACACTAAATATCAATTTACTTCAATTCGACTATGAGGATTGTCATCAATTACCAAAAAGGGGGAGATTGAAAGCATCTAGGCCCCCATGTGGTTATGGTTTTGATAATTAATGACAATCACGCGAAAAAGACTAACGATGTTTGTGCAAGTAAGTTGGAAATAGGATAAATGTATCCCTCGGAAGATGTTGGACGGCTTCAAGTACAAAAATGGAAGAATGCGCACAAAAGAAGCTAAAGAAGTGAAGATATAAAATTTAGAAGTATTTTCTAGTCTTTTCACCGATCTCGGAGTTGGGAAAAAGATCGGTTTATTAGGATAGTAGCCATACTATTAAGAGGACTTGATTTGGGTATTGAACTTGAAAAATGCATAATATGGCTCATTAGTTCTTTTGTTAGTTCATGCATTAGAAAGAATTTAAATCTGAAAAATGCATTGAGTCGGCACTACCACAAGTATTGAGCGGTAGTACTGCAAGTCTTGATACTACCGGTGTTAGATGGCGGTAGCTAATTTCTAGTGGGCGATTTTGGGTGTCTCTCTGGATATCCTCGTGGCTACTACTCTATGGTTGGGCGGTAGTACATAAATCTTGATACTACCGCACCTATGCTCTGATAGCTTTATTCGAGAATGTATCCTTTTCCTGTCGATAGGCGGCGGTACTACCGCTTTCCAAGGGCGATAGTACCGACCATATAGAAAATTGTCATATTGACACGTGTCGATTGCATTAAATGCCGTTCTAGCCGTTACACCCGGTCTTGTACTCTAGGCCCTTAGAGGGCGGTAGTGCCTACCATGGCTAAATTCGAAAAAAAGTAAAAAGCGGCTAGTTTGAGTGGGTGGGGTTATAAATACCCCTCACCGTGCTAGGGCATGGTTGGTGACTCCATTGAATACATTCTAAGCCCTAGCAACTCTCTCCACTCTCTTGTGCATTGAATTCTTGATTCTTGAGTTTTGAAGAGCTACAAGTGAGTGCATTGCATTAGTGAGCCATATTGATTGCACTCTTGAGTTCAAGCCTCGTCAAGTTTGTTACTCTTGGAGGTTCTTTGCCTCCTAGGCGGCTTGAGGCGTGAGGCTCGGTGATCTTCTAAAGAAGGTTGTGTGAAGACCAGGCGGTTGTGAAGGCACGGCTCGCCTACCCGAGGCGGGAAGAGCTATCACTAGTGATCGGGAAGGCTCAAGCGAGTGGAGCCGGCTTGAAGGAATTCAAGCTACCTCAAGCGTGGAGTAGGGGAGACCGGCAAGTCTCCGAGACCACGGGAAAAAATTCTCTTGTCCATCTTTTGTGGTTTGCTTGTCTTTACTCTTGTGCAATTCTAGCATTTTGATTCTCTTGTGCTACTTGTTTAGATATTAATATACTTGTGTAGTGATATCATCTTGTGATCTCTAGAATTGTTGAAGTATTAAGTTTGCTAAAATTGTTACTAATTCTTAGAAATCATTAAGCTTGAAATTAGTGATAGAAAATTTTAGAAAAGCCTATTCACCCCCCTCTAGGCTCATCCTCGATCTTACAGTTGTTTGTTGCTTTCTCAGACTGAATTGATAACTCCCGTGCAGCAGCTTTTTTAGGGCGATTAGACAACTCACGGGCGTGTAGCTCTGTCAGGTTGATTACACAAGTAACAGGTAGCAGCTTTGTTAGGATGAGTTGTCAAAAAAGAAAGCATCCATCACCTTTTGCAGTGACAAGTTACAACACTCTGCCTAATGGTTTAAACTTTTTCAGGCTGATTTGACAACACTCTACCATCAGCTGTCATTAATAGATATTATCTTATTCTAATAGTCAACAGCTGTACTTTTAACTGCACACTACACAGTCCGAAGTGACCACTCACTGCCTACTTTTAACTCTGAAGTGATCACTTATTGCATAGTATATTTGTCAGTACTGATACCTTGCATGCATGACTGCCTTTTCAGCCTGACTTGACTACATATTCTGGCATTTTGTTATTCGTTTGCACGATTGAATCTTATCTTCCAACACTTAGTCCATATACTGCCCCTTCGGGACTATAAAAGGCCAAACCACAGGCACACATACACAGCTCTAACTCACACTTCACCATAGCTGGATCCTCTAGCAGAGCATTCTTGTGGACACCTGATATGAGCAGCGTAGCCTTTTATTACACATTGAAGGTTACGTGTAATGGAAAGGATGATCCATTCAAAGAGGAGAACCTAAGTAAAGTGGTGTCCAAATTGCACGAGTGGCGTCTGACATTATTGAGGCATAACGTAACAACATCTGGCCTGAACCTTGTGACCTCCAACGACTTCAAGGCGCACTTGCAAGGGTGACATCAAAGGTATTTCAGGGTGTGCGAACTAGCCGACCACCCTTCTGCTACAAGTTTCTCTACGAGATTTTATAGGATATTGATATTGCCCGATCAATATGCAGCGCATATTAAGGTTAGTTATTTCCTATTTGTTCACCCTACTAATCTTTTTAGCGTTATCCATAAGTTCACTAATTCGTATGCTTGTCTTGTGTATTAGTCATTCTTGAAGGATAAAGAGTTGCTGAACAAAGATATCCCAGAATTCGTAGCGATGTATATGCTCTTCGGTGGGGGTGTGATGCCTGGTTCGCATATAAGAGCAGAAGAGAATCTAACTAGAGGGGTAGAGGTCCACCCAGTACTGTTGCAACAAAAAGTTCAAGAGATGATGATGACTTCATGTCACCTTGACCTCGAGATGCAAGCACTATCACAACAGGCCATTCAATCACTACTGCAACAGGCTGTTCAAGCAACAATGCAAGAGGACGTTCAACCAGTACTGAAGGAAGGCTGGCTCTTAACCATACAAATGACAATAATGATTACGATTTCATACCATCTAGGCCACGAACCTTGCGTCCTCGGAGTCCTTCGAATCCTGACGATGATATTACATTAGCCTTATCAGGTATCCAAACGTTGTACTACGTCAGGAACCAATAGATAACTATTATAATTTTTATAGTAACGACCTATTCTGACAACCATGGCCACAGAATGTATGATTTTATAACTTAGTCCTTCACCAGAGGCATGTACCTATGTTGTATCCCAGTTTTATGGATTCTTTCTGTATCTTAGATGTTGTTCACATGCCATGTTATTGTAGTTGTTGTACTTACTGCATTTTAATATCAATATCAGGTGTAATATCAATATTAGGTTTTATTAAAACATTGATTTGTCGTCAAATTTCTCGCACACCGAAAGAGAACAAGGAACAATGAAATTTGATTTTTTTGTTAAATAAAATTAACTGATAAATAATTTTAAAAATACTACATGAATTATGACTAACAAATATAAATTTTTCTGAATTTATTACACCCTGGTTTGAACTCTAAAATTCTATCAACTGTCAAAATAATACTGACTTTTAATAATTAATGCTCACAAATTACAGTGAATTTTTGAATGAAATTAGTACAGAAATATTCCTCAAAAATTTAATTTCCTCCAAAAAAATTTTCATGATTTTAGAATTTACTTGGGTTGGGGGCTATGTCGCCAAAACATTTAGCGACAGCTCTTTATCGCCAAATGAAATGGTGACATATTTCTGTCACCAAATGGTTTGGCGACAAAGTCCTATCACCCTTTTATTTGGTGATAGAGAGTTCACATCAGTGCTGACTTAGCTTTTTTTGCGTTTTGCACTCTTGTTGTCCAACCATATGGCGATAAAGGTATAATTTTGTAATTTTTTTGAATCGAGGTATATTTTTGCAATATGGATAAAAATGTATTATTTAAAAAATATCTCATATGGAAGGCTTAGGTGGTTCCTCTCCTAAGGAGTCATTGGTTCCTGGGGTATGTCACCGGTTCAACCATGTGTCCACTAGAGTTTGTCACCCAAATAATAGAGGATGGTGCCACACAAGTTCCTAACCCAGCCTTTCAGATCTGGGAACAGCAAGATCAAACAATCCTCTCTGCAATTCTATCATCGTTGACAAAAGGAGTACTTGGTGAAAGCATGTAGCCCCCCAAACTTGTTTTGGTTTTGATAATTAATGACAACCATGATTAAAGAACTAATATTTTCCTTGAGCATGTTGAAAATAGGTTGGCCCTAATCATGGAATGCGTTGGAGCATAAAAATGAAGCAAACAACAAAAATGATCATCGTATCAAGCTAAAGAGCCAAGGTATAAAATTAAGCACCTTTCCATAGCTTTTGCCGATCTCAGTGTTTTGGAGAAAAGATCGAATTTCTAGATTAGGTGCCGTACTATTAAGAGAAACTCTTAGCTAGTAGCTTGATGTTTTTGGTGAAAAATGACTCACTTCAATGCTTATGTGAAAGATATTTGCATTTTCCTAAAAATTTTTTTTACAAAAACACCTCTTCCCTTGCAATGGCCGGCACTACCCCCATAGGGGTGCAGTACAGCCGTATAGGCGGCAGTATTGGCACTACGGCCAGTAGTGATATTCTAGAAGAGGGTGCTTTTATGCTATGTCTGGCCGGCACTACCGGCTCTACATGGGCGGTAGTGCCGACCTATTGTAGCAACGGCTAGTCTATCAGTGCATTAAATGCTACAGCAGACCGTTAGACCTAAGTGCAGTACTACCGGCTCTAGATGGACGGTAGTGTCGGTCCTCCTAATTTTTCAGGGGTTTAGGTGCAACGGCTAGAATTCTTGGTGAGGGCTATAAATTCAACCCCACTTGCAGCATAGAGCTATTCTTATACATTTATTGCATATTCTTGAGCCCTTGCTTGCTTCTTTACTACTCTAGAGCATTCAATTCTCATTTGGTGAGTAGTTGAGAGAAAAATAAAGTGTGAGCATTAAATTGAGATATTTAGACACTAGATAAACCTCAAGCAATCGTCAAAGTTTATTACTCTTAGAGGTTGCCACCTCCTTGACGGCTTGGAGGAGTTTATGCTCGGTGAGCTTCTCAACGGAGTTTGTGAGAAGCCCCGGCAATCGTGTGATGGCCGGAGTTCGCTTACGAAGTGGAGAAGAACTACCAAGTGATTGAGGGAGGCTTGTGTGGTTTGGGGCCAGCTTGAAATTGATCAAGCTTCCTCAACGTGGAATAGAGAAGACTGTCAAGTTTCTTAGACCACGGGATAAATCTTTGTGTCAATTTTTCTCTTGTGATTTGAATTTCTAATTCTTGTGTGCAATTTACATTCTTAGCAATTTGAGTATATCGATCTTGTGTTTAGGATTGTATACTTACCTAGATTTAGGTCATCGGTGCACTTAGTGAAACTTAGAGAATTTAGGCTTTAATTGTCAAAATTTATTATTCTTGCTTAGACAATCTATTTATTACGATTAGTGCTGAAGAATTTAAAAAACCTCCTATTCACCCCCTCTAGTTGATTATCCTTGATCCTTCAAGTGGTATCAGAGCTTAGACTCTCTTTTGGGGTTTTACCGCTTAGAGAATAAAGAATCATTAGCGATGGGGTGTCCATAGGCAAAGTACCGTTTTAATGGCACAAATTATGCGCATTGGAAAATACGCACGATCGTTTATTTCAAGGCCATGAGTCCAAACATATAGAGAATTATATATGATGGTTTCATTACGGGAGTAAATCCCCCCACACAATTGAACGAGAAGAGCGAAATTCTAATCTAAATGCCCAAGCTATGAATGCCCTATTTGGCGCTTTGAACGCGGATGAATTCAATCGAGTGAGCAATCTTAAAACTGCTCACGAGATTTGGACTACCCTCTCAGATATCCATGAGGGAACATCCTCGGTCAAAGAAGCTAAACTACATATGCTTCAGATAAAATATGAGAGTTTTATTAGTTACCCCATGAGAACATCAATGAGATGTACTCACAGCTCAATAATAGGTTGCTCTTCCTTTAGGTTTACCCATTAATCGGTATCCTCCATTGTGTTATATACTTTTCATAATTACCTGCCCTTTGCAAATAACTCATATGACTCCACCTCGAAGTGATACATTACAACCTTTGAGTTCAAGCGGCCTCACAGATATTAGATTCTTCTTTATGCTAGGAACATACCAAACTTCCATCAATATATGATGTGCTCCATGAAGGATCAAGTTGGCCTAGAGGGGTGGTGAATATGCAATCAAGTTGGCCTAGAGGGGTGGTGAATATGCAACTTTTCAAAATTCAAAATTAATTACAGAACAATTAACTTGCTTAATTACTTAGTTACCGGCTGCAAGATGAAAGAATGTAAAGCACAGATAACTAAAGAGCAGCAGAAAATTAACATAAAAAAAGAATTAGAACACGAGACACAAGAATTTATCCTGTGGTTCGGAGCCACTCTCCTACTCCACGTTAGAGCACTTCTCTCGAAGTATAGCTCCTTCAAAGCTAGTCGCAGTATCTTTGGTGTCCACTGAGAGGAATGCATCTGCGCCGGACTAGATTTTGTGCTAGCAAACTTTGGTCCGTCGTAGATGGCGTACGCTCGGTTTGATTTAAGTAAAGGATACTTTCACCATGGACATAAAAAGAAAAAGGTCCGGTGAAGATAGGTTTGCACCGGACTAAATTTTATGAGAAGTTTAATATGGTCTGTTGTGAAAGTGATACGCTTGGTTAGAATTTTGACTGAGTAGATTTTGGCACCGGATCAAAAGGAAATGGTCCGATGAAGACTTTAGTTGGCTCCGTACAATATTTTGAAAGAATAAAAATGGTCCGGTGGGAATTAGATTTTAACTGATGTTACGCTGGACTTAAGGAAAAGAGCAATGAAGATTAGCCTGAAAAAAACACTTAGACTTTGTTTAGGGAGAAGGACTGATTCAAGGCAAAGTACGACAAAAGAATTTTGACTCCAAGCAATCTAATTTAGTCTTAGCCTTATAAACCAAAATTTTAACTTGTGTACAATCCCCCTTAATAGTATAGCTAAACTAAAATAACCCTAATTACTTGGCTTGAATCATCTTCTAAGTCAAAACTAGTAACAAAAATCCTTAATTTTGACCTTTTCGATGACTTCTTTCATGCTTCAACCAATATCTTTCTTTGTTTAGAGATTATTGACTTAGTCAACAACACAAAAACCATACAATTAAATACAAGAAAAGAATTAAGGGGCCTAGATGCTATCACTCCATCACACATCTCTAATGTAATTGTTTCCACCTCAGTAATTGCATATTCTTTGCAATCAGTCAAGTGAATAGTTTCATGTGCCAAGCATAGAGATCCTTGTCAAATATCTCCCTCGCCGAACATGTATGGAAGAAACAACTTGAATCTAATATCCATCCATGAGAAATACCTTGTTGACTGATGATAAGTACATCCGAATCTTTTTTGCTACCTCCATTGAGCATGCACCCTTTATTTACTTCAAATTCGGACAATTCTTTATCATATGATTTTCTTCGTCATATAAATAGTATACACGTTTGCCCTTACTCTTACCCTTCTTCTTCATGTAACTCTTGCTTTTGTCTACAACACTACTACAGTTAATACTCGATCACCCAAGGATGAAGATTCGGATGGTTTTCTCAAGGACTCTACCTCCAATAGATATGTAACTGCCTCGTTGAAGTTGCAAGTGTTTTTTCTGACAAGAATATTCATCACTAATTGCTACCATGATGGTGTAGAGATGATACCAGTATGACGACTTTATCATTCTCCTTAAATTTCTCATCCACACTAATTGGTTGTGCGATAAGCTTGTTGAAAACATTGAGATGGTCAACAAACCGTGTAGCTTCCTCCATATGCAACCTAGTTGTCGCTTTGGCACCCATCGGTTTTTCAGCGACATTACCATATATAATTCTTCTAAGTCCTTCCATAATTTCTTCAGTAATTCTTATTGATCACTGAGTATTTTACCTCATTGAAGAGATATCGACGCATTGTATTGTTAGCCTTTCGCTCCATAACTTTTTAGTCTTCAACAGATGTCTTTTCCAATTTATCCCCTTCAACAACAGTGATTAACTCTTGCTAGACAAGAACATCCTTTATCACACATTGCCATACGCTGAAATTTCCTCTATCGTCAAATTTCTCTACTTGATTCCACATCGTCGACATCAATCTTGATTTAATGCCACCTTATGCTTTACCGACCTTGTTACAAATTTGATTAATCCGGTCTTGGCTCTGATATCACTAGTTATACTCTAATACCCCTTCTTATGCGCAGTAGCCCCTAGATCGGATTAGAGTTTTGTGAGATAAAACATGAGCGTGCACAATCTCAAGAACAAGCAGATGAATCTCGTATAAAGAACCAAACTAATGACTTTGAAGCAACCACAACGAGAAAGATTTGGCCAAGCCAACCGTAAATTATTTAAGCACAACCTAAAAAAAGTATAAGGGATTGGTTCCCTCGCACAACCTCTCGAATCTTTTAGGACCCTCGGATACTTGTTCTATATAAGAATCTAGTGCTAAGAATAAGCAAATACATGTATTATGTCAAGACTCAAGTCTCCAATATAACTTGTAATTACGGAGCGAAATGTGGATGTCGCATTTTGTTGATACAAAATATCTACCAAAAAAAAAAAAACGACTGCATCATTAATGAAGAAATATAGAACAAAAATCGAAAACGAATTAAAGAATAACAGAGCAATTCATGCAGTACTAAGGAGATGTAGAGTTAATTTCTAAAGATGAAGTTTGGATTTTAAGCTTACATTTTTACAAAATAAAAAGGTGAAGGAATTGAGAAGATTTTGGTTTATAGTGTTAAAACGCTTGCCTTAATGATATTTCTTCTGTTCTGCTAATTTTCATAAATGTGGCATTTATTAAGTAACCAAATCAAATCAGCATAGCCAAACTAAACTGCCACCACTCAAACCAGTGTAAATAATATATGCATCCTACTTGTCTCTTGCTGGACACACAGCCCCACCATCGGCTACTTCTTCCCTCTCTTGCTATGCTTCCTCCGCCCAACGTCTCCAGGAACACCTTGAGACACCTAGAGCTACCCACCCTGCTCCATGACAGCGACATGAATCTCCTACAGCCCGACGGCCCCTAGTTCGAGGAAACAGAGGAAGCAGAGGAGCTCAGCTGAGCAAGCATAGAGAAGATGCGCACGAACATCGCCCAGAAGAATCGAGAAATATACGTCAAACTGTAGGGTAAAAAACCAATCATTTCGCATCACTTTCTTCCCTATCTGTCCTCTCCTTTACCTCCAAATCCGAGCTCTTCTCCTTCAGTGCACCACCGGGAACGCAGTTGCCTTCCTCAGCTCCGATGTGCATATTTGCAGCACATCGCCCGTGTCCCCGCCACTCCAGTGGTTTCCTCGAAGAATCTCTAGCGTCACTTTGTGTTCCACCTCCTGAAATACATTCCCCCTCAAATCAATTTCTGTATATGTGTACTGCTTGGTTCAGATCGAGTTGTCTTCTCTAACTTCGGTCGTCACCGTCGCCAAGCCAAATCCTGCCGCTCCGGTGTGTTTCCTCACCAATTGTTCGCATTTGGGCCATCCCTATCACTCCTTCGCTATGTCTCGTCGTTCCTTTGCAGCCCACCATCGCCTGAGGAGCATTTCCACCATGGATTTGCGCCTCACTGCTGTGGATTAGCTCGATGTAGTATTTCCAATAGTTGGCCCCGTGACTGTGCTTAGCTCTGCAGCCATGGCCATTGCTTTGACGACCATAGGACCTCGAGTTAGCACCTATTGCATCGCAACGTCCCCCTCTAGCTTCGCCCAAGCTCAACTTCTTGTTCCTTTTGCTCCTTGCGGCAAAATCGTCGAAGCGTCGTTGTGCACCACCACCTGCCCCGCCTTAGAGCACCATTTTCCACATCGCTCTAAAAAAATTTTTTCCACATCGCCGCCACCAAGACCCTCCTCTCGTCGGAAAGAGATCCTCTGCCGTAAGTGGCTTGTGCCGTTCTCGGCCGTTCTCTCAATCCATCCGTCCATTCAGCGATCGACGCTTCCACTTAATCCTGTCGCGTGGGCCGCGCACATGTGGGGCCCACACGGCAGTAGCCCAATGACAGGGGATATGACGGCAGGTGATCTGCTTCCCCTCTCGTCATGCCCGACCCACTTGTGCGCTGTGCGCATGTGGCATGTCTGTGCCTCACTGCCGTCGAGCTTGGCCGAGCGAGAACAACCAAGCTCCCTCTGCTCCTCTCACGTTCTTTCTTCTCTCTGATACACGGGCCCCAGACACCAGTGGATCAAGACCAGGGTCAAATGGTCCAATGGGTATCATTCAACATTTGGGATAGATTTTAAACGGTATAACTTATCTATTAAAGCGCCTGGGATTGGCGCCTCCTCAGGTGGGCCACGTGTCGGCCCCTGCGGAGAGGCTCCTGACAATTTGGAAATCGCGTTTAAGTTCTTTCAAAAAAATTAAAAATTGCGTTTAGGTTCTTTCAACGGCTTTTAAGTAAAATAGATCTGAAAAATATCAAAATTACGTTTAGGTCCTTCCGCACGGTTTTCTAAAAAATGCAAATTCGTCGAGGGTTTGTAGCTAAATTGGAAATCGCATTTAGGTCCTTGCGACTGTTTTTTTGTAAAATAGACTTGAAAAATTTCAGAATTACGTTTAGGTCCCTCCACATGGTTTTCTAAAAAAACACAGATCCATCAAGGGTTTATAGCTAAATTGAAAATTGTATTTAGGTCCTCGCAGCTGTTTTTTTGTAAAATAGACCCGAAAAATTTCAGAATTACGTTTAGGTCCCACCACACGCTTTTCTAAAAAACGCAGATTCGTCGATGGTTTATAACCGAAATGAAAATCGTGTTTAAATCCTTGCGGCGGTTTTTTTAGTAAAATAGACCCAAAAAATTTGGAATTACGTTTAGATCCCTCCACGCGGTTTTTTTTAAAAAAACACAGATTTTTTCGAGGGCGCGGTTTTCTAAAAAAACATAGATTCGTCGAATGTTTATAGCCAAATTGGAATCACGAGCGGGTCCTTCCACTGGTTATTTTGAAGAAAAAAACGCTGGTTCTTTTGACCCAGAAGATTTGGAAAAATTTTAAATCATAAATAGATCCTTTCGTCAATTATTTTGAAAAAAGAGACCTGTGGTTCCGCAAATTTAATTTAAAAAAAACTCGTGCCAGATTTTTTTTCTCGCGGCGCGGCATCGCGCGTAGTTCAACCTAGTTGTATTTAAGGGATGAAACAAAACCACGGAAAGAGTTGAGGGATCACGCATAAACTTTTTTTTCTATTATTCTAAGTCACAATATCACCATAGAACTAAGACAAACTTCGAATGTGACTCTGATCGATTGTCATCTTCCACATTATGTAGCATCCAGTGCATTCCAGGATACCTCTTTCTGAAGACGAACTACACTGCTAGAACGCGGCAGCTGACAACACAGTACTCTACATTTCAACACGGGTAATCCCCGTCTCCCTACAAAAGGAAGTTAAAGGAGTAAGCAGTCAACGCAATTGGCTTGAAATTGGAACCGGGTAGATCCACGCAAATCCTAGAGAACTAACGCCATGAAATAAAAAAAAAACCATGAGATAACGCAAAATATGATGGCACATCCAGCTCACCTAATAAGCAAAAGCAACAGCTCCGTATTGTAACCCGGGATCCACCGGATGGCGGCCATGATTCTCGGCAGCGAGATCTTTGTTGAGCTCAACTGAACGCCGCAAGCCTGCGTAAAGCCACCAACTCCCCTCCCCGGTGCGTGGATGTTCAGTCACATGCGAGATCTCAATCAACGGAGAGAAAAGAAAGCAAAACCGTAAAACTATGCAGGGGGAAGAAAGTGCAAAGCTATGGTGGGACTGGTACAGCAATACTGTTGAAATATAGGTGAATTGTACATTTTTTCTCATTAGCTTAAGTTTTTGTCAAACTGGTTGGTGTATGTAACTTAATATGGTATCAGAGTCAAGAGATCTCGAGTTTAAGACCCAGTTTGCGTAATTAAAAAATAATTGTAGTACGTTTCTATTCCATGTCCAAGGCCTAAGGGAGCCTATACGTAAAGGGGAGTGTTGAAGTATAAGTGAATTGTCTATCTTTTTTTATTAATTTAAACTTTTAGGTAAATTAATTGGTACATATAACTCAATAAATACAACGGAAGGGAGCAGCCATGACTATCGTTCAGTTGCAAAGCTGCAAGCAAGGGCTAGATGGACACAGTGAGGGAACAGCCACAGCCATACCTTACAGCCAAGCTGCAGATCCTGTCGCTGCCTAGTGGCATGGGTAGAAGAAAAATAAAGAGGGTATTTAGTATTGATGCACCTTTTAACGTGGATGGCTAGTGTGATATCTTCAAAACTATAAAAAAAAGGCTACAGGATTTAGGAGGGATTAGGAATACGACGGTCACAATCGGTGCTCTAATTCAAGAGGTCTCAAGTTTAAGACCCAGTTTACATAATTAAAAAATAATTGCAGCGCGTTTCTATTCCACGTTCTAGACCTGCAGGAGCCTATACGTGAGGGGGAGTGTTGAAGTATAAGTGAATTCTTTATCTTTTTTCATTAATTTAAACTTTTAGGTAAACTGACTGGTACATATAACTCAATAAATACAACGGAAGGGAGCAGCCATGACTATGGTTCAGTTGCAAAGCTGCAAGCAAGGGCTAGATGGACACAGTGAGGGGACAGCCACAACCAAACCATACCATACAGCCAAACTGCAGATCCTGCCGCTGCCTAGTGGCATGGGTTGAAGAAAAATAAAGATGGTATTTAGTATTGATGCACCTTTTAACGTGGATGATTAGTGTGATATCTTAAAAACTATATAAAAAAAAGGCTACAAGATTTAGGAGGGATTAGGAATACGACGGTCACAATCGGCACTCTAATCCAAGAGGTCTCGAGTTTAAGACCCAGTTTGCATAATTAAAAAATAATTGCAGCTCACTTCTATTCCACGTCCTAGGCCCGAGAGAGCCTATACGTGAGGAAGAGTGTTGAAGTATAAGTAAATTGTCTATCTTTTTTTATTAATTTAAACTTTTAGGTAAACTGACTGGTACATATAACTCAGTAAATACAACGGAAGGGAGCAGCCATGACTATCGTTCAGTTGCAAAATTGCAAGCAAGGGCTAGATGGACACAGTGAGGGGACAGCCACAGCCATACCATGCAGCCAAGCTGCAGATCCTACCGCTGCCTAGTGGAATGGGTAGAAGAAAAATAAAGAGGGTATTTAGTATTGATGCACCTTTTAACGTGGATGGCCAGTGTGATATCTTAAAAACTATATTAAAAAAAAGGCTACAGGATTTAGGAGGGATTAGGAATACGACGGTCACAATCGACGCTCTAATCTTTATATCTGATCCTTGTGAACACTGCTGCTGCTGCCAGCTTCTCCGCTGACGAGGAAGGGGAGGTCGAGCCGCTTCTCGCGGTGGAGTTGAAAGCGAGCGGCGTGCCGTCGGTGGGCGGAACTGTAGGAAGCCAACGGGATACGGCGCCGCGGGCGAATGGCAACCGAGCTGGGCGTGCCGTTCTAAAACATAGGCGGGGCCACGTTGCGCCAGTTGGGCCGAAGACGTGATGGGCTTAGAATACTGAGCCCATCCGGCCAGAATTACGGAGTCCCCGCGTCCAGTTCCAGCCTTCTGAAATGCTAATCTCTTCCAACGCTTCAGGAAAATGGAGATGGAATTTAACACTTCTGTAAAAAAAAGAGTTGGGATGTGTTTGTTAGATTAACCATATGTATAGGGTGTTATTTGCCTTTTTACCTCTTCTACTGTACATGTACTTTGGCCCATTGGGCCTTTGAGTGATAGCAAGCTGCACATTGCAATCCCTAACATGGTATCAGAGCGCTAGAGTTTCCCTCCTCCATTGCAGCCGCCGCCGCCTCTCCGGCTCGCCGCCGGCAGGATCGCCGCCGTCGCTGGAGTCCGGCGCTCTTCTTTCCTCTCCCGTCGCGCGTCACGCCTTCGCCTCAGGCTCCGGCTCTGGCTCCGCCGTTCACCTCTGGCTCCATCGGCGACCTCTGCTACTTCGCCTCCGGCCTGGTCGGCTTCCGGCTCTGCTTTGCCTCATCGGCTGAGGCAGCAGCAGGAGCTCTACCTTCCGCTCCGTGTCGCCGCCGCCTCCTGCTGGCCGGTGCGGCCCTGGCGCTGCGCCGCGCCACCTTCCAGCTTCACCGGCGTCGGTTGCTCCTCTCGCCTCTGCCTCTCCGACCGCTCCCTTCAGTGCTCTGCCCGATTCTTTGCTCTGTGGGAGCTCGCTCTGCGCAGTTCCTCGGTTTGCTTCTCCCCACAGATCGCTACTTCTCTCGAAGTGTGGTTTTGCTCCCTCACCGAGCAACCGCCCTCTGCCGCCCCGACTCCACTTCTTTGTCATGGCAGCCCTCGTGTTGTTGGACCGGTCGCACTTCGCAGATCGAGTTCGACGGCACCAACTTCCGCGAGTGGTCCACCGCCGTGTTTTGCCTCGACCGCTTGGCGTCTTTGGGGGCATCTCACCGGCGCCGTCCTACCACCGCATTGCCTCCGGTTCGGTGCGACCTCGGCCGTGCCGACAATGCCACGCAGTGCGAGCCTACTGGCGTACTCTTGGCGCCTACACGCCGCCTTTCGGCGTCTAGAGGGCGGGTGTGCCGGAGGCTCGTCTTTGTCGCTGCCCTCATTGGCGGATATCGATCGACCTCGCGCTTAGCGTGGTCAACACGGATTCTGCCGTGTGATGTGGGAATGCGTGCGGAGCCAAGATCACCGAAAGCGGCGAGCTCTCTACACCTCCCTTCTCGCTGGCCGAGACTCTCCGGCGGAGGATTCCATGTGGATGACTTCTATCGTCGGTTCGATGGCGTGTACCGCCACTCGGCGCTTTGGAGCCTCCACGACACTTCTGTGGCGGTGTATGCGCCTCCGGGATCATCGTCTTTGGAGCTCGAGTCTTCGATTCTCACCGGCCGCCGGAGTTTGAGCCACTCCGTGCTCGGCTTCGGCCCTTCGCCGCTCCGTCCATGGTGGAGGCCACGACACGAGCCCGTGCAGAGAGACCCGTCTTCGTGGCGTTCTCTCCTCGTCTGTGATCGTGCTAGGCATTTCGGAGGTTCCCTCCTCGATCCACTTTGCCTCTTCCTGCTCCCGCTCTCCCCGCACTGGTAGGAGGCTCGGTCGCGAGGTCTCTGGCGGCTACACCAAGAAGCTCGATGACTCATGCAATTCTCTGCAAGAAGGCTGGCCACACCATTCAAGAAGTCTTGGAGCGTCTTCATAAGACAGGTGCCACTTCTGGGAGTATCTCCAGTACCACCGGTAGCTCTGGGGCCAGTCGTGCTCCTGATTGGGTTCAGGCCTTGACTCAACGACTTGACCGTATGGAGCTTCGCTTGGACTCCAGGTTTCCCACAGCCTCTTCTACCACGGCCAATCAGGCTCCCTCTGCTGCCTCATGTATCTGGTATCTTGATTTTGGAGCTTCTTTCCATATGACACCAGATCCGACTCACCTGGGTTCCTTGAGGTCTCCGATCACTCCTGTGTCCGTGAGGACGGCTGATGGTACCCTTCTCTCAGTTGCTGGACAGGGCACTCTTCACACGTCTTCCTTTTGTGTTCCTTCTATTTCTCATGTGCCCTATCTTACTATCACGGTGATCTCTGTTGGTCGACTCTCGACCTTGGTTTTCGTATTACTCGAAGTCGACTCTTGCTCTATTCGGGCTCGCGATGCAGGGACGCTAGTTGGTTACGGTGGCGGACCCGTGACTCCCACGCTTGTGGGAACTCGACCCAACCGTCTTCCTTTCGCCCGCTTCATCGTCTACCTCCCTCGGCCAGTCGTCTACTACTTCAGATGCCACTGTCTTCGCCACTACTACCTCCACCAGTTTTGCTCAATGGCATCATCGTTTGGGTCACATGTCAGAGTCCCGTCTATCTTCATTGATGAGTCGTGGTGTTCTTGGGAAGGTCTCTCGTGATACCTCCCTTCCCTGTCAGGGCTGTAAGCTTGGCAAACAGCTATAGCTCCCATATCCTACTAGTGATTCTGTATCGAGTCGTCCTTTTGATTTAGTACACTCAGATGTATGGGGACCGGTCCCCTTCGTTTCGAAAGGGGTCATCGTTGGTATATCATTTTCATTGATGATTATTCTCGGTTCACCTGGATTTACATTCTTAAGTCTCGTGATCGGTATTAGGCGCCTATCGGGCTTTCTCGACCATGGTTCATACTCGATTCGACTCACCCGCGGGTGTTTGTGACGACTACCGGGCGATGCACATCTCTTGCTCTCCGTCAGTTTCTTCTTGATCAGGGCACCCTTCCTCAGTACTCGTGCACCGGTGCTCATGCGCAGAATGGAGTCGCCGAGCGCAAGCACCATCACCTTCTTGAGACTGCTCTACCACTGATGCTTGCTGCCTCTGTTCCTCCCCACTTCTAGGCGGAGGCTGTCTCTACGGCTGTCTATCTCATCAACATTCAGCCGTCCACTACCCTCTTCAGGGTGCCACTCCAGTTGAGCGTCTCTATGGCAAACCCCCTCAGTACAGTCACCTTCGCACCTTTGAGTGTGTTGTCTACGTTCTTCTTCAGCCTCGTGATTGTACAAAGTGGCCCTTTCGATCGGTGCGGCGCTTTCCTTGGCTATGACTCTGAGCGTAAGGGGTTTCGATGTTGGGATCCTCTTGGTCGTAGAATTCGGGTCTCTCGGGATGTCACGTTCGACGAGTCTCGTCCCTTCTTTGACGAGTCCCGTTCTTTTGACTCCTTCGACACCTCCTCCTTACATGAGTCTCTCTCCTTTCTCAATCTACCTGACCACTTCATTGTTCCTTCTTCTTCCTGTTTACCACCTCCACCACCTTCTCCACCTCCCACCATACCTTCCTCTCCTCCTGTTGTTCTTTCTCCTCCTACACCTATTTCGATTCCTCCTGCACCCACTTCGGTTCCTCCTCTACCACCTTCTCGGACACCTTTTCTTCCTCCTGTTCGACCTCCTATCCATTTTCACTACTCTCGTCGGACTCCTTCCTCCTCCTCGGATCCTTCTCCCTCTTCGGCTCCTCCTTCTGCTTTGGATCCTACCTCTTCTTCCCCACGGTACACTCTTCGTGATAGAAGCACGATTTCCTGTCCTGCCCGATACGGGTTTTCTGCTTCTGTCATCACCTCCTCTGAGCCTGCCTCTTACTGTGAGGCTATTGCTCATCCTGAGTGGCAGTTTGCGATGGCTGAGGAGCTTGCTGCCCTTGAGCGCACTCACACTTGGGATCTTGTCCCCTGTCCCTCCATCGTCACCCCGATCACATGCAAGTGGCTCTATAAGATCAAGACTCGCTCAAACGGTTCTCTTGAGCGCCACAAGGCGCGTCTTGTCGCTCGTGGTTTTCAGCAGGAGCACGGCCGTGACTATGGCGAGACGTACTCTCCAGTTGCCCACAAGACAACTGTCCTCTCCCTTGTGGCTGTTGCTTCTGCTCGTCGGTGGACTATCTCCCAGTTCGATGTGAAGAATGCATTTCTTCACGGCGAGTTGCGTGAGGAGGTCTACATGCAACCACCTCCGCTCTGATGTTCACGATGGTAGGCACAGGCGTTAGGTTTAACCGAATATTTGATTTCGGTTTTGATTTTTGGGAATTTGGTTATTCCAAAAGGAAACCGAAATATGTTTGAAATTTCAGAAACCGACAATTCGGTTAGCAAATAATCGGTTTAAACTTCGGTTTTAAACCGAATTAACGAGTAATTGAGGATCGAGGAATGAGAATCACCGATTCACCACATGACCACAATCCACATATTTGGTGAACAATATGAGCAAAGATGAACAATACAAGAACAGGAGATAAAAGTAGTACATATAGCTAGCACTAGCAAACCGAATTAACCAGTTCACAATCACCACAAACCGAATTAACGGTTCACTAGTTCACAAACTCACGAACAATGAACAATACAAGAACATTAGATAAAAGTAGTACATATAGCTCGGCCTCCATCGGTCCATTGGGCGCCATCGAACTAAAAGACTTAGATAGTAACTAACATGACCACATGACCACAATCCACATATTTTGATGATGTTTTAGCATCGTCAAGAACACCTTCGACCTCCATCGGTCCATTGGTACGCCAAACCTGCGAAAAAGATAACAACATTCAGGGGTTCAATCACTATTGATTATTTGATTTCATCAAAAGAACGATGAGGACAAAATGAGGCGAGAGTTAAATCAAAAGAACAATATGAACCATTCAACAACTAAATCATGAAGGTAGTAAGAATCGGTGCTCTATAGTCGCAATATGATTCTCCCGAAGTCACACGCTTTGGCCTTAAGTAATTGTGTAGATGTGGAGCGGTTTATGTAAAAGTAAAGAAATACCGATCTGTGTAGACAACAATTGTCATTGAAATGATCCATACTTGAAAAACTCAACAAGCGTACTAGAATTCCAAGAAGGAACAACATAACAGATTTCGGATAAATTAACTTCATCTACCTGAACCACTAAGGCACGTAATCCAAATAACGCAACTAAATGACCACAGTCTCTGGGAACTTCTTTCAAGCACAAGCAGGATTACATCCGCAACTAACTTCTTTCAAGCACAAAGCGGGATCACACCTTCTTGGCTTACTCCATCCATCTATCTTTTCGATTTCAAGCACAAGCAATGGACCATCTCCGGGATGAATATTTAAATGCCAAGGCATGGAGCAAAGTACATCCACATAGGGAAATTTGGTGAGCAATAGATGAAGAAAATGAAGTCAAAATCATACTCAAGCAAAGTATACCTTAACTGAAAGTGGAATATCAGCAACCAGTTGGAGCAGAACTTGGCTTAGTGACAGATTTGATGCTGGATTGTGTTTTCAACTTTGATTTTGTAGAAGTAGCAGCCTTTTCAGCTTCATACTCTTTAAGCAATTCTGAAATAAAACAAAAACAACATGTAAATAATTAGTTGCGGTTGGGAGAACAAGAAAATTATGTCAAGAACAGATTATTCATTGTCGTTAGCTTACCTTCTTCCATTTTGGCTAGCTCTTCCTCATTTTCTTCAATATTGATAGGAGTGGATCGCCGTAGCCAATCTTGTGTACAAATAAGAGCTTGGACCATGAATGGTGTAAGCGAGGTCCTAAAATCATCTAGGACTCGTCCACTCATACTAAATGCGCACTCCGATGCAACCGTTGATATTGGAATTGCCAACACATGACGAGCCATATGTGCCAATATAGGAAATCTGGACGAACTCACTTTCCACCATTCTAGAATATCAAATCTGCTGTTGTCCTCTTCATTTTCTTCGCCAAGGTATTTCTCAATTTCAGATTTGCTAGTGCCAATTGCACCATTACCAATCCTCATCTTTTTAGCAATTAGGGACTTCATCAACCTTCCTCCCCTTTTTTGTGGTTGTTCTTGTTCAGATTCATTGGTTTGTGTCGATGAATCACTTGGAGCATAGATATTTACGTACTCTTCAAACAACTCGTGAAACAAACATTCACTTTGCATCCCAAACTTTACGTCCTTTTCCTCGCCAAACATTTCCCCAATGGCTAACTTAGTGTAACTAGATAGCTTGTATCTTGGATCAAGTGCAGTAGCAATAAAGATGAGCAGGTTCATGTTCTCCTTCTCCCTCGCCCTACCCTTCCCCCTCCCCTCATTCTCATTCTCATTTTCCTTCTCATGCCAATTGCCCCAATACTTTTCATACTTATCCTTCATCCTCTTGGCCATTGCCTGGCGCAATTCATCTTCACTATCAGCCCATTCTCGCAACAATACATTGACTTCACCAATTTCTTGAAAGAACTCATTAGCAGTCACTTGTAGTGTAGTGGAAACACGAAGAGTGAGATCATAAAAATGCCCAAGAAATTCAGCCATCTTCTTTGCGTTCTGCCAATCAAATTCATCAGGAATTCCAGGGCCTTTTTCCCCACATAATTCTATTATATATGTTGGATCTTCTTCCTCATACCTTGCAAATACTTTCTCATAAATTATTGCAGATTTCAACATAAGATATGTTGAATTCCACCTAGTGCATACATCTAGTGTCAAGAATGCATTGCTTTCCAAATTTTCTAACTCTGCAAGTTTCTTAAATTTGACCAACCTAGAGGTTCCATTCTTGATAAACCTAACAGCACGAACACGCTTCACAGAGCTATCCAACTCTTTTAAGCCATCAGAAACAATCAAATTTATAATATGGGCAGACATCTCATGTGAAGATACTTGCCTAAAGCAATGCGGTTTTTGATTGTTCATTTGCCTCCGTATGTAATCTACTCCAACGTCATTGGGGCTAGCATTATCAACTATAATTGTCATGACTTTATTAATCCCCGATCCACCAAGCATCTCTGTATATTTTTCCCAATATCATCTCCCTTATGGCCCTTTACCTTGAAAAAACTAATGATCTTCTTATGCAATTTCCATTCATGGTCAATAAAATGTGCTGTGACAGCCATGTAACTATCTTGTTGTTGTGAAGTCCAAGTATCAGTTGTAAGACAAACCCTTTCACTTGATTGCTTAAAAAAGGTTTTGAGCTTTGCTTTCTCTTCAAAGTAAATAGAAACTGTCTCTCTAGTGATTGTTCGTCTAGATGGCACACTCCAATGTGGACAAGCTACATGCATAGATTTTCTAAAGCGACTTTTCGCAGACTAGCAAAAGGAAGCTCATCTTCAATAACCATTTGAGCAAAAGCATTCCTAATTGCATCAGGATCAAACTTGTAAGTTGTAACACTATCACCCGATTTACTTGCAAATAACCTTGCCGGATCCCTATTCCTATGAGGATTGCATTTGCAAGTGTTAAAATGAGTCGCAAGGCGAGCGTACCATTAACATTTGGATCGGCCTTGATCTCATGGTGGCAATAGTTGCACTTCCTTTCTTCGATGAACACCCACTTTAATCTTGGTGAAGTGAGACCACATCTCTGATCTTGGCGCCATCTCTTTTCTTTTACTGCCCTCCTCCTCCTCTCGTGTTTCCTTATCCTTTTCCATTGCATTTCCCTCGGATTCATTTGTTTTGCTCGGATCAAAGGTCTACAAGAGTACAAACAAGGATCACTAGATCAGCACAGCACATGCGAAATATCAAATATGTACAGCACACATTCACACAACACAGGAAGAGGAAGAACGAAGACTGAAGATCACATACGCTGTTGTTGCAAATCGATTGTTGCGTTGCTGCCACCATGGTCGGAGTCGGAGAATCGGTGGATGCCATCACCCTCGCCAGTCGCCAGGTCGAAGTGGAGTACTCAATATTGGAGTCACCGAGTGGAGGGGAGGGGAGGGGCGGTGGTGGCCGACGGCCGGAAGTCTGCAGCAGGGAGCGGGGGGCGGGAGGGCGACGCCATGACGGGCTGAGCACCGAGCACCGAGTGGAGGGAGGAGGCGATGGTGGCCGACGGCCGTGCATCTGCAGCAGGGAGCCGGGAGGGCGACGGCTGGGACAGCTGAGCACCGAGCACCGAGTGGAGGGAGGGAGGCGGGAGCGGGAGGCGCCGCTGGAGTGGCCGAGTGGGGATTGGGAAGCCGGAAGGAGGCCGGAGGGAAGGGCGTCGGCCGTGGAGCTTGGAGTTGGAGTGGGGATTGGGGAAGGGAAGGGAGGCTGGAGCCTGGAGGGGTGGGGCGGCGGTGGGGCGGCACCTGGAGGCTGGAGCTGGAGACCTGGAGGCTGGAGCTGGAGGGCCGAAGGGGAGGGGCGCCTGGAGACGGGAGGGCGGCGCTTGGGCCTTGGAGACGCGACGTTGAGGAAGCCGGATCGGGGGCGCCGCCTGGAGCCCTAGGGTTAGGGTGTGAGTCTTGTGACACTGTGACCGCGTGAGGGGCTGAGGGCCTGAGGCTGAGGGAGTGAACTGACCGAGGCTAGGGTTATGGAATTACCACATATTCCAGTTAGTTCGGCTAATCGACCCTTAAAACCGAATAAACCGAAAAAATCGGTTATTTAAGACATATAAACGAATCGACAACCGAATTATTCGGTTTCGGTTATTTCGGTTTCGGTTTCGGTTATTTCGGATTCAATTTTCGGTTTCCGGTTTATTTGCCTAGCCCTACCTGATGGTCACGTCTGTCGCCTTCGTCGCTCTCTCTACGGCCTCAAGCAGGCCCCTCGTGCTTGGTTTGAGCGCTTTGCATCTGTTGTTACGGCTGCTGATTTTGTTCCCAGTCAGCATGACTCTGCTCTTTTTGTCCACACCTCTCCTCGTGGTCGGACCCTTCTTCTCCTCTACGTTGATGACATGCTCATCACTGGAGATGATTCTCACTTTATTGCCTTTGTTAAGGCGCGCCTCAGTGAGCAGTTTCAGATGTCTGATCTGGGCCCTCTTCGGTACTTCTTGGGGATTGAGGTTGAGTCCACGCCTACAGGCTCCTACCTCTCTCAGCGTAAGTACATCCAGGAGCTTCTTGCTCGTGCTTGCCTTACTGACGACAGTACTGCTGACACTCCGATGGAGCTTCACCTTCAGCTTCGAGCCACTGATGGGGTTCCTCTAGCTGATCCCACTGCCATCATCACCGGTTGGGAGTCTTGTCTAACAGCTTCACTCGTCCGGATGTGTCTCACGCTGTGCACATTCTTAGTCGGTTTATGGCTTCTCCCACCGGTGTGCACTCGGTCACCTCCTTGGGTTTTTCGCTACCTTCGTGGTACAGCCTAACCGTCACTTTGTTCTTCCCGGCTCGATTGTCTCTGACTTTGGGCCTACTCAGATGCTACCTGGGCTAGCGATCCCGCCGATCGCAAGTCCGTCTCGGCCTACTGTGTCTTCCTTGGATCTTCCTTGATCTCTTGGAAGACGAAGCGTCAGACTGCTGTTTCTCGCTCTAGCACTGAGGCTGAGCTCCGTGCGCTGGCCTCAGTGACTGCTGAGGTGACTTGGCTTCGGTGGCTTCTTGCTGACCTGGGTGTGGTTGTTTCTACTCTGACGACTGTCTGCTCCGACAGCACTGGCGCCATCAGTATTGCTCGTGATCCGGTGAAGCATGAGCTCACCAAACACATCGGCGTCGATGCTCACTACGTTCGCTCCCAGGTGCAAGATCAAGTGGTTACTCTTCGTCATGTGCCTTCCGCGCTTCAGCTCGCCGACTTCTTCACCAAGGCACAAACTAAAGCACAACATTGTTTACATCTCTCCAAACTCAGTGTTGTAGACCCACCATGATTTTGAGGGGGGGTGTTAGATTAACCATATGTATAGGGTGTTATTTGCCTTTTTACCTCTTCTACTGTACATGTACTTTAGCCCATTGGACCTTTGAGTGATAGCAAGCTGCAGTGTTGATCGTGATCTCATGCAAGTCTGGAACCTTAAAAAGAACTCAGCGCTGTACTCGAAAAAATGGCCTCATCAACCCACAAACATGTATCGCGAACAGATCAGTAAAAAACTTTGGCGACCAGAAGTATTACGGGTCAAACAGTTAAATGTTGCTAAACTTTGCCACACTCCAAATTAAGTGTAACTAATTTTGACGCTCATCTCATTCCTATCCTAGCTATACATGTGACAAGATTTCAACGGGATTTCTTTTTTCCTTAGGTTCAACACGTTTAGCTGGTGCAATTGATCATTTATCCTGTTTATTTCATTGATATGTAACCCCAAAGTCTACATGTTAGTAAGACATTATAAGACAAATGATCAATAGCACAAGTAAATAAGTGCAAATCATCAATTATTCCTTGAAAGTTCATCACTTTGTCTGCAGTTTCTTGTGTGAATGGGGAGAGAGAGAGAGGGAGAGAGTGGAGAGCGTAGAGAGCAAGGCACCACCGGTGATTCGTGGTGTGTGGCGGTGCTTGGCGAAGACGAACGGCTTGACGGTGAGTGGTTCAGAAACAGCCGCTCCTTGGCTGTTGTTTCTACCCTTTTCATTGCTTCACATGGGAGCAGTGAGACGTTTGGAGCTTTGATTGGGGGATCTGGTTCAGCAGCTCGAGGGGCCCAGGGGATGCAATTAACATTGTTGATATTTTATCTCCCTCGGTTTGTGACTGTTTTAGACTAGTTACAGTGAAAGTTTCATTATCATTTAATAAGATGATATATCAGCAAAAATAATGACATAGTAAAGAAATTATGAGGAGGGAGATGAGACGAGTTTCATCTGATTGAAACCAGGTGCACACTGTTTCCAATACATTGGAAACCGAATGAAACTGCACTGAGAGCGCATCGTTTCATCCCACGCATTCCCATGCACTGAAACCGAATGAAAATGCATCAAATGGAACATTTGATTACAACACCGTGCAACAATTAAATGCTATGGCTAGCCTATGAAACTGCGAAATGAAACTGTGCATTAGAAGGCCTTGTTTCATTTATCAACTCAAACCCCTTTAGATGATATGGTACTTCTGAAAACCGTAAAATGAAACTTACCACTAGGAATAACCTTAGTGTTAATTTTTGTTCATATGCTCGTAAGGCTGTAAGGCTGTCGATATATGGATTTGGGGATTTTAGGTAGTGATTGGTATTTTTAGGTCGTTTGGAGAGCCCAGAGAAAATAAGCATGTCAGTCAGACTGTCACCAATGAATCTAGGGTGTGTCTAGGAATCACTCGGATGTTTTCTTCAAAAAAATCAGTCAAATTTTTGGATGTTGCACGCATTGAAAAAAAATGTTGCACATGTAGGAAAAAAATATTGCAACGCATCTGAAATTTGGAAGTCTCTTGCAACATTTTTGTTCAACGCTTGCAACATTTTTTTCCGACGCGTTGCAACATTTTTCCGCTACGGATGAAACATTTTTTTCTAACGCGTGCAACATTTTCCTTCGACAACAGTAGAAATGTGGCACAGTAAACAGATGTTGCAAGCGATGAAAAAAAATGTTGCATGCGTCGGAAAAAAATGTTGCAAGAGTTGAATAAAAATGTTGTAAGAGGCTCTCAAATTTGGATGATTTTAGCAAAGAAAACATTCGGATGATGTTTATCAAAACCATAAATCTAATGTATTGTACTAGTTCTAACTAGATGTTAGTTGCTGGCACTCGAGGAAAGGAGTTGGTGTGTGCTCGATGATTAGATAAGTTAAATCACACATAGATAAATGCATGCTTGGTCTCGATGCAGAGTGCTGAATAGAATTGTTGCAGCCCGTAGAGATGAGTGGCAGACTGAAACAGACAAAGGAAGCTGAGGTGGAGAACCCATGATCTGGTAGTTTCTTCTTATCTTCCTTGTATTCTATCTAAAGTTTTATGCAATTTGTGATTGATGGCTCTGCAGAAATGTACTGATTCATGAACAGATCATTCATGTCAAATTCTTACGTCAAATTGATGGGGATAGGAGATGATGGAACCAGACGACCTACAGGAGTCGTATTATACACAAAAAATGTTACCAGTGTTAGCGGAGCAGACTCCATGCACGCTTCATGCATGCCGTCCGACACCCACCCAGGTGATCCTGGAACCAACCGTAAAGTTAGAAAACCATCCGGTGATTGTTAGTCCTTTATTTTCGGCGTATCTTGAGTCAGTTGCTAGCCGATCTCCCTCTGTACCTTATATATACCGATGGCCCAATACAATTGACTCAAGGCGTTTATTTCCTAATTGCTTTCATGGTATCACGAGACTAACCAATCCTGCCTCCCCTCGCTCCGATCTGATCGTCTCTCCCCACCCACCTCCTCCAATGACTCTCCCTGATGCCGACGCTGCCACCAAGGAGGCCGAGGCCGCCCGCCTTGCCGCCACGGCCAAGGAAGACACCGCCGACAAGTCTGCGCTATGGGCGTAAGCCGTCGCCGTCTCCAACGTCAAGCTCACCGTTCCCATTACTCTCGACCTCTAGGCTGGCAATTACGCACAGTGGTGCAGCTTGTTCGAAGTCACTCTCGAGAAGTATGCCCTCGATGACCATATTCATGCAGCGGCTCCCTCCAAACCAGACGCCCAATGGTACCGCCACGATGCCCTTGTCTGCTCGTGGCTCTACGCCGCCATCACCTCTGACCTCCTCACCATGGTGATGGACTCCTCCACCACCGCCCATGACATCTGGTCACGCATCATCAGTCTCTACCGCGACAACGCTGAGATGCACTCCATCTACCTCGAGCAGGAGTTCCATGGCCTCATGCAAGGGTCCATGCCTGTGGCCGACTACTGCCGCAAACAGAAAACCCTCGCCGATGAACTCACGGCCGTGGGTACACCGATCCTCGACCGAAGCCTCGTCCTCAACACATTGCGGGGGCTAAACCATCGTTTCACGCACATGCGCACGCTGCTCTCTATGCAACGACCAACGCCGTCCTTCCTCGAGACCCGTTCTGCTCTCCTCCTTGAAGAACTCACGTTGAACTCGGACTCCAACCCTCCCACGGCGTTCATCGCCAATTCGGGTGGCTCATCTAATGGCAACAAGACCTCTGGTGGCTTTGGCAGTGTTTCTTCTCCGGCCATCAGCGGCAACCAAGTGCACAACAACTCCAACCGATACAACTCCGGTGGCAGCTCTAACAATCGCTGCCGCAATTTCAATCGTGGCAACAGCGGAGGCGTTTTCTCCAATAACGATGCAGCGTGCAACCAGCAATCCAGTGTATGCGCCGACACACAAGGCGCATCCCAGTGGCCCTCCTTCCAGCATCCATGGACCAGTTCTATCCACATGTGGCCTAGACAGAGCCCACGAAACCCACAGGGGATACTCGGCCCACGACCGCTAGGCGCGTTTATAGCCCAAGTCCCGGCTAGCGCCCCTGGCTCTGTTGTGTCGTGGCCCCTTCCAACGCCCAGTGTTGCGCATCAATATGCCCAGGCGTCAGCATACGACACTGCTCCATGACCAACTCCCCAGCTTGCCTCCTGGGACCAACAACGGTTGATGCAGGCCTACAACACCATGTCCTTGATGCCTCCTTTGTCGGAATGGTTCATGGATTCCGAGGCATCCACGCACATGACCTCGGACAATGGTACTCTCCTTTCCTCCTTCCCAATTTCTTCCACTGCCCCTCCATATGCCATTGTTGGTAACGGTTCACGCATTCCTATTACTCACACTGGCTCTACTTCCATTAATTTTCCCAACCATTCCTTTCGACTGCACAATGTCATAGTCACACCTTCGTTGATCAAAAGTGCTATTTCGTTCGTCGTTTCACCATTAATAATCATTGTTCTGTTGAATTTGATCCCTTTGGTCTCTCTGTGAAGGATCTTTGCACCAAGAACATGATCATCGGGTGCAATAGTCGTGGCGATCTCTATCCTCTCCATTGGCCGCCTCCAGCTCCTCATGCTCTCTCCTCCACCACTTCGTCATCTACTTTGTGGCATTGTCGTCTTGGACACCTTGGCAACCAAGCGTTGTCTCATCTTGCCAGTGCTTCGCATATTTCATGTAATAAGCATGCTGCAGACCCCTTATGTCATGCATGTCACTGGGCAAGCATGTTCGTCTACAATTTTATACTTCCACTACTCGCACCATTAGAGCTTTTGAGTTATTGCATTGTGATATGTGGACCTCGCCAATCCCTAGCATTTCTGGTTACAAATATTACCTCGTTGTCCTTGATGATTTTACTCACTATTTGTGGACATTCCCGCTCTGGCTCAAGTCGATGTTTTTGACACTATTCGCATTTCTTTGCTTATGTCGATACTCAGTTCTCCTCCACTATTTGTGGGATTCAATGCGACAATGGTGGTGAGTTCGACAATCATGTCATGCGCCTCCACCTTCTCTCCCATGGCACAACACTCCACATGTCATGTCCACAAACCTCCCAACAAAATGGCAAGGTCGAACGCATCATTCGGTCCACCAATGACATTCTTCGCTCGCTTTTGTTTCAAGCTAGCATGCCACAACCTATTGGGTTGAGGCTCTTCATACCGCCACCCATATCCTAAATCTCCTCCCCACAAAGTCACTCAATTTCGGCATTCCCCACCAAGCTCTTTTCGGATCATCTCCTGATTACTCTTATCTTTGTGTTTTCGGTTGTAGCTATTATCCGAATCTTTCTGCCACCGCTCCACACAAACTTGCACCACGCTCCACATCCTGTGTTTTTCTTAGGTACCCTGCACATCACAAATGTTACCGTTGCTTAGATCATACCACAAATCGCATTATCATCAGTCGCCATGTTGTATTTGATGAAATTAATTTGTTTCCTTTTTCTAAGCAACCTAACCTGCCCTTGCCATGCGATTTTGATTTTCTTTCCACAGCTACTCATGGCCTAACATGGTGTCGACCGCTATTGGCCGTGCTTCCAACTCGGTCCTACTGGCGCCACCTCCATCTAGCCGTGCCGTTCCCTCGACTCCACTTCCTGTGATGCCTCACGCTGAGCCCATCCCACACATGCTGACATGCCTGCTATACCCCCACCGCCCATTTCTGTGCCTTCCACACCAGTACAACAGCCATCTTTGTCCAGCGCACCACCGACTGCATGCCCACGCACAACCACATCAGCATGCTCTTGTTCCTCCTGCTTCACAGCTCGCGTCCCCACCACCGTGCCTGCACCCCAACTCTCAATGCGCACAGCATGACAACCCGAGGAAAGCGCAGCTTTTGACAGCTGGTGGATCGGCTGAACTTGCATGTAGCCGTTCCATCGCCGATTCCATGCACGCTTCATGCACGCCGTCCGACACCCATGGCAAGTGATCCTGGAACCAACCGTAAAGTTAGGAAACCATCCGGCGATTGTTAGTCCTTTATTTTCGGCGTATCTTGAGTCGGTTGCCAGTCGATCTCCCTCTGTACCTTATATATACCAATGGCTCAATACAATTGCTTCAAGGCGTTTATTTCCTAATCGCTTTCAACCAGAGATTTCTCCAGAATTTTTGGTGTGCCATTGGAAGCCAATAAACCATTGTCTGATGTCATGGATGGTAAGCATCTTCAAACTTTTGTTTCTGTTAATTTTTGTTATCGAATCAGTAAGTACATGCAACAGAAGCAGAGCAAAAGGAGTTCAGATTAGTATGGTGTGGTGTATAGCTATCGTGTCTACATGGGGCATATGCATGCTTTCAACCTGTTGACTACTTGCTTGAGCAGCAGCGATACATTTATTCTCTAGAATATATCGATGTCATCTCGTAAAAGTTCCTCTGGTTGATTCCCTTCTTGCTATTCACTTGTGCCTTCTGATAGATTTTCAGCTGTCCTATAATCATTGCTAAAGTTTATATGTTGAATGACCTCATTTTCATTAGTAAAACATGTTCATCTTTGCTGCACTTAGAAGGAATCTTAATGGAATAACAAATCAATATTCCTATGGACATGACATATAAAAATAACTACTATATTGAAAGCTGCATACCATATTCATTAAATTCGCAGTAACCAGTTGTATGCAACTTTAATTGTATTGTGGTGAAAGTATATATTGTTGTTTCCATTTTTTTAAAATGTTTTCTTTCAATGCATTTACTGTGATGCAAAAAATAAAAGCTTCAGATTCTACTAATGTTAAGTTCCTTTCACCAAATCAGAAATACCTAACCAAAAAATCAACAATAACAATCATTAACGTCATAGTTGCATAATGTTTTAATTAAATTTTCATTGTCAGGTTGTGCGCAATTTCTCTGTATACATAGTGCAAGGTTTTTTATTTGTTCTAAATGAATGTTTTGTTATAATGCATTTGACGCTCATTCATAAATAATGTTTTTCAGATGATAGTAATGTTATGTCCTTTCACCAAATCAGAAATACCTAAGTAAATAATCAAAAATAAATACCATATATTAAGTTACATACTGTTTGAATTAAATTTGCAGGGCCTCGAAGTATGCAACTTAAGTTGAATTGATTGCAAGTTTTATGAGTTCATATTTTTGTTATCTTTTTTTTATACTGTGTTATTGCAATCTTACCTCAACTTGTTCTTGCAAACCCTGAGGCAGTAATATTTATTCTAGAAAGTTATTAGTAGAACCCTGCAGAGAGTTAAGAGTCGTGTAATGCTGCCACGTATTTTTTAATAAAATGAGCAATTATAATTTATCTGAATTTTAATTGTTCAATTTAATCTTCCTCTGATTTTAAATCTGCCTAATCTCTTGTGATGCTATGTATATGCATTGTTTCAAAATTTGCAAATTGTGTTAAAAATAATGCAGTGTCATATTATGTGCAATTTTGAATAAACTACTCTACAAGTTTTTTCCATATGTACAATATATGAATCTAAGAAATCATCTGAGATGGTTTAGACATGTCCAACGGAGGCCTCTTGAGGCACCGGTGCGTAATGAAATGTTAAGTCATCGTGAAAACATAAGAAGAGGCAGAGATCGATCCAGATTGATGTGGGAAGAAACAATTAAAAGAGACTTGTGAGATTGGAATGTTTCTAAAAATTTGGCGTTGGATTAGAGTACAGGGAAGTTAGTGATCCACATACCAGAATCATGACCCGAGATCGAAGGTTTAGGGGGTTTTATTGACTTTGATTAGGTTTTTTTCCTAGCCTACTCTAACACGTTTGGGACAAAAAGCTTGGTTGTTGTTGTTGTTGTTGTTGTTGTAAGAAACTAAACCCTTTTTCTGACTTCATGTGTGTAGAGTTTGTTTCCTAAGTCCTTATTCTAAGTTCCTGCTAATCTGCATTTGTGCACTGTTATGTTAGGATTCAAATATCTTGCAATGCACTGTGCTTTAATGTCGCTATGCATCCAACACTCACAATAATGCTTTCAGATACTGTTTCATGTAGTTCTTCAATTTTGTTGTCCTTTCCATGCTACACATGCAATTTCTTAAGAAAAAATAGAAATGATTAGCGTTTTTGGATTGTTGATTTGTTGAATAATGTGCACATTTGAAATTTCTACGCAGATAACATGTAAATATTCAATTGGTTATAAACTTCCACGTTAAAATTTTGCATACATTTTAAAGTAAATTTATTGTATCATGTGATATGCAATTTCAGTAGCTATCTGCAACCTGTAATATGATCATTTTGAAATGAACTATTTAATAGTACTGGCATTCCTTAGGGTTTTACCAAACAATGTTTTTCGCTTCTCTCTCTTGGTTCATCAAGTTTAAAATTATTTATGTGTAGATTAGATTTTTTATTCTATGAGTTGGCGTAGGATAGGAGTTTATAGGAATTAGCGATTCACATGCCAAAATCATGACCTAAGATCGATGGTTTAGGTGTCTTTTGACTTTGATTAGGTTTCATTCCTACCCTATGTTGTTTGAGCAAAAAGCTTGGTTGTTATTGTTGTATTCAGTTTTCTCTATGGGTTCATCAAGTTTACTATAGTTATTGTCTAGGTTAGAATCTAATTTTTGTTTCAGTTTTCTGTATGGGTTCATCATAGATACTACGGTTTTTTTTTGTCTTGGTTACAACTTTTTTCAGTCTTCTATATAAGGACATAAAGGCTACTTTTAATTTTGTCTAGGTTCTATTCAATGAGGTTTTCAATGTAATGCAAGGTTTCAAAATGGGTTATCCAAGTTTTGTAATTAAATGCATTTTTTTGTAATCATAATCATTAGCTTAGCCTGTACGGGTGATTTGTTACTTCATATTTGTACGGACAAGGTCTCATCTTGTTCGTTCTTCTTCGTCGATGTTACTTTTCGATCTGGAGTTGTGTTGTTTTCTTGGTAGATGGGTAAGAACTTTGTTTTGATGTGGGTGTCAGATATTAGCAAGCAGTAGTTCAGTCCTGCTTAACTCAACGATCCCGGCGCGTCGAGGAGGAAGGGGTGTTGCGTCGCAACACGCAATGGGCCGTGCCGCCATCTCGTTGCATTGACTGATTTTGATGAGGGAGATGGCAAGGGAAGGCGCAACTGATGTGTTCTGGAATTCAGGGCAGTGGTTTCTGTTCATTATCCGACAACTGCTGCAAAATTTTGTTTGTTTTTCAGAACTTCTCTACTTGGAGTGCTAGGGCAGTCTGATCTTCAGCAAAATTTGGCCCGAAGCGCTAAGGTTTTTTCAGATAAAAGTTTGTTGTTCATCTTCCGAAAATAGTAAAAGGTTTTCGTTTTCTTCCTTTTTGCAGAGTTTTGTCAGTTGGTTCGGTGCTTTTGCGAAGTCTGTTTTTGTTCATTTGTTCTTTCTGATTTTTGCTTCTTTGACAAGTAATTTGATGTTTTCTCCCTGCTATGTCTGAGCGTAAGTTCTTTAGGTCCAGATCAGTGACTTTTGCAGGGTCATCATCGGGGGTTTCTTCGAGATGCTATGATAGAACTCGGGTCGCTCCTGCAATTCGTGGGGGTAGCTGGCCGTGGAATAGAAAGGATTCGTGGAAGGGTCCTCTGCCGAAACCTCGATACACTCCATTGCCGATGCTGAGAGATTTTCTTGATCCCAAGCTTGCACAAGTTCAGAGCAGTATTGGTGTTTCATCATTTCAGAATTATCGGCAGTCTGGTTTGCAGCAAGATCCTGAATTTCCGTTGGTTCAAATTTCAAATTCCAATTTTGGAAGGTGTTCTCAAGCTGGGCCGCAGGGCTGTTTGGGCTTTTTGTCTGCATGGGCAAGACGTAATCCGGGTCTAGCATCCCTTCACAGAAAACTATCGAGAAAACCTACTTCGTCTGAGGGTCGGCGTTCTTATGCGGCTGTGGTCATGGCGGGAGGTGCGTCTGGGTCTTCCGGTGGTGGGGGTGCTGAAGGAGGGGATCGGCGATTTGGTCGCAATTACGGAGGTTAGTTTCCTCTCAGATCATTTCGTGGTGGTGGTGGCAGACTTCCACGGTTTGGGAGGGGGCGTGGCTGGGAGCGTCATGAAGATGTTGGTGGCCGTGGTTGGGTGCACCTTCCGGCTAGTGGTCGTCGAGGTGGCCGGGTAGGTGGTGTTGGTGGTTCTGGTATGTGCATTGGAGATGGTTCAGGCCCTGTTGTATTTGCAGGTGGTCAGAGTAAGGGATCTCGTGAAATTATTAGTAATGTTCTTTCATCATCATCCGAAAGTGCAGATAGACAGGGGAAATATGTTGCTGATAAGGGGGATTCTGCTGGTTCTCAATCCATGAAGCATAAGGGATTGCAACCGGTGGGAAAACCAATTGCCAAGAAGAAGAAGCAGTTTGTAATTTGTTGTGAAATTTGTGAGGATGAGCATTTCACTCCTCAATGTCCTTTGTTGCATGGACCAAAACCTGCTGCTGTGTTTTGTGGTTTAGCTGGAGATGGTTTGGGGTTTTTTCATATACCGTATTCGGCAGCAACTAAGGTCCCTCGAAAAGCATCAGCAACTGCTTTGATCAAGATCACTGAGGGAGCTGTTACGGTAGATCTTGTCAAGAAGGAGTTGGCGCGTTTTATTCCGATTAAATGGGATTGGGTGGTGCGGGAGCATGGGCCAAATGCTTATATTGTGCCTTTTCTGTGTCAGGTGGAGTTGCAAAGGATGATCTCTATGAAACGGCTTCGGACTAATAATAATGAAGGGGTTATGTCATTTGAAGAATGGAATCATGATATTAAACCGAAGTCCAGATTGCAGAAAGTCTGGGTTCATGTTTATGGGGTGCCATATGAGATTAGATCATTCTTACCTTTGTGGGCAGTGGGGTCTATCCTTGGTGCTACTCAACGAGTTGATATGAGATCAATGCGCAAGACAGGGGTGGTTCGGCTTCTAGTGGCTGTCCTTGATATGAATTGTATTCCAGATGATGCGGATATAGTGGTTGATGATTGTCTGTATGAGATTTTTTTTAAAGTGGATAGAGTTGTCTCTGATAATTCTCTAGAATCTGAGATTGAGGAGGGGGATATTGATTTGGATGATCCGCAGGGAGACCAGGATGCTGAGATGGATGATGCTCAGGCTTTGGAAAAATCGAGTTCTAATAGGGGGGGCTCGACTTGACAATCCTTTGGCTGATAATAGTGGCTTTCGGCGCAGGACCAGGTGATGCAGAGGGGCTCATTTTGGTTCTTCAAGTTGGTGCTAAAAGCCTAGATGATCCAATTAGCAGTGAGGGGCTCAATCACGATTATCAGTGGGATATGCCTTTAGCTAATAATCAGTTCTCTTTAGAAACAGATTCTTCGGTTGAGGTTCATGGGGCTAACAAGCTGGATGATTCTATTTCTCTTGAGGTGCAAAATCAGGATCAGCACAAGGAGGTCCATTCGGTTGTTGAGATGGCTTTGGTTCTAAAGGGCATTGATTTGGCGGTGGATCGTTTGTTGGATGAGGTTGCTAGTAAGGTGATGGCTGAGGATGTTTCTGGTGTTAGTCGAGGTGAGGAAATAACAGGCATTTCATTTGTTCAGGACTATAATTCTGATCTTTCGGTGGGTGAGGTAAGGGCTACTGATGTGTCTCCGGTTTTGGCTCCGGTGGCCCAGAAGGTTGCTGCCATGGGTGTGGATAAGCAACACTTTGGTCCATTCTTGTCGCAGTGTCGTGGTCTTCCTCATCAGACATTGCAAGCATTGGCTAAACAAAATGGTATTCGTGCCAATATGTCTAATGAGGCCATGGCAGTTGCTCTAGAGGCGTTGAATGTGGTGACTGGCATTGATCGAGTTCGAATATGTTGTGCAGGAAGTTTTACGGGAGAGGAGATCCGATGTTTAATTGCAGCACTTGGAGATGGAGAGTTGATGGAAAAGGCGCAGTTTCTTGCAGCTAAGAAAAATCTGGATTTGCCATCTAAATCAGGTAATTTATCATTCACATCTATGTCAGATTCTATTATTTCATCTAGAATTTCCAACCTAGGGGTTTCTATGGGTAGAAATGATAGTGAAATTAGTTCTTCCATTACTTTAATTAAAAATATTGAAATTGATAGGCTTCGAGTTTCTGGTAAGGATTCCAAAATTAAGTTTAAATCTTCCTCACCAAAAATTAACCTGGTTGAGGTAGATGAGGATGACTTAGATGCTAGGCTCAATCATGTTAATGAAGATTGTGAAGAGTTGGGGCATGATGAGGGATATGATCACATCTGTTGTGAGCTCAATGTGATTCCTCGTCGAAAGAAATATAATTTGCGGAAAATGTATAAGGTGGGTCGTATTAATAAAAAACCCACAACGCCATCCAAATTGAGTTTTAAATGAAAGGGGTCTTTTGGAATAGCAGAGGTCTCGGAGACTTGGCTAAACATGGTTACTTGGAGAATTTGGTAAAAGAGGAGCAAATTGATTTTATTGCTCTCATGGAAATTGGTCAGGCTCAGTACCCAGCTGTGACCTTGAGGAAATTTTGTGGCGGTAGGGATTATATTTGGCATTGTATGGCTCCTCATGGTCTTTCAGGTGGAATTCTTCTAGGAGTTGACATGTTTATTTTCGATATTGGTGGTATCGATGAGGGGGACTTTTATGTCAAGTTTACACTCAGGAATAAAAATGATGATTTTAAGTGGGCGTTATATGCTGTTTATGGTCCTGCCCAACAACATCATAAAAAGGCTTTTTTAGTGGAAGTGGCTCAGGTATGTAGCAAAGAATTATTACCATATATTATTGGTGGTGATTTCAATATTATGCGTAGGCCTGAGGACAAAAATAAAACTAACTTTGAGACTAAGTGGCCGGATTTATTTAATATGGTTATTCAATCGCTTGATCTCAAAGAGATTGAATTGTCTGGTCGACATTATACTTAGGGTAGTAGTGGAAATGATCCCACTTTTGAGAAACTTGATAGGGTGTTTGTAAGTACGGAGTGGGAATGCAAATTTCCTGTTTCAACGGTGGAGGCTAGAGATAAAAGCCAATCGGATCATACACCGTTACTTTTGAATACTGGGGCGTCCTCTCATTGTGTTCCCCAGTCGCTTTTCAAATTTGAACGGGGTTGGCTTCTCAGAGAGGGTTTTTACGATTTGGTTGTGAATGTTTAGCAGTCGGAATCCCGAGGTCAAACGGCTATGAAAAGATGGCAATATAAAATTAGATCTCTGAGGCAATATTTGAGAGGATGGGCTAAACATGTTGCTGGTCATAATAAGAAAGAGAAAAAGGAACTTAATGATATGATTGATTCAATTGATAAAAAGGCATAAATAAATATGCTTTCAGACCAAGATATTTTTCTAAAACATTCTCTCAAGGATCGGTTGATTCATTTGTTGAGAGAAGAGGAAATAAAGTGGTATGAAAGGGATAAAGTTAAGCATCTGTTGGAAGGGGATGATAACACTCAATTTTTCCATTTGGTTGCTAATGGTAAATATAGAAAACAAAGAATTTTCAAGTTAGAACAGGAAGATGGATTAATAGTTGGGGATGTTAAATTGAAAGAATATATTACAAACTATTATAAAGGGCTTTTTGGTCCTCCTCAAGATAATCATTTTAGTATGGTTGAGGAACACATTGTTGATATTCCACAAGTGACTGAGGAGGAGAATAGATTTCTTACCTCCCCTTTCACTGAAAAAGAAGTAAGGGAGGCAGTTTTCCAAATGGAACATAATAAGTCTCCTGGCCCTGATGGATTTCCGGCTGAGTTTTTTTAAGTTTTTTGGGATTTAATTCGAGGGGATGTGATGGCTCTTTTCAATGATTTCTTCGAACATAGTTTACCATTATCAATGTTCAAAAAAGCGGAAAAAATCGCCGCCTAGGCGGCGCCTAGGCGCGAGGTGGCTGCCCTCCGCCTCGCCTAGGCAAGAAATCGTGCTCTAGGCGGAGGGGCCGCCTAGGCGGAGCTAGGCGGCATTAGGCGGCCACGCAGGCGTGAGTCGACGGAGCTAGGCGGAGAAAAGGCGGAGGAGAGGCGACGCTAGGCGGTCTTGGGTTGAATAAGGACGGAAAACCAGGGGTGGGGTGGGGCGGGAAAGAGGAGCTAGGTTCTGCGGCGTCGATTCTCTTCGCCGCCGCATCTCCTGGTCGCGGAGGTCGTGTTCCCCGCCGCCGGCGCTAGAGTCCCCCACTGCTCACGCCCAAGATCCTCCTCATTCTCCCGCCTCCTGTCCTTGACACTCGTCATGTGTAAAGCTCCTCCATGTCGCCAGGCAGCAGCGGCCTGAGCTCCTCCGGGCTGTTCATCACCTGGCTGAGATCCTCCGCGCTTTGCTCGCCCTTGTGTGGCGAGCTCTTCTCCTTCAGCGCGGTGGTGAGCCTCCCTCACCTTGACATTCACCAAGTTCTGGCCTTGAGTCTCAGCCAAGTGAGGTCCAGATCGCATTCATCACTCATCGTAGAGGAAAAATATCAGGGTCTCAGCCTCTCAGGTCGGGGATGAATGGATGATTGGATGAATTGATTTTAGATTGCCTGTGGCTGTGAGTAAATGAGTAACTGAGTATGATAGTATGTATATTAGTGTCTAGTGCTGGTTTGCTATGTTTAGCTGTGAGTACTGATGAAACAAAGGAGCATGTTAATCTGATTGCTAGCTGAATTGTTGTGTGGTGATGTGCAAATTATATGTTTTACTGATGCGTATGTATAGTGTAGCATTTTTTTCCAGAAACATTAGCTAACGATTATAGATTCTGCAAGTTCTTTTAGTTTGCAATTCGTAAATTTTACTAAATTTACGAATTGCAAACTAAAAGAACTTGCAGAATCTATAATCGTTAGCTAATGTTTCTTTAATTTAGTTTGTTTCGTGGTGAGTGAGGTCATACTACATGTGCTATCCATTTACATGTTCCTGTATGATATGCAAGCTATCCATTTATAGAATGTCGTCAACGGGATCGGCGGCAACAACTAATGAGAGCACAGCGACTCTTAAGAGGAAGTCGGATGACGTAGGATGGGCTTATGGGGTTCTAGTCGATCCATCCAACTTGGACAGAGTGAAGTGCATTTTTTGTGGCCATGTGAGCTCGGGAGGGATTTATCGTCTTAAGCAACACATTGGCAAAGTTGGCAATAGTGTTGCTAAATGCAAAGCAGCCTCAGAGGAAGCTCAAGATAAGTGCAAGAAATCTCTTGAAGAAGCAAAATGAAAGAAGAAACAAAAGCAAGACCGTGAAGACGAAGTTAGAGAAGATGTGAATGTTTCATCAGTTGGAGAAGAGGAGGACGGTGGAAGCTCGGGACCTAACAAATTAGGCCCTATGGACAGATTTGCATGTCCTATTGATCCTAAAGTAAGCCCAGCTGAAGCCAAGTGGCAACAAAATATTACCGAGGCACTTTGGAAAGAGAGAACACATCAAGTGCGGCAATATGTTGCTAGATGGGTGTATACACATGGTAAATCTTTGTATCTTTTACCTTCCATTGATTGCTCATTGCTACCTCACCAATCTCTTGTTTCTATTATTTTAATAGGTGTACCATTCAACGCTCTTGACAACGATGAGTTCAAGCAAATGTGTGAAGCCATTGGTCAATTTGGCCCCGGTTTTCAACCTCCTACCCAATATGACCTTCGGGAGAATTTGTTGAGTGAGGAATTATTGAGAACTAAGAGTTTGCTAAAGGAACGTGAGGAGGAAAAGATAAAGAATGGTTGCTCTATTATGACCGATGCTTGGACGGACATGAAGAGGAGCATAATGAATTTGTGCACACATTGTAGCATGGGAACAAGTTTTTTAAAATCAAAGGAGATGTCGGATGTGTCACACACAAGTGAAGTCATATTCAACAGTGGATGAAGTAATTAAGGAAGTAGGTCTGGAACATGTGGTGCAAGTAGTGACGGACAATGCTTCTAACAACATGGGAGCAAAGGCATTGTTGCATGCCAAGAGGCCAAATATCTTTTGGAGCTCTTGTGCAACTCACACTATCAACTTAATGCTCCAAGGAATTGGCAACTTGCCAAAGTTCAAGAAGACACTTGACCAAGCAAAGGCATTCACTATCTTCATCTATTCACACCACAAGATGTTGGCATTGATGAGGCAATTCACAAAGAAGAGAGATATCATAAGGCCGGGGGTGACTAGATTTGCTTCCGCTTTTCTTACTTTGCAAAGTTTGATGGAAAAGAAGGAAGAACTAAAGAAGATGGTGGTTGATGGAGAGTGGAAAAATTTGAGTCATGTGAAAACAAAAAAGGGCAAGGATGCAATGGCGACGGCTATAAATAGGGCCTTTTGGAACGGTGTTGCTCTGTGCTTGAGGGTCTTTGAGCCTTTGGTGCAAGTTCTTCGTTTGGTTGATGGGGATGTCAAGCCATCTATGGCTTTTCTATATGGAGAACTAATTAAGGCAAAGAAGGAACTCAAGGATGCCTTTGGAAATGTAGAGAAGAACTACAAAGATGCTATAGCCGTTGTTGAGAAGAAGATGAAAGGTAGACTTGATTCCCCATTACACTTGAGTGCATACATGTTGAATCCATACTATAGCTATGTTGATAATGCAATCTTCATGGATCCAAACATTACGGAATCATTCATGTCATGTGTTGAGACTTTTTATCATGGTGACGATGACAAGCAAGATCGGGTTGTAAATCAAGAGTTGATCAAATTTCAAAATAAAGAAGGTCCCTTTGGAAAGAAGCTTGCAAGAAGTTGTCAAAACTTCGACTATAATCCAGGTAAACTTGTGCTTAATTCATACATTTTGCAATGCCAATGCATGGTAACTTGTTAATCAACTAATATAGATATACATATACTAATTTGTTCTTACTTTTCTTATTGATAGCATCTTGGTGGAGGCTCTATGGAGGCCAAACACCAGATTTACAAAAAATGGCCTTAAGACTCCTCTCATTGACCTCAAGCTCTTCCGGTTGTGAAAGAAATTGGAGCACTTTTGAATCGGTTAGTCTCTACTTTTGAGTCCCAATAATCCAATATTCAATACTCTAAAGTCTCAATTCTCAATATTATGTAATGTCTCAATCTACTTTGCAATTCGTAGATACATACCAAAAGAAGAAATAGGCTAACTACTGCCCGTCTCAACAATCTAGTCTACATACAATTCAATGCTAGAATGTTGGCCAAGAAAGAAAGGATCATGGCAAAGAAGAACACTGATGTCCTCCTATGTTGTGATGCTACCGAAGCTCAAGGATTTCTATATGAGGGAGGGGATAATCATGCATTGGTTGTTTTTAGGGATGAGGAGGATGAGGAAGAGGTAGTGCCCGGTATACCATGGGGAGTACTTGATGAAGCTATGGGTACTACTGAACAACTTGAACTTCGTAGAAGTGTAAGAGTGAGAGAGCTTCATGATGATGAATTTCAATCCGAAGAAGAGAAGGGCAATGAGGAGGAAGAGGTGGATGTTGAGTTTGAGGATGACGAAGACGAAGTGTTGCCACGAAAATTCTATCCTTTAGAGGATTGATTATTTCAGGATCATTGGCTCAAACTTTTGTTGAACTTAATTATATGTTGGACTATGTTTTATGACTTTATTATGTGAACTTAGTTTTGTGACTATATTATGTGTGAGACTATGTTTTGTGACTATATTCCATCTTTTATGTATGTCTTTCACTTTTTTGTTTCATTACAGCCTGCCATTTTGTAATTTCCGCCTAGGCGCCGCCTAGGCGGGCTAGGCGCTAGGCAGTGGGCCTCCGCCCGCCTACCGCCTAGCGCTTTTTGGAACCTTGACCATTATTCAATCTAAATTTTGGTGTAATTACTTTTCTTCCAAAAATTAAAGATGCTATAAAGATTCAACAGTATAGGCCTATTTGTCTTCTTAATGTTATTTTCAAAATTTTTACTAAGGTGGCCACTAATAGGCTCTGTGGAATTACTGGGAATGTTGTTCATCCATCTCAGACAGCTTTTATGCCGGGTCGAAACATTATGGAGGGAGTTGTGATTTTACATGAGACAATTCATGAATTACATGCTAAGAAACTTAATGGGGTAATTTTAAAAATTGATTTTGAAAAGGCATACGATAAAGTTAAATGGTCGTTTCTTCAACAAACTTTACGAATGAAAGGTTTCTGTCCGAAGTGGTGCAAATGGATTGAAAGTTTTGTTTCTGGTGGTAGTGTGGGCATCAAAATTAATGATGATATTGGGCAATACTTTCAGACGAAGAAGGGTCTTCGACAAGGAGATCCCATGTCACCTATACTTTTCAATATAGTTGCGGATATGTTAGCTATTTTGATTAAGCGGGCAAAGGAAGATGGCCAGATCAAAGGTGTTATACCTCACCTTGTGGATGACGGTTTGTCTATTTTACAATATGCTGATGATACTATTTTGTTTATGGACCATGATTTGGAACAAGCAAAGAATATGAAGTTATTACTTTGTGTATTTGAACAATTATCTGGTCTAAAGATAAACTTCCATAAAAGTGAAATATTTTGTTTTGGCGAGGCAAAACAATGTGAGGCTGAATATACTCAGCTATTTGGTTGCGCAATTGGTACATTTCCGTTTCGATATTTAGGCATACCAATGCATTATCGTAAGCTTCGTAATAATGATTGGAGTGCAGTTGAAGATCGATTTAATAAGAAATTAAGTACTTGAAAGGCTAAACATTTGTCCTATGGTGGTCGTTTAGTATTAATAAACTCAGTACTTTGTAATTTACCAATGTTTTGTCATTTTTCGAGATCCCAAAGGAGGTATTAAAGAAACTGGATTTTTATCGATCGAGGTTTTTTTGGCAAGGTAGTGGTAAAAAGAAGAAATATCATCTTGCAAAATGGGACATTCTTTGTCGTCCTAAAGATCAAGGAGGGTTAGGTATAACTAATCTGTTGATTAAGAATCGATGTCTTTTGAGCAAATGGTTGTTCAAATTGTTCAATGAAGAGGGGACTTGGCAGTCTTTGATTAGGAATAAGTATTTGTATTCGAAGACATTGTCTCAGGTTCAGATTAAACCTAATGATTCTCACTTTTGGAAGGGTCTCTTGAAGGTTAAAGACTATTTTCTAAGTTGTGGGTCGTTCCAAATCAACGATGGTTCCCAAACTAGATTCTGGGAAGATGTTTGGGTAGGTATTTGTCCCCTAAAGGAGCAATTTCCTAATCTATATAATATTGCTATTAATCCTCATATAACAGTGGCAAAGGTTTTTGATCATGTGCCATTTCATATTTCTTTCCGTAGAGCATTAGTGGGGGATAGATTAAATAGTTGGCTTCGCTTAGTTGCTAAAATTGCTCATATTCAGTTATCACGTGAGAAGGATATTTTTTTTGGCAGTTATGTAAAAATGGTCAATTCTCGGTTCGATCTATGTATCATTTTAAGATGAATCAGGGTACTCCTTTTGTCCATCATTTCATTTGGAAGCTGAAGGTTCCTTTAAAAATTAAGATTTTCCTTTGGTATCTTCAGCGTGGAGTTATATTGACAAAGGATAATTTGGCTAAGCGAAACTGGGTGGGCAATCAAAAGTGTTGTTTTTGTGATTGTAATGAAACAATTAATCATCTCTTCTTCGATTGGCATCATGCTAGAGCTATTTGGCGAATAATTCATTTCGCTACTGGGCTAAGACCTTCTATTTCAATGTCTCACATGATGAGGGAATGGCTTAATGGTATAAGGAATCATCATAAACATAAGATCTTTATTGGTGCGGCGGTTATTTGTTGGGAAATTTGGTGTTGTCGTAATGATATTGTGTTTCAGAACAAACGTTATACTTCTTTTTTGTAGGCCATTTTCAGGGCGACATATTGGTTGAGGTTTTGGGCGCTTTTGTAGCGTGACGAGGCACGGGAGGATTTTCGTTCTGTGTGCTTGTGTCTCGAAGTTGTTGCGTTGAAGCTTCTTGGTAATAATGGCTGGCGGCATAATTAGAGACTTTGCTATCTTTAAGTTTTGACGTATTTTTGTAATGTCTTTTTCGCATTTGTGCTGAAGAGCAGCTGCAAATTTTGTAGTAAAACCGGGCTGTGTACTTTGGCAGAGGCCGGAGACAACTCCTTTTCTAAAAAAAAAAAGTTTCACAAAATAAAGTGGTCAGTAAGAACTTTGTTTTTGTTGCTGCAATCCCAGAATTGGCGCTGTGCCTTATGTTCAATGGCTGTTCCATGAGCTCGCACGCCCTTGATGGCCGGCCCATGAGCTAGGAGGCCTTTAACGGGTCACACATGAGCTATCAGACCCTTAACAGGTTTGCAGCTGAGCTACCAGGATCTTAACGGGTTGGCAACTGAGTTACGCGGACCCGTAAGCTATAACCTAACTGAAAAAAATTGAAGCAACAAACAAGCAACTGAAACAAGACTCATGGGCCACACGATGGTTATCCCAACGCTGAAAAAGTGACTGAGAGTCCTGAAAGAAATATCTGCAATTTTGAGGCAACTCTAAAATATTTACTATATATAATAGCACCAAAAATTCGAGCGCAGACAGAACCTTCATATCGGTTTTTTTTTTTTTTGTGAAAAATAGATACTAGAGATAGCCAAATATACCGTGTCAACTGGACCGGTCCACAGCCCAATACCATAGGCATAGCTTAGACACGATACAAACCATGCTTAGACAATCATCGTGGCCCACTAGACTAGCACGGCACGACATAGTACTTCAATTATAGTCCACACAAGTACACAGCAGCGTACACAGCGCTGACACATACCACAACGGAACACAGTGCATCCACAGTTCCGCACTGCGCACGTATTTTTCGCAGACACTTCTGCGCGCGTGCCGCGTCCGGCCGGCCGCTCGGCTCAGCGACCTCCGCAACGGCGCGTCAGCTCGTCCACGAACTCGTCGAAGCTCCGCTGCGACGAGCCGCCGGGCGCCATGGCGGCCTCGAGCGTCCTCCTCACCTTGCTCACCTGCTCCCGGAGCTCGGCCCCCTCCTCACCCCACAGCACCCCCTGGATCCTCGCGCTCACCTCGTCGGCGAGCACCGCGCCTCGGTCCCCGACGGGCACACCGACGCGCCACTCCCGCACGACGAGCCGACGGTTGGTGAACTGGTCGGTGAGCAGCGGGAAGCACAGCATGGGCACGCCCGCCCACACGCTCTCCAGGATGGAGTTCCACCCACAGTGCGTCAGAAACCCGCCCACCGCGCGGTGGGAGAGCACCTCCACCTGGCAGCACCACGGCACCACGACGCCGCGCCCCGACGCCGCGGCCGCGAACCCTTCCGGGAGCGGTTCCGGGTCGTCGGAGCTCACGATGTCCGGCCTCATCACCCACAGGAACCGCGCGCCGCTGGCCAGCACGCCCCCGGCGATCTCGTGCAGCTCCTGCTTGGTGACGTGCGCGTAGCTGCCGAAGGAGATGTAGAGCACGGAGCCGGCGGGTTGCTCGTCGAGCCAGTGGGAGCAGTCGGACTCCGCCCACATGGAGGTGGCGACGGCGCTGCGGGCGAAGCCGGCGGGGAAGATGGGCCCCACGGCGTAGAAGGGCTTCTCGCGGCGGAGCGCTGCGATGGTGGACGGCTCCAGCTCCTCCACGGTGTTGCAGAGGACGTAGTCGGCGCCGCGGGCCTCCTCGAACGCCTTGAAGATGATGCGGTGCACGACGGTATTAGTGTCCGTGTCCTGCAGGTACGACATGAGCTCGCTCGGCTCGATGGACGGCACGCCCGGGATGTACGTGATCGTGTCCTTCCGAGGCTCTGCAGCATAGCCCAAAAGGACGGTAAAAAGAAAGAAATCAGAGTTTCAATCTAGGTCGTTCTGCAATGATCAATTTCCATGGTGAAAATTAATGGCTCCCCTGTCGAAGCACGAGCGATTGCAGTAGATCAAGACGGCTCGGTGTCACGTCGTTGTTTACCGTTGCATTTAAAGTGGCCGTTCTTCGTGAGCAGGCCGACGTGGTAGTAGAGGTTGAAGATGAGCGAGGGCTCCGTCCAGAACGACACGTACTGGATGCCGAACTTCCTGGCCAGCGTCGCGGGCCACACGAAGAACGTGTCGGCGACGAGGAACGTTGCGGCCGGGTCCACGACGACGCGGCGGAGCAGCTCCTCCACGTGCGCGGAGAGCGCATGGAACAGCACGCCCATGAAGTCGTCGTGGTTCAGCGACCGGTCGAATCCCACGGGGAGCCCGTCGCTCACCAGCTCGTACCGCACGTCCATCTCCCCCGCCGCCGACGCGCGAGCGGCGGCGAATACGTCGTACCCGTCCGGGTCGACGCCGAGCGCGCGCGCCGTCTGGTCGTGCACGGCCTCCGTGTTGACGAAGGTGACCGCGAAGCCCCGCACCGCGAGCCGCAGCGCCAGGTGCGTCACCGGGATGACGTGGCCCTGCAGCGGGTACGCCACCACCAACGCGTGCGGCTTGCCGCCGCGGCTCGCTTCCAATACGCCAGCCTCCTCTTGCACCATGATCGCCTAGCTAATCCCTCAGTCACCTTTGTTTGATCTCTCTTGTCAAGTGGTCATCGTAATTGATTCACCGCGCATCACTTGGCTTGTACTTATAAGACCCCGTGATTTACTCCAGTGACCCCATGACTGACCCCGTGACTGTGCATCAGCCGGAGACTTACTAGAACAATCCGTCACTATCGCTGTAGCGCCGGTCAGTAGCCGATTCGAATACTTTATTTTAGAACGATACCGAAAATTTATATTGGGAGAGTACCAACAGGTACAACAAATTTCGAAAATTTATATCGGGAGAGTACCAACAGGTACAACAAATTTAAAGAGCGAAGATACTAGATTTTAATATCGCTTGATACTACTTTAATGTAAATTGTAATATATACGTACCTTCTGTGGAGGGTAAAAGTCTGTACTATAGAGTCCAAGTTTCGTGTGAGACGAGTATGTTTAAGAGTTTGCTTGTTTCAGTTTTGAATTCTTTAAAAGCTGATTCTGGATTGTGGTTGTAAAGAAGCTAATTCTCGAAAAGTTGGAATCCAAAAGCACATATAAAGGATTATGGATTCTAGTGTATATGGATGGGCTGGATTGTAAGAATCAGATTATAGAATCAGACTGTTTGTTTTTTATTCTGTTTTTATGGTCAGAAACTAGAATTAAAAGCTAAGTGCTTTGGTGCTCACTGCCAACGCTTAGTCAAAACTTGCTTGGTTAATTAATCCGGTGTGCCGTGTCTTCAGCGAAACTAAGATGAATATCACACAATTGCGCGGCTGCTAGAACATATAGTATTGTATGTACAGGTGGGTGCGCATCGCAGGTGAGGTAATTGGTGACAGTGATCGAGCGGCAGCACGTCACTGGTTGGCATCTTTACCGTACTAAAGCTCAGCTATACCTAAATTACAATGGCTTAACTTAAGCTTCCTTGAGAAGTGACGCTCACATTCTGCGTTCTAGATGCCCTTTTGGAATATGGGAAACTTTCCCGATTCCATTAAAAATTGACCTTTTTTCTATAATTTTTTTGCAAATCTTATAAGAAAATTCCCAAGTCCATTGAGAATTGAACTGTTTTCTATAAAATTTCTGTAAATTTTATATGAAATTCATAAGTTTGACTCGACGGCCTAGTCTTCCCTGTGGTACCGACGGATACTTTTCCTCCCTCCAACTGGGTGGTGAAATGAAACGGATGGAGGGAGAATAGCACCAAAACTCAGTGCAACGACAGAAACAAGTCGACAAAGACCGAAAGCTAGAAATTTCAGTATATGGACCAGTCACTGGTACGACGAGATGTGCGCTCTGCGCGAGCCAATCCTGGGCCTCCAACTGCGTGGTTCGCTTGGAAGTAGGCGACCGGACTTGTCGAGCTCGGCATGCGAGAGCAACACTTCAGGCGAGGGCGACGGCCGTTTGCACACATAAGAAGCCAGCAAGGAAAGAGAAATGGCATGGCCCTGTCTTGTGTTGACTGGGCAACGCTTTCGTCAGAATCTCTGTTCCTAGCGATACTAAATTTGCGTTGAGCTGATAACCAGATGTATCAAAAGTAGAGATGGGCACTCAGATCACTCTTTTGGGCCGGTCTGAGGCACGGTGAACACGACACGATCCGAAATCCGGGCCGACACGAAGTGGACCGTGCTGGGCTAGCATGACACTGTAGCACGGGCCGTGCCAGGCCCGAGAATCAGGTACGATAGGTGGCACGATCCAGCACGACACTGTAGTATGGGCTGTGTCAAACTCAGTATGAAGGTCATCGACCCACAGAGCGTGAGCGTTATGGACGTATCTAACAGTATGAACGTCATCTCCGCCGCCGACACCTGAGAGGACGAGTCAGCTCTCTCTCCCACCCGTCTCTCTCAATTTCTCTCTCACTTATCCGTCTCTCACAATCTCGATTGTCTCTCTTCTTTACTCTTTCGTTGCCCCCTCGCTCGCTCGTGTTCAGCACACCCCCTTGTTCTAAGAATAAATAAATTTTAGTTATTTTTTTATAATATTTATGTCCACTGTTTCAACTCCATGTGTCTCTGGTTCTTTTCTTTCTCGTCACAATAGTGCAAATGGGCTGGGGCTGGGCTGGCACGGCACGAAGCAGGCACGAAATGCAAATGGGCCGTGCTTGGGCTCACTAAAGGTGAGCTGGGCCGGCTCGGCACGGTACATCGAGCACAATGGGCCGTTGCGGCCCGGCACGGTTCAGACACGAAGCATGATAGACTCGTACCGAGCCGGCCCGGTCTGGTATGACTCCCACTTCTATTCAAAAGTTGATGCCAATTTTTATAACTAGTGCTAGATCAATATAAATATCGGTACCTATGTTAAAAGTCTCTGCTAGGAAGTAGGAGCACTTAACACACTAGCTGAATTTTGGTACCTATTTTAAAAAGTCGCCGTTAGGAAGTAGGAACACTGAGACACGCTAGCCGAGTCTTTGTTCTGATTGATAAAATGGGAAATTGGTTGTTTTTGAAATTTTTGCATTTCGAACGGGAAATTGGTTATAGCTTAAAGCTAACTTTGAGCTTAAATAGCTTAAAAGTAATTGGCTTTTATACATGGTAAAAACGAGTAATTTTACTCTTAACTGTAGTAATATGAGTCTGAAACCAACCATCAATAAATAAAAAAAAGCAGATTTTAGTTATATAAAGACTTATGACTTTTGAAAAAAAATGTAGGTAAAAAGTTTTCTCTTTAGATTTTAACTTTTCGGCTTTTAGGATTAACATGATTCCTTTAATTGACAGTCCTAATGCTACTCGTAAAAACTGAGTTTTGTGTGGGAGGCTGCCGAGCGGCTAGCTAGAGCGAGGGCAGGGAGAAGAGCTATTTTCGGTCTATCTTTTTATAGAGTACTTTGGAGTAGTATATAGATTCACCGGATGGAGTATATTAAGAGAAGGTGCAATCAAGCATAGGAAACTTTAACGGTACAGTTAATCAGATTGTTGCATGCATGGGAGAATATATCTTACCGTTGCATTTGAAGTGCCCATGCTTGGCGAGCAGGTCCATGTGGTAGTACAAGGTGAAGATGAGCGCGGGCTCTGTCCAGAACGACACGTACGGCACGCCGAGCTTCCCGGCCAGCGTCGCCGGCCACACGAAGAAGGTGTCGGCGACGAGGCACGTGGCGGCCGGGTCGGCGACGACGCGGCGCAGCAGCTCCTCGACGTGCGCGGGGAGCACGTGCAGCACGCCCTCCATGAACTGGTCGTGGTTCAGCGACCGGTCGAAGCCCAGGGGGAAGCCGTCGCTCACCAGCTCGTACCGCACGTCCATCGCCCCGCGCACGCCGGCGAAGATGTCGTGGTGGCGCCCGCCGTTGGCGTCGGCGGCGACGCCGAGGGCGCGGGCCGTCTGGTGGTGCACGGACTCCGTGTTGACGAAGGTGACGGCGAACCCCCGCGCCGCGAGCCGCAGCGCGAGGTGCACCGCCGGGATGACGTGGCCCTGCAGCGGGTACGGGATCACCACGGCGTGCGGCTTGGCGCGGCCACCGGCGGCGCCGTTCGTTGCCACGGCCTCTTGTCCCATCTCTCTCTCCCCCGTGCTGCTACAGTGCTACTAGTACGCGCGCTAGTGCAGTGTCTTTGAAGAGCACGTAACGTACGTGCCACGCACCTAGTGGCTAATGCAATGCATGAGTACGCGAGATCGTGGGAGGGCGTGGCTATGCCATATATCTAGCGATAGTCGTCGCAGACAAATTTATAAAATTTTGATTCTCAGCATCTTTTTAAATATTTAAAGGGAGAAATTAGTGCTCGGGTGTCCGATTTCTGTTCATCCCATTGACGCCTCTTGTAACATATTTTTTTCTACGTTTACAACATTTTCTGTCAACACATGAAATAATTTTTTTTGAATGTTTGCAACAGCCGTTTATTGTAGCGAATTTTATTATCTGTTGAAGGAAAATATTACACGCGTTGTAACAAAATATTGCACGTGAAGGAAAAAAATGTTGTAGTGCGTTCGAAAATTTCGGACGTCCGAGTACAAGTCATTCCGATATTTAAATTAGACACGTACGTATAAAAAGTACTTTTATGATATTATAATTTAATTAAACATTATAAATATAACTCATGAGGATTAGATGGTGGTACGGGGCAGGTGCATCAGTGTACGTATGGCACATGGCGTTGGTCGCGGAGATTGCTTCAGATGGGATCATTGGACCCATCTGGGGAAATGCCGAGGAGTGGTGAACTGGTCAACTGGAATACTGTATCTGGATGGGCGCATGGCCGACCGCGCGGGGCATCGTGTGGCTGCATGATTGCATGCACAGTGCGGACGTTGGAGCGAGGAGCCGAGGTGGTTTGTCCGTTTGTGTGGTGCGATGACTTGTCTCTTCTCTTTTATATTCTCTCCTCTCTAGCTCAGTTTTAAGGCATTCTGCTTGTGGTGTCATGAGTAGTGTCTGAGAGAGGAGAGAATAAACCCGTCATAGTTCCCAACCCATGGTTTCCATGAGTAGTGTCTAGAGGAGGAGAGAGCAATAAAGCAATGCATGAGAGCAATAAACCAATGCATGCACCACAAATACTGAACTTAGTAGCAGCGAAATGTCCAACCCCGATTTTGCTAGTTTCTTGAGTCTTGGTACCGAGTCGACCGGGTTTCTTGCATGAGACACGGTTTCTTCGTTTTCCTTCTCTCCTTCCTTAACTCCTATGCCACATCGATTTTTGCTTGGTCGGCAGCGTAATTAATTCTATAGACACCAGCTGAGGTGGAGGGTTAGGAATGCCCTAACAGACGATTGATCTGTGATTATTGGAGATGCTCTTACGGACATTACTAGCAGTATAGGTGTGTAGATATAGCTAGCTAGGATGCCAATTAGTAGTATCTCACGATAGATTTTTCTACTCCGTTAGTGTATAGGCGAGCAGTTTGCTTCACGTTTTGCTAGCTGTCTCGGGATAGATTCTAGTGCTCCGTTAATAGCGCAAGCTATGTGTAAGTATATATAAGCTACGTGCAACTAGCAGATGAAACCGATTGATACATAAAATTACGGAATTGCTAGAAGTTGGATATTTGATTTTTTTTGGATGCTACAATATTTTTTTCTATTTGTGAAATATTTTTTCCTACACGTGAAATATTTTTATCGATGATAACAGTAGAAATATCGATTCAGATCGCTGCAACATTTTTTTTTCTACTCGTGAAATATTTTTTTCCTATACGTAAAATATTTTCTTTTAATAACAGTAGAAATGTGCGTACAAAAAAAATTACACACGTTAAAAAAATATTACACATGTTGAAAAAAAAGTATTACACCAATTATCTGATGCAACATGTTAAGCTCGGGTGTCTAGATGCTAGTTCTTCTCTATTTTTAACTGTATTCTGCTAGCTTTTTTCGCCGCGGACGTGGAGGACAATGTCTTCAGTTTCCGGATAAGATCGAGGGAACGGAAATGGACTGGCGACGTATTGATTGGTCATTCAGTTCACGCCGGTCTGACAAGTGACGCGAGGCCTCTTGTTTTAGTTGCCGTCCGTGGACTGTGCGTGGAAGTTAGAATTCCGTGTTGAAGGTAAATACAATTATGTAAGGGGTGTTTCTACGGCGTAAACGAGGCCAATCACTTATCGACCGAAGCATTGGATAGTTTTGTTTTGGTCTTTTCTGTGTCACGAGGTGAGCTAGCAGCAGCACTACAGTAGTGGCTGCGGACGCTCTACAACGAAAGCCGAGAAGATCCTGAAGAAAAAAATCTGAAGAAACATGGAGTGACACGACCACACATTAGTGAATCACAGTTACATGAAAACAGTTAGCACAGATGGTTTCAATGAAAAAAGAAAGGCGCGTATTAGCAATCGGACGTCTGATATACTGTTTATTTTATCGGATGCTTTTTACAATATTTTTTGTCGGGGATCGGATAATTTTCGTAAAGACCATCGTGCCCCGGCAGCCAATTTCCGGCCGACCATACTTGCCCATGGACGGTGTCCTAAGGAAGATCCTCGGACAGATCGGCTGATGGGTCTACCCCGACCACGACCAAGCCTGTCTCCGAGCATGCACCTCAGTTTTCCGAGCATACTTGCTCGGGGGAAGTGCGACGGTCGGCCAGAACTGAGCGAAGACCCCGGACATGATCGGCAGGTTGTGCGCAGCCCACGAAGACGACGTGGCATTAATCACACGGTGGCTCAAAGGACTGTACGGCTACGATCTGAGCCATTACTCCCACATCGCAGTATGGCGAAAAGTGAGGAAGAAGCGATTCCCACGCCCCGCACGATGAGTGGCATGTCATTCGGTTATAAATGATGTAAGACTGTAATCGTCTATAAATACCCCGCCGTAAGGAGCATTTGGGGGTTCCTTTTTGGGTTGTCTGGAAGCTGTAAGAATCACCCAATCGCGTCTGTAAGAAGAAGAGAAAAGAGAGAAAAGCGCAACACACTCGCGCAAGCACCCTGTAAACCCTTTCGGCAGTAGTAAAGCCACTGGATATAGGGCTGTTATCTTCTTCACGAGAGGTCCGAATCAGGATAAAACCTGCTGTCTATTGTCCCCTTTTGAACCTCCGACCATCCATCCTCCTAGCTTGGCGGCATCTTCGGACGCCAACACCTTCGCGGGGAAAGGGCCCTGGTTGATCCCTCATTCAACAAATAAGCTCGGCGGGGGATCCGTTCCCAAAACATCGATAGCTAGCGCCGTCCGTGGGGATCGACTAAGTCCTTTCGCAAGGAATCCCTGAAGATGCCGAATTCTCAGGATAGTCAAGACCTCTGCGTCTTCGACGACGTTGAGGATGATGACATGTACTACGCCGACGAAGACATAGCTGGTGTGGCTGACCCAGAGGGCCACACCGAGTTCGGGAGTTCTTTCCCAGCTGCTGCAGCGCGAGAGCGTTTCCTCCGCTCGCGGCGTGATTCCCTCATTGATGAGGAAGAATATGACGATCTCTATGATAGTTTGGACGTCCCTAACCGTTATGAGCCCGATCGTGAGACCGCGTCGCGCAGAGACACCATGATATCGCCTTCACGGTCCCAGTGCTCCCACGACGTTAATATGGCGGGAAGAGAAGAAGATCCCGAGGCTGAATCCTCGGGGGCTGCTCGTCATCATCGGTACGAGGTGGCCAAGAGCCATATGGAGGCATCCCTGAACAAAACCCTGGCGAGCTTCCGTCGCCAGGCCCGTGAAAAGACGGGCGCTAGGGCTGAAGACTCGGCTCGTGGAAATTCTCGCGAGCGCCGCTCTCCAGAGCACGCGCGCAACCGCCGGCCAAGATCATCCCCTCGTGTTCCCTTTAACGATGAGCGATTCTTGGGCCATGACGACGGCCAGCGCAACCTTCGAATTTTCTGGTCAGCGGAGGGGGCCATGGGCGCGGTCGTGGCTGAGAATCTAGAAAAACTCACCACCGACATGAAGCTTTCAAGGTCCCCTAACGGTAAAGAAGCCCGGAGTGTTTCCCGGGACAGTAAGCGTCATTCCCTTATTCGCTCTCGTCGCGGCGACTCCCGAAGCCCTACTCAGGAAGGCTGCAGGAAGCAGGATCGGTGCTGCGAGGACGTTCGGAGCGGTTCCCAGATGACCTCGCGGGATCAAGGGTACGCTCGGTCCAGCCGCGGGCATACCGAGTATTCTGCCTCAGGGCGGTCTTCGCCGCGCCGGTATGGAAAGGTGTTCTCTCGCCTTGGTCCGCGCATAGGGGGCCATCGCGTTGGTGACCACCACGGTCACCACGCTCGGAGGGGCCATCACGACAGCCCCGCATTCGAGTGCCAAGCTTTCTCAGCATCCCTCCTCGACGTCTCATGGCCGAGCAAGTTCAAGCCCGGTCACATCGAAAGATTTAACGGGACTCAAAATCCGGATGAGTTCCTCTCAATCTACTCCACTGCAATTCTAGCAGCTGGAGGGGATGAGAGAGTTATGGCCAACTTCCTCCCCATGGTCTTGGATGGAGCCGCCAGGACGTGGCTCTTCAACCAAAAAGAGGGGCCAATCCGCTCGTGGAGGCAACTCAGTGAAGCACTCTGGGCAAATTTTTAGAACTGCTACACTCGCCCGAGCAAGGAACACAACCTCGAAAGCTTGATCCAGACCGAAAAAGAAACCTTGAGGTACTTCGTCCAGAGGTTTATCAAGGTGAGGAATTCAATTCCGAGCATTTCGGATGAAGCAGTTGTCCGAGCTTTCAAGTTTGGTGTTCGGGACATCCGCTTCATGCAAGACCTGGAGATTCATCCATATCTGATGGCCAACGAGCTGTTCCGTATGGCCGATCGTTATGCGAACGCCGACGAGGCGGTCTAGTGAAAGAAGATGATGGACGAGGGCAAGCTGCCGCCTCAGCCGGGCCTGGAGGCTCCACGAGCAAGAAACACCCAGGCTCTATGGAGAAAAAGAATAAGAAAAAGAAGAGGTCGTCTACGCCGGGCATGGTGGCGGCCGTCGAGCCTCACCCGCCGCGGGCTCTGTCGTCTCAGCAACCCGAGAGAGGAAGGAGCTGGCCGCCCCAGCGGTGCGGTGACCAAGGTCTCGATGACCGAGGTGGCAGCGACCAGAGTCATGACGACCGGGGTCACGGCAGCCAAGGTATGCCTTGTAACGATCGCTTTTGTCCACTTCATCAGGCATACGGCACGACCTCCGCAACTGTCGAACTTGGGCACTCGCTTAGAGAAGTTCTACAATGGCAAAAACCCTATGCCCACGCTCCCAGGAAAAGGGGAGGGCAGCAAAGGCAACGGCAAGGCGTTCACAGACGAGGATGACAACATGGAGTACCAGGAGCCCTATAACCACAAAGCAGTTATATTCGGGGGCTCCTCGTCATACAGGTCCCGCAGGGGCCTGAAGGAGCTAGGCAACACAGGAGGTGCACCACATCGCTTAGGGCAAGCCCCCTGTGCAGTAGCTCAGGTGGTCCGAGCTGTCCATTACTTTCTCCAAGGATGACTATCCCCTTGGAATGACCAAGCCTCAAAAGTTCCCATTGGTCGTGAGTCCAACCATCAGCAACGCTAAGGTGGGGCGAGTCCTCATTGATGGCAGGAGCTCCCTAGACCTCATATCTACCAAGGTCCTGGACGAGATGCAAATTCCTCGGTTCAAGATCAAGAGCATAGCGGTCCCATTCTTTGGGATCGTTCCGGGCACCTCGGTCAAGCCCCTTGGCCAGATCGTCTTGCCCGTCACGTTCGGGAGCCCGAGCAACTTCTGAACGGAGATGGTCACCTTTGAAATAGTCGACTTAGAGTTGGCCTACAACGCCATCCTCGGTAGGCCGGCTCTCTCCAAATTCATAGCCGCTACGCATCATGTGTACCAATGCTTGAAGGTTCCCGATCCAAAGGGCGTAATTACCATAAAGGGGAACCAAAAGGTGGCCTTGAACTGCGATGAAAAGTAGCTTGACATGGTCGGGCAGCTACCTCAGTGCGGTCCCGACCAAGAGCCGAAGAATTCCCGGTCGAAAGTTACCCTCTAGCCGGGAGGAGAAACCAAGGCGGTCCCGCTAAGCAGCGCGGATCGGACTAAGGTCTTGCATTTGGGATCTTCCTTAGATCCCAAATAAGAACTCGAGCTCATTACTTTCCTCCGGAAGAACACGGACGTGTTCGCTTGGGAACCATCCGACATGCCTGGAGTTCCAAGGGAAGTAATTGAGCACAGGCTAGCTGCTCGGCCTAACAAGAAACTTGTGCGGTAGAAGCTTAGGCATTTTTCCCCAAGAAACAAGCAATCATCTGGGATGAACTCGACAAGCTCCTCAAGGTCGGCTTTGTCCGGGAAGTCGAGCATTCGGAATGGCTGGTGAACCCGGTCATTGTCAAGAAGAAAGGCGGCAAGTGGCGTATGTGTGTCGACCACACCGGCTTGAACGCCGCTTGCCCCAAGGATAACTTCCCGCTGCCGCGCATAGACTAGCTGGTCGACGCGACGGCGGAGTCCCAGGTGATGACCTTTCTGGACGCCTACTCAGGCTACCACCAGATCAGCATATCCCCTGAAGATGAAGAGAAGACTTCCTTCATTACCCCGTTCGGCACATTCTGCTATACAACCATGTCTTTCGGTCTAAGGAACGCTGGAGCAACCTTCCAGTGCTTGATGCAGAAAACCTTTCTAGATCAAATAGGCCGAAATCTGGAGGTATATGTGGACGACATTGTGGTAAAAAGTAGGCTCGCCTCAGGTCATGTATCCGACCTTGAGGAAATATTTTGTAACCTCAACGGACATCAAATAAAACTTAATCCTGAAAAGTGTGTCTTTGGGGTGAGAGCGGGTAAAGTGCTCGGCTACATGATTGGTCCACAAGGCATAGAGGCAAACCCGGAAAAAATTGAAGCCATCGAAAGAATACGGCCTCCCAGCTACATGAAGGAGGTCCAAGCCTTGACCGGATGCATGGCGCCTCTAAGTCGCTTCATTTCTCGGTCGGGCGAGCATGGGTTGCCCTTTTTCAAGGCGCTCCGCAGGCATGATGGTTTTGCATGGATGAAAGAAGCCAACCACTTCTTCAAGGAGCTAAAGCAATACCTGTCCAGCCCACCTGTCTTAACCACGCCAAGGTCAGGGGAAGCACTTCTGCTATATCTAGCGGCAACCCCGCAGGCCGTAAGCGCGGTGTTGACGGTCGAACGAGACGGGGCGCAGCGACTGATATACTATATCAGCGAGGTCTTGTACGGACCAAAAGAGCGGTACCTTGAGGTCCAGAAGCTCTTGTACTCGCTGCTCATGGCTTCAAGAAAGCTGCGCCACTATTTTTAAGCTCATAAGGTCGTCATTCCGACCAACTTTCCATTTAGGGAGATCCTAAGAAATCAAGACGCCGGTGGTCGAATAGCGAAATGGGCTATGGAGCTCGCCGAGTTCGATATCCACTTCTCAGCCCGCACGGCGATCAAATCTCAGATCCTGGCAAACTTTGTAGCAGAATGGACGAATCCGTTACCACCCGCTACCGAGCTCGATGGATCCAAGGAGGGCCGCTGGACCATGTATTTTGACGGGTCCTGAGCTTACGATCGCTCGGGGGCTGGGGTCATACTGGTATCCCCCCAGGGAGATCAGCTCCAGTATGCCATCCAATTACACTTCGCCACAACCAATAACGCGGCAGAGTATGAAGGCCTCCTGGCCGGACAACGAGCATGCAAAGCGCTCGGAGTCCAGCGGCTGACTGTAAGAGATGATTCGCAGTTGGTCGTCAACCAAGTTGTTAGGGAATGGATTGGGTAATTCCCATAAAGACCATCGTACCCCGGCAGCCAATCTTCGGCTGACCATGCTTACCCTTGGACGGTGTCCCCAAGGAAGACACTCGAACGGACCGGCCGATGGGTCTGCCCCGACCATGACCAAGCTCGTCCCCGAGCATGCACCTCCGCTTCCCGAGCGTGCCTGCTTGGAGGGGTGCGACGATCAGGCGAGGTTGAAGGAAGATCCCGGGCATGATCGGCAGGTCGGGTGTAGCCCATGAAGACGACGTGGCATTAATGACACGGCGGCTCGAAGGACCGTACAGCCATGTTCTAAGCCCACTACGCCCACGTCACGGCATGATAAAAAGTGAGGGCAGCAGTTACACCCACGTTCGGGCACAGTAGTGGCATGCCATTCAGTTATAAATGATGTAAGACTGTAATCGTCTATAAATACCCCACCGTAAGAAACGTCCGCGGCGGTTAGAAAAAGAGGGGAGGGGTTCTAAAAGCTGTAAGGAAAAAAAAGTACCCAGGCGCATCTATAAGAAGTGGAGAGAAGAGAGAAAAGCTCAAGACACCCGAGCAAGCACCTTGTAAATCATTCTGCGGTAGTAGTGAAGCCACTGGACGTAGGGTTATTATCTCCTTCATGAGAGGCCCGAACCAGAATAAAACGTCATTGTCTGTTGTCTCATTTTGAACCTCCGACCATCCTCCTAGCTCGGCAGGCCTTCGAACGCTAAATCCTTGACAGGAAAGGGACACTGGTTGATCCCTCATTCAACAAGTAAGCTCGGCGGGGGATCCGTTCCCGAAACATCGACACAAGTCAATAAGGAGTATCAGTGTTCCGATAACTCAATGGCGCTTTACTTGGTTGAAGTAAGGAAGATGGAGAGGTACTTTAGAAATTTCGAGGTACTCTACATCCCCAAGAAGAACAATTCCCTGGCTGACCACCTCTCCAACACTACTAGAAATCCGGGCTTTTGCCACGAAATTTTTTACAACACCATAAAATCTGTTGCATTAGAGTGGTGTTATTGCCTCGATTTGGAAAATTGTGGTGATACGTCCAATATATTACCATGAATTACTGTGCGTTGCGATATTGTTAATTGTCGTGGCAAAAGGTTGGTCATATTACAACAAAAAATAAAATCGTTGCATTAAATATGATTTTATTGCCACGGGTAAATTTTGTTGTTATAATATTTTATTTCGTGGTGATTTTTAATTTTATAGCCACGATTTTTTTGTGGCAATTTTCTCCCTGAACCAGGCCAGCTAGAAACTCAAATTTTTCGCGCATCCACGCAGCCAGGCCCGGTGCATGCGAGCGGGAACGATTCCAGTCTCCAGCCACGCGTTCGCCTCCCCACCTGGCTCCATTCCCCTTCGCCTCCACATTCCCTGTCGCCTGCATTCCCCTTTGCCTCCCCGCCTCGCTCCATTCCGCATCGGGTCGCCAAGAAACCGGCCGCTCGTCCGCGCCCACGAGGAACATCGAGGGGCAACGCTACTGAGGTTGGGTCTCCTTCGCGCCGATCCATCGCGCCATCCGAGGCGAGGTCGCCTTCGTCGTCGCCCGATGGCCGGAGCGCCGCCGCTGGTCACGCCGTCCAGAGTCCATTCGCTGCTCCATCCCACGCTAGATCTGGTCCTCGACGCCGTCCTCGACCCGGCCTCGCTCACCATCATCCTCTTGATCTCGGGCTTCACCGGGCGACCAGATCCACAAGGTTAGTATCATACTGCGGCGGGATCGACTAGATCCGCTTTAAAGCGTATATAGATTTGCAAATGTGTTTTGGTAGTCTTCAACCTTGTGCCCAACATCAGGGAAAGTTCTAGGATTGAACAAGGCCAGTGGCCATTGCGGTCAAGGTGGTGATTTGTGTCACAATTATGCACATACAGAAAAGTAGCTTAGGAATCCACAATCTGAACAACTTAATTATTCTAGTATCGTACCATGTTTCGTTGTATTGCAATCTTGATCATCTCTCCTGTCGCCCACATTAATAAATTTTTGATACCAACTGTGTCATGTGGAGTACTTTTGCCTTAGGATGTATTTCTGAATAATCTAAAGAGATTAAAGCAAGAGGTTGGTTCCCTCGTTGTCTTGCCATCTTTGTGATTCATTGCTAGTTGGTAGAGTGTGTCAAAATTTGGAACATTCTGGATTGATATTCCCTAATGATTATGCCTGCTGTTTCTTTGGATTGTAAGAATACGTATCAGATTGGACATGATGGTAATCTAGATGGTTGTCTCTACTTTTGAGGCTTTTGTGTTGTTTGTTGCCGCTCTTTAATGAAATAAGAGCTATAATCATCATTATCAAATTCATCCTTATCATCTGGTTGGCCATCATTCTTATTAAGTTTGAAAATCAGTCAATCTTTGTTCTGGCTACCATATCCTAGTATCAGAGGGTTCTGTGCCACCTATCGTGGACAAAAGTTTGGCTCACCGCTTGCCTTCCGCAATGTCATAGGGCTCTTTTCACCTCGGTGGTTCTTTGTATAATTCATAGATGAAATCGGATATGAAGTTCCTAACTTATGCTGCCATTTGTACCGAGCATTATTTGTTAACACAATTCAACCTGAAATGAAGTAATTCATTAGATATTCGCATATCTTTTGATAGTTTATTTAAGTTATGCGTTCTTATTTGGTTACATGCTCGTGATATTAAGGTTTACAGTTGGCAAAGAACCCAAGGTGGTGTTGCACATATCTTCTTGATGCATCCGATCCTTTATTTGTAGAAATTGGGAAGTTGTTTATAGAAGAACAAATTGGAGGTACGGTTGGTTGTTTTACTCAAACTGATCTCCATTATTATAATGCAATATATTTCAATATCAGACCTGGAGTCAATTGTTTCTTCTGAAATTAATTTCTTGTGTGGAAAATTTCACGGCAGATAAATCAATAAGTTCCTTTTCTGTGGTTTTATTTTTAAGTTGTTTAAGAACATCTAATGATGATTGATGTTTATGTGACTATTTTCAATTTATCATGCAAGCATAGAGCCATTTGGTGTCCTACTTTGTTTGATGTGGTGAATGGCATACTATGTAGCTTTAATCGAGTGCACACATAAATACCTATTTGCCATTTTAGCAACATTAAATCTTCAAATCTTGTTGTGCTTCTTGACATACCTCGTGAAACTTGCTATTTTGTCGAGATGTATTATTTAAATTATGAATCGGTGGATATATCTAAAGAAAAATGCAATCCTTTAGATATATGATGAAATTTGTTGTTCCTTGCACGAATATGGTAGGACAAGTCACATATACAAGCTGGTATGTTTTTTTATCATTCATATTATTAGAAGTTCCGTTTGATGAACTCATTTCCTCATTTAGTGTTACCTCTTGTCCATCTAGTGATGAACCTTTAATCCTCCTTTTGTTGAGGTAACTAGGAAGCAAATATTTCACCACTGGATAAACATCTCTTATTTTTGCAATGGAAATTGTTGTCTAAATAAACTGAAGCACCGCCATATGGGAACACCATTGCAAGAAAGCATAAGTATACGGATCCACTATTTTTTTATGCTCAAAAGAATAAACCGTGCTTTTATTCAACAGGAGGATACAATTTGAGCGGAGCGTCTGGTCTCATCGTATGGTCAAGTCAAGCAAGTCTGCAATGTGGAACAACCTATTCTCAAGTCACTAGTCAATATATTAGTTCTGTTATCGCAATCTTAGTTGAGAAATTTAAAGTTTTTGTTCAGAGATTACTACGAAATTATTCTATTATTGGTCTCTTTTTCTTGATGTTTGTACATACAAAACAAATATTGTTACAAATGCTCTTATATATGATTTGATGCCTATAATTGATATTTCTGTTCGTGCAATTTCTAATTTGAGTACATTTCTTTTGCAACAACGGTGTATAAACAAATATTATTGCAATATGCATTGACGCCTCGTTGTGACAAAATGAATTGCTACAGATATAGATCGTTGTTATAATTTATTGCAACAAAGTTATTTCATTGCAATACATCATATTGTCACGAAAATTATTTCGTTGCGACCTCACTTATTGCCATGGATTGGTTTTTGATGCAACTGTGGTCTAATGCAATGCCTAAACGCGTGATAATAGAGATCTCTATTGCCACGACAATAAAAAAAATATTGCCACGGTATTAAGGTTATTGCGACTACTATCTAATGCAACGCATGAGGGCGTGGCAATAGAGATCTCTATTGCCACGACAATAAAAAAATATTGCCACGGTATTAAGGTCATTGCGACTACTATTTAATGCAATGCATGAGAGCGTGGCAATAGAGACTACTATTGCCACGGCAATTGAGACTATTGCCACGCCAAACTGTCATTGCAACTACGGACTAATGCAACGCATATTCTCGTTGCAATTAGCATTACAATTGCAACAAAATGTAAATCGTGGCCCAAACTTTGGACCACGCAACTAATAGCCACGCCTGCCAACGATTGTCATATTGTGGCTATTGGTACATATTGCAACGAAATGGGCCCTATTGCAACGATTTCTCGCCGTTGCAAAAGCCTGGAATTCTAGTAGTGCAAGGTCGGTTCCTCCCAAATGCCCGCCCCGACGGGGGTGCTCGTCGAGCACCTATACAAGACCTCTATTCTCTCTGTAGAGGAGGCACCGGAGATGTGCGGTAACATCTCCCTTCTCGAGCATGGTGCAGACTGGATGACGCCATTCGTTCAGTATCTTGCCCATGGGACACTGCCCGAGGAAGAAGCTGAGCGTTCTCGGCTTATAAGGCGATCCTCTCCATACAAGTTGATCGAGAGTGCCTTGTACCGCAAAGGAGCACTGGGAGTCCTCTCCAAGTGTGTATCTCAAGAAGGCAAATTCCTTCTTAGAGATATCCATGAGGAAGTGTGCGGAGTTCACTCGTCTTTCAGGATGCTCGTGAGCAAAGCCTTCCGATTGAGGTATTATTGGCCAACGGCCCTAGCCGACGCCCAGAAGATCGTGGCAACTTGCTGGGCATGCCAGTTTCATGCCCGCAAAGCACATCAGCCAGCATACGCGCTTCAAACTATCCCGCTGTCATGGCCATTCTCAACCTGAGGAGTCGATATACTTGGACCTTTCCCCTGTGGTCGAAGAGGATGCAAATTCTGGCTTGTGGCCGTCGACACTTTCACTAAGTGGATCGAAGCCGAACCCGTGTCAACAATTTCGGCTCAAGCAGCCATGAGGTTTTTCCGCAGTAACGTGGTGACGCGTTTTGGCATCCCCAATCGCCTCATCATGGATAACGGCACTCAGTTCATCAGTGAACTGTTTGAAGCCTACTGCGAAAATATCGGGACAAAGGTCTGCTTCGCCTCTGTAGCGCATCCGCAGAACAATGGAGCAGCCATCATGGATAACGACACTCAGTTCATCAGTGAACTATTTCAAGCCTACTGCGAAAATATCAGGACAAAGGTCTGCTTCGCCTCTGTAGCGCATCCGCAGAGTAATGGAGCAGCCGAGCGAGCAAATGGTCAAATCCTCCAGGGGATCAAAAAAAGGGTTTTCAAAAACCTCAGCTAGCACGGGCAATCGTGGGTGGACGAACTTCCTTCCGTCCTTTGGTCGATTCGACTACTGGCGAAAGGCACGGTGAAACCCTTTCGGCTGTCTATGGTGCAAAGGCCATATTGCCCGCCGAAATAGTGCTGGGTTCCCAAAGAGTGCGCTTGGTCGACAGTGTTGACCAAGAGCTCGAGCGTCTCCTTGACCTAGACCTAGCTGAAGAGACACGCGAACAGGCTTCGCTGCAATCCGCCGTCTACCTACATGCTCTTCGTAGGCACGCGGCTAAATCGATATGACCAAGGACCTTGCAAGTTGGTGACCTGATCCTACGTCGAATCCAGGACCTGTCAAAGGCCAACAAGCTCTCTCCCAGATGGGAAAGTCCATTCACGGTCGTCTCGATGGCACGCCTGGGGGCTGTCCGCTTAGCGATGGAGGATGGTCAGGTGCTCACTAGCTCCTGGAATATCGACCAGCTGCACAAGTTCTTTGTCTAGCTCGCATTTACTTTTATGTTTTACGTTTGCTCAGCGGATTTTTCTGTAAAATTTGGTTCTTTCGCCCACGCAAAGTCCATTATTCCCAAGATTCTGTGAATGTTTCTAAAGTCACTGCCCATTGGTAAGCCGACTCAGTCTCGCACAAGGGCATACTCTTTTCCTCACGGTCTTAGTGATGGGACAAGCGCATCCGGGCAGGAACGTTCGCTTCAATTCGCTTATTTTAAGGTTTGGCTAGCGTGCGCAAGAACGTGCAGAGTGCCAGGACCAGCACCGAATCACTAAGCTCGCCGTTAGAGGCCGCAGTCTCCATAAGCCGGTTATTGTTCGCAGTAGTTCTTCGCTGCATGTTCACGATCGCATACAGACACCCTCTTGGTTGGTCTAGAGCCTTAGCTCGATTCGCGTGTGTTCGATCGTCGTGCACTCTGTCGGGCAACCGCGCGTCCTTCCTCGTCAAGGCCATGCTCACAAATTAGGGGCATGGGTTCGAGACGCTAAGGAAGTTAAGGCCTCGTGCGTTTCCTTCTCCCGACCTATCCCATGCTCGCAGCTCGGAGAAATTGGTGGTTTGGTCGAGGGAAAAACACACATTTTTCTAACTCTCCTGTGAACGAGCTCGTGCTCGCAACTTAGGTACACGACCTTCATTCACAGCGGTGGCTTAGTAAGGGCGAACTACCGCACTAACGTTTTTTTCCAAAAACACGCGCGCTCGTGTCGCTCATGTTTCGTCCTACTTGTACTTCTATTTGTATCTTTTTCGTCAGCTCAACTTGTGTTTGTTGTATGCAAGCAGTCACCAGAAAAGGACAAAACGCCAAAGTCACAAGACGCAAGGCAAAAAAAGCGAGTCTCGGGGGGGGGGTGCGGAATCATCTTTTATTCACATCATCAAAAAAAGAAAAAAGAAGAAGAAAGGAAAAAACTTTTTACATCAAGACCAAGTCCTAGACAAGGAGTTCTACCCGAGCTTGGCTCCTCTGAGTGTCGAAAGTTTTTCCTTCGCCTCATCGAGTGCAGCTTCAAGGTCAAGGACCCGCCGCTGGGCTTCGCGTCCTTCGCGAGCCTCTTGGCGGAGTCGCTTCATCTCCTCCTTGTCTTGTTCGACATGTTCAGCAGCCTCCTGCGCGGACCGGACCAGCCCAGCTCGGCCACCTTCGATTCCAAGACCTGAGAGTGTTGCTATTCTTGCTCGAGCTCGCACATCTGCTCTCTATTCTTGGTGGCATTCTCTTCGGCTTGGCGGCACCTTGTCAGGATCTTCAGGACCTCGGCCTTGAGGTCGGGCATCCGTTGCTCGAGCTTCACCACCTTAGCCTCATGCTCGGCGTTAAGCTTGGCCATGAACTCAGGTGGAACGGTCGCCGAGTTGAAGTCTGCCATGGTCTCTTGGAGGACCTGCAGACAAGAAAGTCTTAGATTCCCCCCCCCCCCGCCCCCCGGTCTCCGAAGATGGAACTTTCAGAAATGAAGTACACTTACCCAGCGGAGACGCACACGAAGATTATCCCGGAAGGCCTTAGTTACGTCTGCCTCCCGAAGGTCTGTGAGATTTCCCGCGGGGGACTTTAGGGGGGAGACTTGGCCTTCACCCCGAGCATGGATTTCGCCCAGAGCCCCTTCGTCTTCCTCCCGAGCGAGAGTTCCGCTCGGGGGCTTCGAGCCTTCCTCCTGGGCAGGCAGTTCGCCCAGGGGCCTCGTGTACTCTCGGGCATGCTCCTCACTCGGAGACACGTGGCCTTCCTCCTCCCCCCGAGCATGTTCTTCGCCCGGGGACGTGCGGTCGCCCTCCTCCTCCCGAGCATCCGATGTACTCGGGAGTGCCAAGTGTGCGCCCTAGAGAGTTGGTCCCTCCAAGGCGAGGAGTTCTACGGCCTCTTGGTCGATGTCGTCGGCGAGGTCTTCCGCCGTCACGAGATCGATAGCCTTGTCCATCACGATGTCAGCAGCAAGGACGAGTTGCCTCTCTATGACACGATCAAGAATCTAGTAAGCCATAGCCCTAAAGTCCCTAGGAGCTATTACGCCCACGTCAATGGAGTGGGGTTAGCTCGGATAGGGGCAAAGAAAGAAAGAAGAAAACAAAAGGGAGAAAAGACGGAGGACAAGGGTTACCTTCGTTAAGCTCCTCGCTGTCATCTTCGACAGCTTTGGCCACCGCCGCAGCGATGAGCGCGGACTTCTCCTCTGCGGCGCGACTGATCCGCGTCAGAAGGGGGTCAACCTTCTCCATGTCGACCGCCTCCAGGGTCTTCTTTGGGCACTGGCGCCTCAGGATGAGAGGCACCACGTCCTCGTCCTCTTCCTCGGACTCCCTTGCCAGAGAGCCCGAAGTAACTCGAGCGAGCTTAGCCCGAAGCTCGGCGACTTCCCCCTCCAGCGCCTTGCGCTCGGCATCCTTCACTTCCTCGGCTCGCCTAGCCTGCTCCGCGAGCTGTTGCAAGCGAGCTATGAGACCCAGTTTTTTCTCGGAGTACTCCTTCATCCATATCTTCAGGTCGCTTACCTCCTTCCTATCGGCGAACTCCAAGTGTTGCCGAGGTGGACTCTTGGCCGAGGTTGCCCGCCTCTTCAATGACCGAGCAGAAGGCAGTGGCGGCAGAGCTTGTCTCTTGCCCCTCGCCTTCTTGGTCTTAGCAGTGGGGATAATCTCCCCTTGGCCGCGCGACAGCGGCTTAAGCTCGGCCACCGCTGCTTCAAGGGCGATTTTCTCCTGCCAAAAGCACAGAAACATCAAAAGATGCTCGGGATGCATTCCCTCGAGCATGGATCGCAAGGAAACTTACCACTTTGCCCCACTCGAGCACGTTCCTCGGGACCTGCTGCCCATACTCGAACTCCTTACCCTTTGGGGTGCCGAACATCTCGGCAACCCATTTCTCCACCTAGTCGTTGCTCGGAGCTACAACCAATCAAGAGGGTTCGTTAGCAGGAGCAGAAATCAAGCACAAGAAGCAAAAATTACCTAAGGTCAAGAAACTTATTGGAGTCAGCCTCTCGGGTGAGGTCTTGCCACCCGGAGACCTTGAAGAAGGGGTGTTCCCTCCTCATCAAAGGGGACACCCGATTCTTGAGGAAGTCCAGAACGACGTCGCGACCGGTGAGCCCCATGTTCGTGAGCTCGCTGATCATCATCAGGGCCCGCTCCTCCTCGACTTGCACGGGTGGACGCGGGGTCTCGACGGCTGGCGTCGCCGCTCCGAAGTAGAGGATAGTGCTTCCCTCCGCCTTCCTTAGATAGAACCAGAAATCGACCCAACCCAACATCGAGTCTTTGAGTGTGAAGAAGGAATACTCGTACGGTCGGTTGGGTCGCAAGCGAAAGTATGCGGAACCAGTGGGAGAAGCCCCACCGGTGCGGAACAAGGAATAAAAATGGAAAAAGATGCTCGCCGTGGGCAGGATGCCCACGAATCCCTCGCAAAGGTGTGAGAAGATGGCCAAAATAAGAATGGAATTGGGATTCAAATTGGTAATCTCGCACTCGCATTGGGCGAGTACGGATTCAAGAAACTCACTTTCGGGCATTCTAAGCCCGTTGACAGTGTAGAGGTCGCAGATGACGATCTCGTCGTCGTGCGGTGCGGGGGCTCCTTCCCTATCTGGGATGCGCTAGGCGCCCGCATCGAGGTAGCCGAAGTCCTCAAGTGCCTGCAACCTCTCCTTGTCGATCTTGCTCAGGCCGAACTTCGCCATGAGGAGAGGTTGAGGAAGGAGGCGCAGTAACGAAAGAGTTTAGGGCTTGGAAGATTTTGAAGTTTGATTGTGAGATGCAAGAGAAGAAGCTCTCAGTACTGTCCCCACTGAGTATATATAGGCGGAGAAGCTGAACGGACAGAAAACCGCTCCCGCCCGTTCGTGAACCGACGCGCGGCGGCGCAGTTTCCAAAACTGTCCAATAAAAGCACGGTTTTCAAAAACTATCAGAACCATACCCGCAAGGCTTCGCGGAGAAGGAAACGTCACGACCTTTTACTTCCTTTCCCGAGCCCCACTTTGGTTAGGCCTAGAGCTAGATGCTCGGTCCCCGCTGGAGCATGCTCGTCTACGGGCAAGGGTTGCTCGAATGCTACGGCAATGTTTCGCTGTAAGATTCCAATCTCTCCTGTGAGTCTAAAGGCTCAAGGGGAAGGCCCCATCAAGTGAATTTCCACTTGAGCCTCGGGGGCTAGCTGTCGAGGATCGGATAATTTCCGTAAAGACCATCGTGCCCCGGCAGCCAATCTCCGACCGACCATACTTGCCCTTGGATGGTGTCCCCAAGGAAGATCCTCGGATAGACTGGCTAATGGGTCTACCCCGACCACGACCAAGCCCGTCTCCGGGCATGCACCTCAGTTTCCCGAGCGTACTTGCCCGAGGAAGTGCGACTATCGGCTAGAACTGAGCGAAGACCTCGGACATGATCGGCAGGTTGTGTGCGGCCCACGAAGACGACGTGGCATTAATCACGTGGCGGCTCAAAGGACTGTACGGCCACGATCTGAGCCATAACTCCCACGTCGCAGTATGGCGAAAAGTGAGGGTAGCAGTTACGCCCACGTCCGGGCACAATAGTGGCATGTCATTCGGTTATAAATGATGTAAGACTGTAATCGTCTATAAATACCCCGCCATAAGGAGCATTTGGGGGTTCCTTTTTGGGTTGTCCGGAAGCTGTAAGAATCACCCAATCGCGTCTGTAAGAAGAAGAGAAAAGAGAGAAAAACGCAACACACTCGCGCAAGCACCCTGTAAACCCTTTCGGCAGTAGTAAAGCCACTGGACGTAGGGCTGTTATCTCCTTCGCGAGAGGCCCGAACCAGGATAAAACCTCCTGTCTATTGTCCCCTTTTGAACCTCCGACCATCCATCCTCCTAGCTCGGCGGCATCTTCGGACGCCAACACCTTCGTGGGGAAGGGGCCCTAGTTGATCCCTCATTCAACAAGTAAGCTCGACGGGGGATCCGTTCCCAAAATGTCAACAATTTTTATTCAATGTGTGCAACATTTTTTCAACGTTTGCAACATCTGTTTATTGTGCTGACATTTCTACCGCTTATATTGTTATCGAAGGAAAATATTGCACGCGTAAAAAAAATATTGCACACGTAGGAAAAAAATGTTGCAAGCGTCCGAAAAAATGAACAGTACAATCGGACGTCTGAACACAAGTCATTCTGAAAGAGAAATGAGAGAGGTGATCATCATAGTTTAGGAAACCGTGTGTGATAGACACACATCACAACCGATTATTCATAAAAAATCTTCTGTGATAGTTACACATCATGAACGATTAGTATATAAGAAATTGTATGTGATAATGATAAATAACAGACGGTTTCAATTACAAACCATCGGTGATAATGATAAATAACAGATAGATCCAATTACGAACCGTCTATGATAAGGATAAATAACAGACAGTTCATATCTACGAATCGTTTGTTATATGTATTTTTATATATAATTTCAGTTTTATGGTTAGCCTAGGAATCATGCTAGCCATGCCCTTTGTATAGATACACAACAGATTGAAACATATATGAGATACATAATTCATAATTAAGACAAATACACATAACACATTCAAATAGACATAAGACACATACACAATTTATAGTTGAGATATATACACATAACACACATTCAAATAGAATAAATAACTTAAAATTCACAATTCAAATACATCTGCACACACTTTACACAATTCACGGTTGAATAATACACACAATCCGCTATACAACTTACGAAAAGTTCGAGACATTGAACTTACCTCCGACTCAAATTACATCAATCATGAAGAAGGCGATGAGCTCTCCCCGAACCTTCGCAAGATCCTTAGGGGGGAAAAGAAGAAGTAGAGAATTTCTTTACTTGGTCGATACTAAATGCATAAAAGATGTTTGGACTACCAGACTACTCCTAGTTCTTGGTCTCACAGCCACTAAGTTTATACCACTAGTATTGTACTCCTACTTTATCTTCACTAGTATTGTACTCGTACTTTATCTTCACTCTAAACTTCTAAGTCATGAAGTGATAGAAGTACTTGAGAGGTGGTGGAGGAGGGTGATGGTGCGGTGTGGAGAAGATGGGGACGACGACGACACGATGCCGATGGCGATGGAGCGGTGTGGAGAGGACGGGGACGAGGACACCGACAGCGCGATGATGAGGGAAATGGTGTAGGTGATGAGGACGACAACAATGTAGAGAGAACGGTGCGGAGAGGACAAGGATGATGATGGCGCAGGTGATGAGGGCGACGGTGCAAAGAGGAAACACTAGATTTGGATTGAGAGACGCTAAGTGTAAGTATCTGAATTGATCAGGTGGGAAGTTAAATAAAAATAGTCATTACAAACGGTTAGAAGATGGCAATTGTCTATACTATTTGATCATCATCGACGTTTGTGATAAAGGAATTGTCTGTAACAGTGAGATTCCCAATTTGCAATTGCTCAAGTTATTACATGTGGTTTCAACATAAAATCATTTGTGATATATTTACTTTCACGGACAGTTTGTTCTTACAACCGTCTATGAAGTGAAATATCACAGATAGCTGCTTTGAAAGAAACTATATGTGATAAATTGACACATCACAATTGGTTGTTCTGTCTAAACCATCTATCATGTGCATTTATAAGTTATGGAGCTTAGAGAAAGAGTTCTAAGCTAACATGGTGTTATTTGCTCATGTTTAAAGTAGGCTAAAACATTGTAGGTTGTCATCGCAGGCATAATATGAAACAAAAATGTCACAAACATTCGAATTAAAAAGCATTGGTAGATCGCCGATAACATAAGCCTTTCAAAAATTAAGAGCTACAGTATTTACAAGTTATCCTTGGATGATGTCTAAACATCTAGTAAGTCTGACATTTTGGCCTTGCAATCATAAAAAATTGCAAGGTCTTACTGACTATTTCATCGTCGATTTTTGGAAGATCTACCAAATGTGAGCTCAGTTTTGCAGTCTCATCATTGGTCTCTGTCTTCTCCCTAACACACATATCATCAAACCATATGGTCCTCCATCTTTTGCCGTTGTCCCTTCTGACGAACTTCTTAGCTCTATGAAGCTGACTCTTCTTACGAGCAATCCTACCTAGGTCGATGGCACTTTCAGCACTGGGCCGTTCTTGGTTGGCTACGAGCTAGACCCTCAGGGTGGCCACCTCTGCCTTACCATGGTGTATCACCGATTTTGTTTTCACTTGGGACGTAGCAAAGGACCAAATCTCTATGTCGACTTTTATCGCCACTTCGTTGGCTCGGTAAAGGCAGTATTGCAAGGCCAAATGAAAAACATGATCTTTATGCCCAAAGAAGATAGATAGATATGTTTCACCATTTATTAGGATGTGCCCAAGTAGATTCATTATTCATTATATTGGCTCTAGGAGTCCTTCCTTACTACAATTCAAGCAGAGATTACCCATTGAGGTGCCTTGGCCCAATCATTGCATGAGGACCTCACTATAGTTCGTGCCATTGATTGCCTTATAGAAATGGGTCTACTGCTGTCGACCCAGTTGCTCTGATGTTAGGGTAGAAGAAGATCCCTTGAATTAGTCTCTATTTATTAGATGCAACAAAATACATTCATAAATCGAATAGCACATTACCTGAGATTCCATCACTAGTGAAGGAATGCCGAGAACAAAAGTAAATGAGAGTAAGGAAGGTATATACAAAGACTAATGACGGCTGAAGAAGGCACAAGAAGCTGAAGCTTAATTATATGAACCATCACGATAGAAGCTAAAGAGTACATACTACAATAAAGATGGTTCCCTAAATACAACCAAAAGTGCCACATCACATACAACTATAAAAACACATCCGTCCATGACAAATTGACTCATCACAAATGGTCACGAAACAAGATTCATCTATACTTATCATAAACGGTTAAGATGTCCAAACTGTATATGGAAATGATCTCGACTCGATTATCACAGGTGGTGCCTAGAACTAACCATCTGTGATAGTTTTAGCCTAATTTTCTCTAGACCTTTGTGGATGGATTTTTATGCAAACATCAAAACCGTCAGAGATAATGTGTCAGAGATGTCCTTTTGTTGTGGTAGTGTGAGTTATCTAATAGATCAATGAGCAATACTAGTATAATAACACCTCAGTTGTGATTAGATGCTAAGGTTTGATTACCAAGATCTACGGGTTCAATGTATTATGTAGTTGTTGGTGTCGAAAATATGATGAAGGATTTGATTAGCCCAAACACATGGAAACATCTAGTTCAATGAGGTTCATAGCATGCCAGCCGATTTGATTATACAATAGGCAAGATAGATAGAAATAATTGCCTTCACAACTGATTTGATGGAGCGGTCGGTTAAATAGATCTAAACAGCCTTTTGAGCCGATTAGATTATATGTAAAGATCTATTTCCTCCAAAAAAAGGCGATGCATAACAAGATCATTATGGAAACAAACCTGAGTTAATTGGTATAAATCGAAGATGATCAATAATCGATGATGCATAACTTTATTGATTAAAAACAAATTACAAAAGTGAGATTCTAAGTTACAAAGGCTACTCCTAGTCAGTAGGAAAGTAAATAAAAGTTTGTGCAAGTAGATTGGTTAGCTTTGGGCACTTTTTCTTCTTACCTCTGTACCTCTTATATAGCACTTAGCCCGATCGTATCCTCCTCTAATTCTTGCAAGCACATGATTTGTATCAGCCTCAACTTCTAAAAGATAAACTTCTCTCCAAGTTGATATTGGCTAAGACTCTATCCATGTTTAACCTTATCTTCCTAAATCGGCTACATCTGCCAAATCTTGGTATCAATAATAGTATTTAGGTTGATCATATCCTTCTATGACTCCTCAAGATCCATAATGTGTATTGGCCTCAACTTCTAAGAGATAAATTAGTCTATGAGCTGATATTTACGAGAGTCTTTTATCCATACCAGAACTCTATCAATACTTGGACTCTATTTCCCAAATCTGCTACTCCGACCAAATTCTGGTGACAACATATTCCCCTATTTTTGGGAGATGATATGAATCTTTCAAAAATTATCGAATCGACTTCACCATGAATCATCCTGTTCACGCTCTTCTCGTCCTAGACCCACACACCATCGGCTTTGAACCTATTTCTTCAACTTCAACTTTCTTCAACACTTGTCTTTATCGGATTTATTAAATTAGCTATCTCTCGAGCCAACGGGTGGTATGGTTTTCCAAACTAGATCGGCTTCATGGAATTAAAATCATTTGCTAAATCAAGTTTTTTCCACTCTTTTCTCACAGGCTTGATTGGACGAAGCTCATTAAAGTTGTCAGCCCGCTGCTTTTCTCGTTTTGCTTTCTTCAACTCTTAGGTCCTTAATCGCTGAAACCTTCTACGCTAAAATCGTCTTAGTTCTAGAGGACACCATCTAGGTTTTGGTTCAATCGGCTTTCGCATTTTTCCTACCAAATCCATACTAGACACAAAACTAGACTTTTCATATGGTCACCTTTGTTCTTGTATCGGCTTAGAAATCCTTTCTTGGATCGATCTTAGATTGGTCCCTTCACTTTGACGGTCTTGAATCAGCTTAGATATCCTATCTTTAGCCAACCATCGCTGCTTGTCACCTTAATGTGGGTAATTCTGCATTGGACATGTGTATGATGATGGCAAGGCTGATCCCCTTTCCCAACAGAATTGCCAAAATGAGTATCGTTGGTGAGCTTTTTCAAGGTTATTAGATCGATACATATTATCTAGCCAATGCAATGGGTTTTGCTGTGGCCTTTCATGCCTTTTTTCATTCTTAGTTAATAATTGGGAGAAAGTGGGTTTCGACCTTTGTATCGGCTTACGTACTGGCAACACTCTCTCAGCCTTATGCCATTCACCGATTTGTAAATCTCCCTTTGGCTTGATTGTTCTTGAATTTTTCCCTCACGGTCAGTTCTATTTGAATAGAGCCGATTGTAATCTTAAGGGTCTTGTTACCACCGACTCCTGACTTTACATCGACTTGCCGTGCTATTTTTGTTGATGATGATAATTGCATTTGTCTGTTGGGCTCTATGATTTGCATCAACTCTCTCTCTTTCCCAGAACAGTGAACCATATTCATAGGAAAAGGATTGGCGTCCAACTGTATTATTGGCTCTTCTGCAAATTTTAATCATCATCCTTTATAGCCGATTGTGTCTTGTCTTTGTTATTCCTGAATTTATCTTTGAACCCCTTGTCATCGGAGAAACGGCTTTCTTGAGTCGATACTCATTGCAGGAGATGATTTAAATCAATGACTTCCTGCCTGTCAAAATTTTCTTTTAATGGGGGTATCAACCTTTAGAAAGCTAAATTGGCCAACTGATTATCAGACAGGATAACACTAAAATACTGATTTCTCACTTCCCTAAATCTCTTAACATAATCATTTACTGATTTCTCAAACTTCTCTCGGACAGAACTTAAATATGAAATCCTAAGATCTAAACTTTCATAGAAAAAGTACTCATGAAATCAGCTTTCCAAATCGACCCAAGTGTAGACTGATTTTGGGTTAAAGTGGTAAACCACGTAAAAGCCACCCATGACAGAGATAGTGGGAACAATTTCACTCTTAAACCATCGAAGTGGGCCACTTCTCCGCATTGCGCAATGAAGCGGCCAATATGCTCCAAGGTGGTGATGCAATCGTCTCCCAAAAATTTCACAAATTCAGAAACTTTGAAATTATTAGGATATAGTATCCGATCAATATAATTAGAATGCGGCTTTTGATAGCCAATAATCACACCCTTTGGCTGTATACCAAATTGGTCTCAGAATACTGCGGTTATTTGATCGATCCAAGCGGCTATAGTAGCCGATGGTAGTTGTGGTGTTTGCAACCATGATCATAGTTGGCATGTTGCCCCCCGGATGCAGACTCAGTTTGGTACTGCACTTGGGTTGGCTGTGGAGCTTGCTAATTACGATCATAGTTGGCGTGTTGCCTCCCAGGTATAGAGTCGACTTGATATAGCACCTGGGCTGATGGAGGCTGATCAAGTGGTTTGTAGCCAATGGCCGGCTTTCTAGCCATTAGCTCTAGCAACATATCAAAGGGCTCCTAATAAGTTATGACTTCATATGGGGCCATATTCCTTTATGGAATCGGCTCAACGTACTATGGATGTACTGGAGGTTCAATCGGTTAAGAGATCAAATTTTGGGTAGATGTAAAATGGAGTTGATGGTGGTAAGTTGGCGTGGGTGTCCAACTTAGTGCCATCGATGTGTGCCTCGTAATAGGGAATATTACTGGTGCCTAGTTCTCGTGGTAAAACCATGGTCGGCTGTGTTGCCAGCAAATTAGGTATTGGAGCCGATGACCTAAGACCGGCTAGTGGTTTTGAGATATGAGTGTTTTGTGCCATAGAATAAGAGATACGTCGGCAACGTTTGCATCAAACCTAACAACGTTCCTGCCGACACCAATTCTTGTGCCAAAGACTTGATACTATTGGTTATCATTGGCTTAAGTGTTGTTACTAAAGATGATGATTGATTAATCAAAGCATGGCGCATCTCAGATAATTCAGCCTATGCAGGTATGTATCGGCTTACCGACCTATTGTTCGATGGCACCGTATCACCCTTATCATCAAAGAAATTGGCCATCGGCAATGCGGTTTTTTTAGTAACTCCACGCTGGGTTTTTTGATAACAATCCAGCATCATCTCCTTGAGCGTAGCATTTCGATCCTCAATGTCTTTGTGTTGTTCTAGTGTTAAATCGTCCAACATCGGGGCGATTATAGCATCAGAGTTGATATCAGGCAGGGGAATTGATTTTTCTGAAGAAGATATTATTGGCCCCACCGAGCGTGCCAAAAGAGTGTTGGCACTGAAAATATGATGAAGGATTTGATCGATCCAAACATACACGAACATCGAATTCAATGAGGTTCGTGGTGTGCTAACCGATTTGATCTTGCAATCGGTAAGATAGATAGAAATGATTGCCTTCACAGCCGATTTGATGGTGCGATCGGCTAGATAGATCTAAACAACCTTTTGATCTAATTAGATGATAGATAAAGATCTATTTCTTCTGAAAAAGGCGATGTGCAATAAAATCAGTATGGAAATAAACCTGAGATAATTGGTTGGCTCTGAGCATATTTTGTTCTCATCTCTGTATCTCTTATACAACACTTAAGTCGAACGTATCTTCCTCCGATTCTTGCAAACATATAATTCGTATCAGCCTCAATTTCTAAAAGATAAACTTTTCTCCAAAATGATATCGGCTAAAACTCTATCCATGTTTAACCTTATCTCTACTATATAAAACAAGAGTTTCTTCCCGCCTCACTTCATCAAAATTACCCACCTTTGCCATTGCTCTTTAATTACCCACCTTTGCCACTATTAGTACTCTTTGCAAATAAACTTTTTATCTCAAATTGAGATTCTGTTGCAACGCACGGGCACATGGCTAGTATTCCGAAATTGGCTACACCGGCCAAATCTTGATGTCAACAATAGCATTTAGGCCGATCGTATCCTTCTCTGACTCCTCAAGATTCATAATACGTATCGGCCTCAATTTCTAGGAGATAAATTACTATTTGAACCGCGGCTAGAGTCCTTTATCCATTCTAGAACTTTAATCATACTTGGACTCCATTTCCCAAATCGGTTACTCTGACTAAATTCTGGTGTCAACAGAAGTACATGTATAAGGGATTTTGGAGATTTGATTTCAGAATTTCTTAATTATCCAAGTTTCAAAATAGGTAGTAACCAATTATCTCTACTACTTCTAATTACGAGTTGATGGCGGTAGTCCGTTCTTCCTCCCCTCGGCCATGCCGTGAGACCCCAGATTTACCATCCGGAATCTCCTGTGTATTTCCGTACTAGTCCCAGATCAGTTGCTAGTACACACAGTGAAGCAGTGATAATCATAACCAGAACAGAACGAAGTAATTGCATAAATATAAAGTACTAGCCACATGGCTATTTATTACATCTTCTGGTCACATGACCAAAGTTCACAGCAGCGGAAACAAATAAAAAAAAGATAGCACCCAAAAGACACCACAGGCAACGACTAGGAGCGCGTGCTTAGTTATCCTGGCGACCTTCATCAAACTCCTCGGTATAGAATTCTTCATCTTCAACTGCATCCTGGTAATTCTCTGATGACAAAATTTTGTGTAGCATGTGAGTACAAACGTACTCCGCAAGTCTGGGAAAATGCAACATGTAGGGCTTTCCAAGAAAAGGCTTAATAGGGTTCTTTTGCATAAAGCCAAGTTTCGTCAAAGCTTAATTAATAATAATTTTCACAAAGCACATTTAAACAATTATTTAACAATTGAATTATTTAATATTCTAGTGAAGGTTCTATCCACCATCACTAGTATAATGGCTCTATCCGCCACATTTAAAAGATTAAGATAAACCAACTCATGACTCCATCCGTCATGATCAAAACAGGTTCCATCTACCTGATTGGCTCAATCCGCCAAATAAACTTTCGAGAGTTCCAACCACTCCCGAATCCCAAAACAAAACATCAGTTATTTTTAAAACCAAAACCAAGTCTACCAGTATGAAAGCATTCTTCGTTTTGCCTTTGACCGTAGGCACGGCTATTCGAATAGTTTTAACTCTGCAGAGGTGTACAGTTTTACCCACAAGACATGATCATCTCTTTAGTGCCACGCGATTAACACACTTCCTTTGTGTGCCGGCAGAGAGATTATGACAAGGCCTTCACAATGTATACACCTAACTCGAGTCACCCGCTGAGGTTTCACCGCTATTAGGGTTCTATCTGCCCAGTATAGAAGCCCCCTCTTGCGCCGTATGGGAAAATACGACCTGACTCCATCCGGCACCCACATTCCACCATCTGGTGAGTCTAAGTTAGGTTTCTACAAATTATTCAGCCAGGTTAGAGCCCATTTGACATGTGGTTGCACGGTAATGCTTAGAATGGGCAGTCATAAGCGTCGGTCCTTAAATTGATTAGGGCGGCTTTCACAAACCAGAACCAGTGCTCCATCCGCACCCGCCCGACAAACCATTCCGCCCCAATCTAAACCATTTTTATTTTATTTTTATTTTGCATTCACAGCAGCAAGAACTTTGCTACAATTCTCAAATCATACTTTAAATCATACTTTTGATATAATCCCACCCGTAGGTCATTTAATCAATTTTTGCACTAAGTAAAAGTACCGTTCTAACCATCAAATGTCACAATATAAATTAGGCATGACATAGCAAAGTGTCCTAAGGTTACAATTAAACATGGATATCAACAATCAAGGAGATGATAGCAATTCGGAATAACTAACAATCTATATTTGACATACAGTTATTAATATAGCAATGCATGTTTACAAAATATTGTAAAACATTTGCAAACATGGGATAAAAATACGTCAAGGAGACTTGCCTTCGTCGACGAGATGCGATGCGCTGCATTGAAGTTCTTCTCCTTCGTCGGTGACTACGGCAGCTTTGTCGACTACGCGCAAAACGGTGCACGAAAAAGAATAAAATAAATTAAATAGAAACTACAAATTATAATAAAAATACTGGCAGATAGAGGATGAATTTATATGAATTTAGCAGTTGGAATCACTCGATTCGGAGTTACGACGGAGGAGAAACAATTGTTTGAATTCTCAAAATCCTGAAAATTGGAAAATTGAGGAATATTCCTTTGGAATCTTTCTTTTTCCAGCATTTCCTGATTTCCTTCCCTTACTTACAATCGGGTCCCACCTATCATTGGCTTCTACCTTCTTCACCATTTGCCAGTACAGAGGAAGACATGGAAAACGCCATGACCATGGGAGCAACAGCAATGGAGGAGAGGCCAAGGGAGAGAGGGAATTTGGGCTTGCTTGGGGGGAGGGCTCATGGGAGAAGGTGGACCGATGGCGGTGAGGCGGGAGCGTAATTGGCACTGGCAAAAGCTCATGGCCAAAAAACAAGCCAACGGCACGACGGTCAAAAGCACCCGAAATCACGATATTTCTCGAAACTAAGATGAGCACGGGATAGCTAGCATTAAGGGGAGTCTATAGGTGCAAGGAATTGAATTGGTTCGTACCTAAATGGGAGAAATCGACGACGAATGGAGCGACGGCCGACGACGAACAAACTCAAAATCCGGGGTCAAACTGCAACGAAAATCAAATCCGATTGAATGGTTGTGATCATAGAGGCAAAAGGCACAAAGTGACGCGGTTGGTTTGTCTAGAAACTCACCAGAGTAAGAGATGGCTCACCGGTGTCTTTGGAGTGCGCCGGACGTCGGGTTTTCTCGAGTTTTGGGAAGGGAAATGGCACTGAATCGATGGAGCAAGGTGAGCACGGGGTAGAGGACGTCGATACGCAACTTTTGAGTACTCATACGCTCGGGGAGGTGAAGAGACGCCCGAGATACTGACTGAGCAATAATTTGTCAATAACGATTAATTACGGCCGTTTCACGCGGATTGAGGACGGGTGATGGCAGGGAAATGAATCCTCTCATCAATACCTTCGTGATGCTTCAGCTCCCACGCGAATTGGTGCAGCGTGGAGGAAGATATGAAGGTTTGAAATTTGTGCAAGGCATGGAGTTCAAATGTGCACAGGACTGGTTCCATGGGGAAGATGAACAGTGACATGCCACGTGTCGCTTTCTCATTGGTTGGAAGAAATGAAGAGACAAAAGCGCGAGAAATAAAATAGTAAAAATGATATAAAAATCTTGAAAAAATTCCTAAAAATACTAGAGATTATTTGGAACCCAATAAAATTAGTTCACTGAATTTTGATGAATTTTAGAATTTAGATTATTCCGGAACGAATATACTGATTTTGATGAAAGACCGCGAGAGATAAAATAGCAAAGAGATTCCAAAAATCTTGAGAAAATTCCTAAAAATGTTTTGAAATATTTGGAACCTAATGCAATAGGTTTTGGGATTTTTAGAGCATCTTGGAATGTAGGTGAAATTTCGAGTAAGGACTGGAATTAGAAATTCTGACTTTGCGGATGGTAAAGGATCGAACTTCAATTTCGGATGGATAAGGATGCCAGGTTAAATATAACACCGATGAAAAATCAAATTTTAAAATTAATTAATTTTAAATTAGCTTTTAGCAGAAACCCGAAATTGGGGATGTTACAAACCTACCCCCCTTAGAGAGAATCTCGTCCCCGAGATTCGGACGGAGAAGGAAAAAGGTCAGGAAACTCTGCTCTAAGGTCCTCTTCTCGCTCCCAGGTTGCTTACTTCTCAGAATGGTTGCTCCACTGAACCTTGCAAAACTTGATCACTCGGCTTCTGGTTCGACGTTCAGCTTCATCCAAGATCTTGACTGCATATTCTGGATACGACAGGTCTTCTTTTAATTCCATCTCTTCATACTGACATCGATGCTCCTAAGATTCGAGACATTTCTTCAGCTGAGAAACATGGAAGATATCATGCACATCTGACAATTGCGATGGAAGCTCCAACTTGTATGCAACTTCTCCTCTTTTGGCTACCACTGGAAATGGACCGATGTAGCGAGGCGCAAGCTTCCCACTGACTCTGAAATGACGCATTCCCTTGAGAGGTGAAACCGTAAGATACACATGATCACCAGGTTCAAAACTTAATTCCCGACGATGATTGTCAGCATAACTTTTCTGCCTTGACTGGGCCGTCTTCAAATTCTCACGGATCACTCTAACTTGCTCTTCAGCTTCTTTCAGAATCTCAGGTCCAATTATTTGTCCACCATCTGTCTCTTTCCAATATAATGGTGTTTGGCATTTTCTTCCATACAGAGCTTCAAATGGTGCCATCTTTAGACTTGACTGGTAACTGTTGTTGTACGAAAATTCTGCATATGGCAAATTTTGATCCCAAGAACCTCTATAGGTCAAAGCACAAGCTCTCAACATATCTTCTAGTATTTGGTTTATCCTTTCCGTTTGACCATCTGTCTGAGGATAGTAAACAGTACTAAAGTTTAGGTTTGTGCCCAAAACCTCATGCAACTTCTGCCAAAACCTCGAGGTAAACCGGGAACCTCGACGGACACAATCTTCTTTGGCACTCGTGCAAACACACAATCTTAGCCATATATATTTCGCTAACTTATCACCGTAATATGTTGTCTTCACAGGAATGAAATGTGCTACTTTTGTCAACCGATCCACAATGACCCAAATAGAATCATAACCAGATTTGGTTCTAGGAAGTCCGGTAATGAAATCTATTCCAATCTCCTCCCATTTCCAAACAGGAACTTGCAAGGTTTGTAACAATCCTACTGGTCTCTGGTGTTCTGCTTTTACCAACTAACATATATCACATCGTGCTACAAAATCAGCAACTTCTCTTTTCATATTGGACCACCAATACTTTTCCTTCAAATCCAAGTACATCTTCGTACTTCCCGGATGAATAGAGTAAACAAAATCATGAGCCTCCTTCAAAATTATATCCTTGATTTCTTTCTGATTAGGAACGACAATTCTTTTTCCAAACCAAATGGTTCCTTTCTCGTCCTCAGAAAATTCAGAAAATTTTCCTTCCTTGAAACCTTTCTTGATTTCTGCTATACCACTGTCATCCTTTTGAGCTTCTCTGATCTGATCTTCAAGGGTTGAATGCAGTTCAACATTGAAAATACATCCTTCATTAACCAACTCCAAGTTGAGACGTTGGACCTCTTCAGAGAGTACTGGCTGACTTTCTTGAACCATAACGTTGTTGCAATAACTTTTCCTGCTCAATGCATCCGCAACAACATTAGCTTTTCCGGGATGATAATGGATACCAATATCATAGTCTTTAACTAATTGCAACCATCTTCTCTGCCTCAAATTGAGATCTGGTAGAGTGAAAATGTATTTCAAACTCTTATGATCTGTATAGATCTCACATCGATTCCCAATCAAATAATGCCTCCAAATCTTGAGGGCATGCACAACTGCAGCTAACTCTAGGTCATGGGTTGGATAGTTTTCTTCATGGGGTCGCAGTTGTCTTGAAGCATAAGCTATGACTTTACCTTCTTGCATCAAAACACATCCGAGACCTTGCTTTGAGGCATCGCAGTAAACTTCAAAATCTTTATGAATATCCGGCAGAACAAGTACTGGTGCTGAAGTTAACCTCTTCTTTAATTCCTGAAAACTTTGTTCACAAGACTTAGTCCATTCAAACTTCTTTTCCTTTTTCAGCAACTGGGTGAGCGGTCTCGCTATCTTGGAAAAACCTTCAATAAAACGCCGATAATATCCTGCTAGACCAAGAAAACTTCTGATATCCGGAACAGACTTGGGTTGCTCCCAATTTAGCATGGATTTTACTTTAGCAGGATCAACTACTACTCCTTCAGCCGAGATGACATGACCCAAGAAAGCAACCTCCTTCAACCAAAAATCACATTTACTGAATTTAGCATAAAGCTGATGCTCTCTGAGCTTTTCCAAAACTATCCTCAGATGATCCTCATGCTCTTTCTTATTCTTGGAATAAATAAGAATGTCATCAATAAAAACGACAACAAACTTATCTAAAAGCTCCATAAACACCTTATTCATCAAATTCATGAAATAGGATGGTGCATTTGTTAATCCAAAGGACATCATGTAAACTCGCATACCCATATCCGTAGTGAAAGCTGTTTTTGGGATATCTTCTTTTCTGATCTTAAGCTGATGATACCCTGGTCTTAAGTCAATTTTTGAGAATACCTTGGCTCCTTTTAACTGATCAAACAGATCATCTATCCTTGGCAAAGGATACTTATTCTTTATTGTGACCTCATTCAAAGATCGGTAATCTATGCACATTCTCATACTACCATCCTTTTTCTTCACAAAGATTACTGGGGAACCCCAAGGTGATGAACTTGGTTTTATAAATCCTTTCTCCTGCAGTTCTTCAATCTATTTCTTCATCTCTGCTAACTCATTAACAGGTAGTCGGTAAGGCCTTTTTGAGATAGGAGCGGTACCAGGTGCTAACTCAATTATGAACTCAACATCTCTGTCCGGCGACATTCCAGGCAAATCATCTGGGAATACATCCGGGTATTCATTTACTACTGGCACATTTTCCAAAGATGTACCTTTTAGGCGTTCAGGTACTACCCCTTAGAGGAAAGATTAGATAGGAACTCCACTGAATTCCTCAGACTAGTAAGGAGATAGCTCTACTAGCACAAATTTATCGACCCTTGTACTTGGTTAACCAGTCCATTCCAAGGATTACTTCTATACCCTTAGTATCCAATAATATTAAGTTCGCTAGGAACTTTACCCCTTTTATAGTTATATCCATTTTTGGGCATATAGCAGTTGTTCTTAATTCTTTACCAAGGGATTGAACTAATAAGGGATTTCTAAGCTGAATTGTATCCCATCCATACTTTCTTACCAGATACTCTGATATGAATGAGTGCGTTGCACCAGAATCAAACAAAACTGAGGCAGGTACCGAGTTGACAAAGAACTTACCATACACCACGTCAGGTGCGTCCTGGACCTCTTCAGCAGTGACATGGTTAACACGTCCTCTTCCAATCGTACGAGGAGTACGCGGCGTCTGCGGCGTTCCTCTTCCCTGAGATGGTGTTGGGGCGCGGGCTGGTGTGGATCCCAGGTTGAACCAAACTGGGGTCACAGCCTGACGCTTCTGGGGACAGTTATTGGCGTAATGTCCCATCTCCCTGCAATTAAAGCATTGGACTCCTGCAATTGCTGTGTTGTTCTTAGGAACTTGACTTCCTGCGTTGCTAGCAGAGGCCTGAACAAATTGACGCTGAGCTGGAGCAGGAGTCCTAGGAGCACTAGAAACTGCTGGTCTGATGGACTGAGGTTGGAAGAAACGTGGCCTAGAACTGCTGGTGCCACGATGAGCCTGAAAACCCATCTTCCTCTTCCTAGATTCATACAGCTGACTTTGGGCATCCTCCTGAACCAAAGCCTTATTCACCATATGCTGAAATGTGGGGAAGTCATTGGAGACTAGCTGCACTTTGAGATTCAGATCGAGACCCTCCATAAAGCGCCAGATTTTTGCCTCATCAGTGGCAACATCCTCCAAAGCATATCGAGATAGGTGGGTGAACCGATTCAGGTATTCTGAGACTGAAAGGTTTCCTTGCTGCAGCTTGTGAAACTTACGCCTCTTCATTTCCAAAATCCCCCTGGGAATATGGGTAGCCCGAAAAGCTTCCACAAATTCATTCCAAGTGATGTTCTGGGCTTCCTCGTGGGCAGCAAGGTAATTTTCCCACCAACTTGCGGCAGTTCCTTTCAGCTGATGAGAGGCATATAAAACACTCTCATATTCATCACACTGAGCCAAGTATAACTTCCTCTCAACTTCTTTGAGCCAGTCATCTGCTTCCAACGGATCAACAGATCCAGCAAACGTCGGGGGTCTAGTCCTCATGAACTCCCCAAATTTAGACTGGGGCGTCTGGGCTACGGCCTGAGCTGGTGCAGCTTGGGGTGGATTGAGGGCGTTCTGCGCTAAGGCCTGAAGTATCTGCAGTTGCATAGCCATCATCTGCTCTATGCTTGGTGGTTGAGCTGGCGGTGGGGGCGGGACTTGGTTCGGCTGTGCTGGAGGTGGCGGTACTTGGTTACCATCCTGAAACTGCTACTCTACGGGAACTTCATCTTGTAGTTGCACTCTTCCACGGCCACGACCACGACCACGACCTCCTCTCCTTCCTCTACCACGACCTCTGCCTGGGTTCTCCATCTTCAGCAGAGAGCTAGAAAAGTACGAGAAAAGACGGAAAAGCAAAGATAAGGAAACAGGGGACTAAACAACATCCACCGAAACAAAAACACAACAAAAGAAAACACCAACTGAAATCTTTATTTAAATCAAAATAGTTTTATTAAGATGACTGCATCACAAATACTTAGAAGCATGATACAATCCATCACACACAATTAATAACGTTCTAGCGTAGACAAAAGAAAGGTGCTACAGACAAAAACTAAAACTAACTACTCCATTCACACTCCTCACGAACACGAGGGAAAAGGTCCTCTTCACTAGGCAAACGAGGTATAGAAAGACATCTACAATTTTTGAAAAAGACAAGGTCAGTAAACAAATTTTAAATAAAGAATGGGGTGAGGACAAGATGCTAAGATAGAGAAGATAGAAGCAGAGGAACTTAAAATTTTATAAGTATATTTTTATAAAAATATTAATCCTTAAGGCTTTGCCATTCTAACTAAGTTGCGTCCTACAGTCGTTCAGGCTCTGATACCTCCTCTGTGGGACCCCAGATTTACCATCCGGAATCTCTGTATTTCCGCATTAGTCCCGAGATCGATTGCTAGTACACACAAAGGAAGCAAAGGATAATCATAACCGTAATGTAACTAAGTAATTGCATAAATATAAAGTACTAGCCACATGGCTATTTATTACATCTTCTGGTCACATGACCAAAGTTCACAGCAGCGGAAACAAATAACAAAAAGATAACACCCAAAAGACACCACAGACAACGACTAGGAGCGCGTGCTTAGTTATCCTGGCGACCTTCATCAAACTCCTCGGTATAGAATTCTTCATCTTCAACTGCATCCTGGTAATTCTCTGATGACAAAATTTTGTGTAGCATGTGAGTACAAACGTACTCCGCAAGTATGGGAAAATGCAACATGTAGGGCTTTCCAAGGAAAGGCTTAATAGGGTTCTTTTGTATAAAGCCAAGTTTCATCAAACCTTACTTAATAATAATTTTCACAAATCACATTTTAAACAATTATTTAACAATTGAATTATTTAATATTCTAGTAAAGGTTCTATCCACCATCACTAGTATAAAGGCTCTATCCGCCACATTTAAAAGATTAAGATAAACCAACTCATGACTCCATCCGTCATGATCAAAACAGGTTCCATCTACCTGATTGGTTCAATCCGCCAAATAAACTTTCGAGAGTTCCAACCACTCCCGAATCCCAAAACAAAACATCAGTTATTTTTAAAACCAAAACCAAGTCTACCAGTATGAAAGCATTCTTCGCTTTGCCTTTGACCGTAGGCACGGCTATTCGAATAGTTTTAACTCTGCAGAGGTGTACAGCTTTACCCACAAGACATGATCATCTCTTTAGTGCCACGTGATTAACACACTTCCTTTGGTGTGCCGGCAGAGAGATCATGACAAGGCCTTTACAATGTATACGCCTAACCCGACTCACCCGATGAGGTTCCACCGCTATTAGGGTTCCATCTGCCCAGTATAGAAGCCCTCTCTTGCGCCGTGTGGGAAAATACGACATGCCTCCATCCGGCACCCACATTCCACCATCTGGTGAGTCTAAGTTAGGTTTCTACAAATTATTCAGCCAGGTCAGAGCCCATTTGACATGTGGTTGCACAGTAATGCTTAGAATGGGCAGTCATAAGCGTCGGTCTTTAAATTGATTAGTATGGCTTTCACAAACCAGAACCAGTGCTCCATCCGTACCCGCCCGACAAACCATTCCACCCCAATCTAAACCATTTTTATTTTATTTTTATTTTGCAATCACAGCAGCAAGAACTTTGCTACAATTCTCAAATCATACTTTTGATATAATCCCACCCGTAGGTCATTTAATCAATTTTTGCACTAAGCAAAACTACCGTTCTAACCATCAAATGTCACAATATAAATTAGGCATGACATAGCAAAGTGTCCTAAGGTTACAATTAAACATGGATATCAACAATCAAGGAGATGATAGCAATTCGGAATAACTAACAATTTATATTTGACATACAATTATTAATATAGCAATGCATGTTTACAAAACATTGTAAAACATTTGCAAACATGGGATCAAAATGCGTCAAGGAGACTTGCCTTCGTCGATGAGATGCGATGTGCTGCACTGAAGCTCTTCTCCTTCGTCGGCGACTACGGCAGCTTCGTCGACTACGCGCAAAATGGTGCACGAAAAAGAATAAAATAAATTAAACAGAAACTAAAAATTATAATAAAAATACTGGCAAATAGAGGATGAATTTAGATGAATTTAGCAATTGGAATCACTCGATTCGGAGTTATGACGGAGGAGAAACAATTGTTTAAATTCTCAAAATCCTGAAAATTGGAAAATCGAGGAATATTCCTTTGAAATCTTTCTTTTTCCAGCATTTCCTGATTTCCTTCCCTCACTTACAACCAGGTCCCACCTGTCATTGGCTTCTACCTTCTTCACCATTTGCCTGTACAGAGGAAGACATGGAAAACGCCATGACCATGTGAGCAACATCAATGGAGGAGAGGCCAAGGGAGAGAGGGGCTGGGCTCGCCGGTGAGGAGGGGCTCGCCGGAGGTGGTGACCGGCGGCGGTGAGGCTGGGAGCGGCAACGGCACGACAAAACCGTCGACCAAAAACAAGCCAACGACACGACGGTCAAAAGCACCCGAAATCACGATACTTCTCGAAACTAAGATGAGCATGGGATAGCTAGCATTAAGGGGAGTCTACAGGTGCAAGGAATTGAATTGGTTCGTACCCAAATGGGAGAAATCGACGATTTAACGAGCGACGGCCGATTTATTTAACAAACTCGAAATCCGGGGTCAAACTGCAACGAAAATTAAATCCGATTAAATGGTTGTGATCATGGAGGCAAAAGGCACAAAGTGACGCGGTTGGTTTGTCTAGAAACTCACCGGAGTAAGAGATGGCTCGCCGGTGTCTTTGGAGTGCGCCGGACGTCGGGTTTTCTCAAGTTTTGGGAAGGGAAATGGCAATGAATCGACGCAGCAAGGTGAGCACGGGGTAGAGGACATCGATACGCAACTTTTGAGTACTCATACGCTCGGGGAGGTGAAGAGACGCCCGAGATACTGGCCGAGCAATAATTTGTCATTAACGATTAATTACGGCCGTTTCACGCGGATTGAGGATGGGTGATGGTAGGGAAATGAATCCTCTCATCAATACCTTCGTGATGCTTCAGCTCCCACGCGATTTGGTGCAGCGTGGAGGAAGATATGAAGGTTTGAAATTTGAGCAAGGCATGGAGTTCAAACGTGCACAGGACTGGTTCCATGGGGAAGATGAACAGTGACATGCCACGTGTCGCTTTCTCATTGGTTGGAAGAAATGAAGAGACAAAAGCACGATGAATAAAATAGTAAAAATGATATAAAAATATTGGAAAAATTCCTAAAAATACTAGAGATTATTTGGAACCCAATAAAATTAGTTTCACTAAATTTTGATGAATTTTGGAATTTAGATTATTCCGGAACGAATATACTGATTTTGATGAAAGACCGCGAGAGATAAAATAGCAAAGAGATTCCAAAAATCTTGAGAAAATTCCTAAAAATGTTTTGAAATATTTGGAACCTAATGCAATAGGTTTCGGGATTTTTAGAGCATCTTGGAATGTAGGTGAAATTTCGAGTAAGGACCGGAATTAGGAATTCTGACTTTGCGGATGGTAAAGGATCGAATTTCAATTTCGGATGGATAAGGATGCCAGGTTAAATATAACACTGATGAAAAACCAAATTTTAAAATTAATTAATTTTAAATTAGCTTTTAGCAGAAACCCGAAATTGGGGATGTTACACATGCCCATGAAATCATCATTGTCACGATCTTCTATATATTGGCGAACGGAGAAAATTTTAATTCAGTTGGATATGCATTTATGCGTGATTTGCGGTGTATCAGACTTTTATCTCAATCAGTCGATTCTATTTCCAAATACTGCACGGCCAATTCTTTTTCCATATACTGTACGCATATAATTTCTGAGTTACCATGTGTCTTTGAGTTGCCATATGCATCATTTTCATTAAATATTTACTTGCATGTGTAGATAATATCATCTTTTCTTTTTATCTAATCATGTATGGTCTTAATTCCGTTCGACCAGCAGCATGCGTACGGCTATGCATGACACGACTAGATAATTTTGTTATCTCTCTTTACTAATTCTAATTAGGAGTTGGTGGTGGTACGTCCGTTCTCCACCCTCATCCTAACACGTGTGCGCACCCGCATGGTTGAGTGGGAAGCGGGCAGTGGCCACATTCTTAGATTGGATTGGATCATCCTATCGCGGGAGGTAAATGAATATGCATGACTCATTTATTACTTTCCTTTCTCTCATTGATCTGGCATTCGAATCGGCGGCGATTACTCTCGGTGCTTTTCGGATTGGACTAATTGATTCCCTTCCGAAGGAATTAGAGCTCCGATTCATGGAGTTGGGTCTCTTCTCGTCTCTTTCCCTTTTGTTACTTTCCTTATTCGACGATTTCTTAATCTAGATTCTATAGATACCTTCTCGGTTGCTGAATCTATATAATTCCACCGCTTCTTGCCTCTCCTGCAGATGTGTTGAGCTTATCCATTGAGCGGAGGTAATGGGCGATCTTCCTGATCTCGTCGATGCGTCGCAAGGGTATCTCGTCGGTGATGGGTGTTGAGATAGGCTAGCGGCGCTGCTGGAGCTCGCCATGGTGGATGATGTCAATAGGTTGAGAGAGGCGCTCGTAGGAGGAGGCAAGGAGGCGGTGGAGCTGGTTGATGGGGGTATGGCTATGGTATAACCGGAGCAAGACGTACGAGCCATGCACGTCGCTGATGGTGGTAGCCACATACGTATGACGCCTACCTCTTTAATATCTTTGGGCCCATGGGGCAACAGGTGATGCCTCTTTCGGTCGATCGATCGATCCTGAATTATGGCGTTACAAATTTACAATATCAAGTGCTGTGATGTTATTATTTAAGTTTATAAAATTAAAGATAATTTTAAGCTCAAGTTTGTAAATACGTACTTGGAATTTGTATGTTTCGATGAATTGATTTTGCACATTTAAAGTGAATATTATTATTCAGATAAGGTTAATATTTTTTGTAAATAATTTTTTTATTACAAATTAAATTTTTATTGCATCGTACGAACATATATCTAGTCCTACGGTAAAAGAAAACAAAGAATGAGCTCAGGTACCATGAGTGGTACTCCACTTTTGTTGGCCGGCCCAAAAGCAGCACCTCGCGCTCCTGTTTCAGCAATCAGCACTGATGAGTCACGATTCACGTAAAAGGCTACTACGTTACACAGTGACACAACCCAATATCCCACCCGTCTGATTGTGATTGAATGAATCCTCTAAAAAAAGAGGAAGCAGGGAGACACTGATTCATGGTCGAGAAAAATTAATATGGAAGTTCAAGCAGATTGAACAATGTAAAAGCCTCTTTTCCGATTCATTCAGAACTAAGAAAAAGCTCTTGGAACAGCGGATGATGCGTCAAAAGTTTGATAGTACCTTTCTTTTTTCTTCTTCCTTTCGAAACATGAAACTTTTTTTGTATCACTTTTCTGTTTGAAAATACTTTTATGAAAAATCCGAAGGATTTGTTTACGAGTTAGTTTGACGTAATGTCGATTCGTCGCCTCCTGAGTCCTGATTGTTGTCATGTCTAAGTCCGAGTCCTCAAAAAAAAAAATTTCTTTTTTTCTTCCGAAACGCTGAAGAATTCGATTCTAATTCGCATCACGCCATCGTCTACTCTCCTTCAGATACAAGATCAGAATGATTCCAAACTTCTCTCGCTTATCCTCCCCTCCTACCCGCTGGCGAGCACGATTTCCACGGAGAGATTGTTATTCCCTCACCACACACCTACCCCACCCCACCATTACGTGACTTCCACGTGGGCCCCACCCGTCCACGTCGGCACGCCCTCCTCCCCCACGGCCTCCAGAAGGTTCCCGAACGTTCTATGCCAAGTGGACCGGATACCTCACGGCCCCACGAGTCAGTTACGTACGTGGTCACCGAGTCCCAACTCCCAAGAAAGAAGCTATAAAAGAACAACAATCCCCTCACCTTAACTCCCAATTTCGCCTTCCGCTCTAATTAACGCCACCGTCGCAACCACCAACGCCCGAAACCTACCGCGCTTCGCCGCATCCGCCGCCGCGCGAGGACTCACCATGGCGAGCCAAGGCGAGCCCTCGGCCTCCGCCGATGCGTAAGATCCCACCCCAGCCCCGATCCGATCCAGCGGCCTGTAGGGTTTTCGGTTCCGATCTGTTTCTTGTTCGGGGATTTTTGGTGATTTTTTTTTGTGGGGTTGGTGCAGGAAGGGGAAGAAGGATTACTCGACGGCGATCCTGGAGAGGAAGAAATCGCCGAACCGGCTGGTGGTCGACGAGGCCACCAATGACGACAACTCTGTCGTCGCGCTGCACCCGGACACCATGGAGAGGCTGCAGCTCTTCCGCGGCGACACCGTTCTCCTTAAGGTACGATGCGAGCTGATATGAACCTTTACTTTATGGAACGTTGAGCCGATTAACCGGGGTCGTTGTTGAGATTGGCGAATCGATCTGCTGCGACTGCTGTGAATTGGTATTAGTTGATCTGCGATACAGATCTGTTGGAAAAATCGTACCTTGATTGCCGTACCTTCTTGCGGAAGTGTAGGATGATATGGAATCTATTGATAGAAAGAGAATCTAAGAAAGGAGGGTCCTCCAGCGACTCAGGGCCGGGAAAATCATTGAATGCGGAAAGATGCAGGCACCGGTATATTGCATGCCGCGAAGGTGGTACAATGACGCAAGAGGCGAAACCGATCTGCAGGTAATAAGGAATTGAGAATGATTCGCGGAATGTTAGGAATTTGCAGGATGAGTGGGAAGAAGTAATTAGCTCCTAGCCGAAGCAAGTTGGGACCAGGATCGAATGTAATGAATGTAAACCATGAGCCTCGGGTGAAAGATCCGAAGTAGCCAGGAATAACGATCTACATCCCAAGTACAAGAACGCAGACATAAGGTACAAGAGTGATAGGCACGCGTAAAGACAGCTTAGGTCACTGCATAGTAATGATCCGAGGTAACAATGGTGGAATGCGATGGCTACGCGCCAATGAGCCGTACCTACGGTAGACCTCGAATTCTATTTCTGACATAGTTCGCACAGCAGCATCATCAGTGAAAGGGCAATTAGCGTACCGTCCTGAGGTCGGATACCTTGAACGGTGGTAAACATTGAAAAATTAGTCGGAATAATGGTAGTTGCAATGATTGCGATCCTTCAGTGAAGGTGAGATCCTTGGGCCGAGCATCATGATATAGGATGTCATTAGTCATCAATCCGAAGCAGGAGGGTTAGATTGCAAACCGCATTATGCCACGAGGAAACGACGTCCATCAAGCATTATCATAATGCTAAGTCATGGATTCAGAGGGTCGGCACTCCTCAATGAGCCCATACAACCTGTCCACTTCAATAGAACCATCTACTCAGCGACCGATGAGCGAGTGGAGCTTATCGGCATTTCCCAGAAGCCGCACACGGGCGGAAGCCAGTTTCCATACGAGCTAACGCGGACAGGCATAAGTCGTTAGGGAGAGCTATATTCCTAAGTACATTCGAAGATTTCAATAGTAATCGCCACAAAGTAAGAGAAAAGAGAGCTGAAGCATTCGGTCGAGAACATGAGCCAGAGCCGAACAAGCATTAACGATCAGCTACAGACAAGTCAAACACGGCTCCCAGTGACGAAAGAGGAAAAGCTTTGATGAAATGATCTTAAGGGACTAGAAAAGGAATAAAGAGCGGATCAAACACTTCCCAGATCAAGGAACTCAAAGATTTGGCAACCAATGTCAATTAATGTTAAGGTGGCACAGAATGAGTCAATGCAATGATACTCAAACAGATGGAATGTCGAAGAAGGAAAGATGGAATTTCTACGCCGATTACCACAACGAGTAATTTGCATGAGTCAGGGTCGTTTGATTTCCTGTTGCTCCCACAATGACATTTAACGTTTCATCCATTGACAAGTGAATACTACAATGTTACTCGCACTGACAGCCATACCAGGAATTGCCGTTAAAGACTCATTAGAGTAAGAGTACTAAAGCACTAAAGATACTTGAGCTCCATGGTTAGTCATCAGGCGAGACCTACAAAAGTCACATCGTCCTTGCCATTACCAATTCACTGGATTGATTAACTTCGAATAGGCAGATCTTTCTGCATGATTAAATATAGAGAGTAACATAGGACCTTTAACATAATGGTTCAGTTTGGAGTAATCATATAACAGGATAATGCGTCTAGGATCGTCAAAGAAGCTGATGGTTCGCGATCAGGACTATTAAAGCTATAATTCTCAATGAAAAATCTCTGAGAGAGTAATGCAATGGCCTTATCAATAGATCTGCCCAGATCAAGAGTCATGAAGAATTTGTAAACTTGCGTTTGTTCCCCATAGAAGTCATCCAGCGGTGGTAGATCATATCTCATACTTATCGTTTCCCAAATTATTTGACATTATGCATTGTCGGACATTACAGATTCAATAAAGACGACATATTTTAGCCTTAAATGTCCCAAATGGTTGTCAAAGCCGCATTCAACAGTAATCCAAGGAACACTAATTTTTGCATAAAAATGCAAAGAGTACCATTACAGCTTATAAATTGAAGAATTGAGCTCTTCAGGCTCGGTTGTATGTGCTTTCTTGTGATGCAAGCAGCTAATGGTACTTCAGAACGAAAGCTACTCTCTTCTGATGCTTTGTTTGGAATGGACGAAAACTAGGAAAAGAAAGAATTTCCAGACACCTTTTTAGGTTAACAGCTTACGCGATCTCCATTATTCTGACGAGAAAAATGCATTAACTGGGCGGCGCATAGCAGGCTTGTGAGGCTTTTTATTCTTAGAGATGGTAAAGTCAGATAATTAAGGAATTTCTAACACTTTTATAATATTTGAGATGGCGAGCTCGAGATATAGAATTAAGGAATTTTCTAACTAGTGCATGCGCACACTTCTGAAAGTTGGAAAAGAAGACAAGCGAATGGCACGGTCGTGAGAAAAACAACATACAGGCTAGAGTAACATGGCGATTAGCTCAGGCGATCTCTTCCTACCCCCTCCCGTCGCAAAAGAATATTATTTTAAACCTCGATATGATCCTAAAATATAATTTTAATTATTAATTTCTAATGTAATAAATTTATAAAATATAGTAAAATCATACTTGTATGAAAGTATTTTTCGAGAATATATATATAGGGAAATGGTTCATATTAAATATAATTTTTCATATGTTCAATCTAAATATTAAAAAATATATTGATAATTAAACTTTAGAAAGTTTGGCTGGTCGTAGCTCAAAACGATATTTCAGTGTGACCGGAGGGAGTAGATTTACCAAGACTGACATTATGAGGTGTTTGATTTGATGCATAACGTTACACACCTAATCTTAGTCGCCCGACAGTTTCATAAGTAATTGTTTGATTCCTTATCACAAATGTTGTTTATCACACTTTTTTTTTTATCATATGGCTTATGTAATTATGGATTCAGGGCCTGTTTGGGAGAGCTATAGCTCTTCTAAAAAGCTGCTTTTTGGTTTTCTAAACTGAAAAACGGCTGTATTTTTTTTATAAAAGACCGTTTAATAAATAGCTAATTTTCCTTAGTAATATGCTACAGAAACAGGTTCAGCTTTTCAGCTTTTGTCTTTTTTAGTTATACGTGGTTTTTGACTTGTCAAAAAACACTTAAAAATTGAGTTGTTTGAGAGGTTTGCTAGCTTTTCAGAAACTTAAGCTGGTTTTAAGCCCTCCAGACAGGACCTCAGTTTGTTGACTAACCTCACCTAACTTGTGGCAATAAAATCATCTCAACGTAGACAAACCATGCTTTGTCTAGTTATTGTAAAGTTAGACATGAAACAAACATCTCAACGTAGGCTGGATATGTGGTGACAATAGGGATGCCAAGTGGCAAGGGCTCTGTCGGAAACGGGTGTCATAGAAATGATATTAGCATATTTGCCACCAAAAGTACTTAAATATTATTATTTGTTAAGATTTTATTTATATATAATTAGAAAAAAATATAAATTTATGTATGAAGATGAACTAGATTAGAATTCCACCTGCTGTCGTGGATGACCCTTCAATTTTAATAGAGAGAAGAAATTTTTTTTAAGGAAAAAGTTAAAAAAATATTGTAGCTCAATTTTAAGAGAGTCTCCTCCTCGTTAGGGGTGGTAACGGGGAAAATCTTTGCAGGAAGCGCCCTTCCATCTCCGATCCTCAATAACCAAAGTTTCCCCTTGTCCCTACACACGGAGCTTAAATCCCCCTATCCCCGATCCCCGACGGGTTTGTGGGGCTCCGATAGGGACTAATCCTCAAAAATGTTACATAAAAGACCACATGCTACATGATTGAATCACTGCAGTAATAGTGCATGCGTGATTGAAGTGTGAGTGAATCAGTAGAGTAATGAATATTTAGCATGTTAATTAATAATGACCTCACACATATTTCTTTTTCTTTTGAGAATGATCATTTGCTCCCACCTATTAGTGATAACAAGGGGTAGGGACTGGGATCGAGACAGGGAACTGTGGAACATCCTTGGCTTGATGATTTCTGACGAGGGCAACATTTTCCCCAATAAATCCCCTGTGAGGGAGATTTCCCCCGTCCCCATCCCCTAATAGGGGAATTCTTCGCGGGAAAACAGGGATCGGGGCCATTGCCATCCCTACTCCTCACCCTCCACCCCGCACCTTTCCTCTAGGGACATGGGTACCTCCGGGTATAATCGCTTTAAATCTGTCACCCAAACCCGAACACATGCTACCCACCCAAACCCACTAAGCTTCACATGCATAGATCTATATCCATGCCTAAACCCGATGGATATCCATGGGTAGAGGTGGGCATGCGGCCGAAAACTCTTAACGCCCCACTCGTCGGATGAGCCCTTCGGCCCTTCCTCCAAACCCACACCAAGATGGCGGCGCCGACCAACTTCACCACCTTCTCCAACGACATGTGGGTAGAGTTCCAATGGGGTAACGCCGGTGATGTGCCCCACATCCGCAACCTCATCCACCAAACGGCGGAGTTTGAGCTCCTCCTCAACCTCTTCGCCGCCAGCCACGACCTCCTCACCTTCCATGCTCTTCCCTATGCCCCAACCCCCTCCCTTCACCTCCTTCACCACCCTCATCCTCGACCTCTCCCCCTCCCCTAGCCCCGCCTGGGCGCCTCTGCCTTTGCCATCGCTCCCGCTGACCTCTCTATGTGGCTGGGAAGGCGGCCAAGCTCAGGATGGGGGTGGGTGGAGTGGTGTGTGCTTGAGTGACTGGAAAAAGAACCTAGGGAAAGGGGAGGCAGAGGGGGCACGTGCACCTTGTCGAAGAGGGCGCGTAGCCGTGCGGCCGCATATCGTAACCGTCACCACGCCCGTCGTAGCCGTAGTCATCGCCAGCGCATGGTGCACCTCACTTGCCCCCTCCTGTAGAGCTTGGCTTGCCACTGCGTCATTTGGAGGGGGAGGAGGGGGGGTGAGGAGGAGGCGGCCGAAGGGGTGGGGATGAGCCGAAGGGGAGGAACCCGATGGGGGCCAAGGTGGGGGTGAAGGGGCGGCAGGTGAAGGAAGGAATTTGAAGGTGGTAGAGGCGTGAGGGGCCAAGCGATGGGGAATGGGATCGGGATTGAGTGATCGACTGATCGAGGTGGGGGAATGGGGATTGTGGGCCTTGCGGCGGGCGTGGGGAATGGGAAGAGGGATCGACCGATCGAGATGGGTGGATCGAATGGAGATTGCCAGATTGGAGAGTTCGGGTTTTGTTTTTTAATGTATATATTATAAAAGTGAGGTTTATATGTTATTGGATAACCATCGGGTACCTATATATACAAATTAACATCTAAACCCATCCTATAATCTTATGAGATATTAAATTTAAAAATCCATAGATCAAAAATACTATCCGTACCTGTTTTTATCATGTGCCCAAACTCATGCTAAAACTGCCATCCCTACTCTCTTCCGCTCCGCGCTGCGACCCTATGAGCTCAGGACCTCAATTTCCCCTTCCTCGCCCGCGCCGCCGCGCGCCTCGCCTCCCCGGGCCTCGCGCGCGCTCTCCACGCGCACCCGATCCGGCGCGGCCTCCTCCCCGCCGACCTCCACGTCGCCAACTCCCTCGTCCATACGTACGCCGCATGCGCGCTCCCGGCCCTCCCGCGCCGCTTATTCGACGAAATCCCCCGCCCCGAACCTCGTCTCCTGGAACGCGCTCCTCGACTGCTACGCCAAATGTCGCGACCTCCCCGCCGCCAGCGGGGTGTTCGCACGGATGCCACAGCGGGACGTGGTCTCCTGGGGTGCCATGATCGACGGATGCCTCAAGTGCGGGGAGCACGTACCGCGAAGCGCTCGCGGCATTTGAGATGATAGAGGCAGCGACGGGGGTGGCTATGTGGCCAGGGCGCGAACGATGTCCGAATGGTCAGCGTGCTGGGGGCATGCGCGCACCTGGGGGGACCTCGGGCGGGGGAGGCGGATGCACCGGTACTTGCGGGAGCGTGGCTTCACGCCGAACCTCAGGCTCGCCACCTCGCTTGTCGACATGTATGCCAAGTGTGGGGCTATCGGTGAGGCGCTCGAGCTGTTCCCGGGCTGTTTTGGTGGAGGGCACCGATGTTCTGATATGGAACGCCGCACTTGGTGGGCTTGCGGTGCATGGGATGGGCAGGGAGTCGGTGGAGATGTTCCGGGGGAGATGCAGCATGCTGGGGTTGTGCCGGATGAGATCACGTACCTTGGTTTTATTAAGTGCTTGGGTGCATGGTGGCCTGGTGGATGAGGCATGGAAGCTCGTTCACTCACTTGAAGCTCAAGGGCTCACACCACATGTCGAGCATTATGCTTGCCTGGTAGATGTGCTTGGTCGAGCGGGCCGCTTGGAGGAGGCATGTGGTGTTGTTAAGGGTATGCCAATGAAGCGCAGTGTTTCTGTCCTCGGTGCTCTCCTGAATGTTTGTCATCTGCAGCATGGATGGGTGGAGTTGGGGAGGTAGTCGGCAGGCAGCTTGTCCAATTGCAGCCAGGCCATGATGGCAGGTGCATTAGATATTTGGATTGTCCAATATCTATGCAGTTGCGTGGAGTGGCATGAGGCAGAGAAAGCGAGAAAGGTGATGGAGGAGAGATGTGTGAAAAAAGCTCCTGGGATTTAGTGAGGTTGATGTTGGTGGGTGGGGTGGGTGTGTGTGTGGGGGGGGGCTCTGCAGGTTCATTGCCCAAGACAAGACTCATCCAGGCTTGTGCCTTGCTGAACCTTATAGCAATGGAGATGAAAATGAAGATGTTGCCATTACAGAGTACTGTACATACTGCTAGGAAGATGGTTCCACCTGTAGATTTCTCAAAAATCAAATTCCTAGCAGCACTGTGGTATTACTTTCAGTTTGAGTTGGGGGGGAGTCTTTGCAGCCCTCAGTTATGGCCACTTATGCACTGACTTAGGCTTTCCTTTGAGGATGTTAAACTGCCAGGTACACCCTAGTTGTGAGCAGATCCATCAAGAGGCAGATATTTGAAGATGAGAAGAAATGCATGTGTTACACATTTGCTACTAGAAGGAGAGCTATAGAAGTATGAGGTGCGAAAATACTCTTGAGATTTTCTGAATTGCTTTAGAGTATTCTGAAAATACTCTTGAGATTTTCTGAATTGCTTTAGAGGTTACATAAATAGAGTACATGAGAGAGAATGTGAGACTAGAGCACTACTCTGAACCGGCCTTCTGGCCGGTCTATCAAGCGGTTAGATGCGCTTTGCTTGTGCTCTCTATCTCCTAAGCGGTTCGTGAGCAGCAGGCGGGAGGGTCTCTAGAAGCGGTTCTTGAGGCGAACCCCTTGGAGTCCCATCTCTAGAAGCGGTTCGTGTCTAGAACCGCTTCTAGAGATCTAAAGCGATTCGAGACAGGCTGCTTCTATAGGTGGAGATCGAAGCGGTTAGTGTGTAGAACGCTTGTAGAGACCCCTTCCCGCCCAGCATTTAAACCCCATCTTCCTCCCGAGCTCGCCTTTGGGCGGTAGAGTGGTGGGGTGAGAGCGATTCATGGGGGAGTCTTGCCAAAATTTTCAATTGAGGCTATTAGCTCAATTAATTGTTCCTAAGGTGAGTAACATGTTCTTGACATCCTTCTCACCTATATATTGATGTTTTTGTGCATTGGATGTTGAGAAGTCATGTTTTGTTCTTGTGGGAATTGTTAGTGTTTACATTGTTGGTTTTTTTGTTCTTAAGGTGATATATTGTTTGGTGTATGGAATGAAATGTAATAAATGTGAAACGATGAAAAATTAGAAAGGTGGGGACAAGGTAAAAATAATTTTTATTTAGTAAAATTAAAATGCGGAATGATAGAAAAGGTTTGCATGAACATGTAACAATTAGTTAGTTTTATTTTAAAAAATGCGGCGAGGATTAGAAATAATTAGTTGGCTTTAGTTGAAAGAATGCGAGAATAATTAAAAATACAAAACTATTAGACATAGTTAGCTTTAACTAAATATAGTGATAGATGTTGTTATTATTTTTATTGGTGTAGATGAGCCGCAATGGATGTACAATGCGGACCGTCGGTCAAGAGAGTTCGAGAGATGGTATGAAGGAGTTTCTCGGCCGGTCGTTGCATTTTGCCTCGAGGAAGCTTCATCGTTGTCCGTCGCGTAGATTGCAAGAATAAGAAGGAGCACTTGAGCGATGGATGGTTATGAGCCATGTGATCATGAGAGGTTTTATTGCAAACTATACTGCTGGACCCACCATGGAGAAAGCAGGCGATTCGACGGGAAGGCGATGAAGAAGGCGAAGAAGAGAAGATAGAGCCAGCGATATGCGGACACCACTCAATCTGGTCCGTGGAAGATCTGATCGGCGAGTTTGGCGATGATGAGTAAGATCGGATGCTCCGTGATGGAGAGGAGAGTTCACGAGAGGAAAGACAATACAAGAAGTTTTAGAGCATGGTAGAGGACCCCAGGCGCTTTGTACCCAAAGCGTGGGCGGGGCCACAAAAAGCTGCGTACTACACTAGAACTCATGCAATGGAAGGCCACAAGCGGTGTGTCGGACAAGGCATTCAATGGTTTGTTATCACTTTCGTAAAGAAGTTGCTTCGGAAGGTAACACTCTACGAATCTCTATGAAGCGAAGCGAGTCCTCTGCCCTTTAGGATTGCAAGTACGGAAGATACCGCATGTCCTAACGATTGTATCTGTATCGCAATGAGTATGCCGATTTGGAGGTTTGTCCGGTGTCGCGAAGAATCTCGGTATAAGGTGCAGCGTGGCGATCGGTGAATTAGATGGGAATCGTCACGAAGAAGAACTCCAGCCAAAGTATTGTGGTATTTCCTGTGATCCCCGGTTGAAGCGTCTGTTTGCTACGAAGGTCATGCCAAGATGATGCGTTGGCATGCGAAGAAGCGTAAGGAAGGCGGGATGCTTAGACACCTGCGAGATGGCTCGCGATGGAGGAAAGTAGATCGGGCTTACGAACTTTGCAAATGAGTCGAAATATAAGGTTTGGGTTGAGCACCGATGGGATGAATCCTTTCGGTCGGTTGAGCGACATCCATAGCACTTTGGCTGTGGCGCTTTGCATCTATAACATTCCTCCATGGTCGTGCATGAAGCGGAAGTACATCATGATGCCATTGTTGATCGAAGGCGAAGCAACACAGAAGCGACATCGATGTGTACACGAAGCCATTGGTTGAAGACCTTGTGAAGTTGTGGGAGGATGGTGTACGGGTTTGGGATGAGTACAAAGAGAGTATTTCAACTGCGTGCATTGTTGTTTGTAACAATCAACGATTGGCTGCTCTCGATAACTGTCAAAGCTGTCAAAGGGTTTAAAGCTGCACCGATGCATAGATAAAGCAATTGCATGTACTGAAAAACTCTCGGAAGTGTGTGTACATGGGTCACCGCAGATTTCTTCTGGCAGTCATGCTTTGAGGTGGAAAAGCGATAAATTTAGCAGAGGAGCAGAATTCGTGTTAAGCCTCGGCATCGTAATGGGCGACTTGTGTTTGCTATGGTAAAGGATCTGAAAGTAGTATTTGGGAAGGATCTTGGAAGCATACATCTTAGAGCGAGGATGGTCATGCACCCACATGGAAGAAGAAATCAATATTTTGGGACTGCTAGTATTGGGAAGTTTTGGAGGTTAAGTCACTCGCTTGACTTCATGCACATCACGAAGAATGTTTGCTTGAACACGCTAGGCTACATAGATATGTATGGCAAATCGAAAGATACTGCTGCAAGCTCGGAAAGACCTTGAAGACATGGAGGTGAGAAGTGACCTACATCAGAAAAACAAAGAAGGGACAAAACAACTTTTCTACATCCTGCGAGCTACACTCCAAGCAAAGAAGAAAAAAGCATGATTGAGTGTTTGAGCGAGTGTGAAGGTCATACGGATACTCCTCAAATGTAAAGAGACTTCGTAAACACGAAGAACAAACTCAAGGCCTAAAATCCATAGCGCCTTGTGATGATGACCTGATTGCTCCGGTGGTATCGGAGGTATCTTGCCGAGTGGGTGCGGGGACAATCACAAAGCTATGTTCCTTCTGAGCGCCATTTTGCGAAGGTTGTCGAACCGCTAAAGCGCCTAAGTTGGAGGTTGATGTGGTACAAAGTTTGGTTAGCCTCGAGATGATCTTTCCTCCTGCATTCTTTGATATCATGGTTCATCTCACCGTTCACCTTGTCAAGGAGATAGGTATCCTCGGACGGTGTATCGCACAACATGTTCCTTTCGAGAGGTACATGAGTGTCCTCAAGAAATACGTCGTAACCGTTCGCGTCAGGAGGAAATTTGCATTGCGAGGGCTACGTGTGCGGAGGAGGTGATAGAGTTTTGTGTTGATTACATGAATGATCTAAATCCTATCGGCGTCCCCATATCACGACGAGGGAGGCTACGGGGCAAAGGACAATAGGAAGGCAATCGATTGCATGCAATGATCTTGTTGCATTCAAGCAAGCACATTTCAACGATGCGAAGCAATCAACTATAGTGCGCCCCTATGTCCTTGACACAAGAGTGTCCTCGCCACGAGTTCACGAGGGAAGACAGAGAGTTGGATAACCACGAAGCACATGGATTCTTTCGGCGGTGACTCTGAAGTACATCCTTGAGGAAGGGTCAAGCGATGAACTATTGCAGCAGCTTGGCTCGGGGACCATCACAAGAAATTGTGACATTCAAGGGTATGAGATCAATGGTTACACATTCTACACGGATCGAGGATAACAGGAGCACCAACGAGCAGCGGTGTCGTATGAGCGCCAGAAGACAACGTGGCGGGTTGGACACATATTATGGTTTCATAGAAGAAATATGGGAGCTCGACTATGGACCTCTGAAGGTCCCTCTATTTAAGTGCCAATGGGTTAAGTGACTCCAAATAGTGTGAAGGTAAACAAATCACGGCATGACAACCGTGGATCTCACGAAGTCGGCTATAGGTGCGAACCGTTTGTTCTCATGACGATGTGATCCAGGTCTTCTATGTAATGGACATGTCAAGCAAACCTAAAAAGCGGAAGGACAAGCAAAAGGTAATACCAAAGCGACATGTGGTTCTCCAAGGCAAGCGAAGGATTGTAGGAGTTGAGAAGCGTCAAGCGAGGAAGAGTATGGTCGATTCGACGAGCTCCCTCCTTTTACGATTGATGTTGACATAAGCGTCTGCGTGGTGATGATGTCGATGCTCCTTACATACGTCACGATCATAACGAAGGAACAATTGTAAAGCGAAGACTTAAGATGTACTACTTGTATACAAATTATTCCATATGATCATGTTGATATGTTGATGTTTAGCATTGCTTGTACATAATTATTTCTACAAATTTTAAAATGAAAACAAAGCACGAAAACCATTTGTACAAATTTTAAAATGAGAACAAAACCTGAAAATTTATATCCACTCTATGAAAGAATTGCATAAATTTTACCATACAAAAGAAATTCAGCTTAGCATAGTTAGCTCATAAATTCCCATACAAAAACCCCAAAAGCGATTGTGAAATTTACAACATTACAATGATAGCTATATTAACTAAAAGGAGCAACATTACAATGATAGCTATATTAACTAATTTATTTAGCATGTCCTCTACTCTTTCCATCATTTCTTCTAGCTTTTTAATACTCTTGTTGTCATCAAAAGCAGCCGGATGTGCATCTCTCCCTCTTATAGACACTAGCTGTCGGATCTGTGAACTCTCCTTGGCGACAAATCTTCTTGTAATGCGACAATTTGCATTGCAAGATTTTTAAGACTATGGTGGCTTTATCATTACTTGCCAATCTGGACATCTTTGTGCCCTTCAAGCAGAAAGAATGGAGCGGAAGGTGAAAGTCAAGGAATATGAACAAATGAATAACTTCAAAAACTTACTGAGCATATTGAACACTTCATGAACACTCGGGATGGATTCTTGAATGTATGGGAGGTGAACACATTCTGAGGATCTCCGCATCGAGGACACGATAGCTTCATCCGCAATGCCTCTAGTTGTCTCTTGGTCTCGCCATTTGATGAAGCCGTCGACATGAATTAATAGCTTCAAAGAGTGAAACAAATTACCATCAACAATATTTTTCATTACTCCAACATGAATATATCAACAAAACTCCTTGTGGGCATTTCACGAACACCTTGTGGGCATGAAAGCGAGAGCGGGGAGGAGGCCTTGACGAGAGAGGAGGCGCTTCGGGACTTAGAAAATTTGAAGGTGTGGGAGAGTGCATGCGGGGACTTAGAGAATTTAAAGCTCTACCCACTTCTACAAGCGGTTAAGTAGTAAGAACCGCTTGTAAAACCATCTAGCGGTTGGTATTATGAACGCTTGTAGAAGAATCTACTCTAGCGGTTCTTACTAACAACCGCTTGTGAAAACCTGATAAAAAAAAAAAGAATGGCAAGGCGCGGCGTTCGAGCAAGGGGTGGGCGAGCAGTACACTCAAGCGCCACGCAGCGCTAGCGAGGAGAAGAGATCTTATCGAGCGATATGGGCACCGTATTGTTTTTAATATTATCGGTCGGCACTTTTACAAGCGGTTGGTATTACGAACCGCTCGTGAAATAACAGCCTGGCGGTTGTTATTACGAACCGCTTGCGGAAGAATGCTCTACAAGCGGTTAAGTAATACCAACGCTTGCATAGGGCCTTTCACCGCCCATCCATCGTTCTACAAGCGGTTAGTAATATTAACGCTTGTAGAAGTCCTCTTCTAGCGGTTGATAATACCAACAGCTTGATCACTCCTCAAGCCGTTGTTATTACCAACCGCTTGTAAAGTGGGTATATATAAAGTTGATCTTGCCGCTCTTCCTCACACCCCAAATTTTCTAAGTCCGCTTCCTCACACCCCAAATTTTCTCGGTCTAGCCTCAAGTCGAGACCCAGCGGCGCCACCTGTGAGGACCTCCTCCACCGCTCGGCCGCCGCCCGCCATTCCACCCCGAGGACCGGAGATCCAGTGCAGTGGCAACGCCCCTCTGCTCTCTCTGTTTTTATGCCCACAAGGTGTTGGTGAAATGCCCACAAGGAGTGTTTATCTTTGTCTTTGTGATTAGTGGATGGCTATGAAGTCTTTGTGATTAGTGGATGGCTATGAATGTGTTACGCTATGAAGGAGTGTTTGTTTTGTGTTGCCGGTCATGTGGCATTGGCACAGGAGTATGTTTGTTGGTGTCTTGTGGTCGTTATCTTTGTGTATGAACGGTAAAGATTACATATGAGTGTGACTTCTGCATATTGTTTGTTGGACATAGCATAAGCGTATACAGGATGTTCTTGGAGTATATATCTTGCTATTGAGATATAGAGATTAAAAATCAGATTATTAGTACTTCAACTTAGATGTGGAAAGAGGTAAATACATGAGAAAAGCAAATATGAATGAGTGACAACTTTACGTGCTGGAATATGATTACTCGCACATACTTACATCTTTGATTGGTTTATTTGATAGAAAAAATAGTCATTTTCGATTGAGATGTGAAGTAGAATCTGTGAAAACATGTATACAGGGGCGTAATCACAATCTATCCTTTATTCAGTTGAAATTTGGTCGAGATGAAGATAAGGACTCGATAAAATTTCTTTGAATAAAAAATAATGAATCATTCTTATTCCACACTAATATGATTTTCAAAAAATGAAATAAGGTTATAAATCACGACTAGAATGTTAATAGTCTATTACACAAAAAGCGAGCAATCGGTTCCTTGTCAACCAAGCCACGTCACCTCATGGTCTTCTCCACGAAGTGTATCGTATGCTTTCTTTGGCGACCATGCTTTTGGAACTTGCAGTCTTTGGTCCTCGAGCCAGAACCTTCTCGGTGATCGGCATCTAATATCGCCGATGGGCTCATAGCGATTAAACAGCGCCTTGGCTTGTGCAGGCGTGGCGAGCCGTGGCGACATTAATAGGCGTCACTGCCATTCTAGTCGTGATTTATAACCTTATTTCATTTTTAAAAATCATATTAGTGTGGAATAAGAATGATTCATTATTTTTTATTTAGCAAATAAGTATATGTGAATTGTCAATTGTATATGTATCATGTGAAATGTGTAAGTATATGTGAATTGTCAATTGTATATGTACCATGTGAAATGTATAAGTATATGTGAATTGTCAATTGTATATGTACCATGTGAAATGTGTAAGTCTATGTGAAATGTATAAGTATATGTGAATTGTCAATTGTATATGTACCATGTGAAATGTGTAAGTATATGTGAAATGTACAAGTATATGTGAATTGTCAATTGTATATGTATCATGTGAAATGTGTAAGTCTATGTGAAATGTGATCTCATCAGGCACAAACCTGTTCCTGTCGATCTTAAACTATGCTTTCAAACTCGAATTGTTCTCAACAACCTTGTCTTCATATATAATCTAAGCCTCAAGATGTGCTCTACTCTAGATGGCGACACCAAGGCGTGGTGACTGGCTTCGATGAGGTGAAAAATCGATATTCGAGACCATTCGTTGGGTAGCATCTTAGCCAATGAGGCCGTTAACACCGATCGCGGAAAATCACGATGGTGTTCTTGACATTGTCGATGAGGCCGTTAACACTAGTACCGAGGTATACTCTCACCCATTACGAATAGGTTTCACCGTAAACATGTTAATTATTCTAAAATCATTCATATTATATGTGTTTGTGTATCGGCCGGTACCTCATCGCCACCCATCCGAATGAGCGAGGACCTAACAAGAAGCCTTCGACAAAGCACGTGATAACAGAAGTCAACAACGACGGAGTCTGCTAGCCGGAATCAGCAATTGGGCCTTTCAACAACGCTTGCGGCTACCACGTGAGGATCACGTCCCAATCGACATCGTAAATGGGTGAAGTCCTGCAGACTACCAAGGAACCGCTGGAATGATATAAAGGAAAATTTCACTTTTCGAAGAATGCGAATGAAGGCCAAGGGATGGGCTTTGAAGAAGATGGCAACTTCCTTTCAAAGCGGTGGAAGTCGTCCCTCATCCGCAAGTACATCGACAAAGGAGAAAGGCCGGACTTCAATAAATTTCCTAAAGTTGGCCGATCATTGGGATGCTTCGAGGAGTACAAGTTGTCGGATGCGGGATGTGCCGCGAGAGAAAAAACAAGGTGAATGCACAGAAGAAGAAATACCACCACCATCTCGGGACCGGTGGTTACATCAAGGCTGCAAAGAAATAGGACAAGCGGGAAGATGAACTTCGGCAGCACGATATTATACCTGAAACTGAGAATTGGGAGCCCCGCATGCGCAATTGGTTATTGGCTCACGGGGGCAGACTTGCTAATGACGGTAGCTTGGTGATGGCACCGACAGTCCAAGAAGTTGGCGAAAGGATTGTAGAAGCCATCGGCGGACTCGGTCCAGATCCTTGGTGACGGACAGGAGAATGACGAGCTAACATATGCCCTTCAAAACCACGAGCACGGGGCCGGACACGAGGTTTCGGGAAGGTGCCATGGAGGCACGGCTTTGCCAAAGATTCAAGCACTTACGAGTCGGGACGAAGCAAGAGAGAGATCGAGGGTAGAGTGAGCCGATTGGAGGAAGAGCTTAGAGCTACGAAGGCTTCCATCGATGTCACAGTCACATAAAAAGTGTCCGGCAATGAGTCGACCTTCGTGGAGCACTACGTTCGACCAATGTTAGGTGGCGCCGAATCCGTGATCATCCGACCGCACAAAAAGCGATTCTTGTCCGTCTGTGGCCTATAGCAGACGACCCGCACGCCCGTCATCCCGTGGACAGCATCAAGGTTCGCCGCCAGTGCGAGCTACACATTGATATGCGTAACCTCTCCTTCAAGGTGGCTTACGGCATGGCTTATCCGGTGGAGGCGGGCCAGACATTCCACTGCAACCAGATACCCTCCGGATACTCGAAGGTCACGGTGGAAGAGGTGGTGGGGGGCTTCGAAGATCTCATTCTCGATATTCCTGGGGGCGACGAGGTGACCAACCTTGGACAGGCCCTCCATGGCACATTCATCCTATGGCGCAAAAAGTACATCATATTTCCAGATGGTGTGGAGGTTATATCTCCAGCAAGAGAGGCCCCGCAATTTGAGCGGCTCGAGAGCAAGCACGCCTCCTCCACGCCGACAACCCACGACTCCTCCAAAGATCGTCAGACGCAATGCTTCCCGGTGGTCGAGTGCCGCCTCCTTCACCTCCCGCTCCACAAAGAAGCCCGACTCCGCCACCGCCACCGCCGAAAGTAAGAAGCACCCAATATCTCCGGTACCACGCCTCAAAGATCTCCCGAGGAATAAGCTCGATGTCGGAAGGAGGATCCGACTAGCACCTCCTCCCACGAAATCGGCATCCGTGACAGAGAATGTCAAAGCAACCGCCAAAGAGGCCATATGATCTCGATGCGGAGGAGCTAGTGCATCCGTAAAGATGGATGTGGCGAGCGATTATGCCAAAGAAGCCAGAGCCCAAGCTTAAAATAGATAAAAAAACAGTGAAGCACTTTCAGTCATGCGGAACGGCACCGTCGCCTATGATGAGCGACTACAAAAGGACAATAAGAAAGGCTACAGTGCAAAATACACGGGCTCCTTCAAGGAAAGAAGAAGAAAGTGGAAGATCGCAGAGTCTTTGGAGTTGAGGAAAATGGCATTCTGAAGGAGGCGGGACTCAAATCATTAGACCAGGATCTTCCAATGGCACCAACCAAATGGAAGTATGAGTTGGGCAAACCGCTAATTGATCCAAAGGATATAAAAGATCTCCCAACCAAGATGCGTCAAATGCATGAATGGTACATGGAAAGGGCATCTAAAGGAGAGCAAATGTTCCTCCTCCGTTTCCAAGATGAGTATTTCTTCCGCGGGAACAACACAGAACTATGGATGGAATTTGATGACTTGTACCATGTGTACCAAGGAGACGAGGTCAACGTGTCTTTCATGTCCCGCCGGTGTGCATGAAGTGTCGATCTACTAAGTTTACCGTTTGCTTCCTCCCGCACCACAAAATTGAAAATCTAATTAACTTAGTTATCCCTTCTTATGTAGAATGGAGATACAACGATGTACAAGACTAGGCAAACAGAACGTTGGCTTCATCGACCTAGAGATTGTCAACGAGAAAGTCTGGTCATACGACAAGCAAAAACCGCTACTTGAGGGATACCTTTTGCATGCATTGTTGAAACAACACTACAAACCGTACATACTTCTGCCCTTCAACTTCAAGTACGTGTTCTCACAAACCTCTTGTTCTTGTATTTCTTAAGCCATTGATAGTACGAGTATCTACTTACGCATATGTTGCAATATACGAATAGGTTTCATTGGATCCTTCTAGTCATCGAGCTTGACAATAGCGGAATATAGTTCATGACTCAAGAAGGAATCCGATCCAAAAATACCAATGGTTCATTGGCGTCCTTAACAGACATTTGCAAAGTTCAAGAAGAAGCAAAAGGAGAATTCTGAAAGAATTCGAAGTCATAGTAAGCACTCAGGTACGTACGTACTACAAAAACTATTATTAATATACATGCGCCATAACAGTTCTTCATCCGATATTCGAAATTTCTCCTCGTGAAGGTTAAACGCCGGGACTATTTGGAAACAACTTATGCGGCTACTACGTGTTCCACTATATTCAAAGTTTTATCCATGGCGATGAATTTGGAACATTATGCCGAGGTTCAAATATCGCATGTCAATTTGTTAGCTACAACTTACATTTTAATTAATTGCATGTGATCGGATATTTATATACTTCCCGCTTAATTAATTGTCGCCCAACATCGATGAGCACGTTAACGTGCTCCGCCTCACCGGTGCGCGACTCCAAGAACAACTCATCGGCTTCCTTGTCAACGAGGTTGTATCTCCAAATGGCGAGTTCCACGTAAGGTTTCTGCGTTGGGCACCGCTGAAGCGATGACGACATCCACGTCGACCAAGGACATAAAGAGTGACGATGCAAGAAATGAGTTCGATAATCATTTTTTCATCATTCAAACTTGTAACGTCGGTTGCGTGTATGTACTTGTCCATTTTTACACTATTAAGTTCGTTTTTTACAGACCGAGCTAGCTTGTGAACATGTGTATGAGTATGCATATGTAATATATATTTAATTGCAAAAAACTCCTCCACTCATATTTAATTTTATGGTCAAAAGCGATATACAAAAACAGGAAGAACATATTCTATAATATCATATAATCGAAAACTCTCTCCACAACAGTTGGTGACTCCAACCGCTTCGAGTGTCGCTCTCACAAGCGGTTGGTAAGACTAACCGCTTCGGATATCCTTCTCCTGGCGGTTTGTAACACGAACCGCCAGGAGTCCCCCACGGGCGGCTCCACCGCCCTCTGAACACCTTCCCAACCGCTTCGTGCCACAAAGACAGCGGTTCGAAAGAATCGCTTGTGATACCCGACGGGTATCATACGCGGTTGCTTAGAAGCGGTTATAAAATCGCTTGTAAAGGGGGTTACGAACCGCTTGTCATAGCAGGTTCTGTAGTAGTGGAGATAAGATGCATGCATGCTAAACGTAGAAGGACTAGATACGATAGGCATGTATGCTAAACATAGAAGATATCCTGGGTTGTTGCCGTAGTTAGCCGATCCTGGCTCAACTGATTGCGCTTGCCATGCATGGACAGAAGATCATGTGCCAGGCTATACATATACGCTAACACGCCCCCGTAGTCGGAGTGGGAGTGGAGAAGACGTTCAGACTGGACCGAAACTCCATAAATAGCGAAGATGGCAAGCCTTTGGTGAAGACATCGGCGTACTGGGATGAGGCAGGTACATGAAGAACACGTACTGCTCCGGCAGCCACGCGATCTCGAACAAAATGCAAGTCAATCTCAATGTGTTTGGTGCGCTGATGTTGAACTGGGTTGGTGGAGAGATAGACTGCACTAATATTGTCGCAGTAGACAACCGTAGCACCCTGTGGCAGGTAGTGGAGCTCAGTTAGCAACTGATGCAGCCAAGAGGTCTCAAAGACAACATTAGCGGCGATACCGATACTCGGCTTGACAAAGATTGAGCGAGAAACAAGATATCTTGCCTCTTGGAAGACTAGGAGATAAGGTTATCCCTGAGGAAGACGCCATAGCCTGAGGTAGAGCGGCGAGTGTCGGGGCAACTGGCCCAGTCTGCATCAGAATAAGCGACGAGTGCTAGAACAGAAGTGCGGTGAAGCTGTAAGCCAAAGTCAAGAGTGCCCTTGAGATACCGAAGAATGCGTTTCACTAGAGCATAGTGAGGCTCCCGAGGGTCATGCATGTGAAGACAGACTTCGCACAAAGATAGGCAATATCAGTCCGTGAAAGTGAGATCTCGCAGCGCCGGCTAACCCACGATAGTGAGTAGGATCAGCCACAGGTGGACTAGCATCCGAAGCGAGCTTGGCATTTGTGTCAATTGGCGTGGAGCATGGCTTGCAGTCACTCATATTGGCCCGATGAAGAATATCCAAAATATACTGACGCTGACTAAGAAAAAGACCACCATCACGACGACTGACAGAAAGGCCAAGGAAGTGATGGAGGGGTCCCAAGTCCTTCATGGAAAACTCATGCTGAAGAGCACTAATAATCTGGCGAAGGAGAGCCTCAGAGGAAGCAGTAAGAATAATATCATCCACATATAAGAGCAAATAAGCTGTATGACTGCTGCAACGAAAGACAAATAACGAAGAGTCTGACTTCGCACCAGTGAACCCAATGGAGAGAATGAAGGATGCAACCGACTGTACCAAGCACGGGGGGCCTGCTTGAGGCCATATAAAGACTTGTTCAACCGACAGACATGGTCTGGTTTGGCTGGATCCACGAAGCCAAAGGGTTGAGCACAACAGACTGTCTCTGTAAGGGTGTCATGTAAGAAAGTATTCTTCACATCAAGTTAATGAATGGGCCAATCCTGGGAGAGAGCGACAGTGAGAACTGTCTTGATTGTAGCAGGCTTAACAACCGAGTTGAAAGTTTCATCAAAGTCGATACCAAGGCATTGAGTGAAACCACGAAGAACCCAGTGCGCCTTGTAGCGCTCAAGATCACTAGTGGGAGAGAGCTTGTGACGAAAGACCTATTTGCCTATGATAATGTTCGCACCAGCTGGACGAGGTACAAGATCCCAGGTATGATTGGCCTGCAAAGCTGAGAATTCCTCGATCATAGCATCGCGCCAATTGGGGTCAGCCAAAGCACCCCTATAGGTCTTGGGCAATGGTGACAAGACATCAGCATGTAAAGTCATGCGTGACTGCGGTTGTCTGAATCCCAGCTTGCCCCGTGTGACCATGGCATGATTATTTGTGACCGATGTACACTGAATCGCAGATGCTGGAGGATGTGTCGTGGCAGAGCGCGGTGGAGCAAAGAGATGACGTGGCGACCACGGCAAGGGCGGGCGCTTCGGTTGTCTTGGTGCGCTCGATGGTTGGCGTAGGAGGCCACACCAAGGGTGCGCTGGGGAGGAAGTAGCAGCCCTAGCAGCGCCAGGCCCAGCCGCTTTCTTGGAGCAACCGATCGGGGCAGGACTCGGCGGGATGGCCACGGCCCAGTCGGGAGAAGCAGTCGGGCTGGCAACAGCCTGCGACCGAAGGTCGTCAGCGGCAGCCCGACTGGTCGCTGGAGTGGCCAGAGGCACTCAGACGCCTGCGTTAATGCCACCAGAGGCGTCTGAGCGGCGCTGCTCTCTGGCGACATCTCGAGGCGTGGGACCAACGAGGCGATAGTCTTGGCACTAGTAGGTGAACCTGCAAAAGAGGAAGAACCAACAGGGGGTAATGTCGCCGTGTCAAGCCGACAGGAAGTCAAAGTCGGAGGAAGGAGGGGAGCTTGACTCGGCGAAAGGAACATAAGACTCGTCAAAAGTGACGTGACGAGAGATGATGACTCTGTTGGAGGAGAGATCAAGACAACGATAGCCTTTGTGATCGGCCGAATAACCAAGGAACACACAAAGGGTCGAGCGAGGGGAAAGTTTGTGAGGGGTAGTGGCGGAGAGGTTAGGATAGCACTTGCACCCAAAGACACAGAGATGGGAGTAGGAGGGTTGAACGCCATATAATGCAAAGAAAGGAGTGGAAAATCCCAATGTTTTAGTGGGATGACGATTCAAGAGATATGTGGTAGTGTGCAAGGCTTCTACCCAATATGAAGGAGGAAGGGAGTCTTGGAGTAACAAAGACCGGAGAATGTTGTTGGTTGTGCGAATAATACGCTCAGCTCTACTGTTTTGCGGCGAGGTGTGGGGGCAAGACATACGAAGGGTGATCCCTCGAGTAAGGAACAACATGCGGGAGCTGGAGTTGTCAAATTCATGACCATTGTCACATTGAACACTTTTAATAGGGGCACCAAATTGCGTGGTAACATAGGAGAAGAAATGTGACAACGTGGTGAGGGTGTCAGATTTGAGACGCAATGTAAAAGTCCATAAGTAATGGGTGCAATCATCTAAAATAACAAGATAATATTTGTAGCTTGAGACACAAAGAACAGGAGATGTCCAAAGATCACAATGAATTAAATCAAAGGGTTTAGATGCACGAGATGATGAGCTAACAAACGGCATGCGTGTATGACAGCTGAGTTGACACGCATGACATAGGGAATCTAGCTCACCCTTATTACAATGAATGACACTAGTGTTTGCAAGTTTGGAGAAAGCCTCATGACCAAGGTGACCAAGACTACGATGCCAAATGATGGAGGATGTGCCAGCAGTGAGGGCATGGGGAAAAAACGCCTCTGGACGTAAGGGGTAAAGCTGCCCTGAGCTATTGCACCTGGTGATCACGTTCTTGGAGAGAAGGTCCTTCATAGAAACGCCAAACGGGTCAAACTCAAGGGAGCAATTATTATCAGTAGTAAATTTGTGGACAGAGATTAAGTTCTTAATAATGGGAGGAGACACAAGAACATCACGTAATTGGAGGGAACCGCTGGCAGTAGGAAAACAAGTGGCACCGGTCGATGTGACAGGAAGAAAGGATCCATTGCCAACGATAATATGAGAAGGTGTAGAATTAGAGGATGGTTGGTGGATGGAGAGATTACTGACATCTGAAGTCATATGTGAGGTAGCACCAGAGTCGAGGTACCAATTCGTGTTGGCGGGAGGATTTAGCGTCATCGTGTTAAACGAATTAGCCAGCATATTGTGATCCCAGCCAACAGAAGGAGCGCCGACGACATCGGGCGACGCCTGTAGAGAGGGCCATGGTGTACCGAGTCCACCAGCAAACACTGATGGCGGGCTACCGGCACCATCTTGTACGCATGCCGTTGTAGTCTCTTACAAAGAACGCTGGTCTTTGCGGTTGGATCAGAGAGGAGGATGTGGCCCAAGGAGACCCGCGCCTTGGCGTGGAGCGGATGGGCCCGACCAAAGTTGGAAGGAACCGGTCCAAGGATTGAACGCCGTTGGCCAGCCCAGTCGATCGTTCGTCCCGTCTGAGGGAGTCCTGGCGCCTGACGAGGCACTGCCACTAGAGGTATTAGCGCCGCCAGAGGGCTCGCCTCGACGGCCGCGGTGACAGTTTTTATGTTCGCCACGCGAGCCGGAGGAGCCTCCAGAGATGTTGCCATCGGTGGGGACGAAGTGGCTAGATGTTGGGCTGGAGGCGCTGCGATTTGTAGAATCGCCAGATGGAGAAGAGGACGTACCGGCGATGAAAGCAGACGCAGAAGCAGTAGATGGCTTATTAGCCATGGTGAGCTCCTCCAAAAGCAGATCAGAGCGAACTGCTAGGAACGACAGAAAGGGCTTTTGGCGCTTGAGGAGTGCTGTCATGTAGGAGAACTTGTCGTTGAGGCTGCGAAGGACGTTGAGGACTAAGGTCTCCGGTCAGGCATGGGTTCGCCGAGATCACCGAGGGCGTCCGCCATGCCCTTCAGTTTGCGACAGTAGTTTGTGATGGACAAGTCGCCTTGAACGAAGTTCGAATTTAGCGTCGAGATAGAAAGCACGAGTTTCCTTGTTGCCAAGAAATCGTTGCTCAAGACCGAAGCCGACGGAGGCGCCGTGGCCTCGCGGTTCATGACGAGTTCCAGTAAGTCCGACGAAATCGTGCCGTAGAGCCACGACTTGACCGTGCAGTCAAGTTGTGACCATGCGTCATCGTCTGGATCGCCATCATCGGAGAGAATGTGATCGTCGAGAGCATACTTGCCGAGGGTGTTGAGGAGGAGAGTCGACCACTTGCTGTAGTTTGCGGAGTCGACATCTAGGACGACGGGCACCAAAGTCTTGATCGATCGCGACATGGCGACGACTGGCGTGAAGTCCATCTGCGTTCGCTGGCGCGGCAAGAAGCGCGCGATGTCGGCGGCTCGTTGAGCATCGGTAGGCGTGTTTCAATTTGGCGACCGCACGAGCAATGCGATTCTGCTCCTCGTGCGTCAAGCACGCTTGGTCTTCAGAAGACATGACAAGATGGGAGGGGAAGGCCGGCGAACACAAGCGAGCCGAGCGCGCGGAGAGACGCTAGCGACGGCAGCCGCGGTGGTCGGCGACAGCTAGGGTTTGCGGAAGCGGAGAGGCCGCAGAAGCGAACCGTCTCGTGATACCATGAAAGCGTAAAAGAGTTGATTGATATTCATTAGCAAGGATCGGTTATATAAATAGAGTACATGAGAGAGGCAACAGACTAGAGATAAGATGCATGCATGCTAAACGTAGAAGGACTAGGTACGATAGGCATGCATGCTAAACATAGAAGATATCTTGGGTTGTTGCCGTAGTTAGCCGATCCTGGCTCAACTGATTGCGCTTGCCATGCATGGACAGAAGATCATGTGCTAGGCTATACATATACGCTAACAAGAACATTTCAATGCGTGTGGACTATTTTTAACCAAGAGACCATTCAGACTTGAAAACCATATCATAAAGATTTCATCAATATACATGTCACCCAAAAAAATGATACACTGGCTATAGTTTTCTTCAAGAATATGCAATTTCGGGATGTGCCAGGATCCCAGGACCACGTGCCAGAACTGCGTCTGTAGCCATAGTGTGGTGAGATCTGCCCCTTTTTTATTTATTATTTATTTTTTAACAAGAGGATCGGGAGTCCCCTCGGAGAAGCGGCAAGCAACTAAAACTTTGCATTGCCGGTAGACGAACAGCAAGCAGCAGGAACAGGCACACAAAGATTTAACAGCACCATCAGCACAATCCTGCGAAGACCTTTCCGTGTACTGCGAGGGATGGCCCCAACGAACTGACTCCGGCAGTGCCGACCGGGCTAGCTTGATGTAGTTGATGGACTCCATGGTGCCCTCCAGTGGCGGAGCCAGGATCTCATCAAACCCCGGGTTAAAATATAATGCACTAAACTATATACAAATAGCGAAAACTAAGCACACCGAGAAATTAAAAAAAGTAGAACACAAATACATAATTGGTACGTGAATTTAACCATATAATCCACTATAACATAAAACATAATAAAACATCGAGTTGGAGGGTGTGATGTTTACCTAAATAACGAAGATTAGGTCCATACTACCGTCTAGTTTATTCATCATCAATTGCACATTAACGTGAACCTGAAAAGTTACCACATAAAGTCAATAAGAGCATAATATATAACAAATTATGTGAATTTTGTAATTACAAGATTTTAGCTTACCACTAGCACGAGATTGCTGAGATAGATCAAACTTCCATGACCTCATCCCTTGAAAATGATGTAAAATCTTTTCTTCGTCAATGCTTTCAAACATACATCGCTCAATATAGCAAATCATTCTATGATTCATCCATTCATCTTGTTTCGCAGCTCAGTTTTAATAATATTCATAGTTGAGAAGGCCCTCTCTACTGTTGCTGTTGCAACGCTAGTTCAATGAGACAATATACCAATCATTCATCTGTTCTACTTCTCCAGCTCCTTCCACACTGTCCACGGACAGTAAAAAGAAACTTGTAAGGACATCTGAAAAAAAAACTTGTAAGGACAGTAAAAAGAAACTTGTAACTTGTAAGGACATTCTAGCGTGTGTGCTTCAAACTGCTATGGATGAAAAAAAATTGTCTCGTGATTGTTTAGGTGCTATACTGCTATGGATAAATTTTTTTTACTGATCAGTGCGCATTGATCTTCTTCTGCAGGTTTTGTTGTGTACTCGTTGGACAAGATTTGTGCCAGGTACCACCTGTCTGCCGCAACATACTGTGATTTGTCTTTGTAGTCCTGGAGATTTACTGGTGCTGTAATGGAACATAAGATTCACAATACTGGCTAATGGCTATGCACAAGATTGCCATGCAATTGATGGAGCAATTAATTTGCAGGATCCCCCTAGAGGCCAGGAGAAGTTCCTCTGCATCGTGGATCTCAAGGGCTGGGCTGGCATACGCAAACTGCGACGTCCGGGCTTACATTTGCAGCTACAGTCTATAGAGATCATGCAGGTCTGTTCAGTCTTCAGTTTAGCTAAACAAAAGTTGGTCTGCAGTCCAATTGAACAGCAGAATAAAGTATAAACAACACCTGCTCGTAGCCAAATGGCCCAAATCCGTTGTGAGTTTTTCTGAACGCATCTTGCCGATCGATGATTCTTTCAATTTTCTGGCGCAGAATTACTATCCGGAGAGGCTTGGCAAGGCGCTGATGATCCATGTGCCTTACAGGCCATTCATGATTCATCGACAACAACACCAGGGAGAAGGTGACCTAGCTACCTCAATCGCTGAATGATAGCAAATCATAATTAAGGCCCCTTGTAACAAACGACCGTGCTAATATCTTGTAGAGTGGCAAGCTGATCACACCAGCTTATTGTTATTTTTTTTCTGCTAATTACTTCTTTGTCCATTGCATTTTTAGTTTCTTTTCATTGACGACAAGAGCTTGCAACTTGCAAGAGACGCTACTCCGGGAGATCGACGAGAGCCAGCTCCCATCCCAGATATGTACGGCGGAATTGCCCAAGTATGCAAAACTAAAAGTAATAAATTTGCAATCGATTGAATTGTGTTACCTACCCCAGTTCTTGGAGAGCCGAAGGACATGGACTTGAATACTTGATGACTGCTCTGCAGCACTCACGCCTCGCAGGTCGCGGCCGAGGACGGGTTGACGGCGAACGGCGAGTCGGGGCGACTGACGTAGCTTGCATGCCGGCGCCACCGCAGTCCACAGAACTTCCTCGCGCAGTCGTCAGTCAAGCGGTCACCTCACAGCTCGCGCAGTGGGTAGTCGAAGCGTCGAGCGATGAGCAGTCCCAGCAGTATACGTAATGGCTACTAGAAACATACATGCAACCATGTTCACACAAGTAAAACTAGTACAGAGCTACAGGCTATTAGAAATTTCAAGCCAAGGGTTGAAGCCCACCCAGCCATGCGCCTAAATCCGCCCCTGGTGCCCTCTGTACATAGCAGTCCAGCCTTTAGTCTTCGTGTAAGCCCCTGTGCTGTCGACCGGGCATCTGCTGAGTATCATGATTGTGAGATGTTTTGGCGCAGGTATAATCAGGTAGCCCCAGGGCGGTTCCTCCTGTTTGTTTGGAGCATACAAAGGTGAAATTGCACTCTTCCTCCTGTTGCTCTTGTGCAACCTAACTTTCCAAACTTACTTTGTTTTGGAGCATGCAAGCTACTGAGTTTTATAACGCCTAATATCCACATCACGGTATATTAGAATGCCACGTGTGATTCGTGCAATCTTAATGAAATTACTTCCATAGAATATCGCATACTCACATGGTACTTTACTATACAACAATGTTTAGTTTATAAAAAGGGAGATTTAGATATTTGCCACTCTTCAATTTCAAACTTCGACTCCATGTACAAATCATACCACTGGAGTGGCATTTTTTGTACATGACGTCGAATTTTCACGTTGAAGGGTGGCAAATATCCAATTAATTCTTATAAAAAAGGGAAATTGAAGGTACTCAACCCCAATGGTTAGTCTTTTAGGATATGCCGTCCTAAACAATGTAATTCATAATATGACACTCTAAAGGTTGCCTCCTTGATTATATGCCATTCTTACACAAAGAGCAGTTAGCAAACAACATATTTTTTTTGAAGAAAACGGCAGGAGCTCTGCCATGCATTAAGGTAGAGAAGCAGAAATGCGACAAAAACAGTCGTTTCAAATACAAATCGTACTGATTAAAGAGAAAAAACGAAAGAGAAAACTGACGGGCGAGGGCAAGCCCAAGGCATGACCCGAGGTGGGCCAAGCCAGCAACAGCTAGCACCTATGAAGTACTAGAAAGCCTGATTGGACAATGGTGATGATAGAATAGCTTACTTACATGGTAAGTTAGCTAATTATAGTTAGTATATATTCTCTCTGATACTAACTAATTTGGTTTGCATATATATATATGCACATGCCGTGATTACGGATTGTAATTGATTTGTAATTGATCCTGTGATCAAAGTAATATAAAACATAGAAGGGGCCGATCTCAATTGAGTGCGGTATTCAAAGCCTCAAAACCATCTATACACATTGTTTTCTTCCACATGGTATCAAAGCTTTTCTGATCCAAGCATGCCATGACCACTTCTGCAGCTAGTGACAGCACCATCTCTGGTGTTCTGAATTCTACCTTGCCAACAAATACCTCGATGAGCATCGGCGCTACTTCGTCGACTCCCTCGCCATTCATGTTTGGGCAACTCATCACCGTCAAGCTCACGTCTGAGAATTACCTTCTGTGGCGCGCACAAGTTGTTCCACTTTTAAGGAGTTTTCGTCTCCTCGACTATGTCGACGGCACAAGTCAGTGCCCATCGGAATACACCACCACCACCATGGAGTCCGGCGCGACACAGACTCCAAATCCCGCCTATCAAGCATGGATGCAATAGGACCAAGCAATCTTGTCTGCTATCCTTTCGTCCATGTCAGAAAGTGTTCTTGGCCAAGTTCTCTTCATGGCTACCTCTCGAGAAGCCTGGACTGCGCTGGAAAGCATGTTTTCTTCAGCGTCTATGGCGTGGTCGATGCAGATTCGCGTCCAGCTTGCCAACGCCAAGAAACGTGACATGTCTGTCACAGCCTACTTCAACAAGATGAAATTGCTTGCCGATACCTTGATGTCCATCGGCCAGCCTCTCCAGCATCACAAGTTCATCTCGTACCTTCTTGCGGGTTTTGATTCCGACTACGACTCTCTCGTCTCGTCGGTTACTATCTGCAATGACATTATTTCTGTGCGTGATCTATACGCGCACATGCTGAACCAGGAGCAACGCATGGAGACTCGTGAGGCCGAGATCCATGATGATCATTCTGTGAACGCAGCAAGCTATCGGAATAGGTCAAACAACAAGCAGCCCTACCGCAACGACAATCGAACTCGTTAGCAGCAGTACAAGCCTCGGACCAACTACACCAACAATAGGTCCGGCGGGGGTGGCTCTACCAGCACAGGTGCAACTGTCGATGGTGGTTCTAATCTTGGGAATAATCGTCCTGTCTGTCAACTCTGTGACAAGATAGGACATGTTGCGTCCCGTTGCTATAAGCGATTTAATCGTGACTTCCCTGGTGTTGGCAACGATGCTCGTGTGGCTGCTGCTGCACATAGGAATGGTGCGACACCCTCCTATCCCATCGATACCACTTGGTATGCAGACAGGGGTGCCACCGACCATCTCACCAATGAGCTTGACAAACTCACCGTGAAGGATCAGTATCATGGCAAGGATCAAGTGCATGCAGTGAATGGGTCAGGTATGCGAATCTTGCATGTTGGTCATTCTACCATTCATACATCTCATCCGAAATCACTTCATCTCAAAAATATTCTTCATGTTCCTTCTGTTACTCGTAACCTTTTGTCTGTTAGAAGGCTTACTAGTGATAATAATGTCTTTGTCGAGTTTCACCCTGATCATTTGTTTGTCAAGGATCGGGATTCGAAGGCAACACTCCTTACTGGTCGATGTCGCGGTGGCCTCTACTTCATTGACTCTCCATCCCCGAAAGAAGTGTTCAGCAGTGTTAAAGCTTCACAAGAAAATTGGCATTGTCGCCTAGGTCACCTAGCGTTACCCATAGTTCAGCATATTCTAAGTCATAGTGAACTTCCTTTTGAATCAGTTAAGAATAATCAAGTCTGTGATGCCTGCCAGCAAGGCAAAAGTCACCAACTTTCTTTTTCCTTTTCAAATAATGTAGTCAAAACTCCTGTTGAGCTAATATTTTCGGATGTATGGGGCCCTGCTCAAACTTCAGTCAGTGGACATCGGTTTTATGTGAGCTTTATCGATGCCTATAGTGGCTTCACTTGGATCTACATGCTTAAACATAAATCCGATGTGTTTAAAGCTTTCACTCAGTTTCAACAACATGTTGAACGACTTCTTAGTTGAAAAATTCTGCACATGCACACTGATTGGGGTGGAGAGTACCAGAAGTTGAATTCCTTCTTCCAGAAAATAGGTATTGCTCATCGTGTCTCTTGCCCTCATACTCATCAACAAATTGGTTCGGTAGAACATAAACATCGCCATATTGTAAAAACTGGTCTTACCCTCCTTGCTCATGCATCTATTCCTCTTCGTTTTTGGAATGATGCCTTTACAACGGCCTGTTTTCTCATCAATCGTGTTCCTAGTCATGTTATCAACATGCAAACACCCCTAGAACGTTTATTAGGGAATAAACCAGATTATACTTTTCTGAAAGTCTTTGGTTGTGCATGTTGGCCGCATCTTCGTCCATATAACACACACAAACTCGATTTTCACTTAAAAAAAATGTGTGTTCCTTGGCTATAGCCCTCTTCATAAAGATTACAAATGCTTGCACGTTCCTTCCAATCGTGTGTATATATATATATCACGTGATGTGATTTTTTATGAGAACACCTTTCCATTCGCAAATCTCCCTCACAATTCACAAACACCCAACTCTTCCTTAGTTCCATCTGTTATTTCATATGACCAACTTGCAGATTCGACATATACACCTATGCTTGTATCTAACCATGGTGCAGGTTCCGACAAGGGTGCTCGACTTGAGGATCTTACTGCTACTGAAGCATCTGAGACTCCTCCTGATGATGCATCGCCTTCTCCTACAAATCTTGACCTGGAGGACTCTTCAGAGATGGCCTCACCTACCAGTGCAGATGCAAACCCGACGACTGCACCGGCTGAACCACCTCAGCATCATGGTCCTGTTCTCTGGATTAAGCGATAACAGGAGGGTGCCAAGATGTGTGGCGACACCCCATGGAGCTAGTTGGACTCCCAAAACTTTGCAGTTTCACCGTTCCCTAAGGTGAGCGTTGTGCTCGCGTGGAAGAGACTGTGATCAGACTCATCACAAAGGTAGCGCCATCCCTGCCCATGGCCTATTGCGGTCTGTCCAGGCATACCACAGCCATTGAAGACGTAGTGCCCGCCCGAAGGAGATAAAATCCTTGATTCTGAGGCCTCCCCGGGACTTAGGCTTGCATACCATTTTCTAGTTGACTAGGCAGTGCCCTCTAGAATATTCCTGTTCGCCTCTCCATACGAAGCTTCTTCGAATTCTGTCAATTTTCTTTATTGCCCATGCTAAGAGTGGAAATACTGTCAGGTAGTATACCGCGAGTGACGTGAGCACGGAGTTCGTTAGAATCATCCTGGCAGCCCTAGAGAGCAATTTTCCCTTCCACCCCGTTAATTGCTTTCCTACTTTGTCAATCAGTGGTTGAAGGTCGGAGCATTTCAACTTTGTAAGCTGCAGCGGGAGACCAAAGTACCTACAAGGGAAAGATTTGGATAATACCAGGAAATCCGTTAGGATGGTCACCATGTCTAGGGTGTCACACCTGATGGCGTACACTTCACTCTTGTAGATGTTTGTGTGAAGTCCTATCGCCCCTCCGAATATGTTTAGTAATTCCTACATTATTTTTAGTTCCTCCCGAATTGGCTTGGCGAAAACGACAGCATCATCGGCATAGAGGGATATCTGCATCCTCGGAGACTTGGAAGGCAATTGCGAAATGAGATTCTCGGCTGCCGCTTTGGAAAATAGACCCCGCAGCGGGTCCATAGCCAGGATGAAGAGCATAGGAGAGAGAGGGTCCCCCTGATGCAGTCCTCTCCTGTGCTATATCGGAGCACCTGGTACACCGTTAAGCAAAACTCTGGATGTAGAGGATGCTAGAATAGCCGAAATCCAGTCTCGCCAACGCGTGCCGAATCCCAGTTGGCAAAGAAGTTCCAAAAGGAACTCCCAGCTGACGGAGTCGAAGGCCTTGGCTATGTCTAGCTTTACGAAGAGGCCCAGGATTCTTCTCCTGTGCAGATCGGTGATAATGTTCTTTGTGAATAAAAAGTTGTCGTGGATGGATCTGTTCTTGATGAAAGCGGATTGGTTGGCAGGCACTAGCTGATTGAGATATGGTGCGAGCCTCCTTGCTAAGATCTTGGAGAAAATCTTGCCTACGCTATGGATGAGACTGATAGGCCTGTAATCTACAATCGTAGAGGCATCTTATTTCTTAGGCAACAGAACGATGTTGGACGAGTTGAGAAGGCGGAGGTGCCGAACATTAAGGTAGTAGAGTTGCAGCATGGCCTCCATGAGGTCGTTCTTTACTATCTCCCAGCAATTTCTGTAGAAAATCCCTAAGAAGCCATCTGGTCCTGGAGCCTTCTCGGGGGGCATTGAAAATACCGCATTCTTAACCTCAGACAACTGAAAAGGTTGTTCTAAATTGCTCAAGTCATGGCGAGGAATGTCCAGCAGTTCCCAATTAAATGTATGTGCCCTCTGCTTTTTGGTGCCCAGAAGATCAGAGAAAAAATTGTGTATCTTGTCTTGCTTGCTGCGATGATCGTGGACTACACCCCTGTGAGTTGTTTTGGACTGGATGTGATTTTTCTACCTTTGCGTGTTTGCCTTTAGATGAAAGGATTTTGTGTTCCCATCCCCTTCCTTAATGTAGGTCATTCTTGAACGATGTCGAAACCTAGCTCTTTGGATGGCAACCATTCCTAGCAACCTGTGGCGGAGTCTGACCCGAAGGTCCCTTTCATTGCTGGACAACTGCCTCGCCTCCTGCGCCTTATCGAGCTGAAAGATAACCTCTTCGGCAATGGAGAATTGCAGTCTGAGGTCCCCTAGAGTCTGACGACTCCACGCCCTAAGCGCCTGCGTAGTTCTTGAAAGCTTTATGTGAAGCCTGTGAAGAGCATCTGGCGAGATTGTCTCCCTATCCCACGCCTACCTGACAGTTTGATGAAAGTTAGGCATGGCGGTCTATAAACTTTTGAACCTGAACACAGAGGATTTAATCAGTGGGATCTGCCCTAGTAGCAACATGGGGCAGTGGTCCGATACCAAGGATGTCATGGCCTGGAGGCTGCAGTCTGGAAATAGCAGGTCCCATTCATTCGTGGCGAACATGTGATTTATCTTTGTTAGAGTTGGATTTTCTCTGTCATTGGACCAAGTGAACTTTCTGCCAATCAACACTATCTCCCTAAGCTCTGCGTCATGGATTACCTTAGCAAAGGCCCCCATGAGCCTCCTGTTTACAGAGTTGTTGTTTTTGTCTGTGGCCTGGTAAATCAAATTGAAATCCCCGAGAATGAGCCATTCCTTGCGCATGTTCTCCTTGAGATTCGCAATTTCTTGCAAAAATAGGAGCTTGTCGCTTTCAGCTTGCGGACCATATACACCTGTGCATGACCACATGGCCCCGTCGTTTTTCATTTGTACTGTCACAGAAAGGGTGTACGTCCCTGTGCGAATTTCGAACAATCCGAAATGATCTGTGGAGCACGCTAAAAGAATGCCCTCTCTTGTGTGTTGCGTGCTTAGGAAGTAGAAATTGTCCATGAAAGCTCCTCCCAACAATTCCCTGACGACGATGCGGTTGTCCACCTGTTGAAGTTTTGTTTCTTGAAGGCACACTATGGTTGCCCTAGTTTGTGCAACCAGTTCTCTGATGACTGCCCTTTTAGCTGGGCTACTGAGGCCCCTAACATTCCAATTTAGAAACCTTGTGTCCTGTTGAGCCATGCAATGGTTGTCAGAATTTCCTCTTTGATGAAGATCCTGCACCTGTGAGAACTGAGTATAGGAACTGGTTGGGCAATATGCATGCAGGAACATAAACCAGAAGGGTGAAACATTTTGTGCGCCTGACAATGAAGACCATCATGTGGCATACCATTGGAGAAGATACAGTACAAGTACTACAACAGGACTCGACCGGAGACAACACCCTCCCTGACTAGGAAGCAGGGTAACACAAGGTAGTGCATAACTGATGAAAAGATGCGTTGTAGGACATGCAAGCAACCAAAAGAGCAACTAGTCCCGAAGACAACTAGGGACCTGCACCACCGAGGTGGAGGCGTGGAGCTTAACATTACATAATGAACAAAAGGCAACACTAACAATGGATGAAGGCGTGGCCTCCATTCCTTCGTGCTCGACACTACTTTGATAGACTCCATGACAGTCTCTATGTCAGCCTCCATGACCTGACACTGAGCAAAAGGAAATGTAGGCGTTGCGAGGATAGCCCCAACTCATGGGTTCGGCTGAATCTCCCATGAAGCTGTTCCCATCGCCAAGGGCAAGTCCGGTCTGCCCTGTAGGCCGATCAGGTCGGCAATGGCTTGTATGGCGTCTGGAGCTAGAGGTTTGTCGAAAATGCGGAGATATCGTTGAAGGGCCTGGCTGTCCATTTTTCCATTTGGCACTAGCAGCCCAAGCTTCTTTGCCAAATGGAGCTGCGCTTTCTCTGTTGCATTCATGGACGCTGTTGCCTTGGTAGCTAAACGGGCACTTCGCCTCTCCTGGCTCTTTCTGGCAGTCATCGGTGTTGTTGCCAGAGAGGTGACCTGAGGTGTTGGAGCGATTGGAGCCAGAAGCTGTTGCTTGATCAAGTGGAGGAAGGGCGCATCCCTAGCTTCCTGCGATTGTCCATTGTCGTGGACCTGTGCCCTAGAGACTGGAGCGGCAGGCTGTGGGTGATCAACATTTGAATGTAGCTCATCTGACATGGGGTCGTGCCTAAGGTCATCAATCTCCATAAGTCTGATTTTGCAGATCAGTGATTCCTCGTCACTGTGATTCGCCCGGACTGAGTTGCAGTTCTGGGCCTCATGTTTGGCAAGGTCTGAAGAGCTGTGGGGTGGTCAACCTGGTTACTGCATTGTGGGGCTGGGACCGGGCAGAGTGAAGGAGGTCTTGCCCTCTTCCTTTGATGGCCAGCAGGATGATTTGCAGCAGAGTGCCTGAACGAGCCAGTTCCTCGATACCCTGTGTTCCTGCTGGAGGAGTTCCCGCGGGCGTCGTGACTTGCTTGCTGCCCGGGCTGCGCTTGCAATGGCCGCACATCCCAGCCCAAAGGCCTTTTTCGTCTCCCATTCCCTCCTGGAGGCGAGTGATCCTTGGCTCTATACTGAAGCCTGTAGTGCACATACCCTCGAGGAGGAAGCGCCCCGTCAATGACTCCCAGTTGCTAGGCATAAACATGGTGCCTAGGCCACTCGTCATCATTGGAGGAGACGTTGGACATGCCTCCGCTGATCGGACTGTGCTCAGGACTGAGGCTAGCCAAAATGGGTGCAAGGGAATCGTCCGGAGGCTCGAAGTCAAACACCTTGTCAATGTGCAGCAACACCCTGTATGATAACATCCTCGACGGCGTCTTGTCCTGGAGGGGTCCTGCGATTCCAAGCTCCGGGAAGTCAGAGAAGGGCGGTGACCAGGTGAATGGTTCTTCGATGTACAGGATCGCTATCTTTGGGAATGCCGCGGCGTCACGAGCCCAGACCCAAAGACAAAGACATGCATTTTCTTGGCTGGATGCAGGCTCGTCCAGCTCCGGGAAACAGAGGCCAGCGTCCTGGATGAGCGAGGTTGCAGTCTGAATGGACCAGGCATGGCGCGGGATCCCCTCAATGCATAGCCGAACTTTGAAGCGAGCTCTAGCTGTGTCGGCCTGAGCATGACGAGACCATGGCACCACCTTGAAGTCTATTCCCTCCTGCAGGAACCTGGAGTCAACAAGCATTTCATTCCGGAGCTGGAGGGTGTAGATTTTCTTGGATCTTTAGCGCCTAGAGTAACACCTAGATGCGGTAGCATTAGGAAATACCTTCGGGATTGGAGCTCGATGAGGACACCATTGCTGGTAGCGAAGGGGAAGCAGTGGCGGTGGAGAAGGCGGCGACCTTCCCGTCACTTCCGCGCGCACGAGAGAGATCGGTCTCTTCGGATTGTTGGGGTGAGGCGAAGCCAAAGAACGTTGGTGTTTTGAGCCGGCCCCCACCCCTCCTTTTTATTTGGCGCGGCGTGACAGGGGGCCACAACCAGGGTTTGTTGTTGCACCCCCGATCAGGGCGTTACGTGGGCTAAACTCCCGAGAGATCAATCTAACATTCTCCCCCTTGATCTTGAGGCTAAACTACTTAACTTAACGTTAATCCCACTCCTCAATAGATTAGTGCACAAAGATCAAGGCATTGCAACAGCCAGTTACGTGCTGTTGAACTCAATGACTATAGTACACCTTACTATCTTAAAACAGAAACTTAGTCTTATAGGAGATAGTTGCTTATTTGACCTCTTACTTCCAGAATCATAGGCTTTCCAATAAACCCATGCCGGCTACGTGTTCTCTGAACACATATGGTGGTAAGCCCTTAGTTAGCGGATCCGCAAGCATTCGCTTGGTACTTATATACTCTATTTTTATGGTTTGATCATGGATCTTCTCCTTCACAACATAAAACTTAATGTCAATGTGTTTGGCAGCACCACTTGACTTATTGTTATAGGAGTAAAATACTGCTGGTTCATTGTCGCAGTATATGTGAGTGGCCTTTCTATGCTTTCTATCACTCTTAATTCGGGTACAAATTTCTTAAGCTATAGTGCCTGCCCGGTTGCCTCATAACAAGCTACAAACTTAGCATGCATTGTCGACGATGCAGTGACAGTTTGTTTGGAGCTTTTCCACGAAATAGCTCCCCCTACGAGGGTGAATACATAACCTGACGTGGATTTCTTAGTGTCTACACACCCCGCAAAATCTGCGTCAGAGTAACCCACAATCTCGAGGGCACTCGACTTTCTATCACGTTAACATGAGGATTGAGATGAGGGAACATGCTGGAGCCAGATTATGATGAGATGTGGTTACAAGCATGCAGATATGATGCCAGGCAAGGCATGAACTAGAATACGTCGGATGGGCAGAAATCTCTCAGATCGACAGGTGGAAGTGATAAGCTAAGTATAGCCATGTGACTAGGTTAAGTCGAAGTGCAGACTTTCGGACCATGAGATTTGTACCGATGAACCATCTAGATGCCGAGGCGTAAAGGTCCGGTCAGTAGGGACAATGATCGCCAGGTACCACTCGTTTGGGCATGGTGATCGTGAACGGCGCGAGCTGAGTTACCGACCATGGGGCTGTAGATGCAGAGACCGAGTCCACTTTTGGGCATACCGACGGAGATGTTCAAGGTGCGCGCCGAGAAGGCCGGTCCGGTCATGATGACCGAGCAAAGTCCCAGATGTGCTGGAAGCGCCACGCCAGGCATCAAGTGCCTGAGCGACACGCATCCGAGCTGGCAAGATGGCGAAGCCGGTCGAGGAAGCAGGCGCCACTGTGGAACAAAGAAGCGGGCAATCGGGTGCGAGCAAAGTCTGAATCGGGGGAGACGCTGACGTGCGAAGACGACGGCGCAGTGCGTTGCGAGGGTGTCGGACTCAATGAGGCGAAGAGCACTGAGGAACGATGCATGAGACCAACAGGCACGTAAGGGCGAAGTGAGGGGATGGAGGCGAAGGTTGATAGCCTTGCGCAAGACTAGGTGAGGTGATCGGCAAGAAGCAGAGCAAGCAGGTAGTGAGCGTAAGCAGATTCTGTAGGAAGGATGACTGACTAGAGCGAAGTGAGGAAGTACAATGGAGAAGCTGGGTGGCGAATGTGCGGTTGGCGAGTGGCAAACCAAGACGTGGAAGTGGCCAGGAAAAAAGGACAGTTAAATGCCATGTATTGAATGTGGCACAAGGGGAGGAGAGGTGGGAAAGGCGGCATGGAAAGTAGAATGGTAGGCAAATAAAAGAAGATAAAATGGATAATGAATATCAAAGTTTAGGTGTGCAAAAGCTCAGAGGAGCCGAGAAGGAATCGATGTTCAATAGAATGTTAATGTACTAGTGTACAAGTGGAAAGAATGCATGGAGGGCAAGATAGCGGAAGGCGGAAGGATAGGCAGATTGCACTTGATAGATTGAAAAGACATAAACGAAAGGTAAACTCAAGGGTATATCAAAGTAAAGGAAGAGATTAATTTAAAGGGGACAACAAACGAGGGGAACGGAAGAGGAAACAGCAACGGAAGAAGATCATTCAAGAAATGATAAAAGGTTGGTGTGGAAGATTACAAGTCAGAGAGCCAAATACAATGTGAGGGATTAGGAAGTCGATTAGAATAAGGATGAGAGCGGATCGGCCGCAGAGAAGGGTACCAACCAAAGCCGTACCAAGGCACATGCATTTTTCTAAAGGGTCATGAAGGAGATGTGGCAAAGGCTTGCGTAGGTGGCCAAAGTGGAGGAAGTAGGTTGGCGAACGTCGTCGTCGGCTAGGTCCGGCTGCGGCGACTAGAGGTTTGGCAGAGGTCCCTCAAGGGTGATCGTTGACCACCAGGAGTTGAATTTCTTGGGGACGACAGTAAGTTGGGCGGGATTAAGACCGGGAAGGGTCGGAGAAGCGATGGTATAGTGTGACCCAGATCGAGAAGGGCAACGCGGTTGGGGGGTGTTGAGGAGATGTGTGAGCGGGGTTGCACAAGTCGGCAGGTGCAATCCAGGACCAGTGAGGTTTTGAAAGTGCTTGACGATTGAATTTACGATATGAAAGGAACCTTGGATGTAAGACCGAGGGCCCGCCGTGGTAGACCAAAGCGCGTAGGCCAGACGCGTAATTGCATGCATCGCGGATCTCGAAATGACGGGACTGCGGGGTTGGGGAGAGGCAGTTTGGAAGGCCTCAGACGGGGAACTCGATGTCCCAATGGGACGATCCAAGTGATGGCGAGGGCGCGGTGGCGCTGTGGTCAGGGTCTGCGACGAGCAGCTTAGTGAGGCTAAGCTTTGAGCAAAGCGGGAAGGCCGGTGACAGGGTTTGGCGGGGCGGATGAATGGATGAGAAGCGGAAGGCTAAGGTAATTTAATGAAGATGTTAAATGAAGGGAGAAAGATAAGTATGTAAGAAACGTAGAGGAATAACATGGTTTCGGAAGGCGATCGGCCTGGTCGCAATGGCGCTTGCAGCACAGAAGAGCAACTTCGCGGAATTTGGACAGTTACGAAATTCGGTGAATTAATTCAACTCACGACATGTCCAGTATGTTTATGGAGCAAGGTCCACGACCAATAGCGTCGAGAGTGACCGTATTCTGTTTAAGGATTGCCAAGGCGGTTCGAAAGGGAGCACGAAGCGTCGGCAGGCACGAAAGCCCTAGTCGACTGCACGCGATCGGTCGGAGACGCATGCGCCGGTGGTCGAGCCCAGATGATCGGCCCCCCAGGTTAAAATCTAAACTATTGTATTAAACGAAATAAGGAGGGAAAGTAAGGATTTCGGAGATTACACCCTAAGAAAGCCGAGTGGCGGTGATTAATGGTAAAGAAGGATCTCCGATTTTCATACCCGTTAATCGAAATTATCAAACAATAGGTTTTAAAAGATGATGAGAAGTACAAAGACGGGGGTAGGACCAACGCTTGGAAAGAAAGCTTTTTTCCTTAGCCATCAATTATGATTTTGCCAGGGGAATTTTAGGAAAAAAAAAAATGGTGGGATTTAAAAGGAATTAGGCTTTAAAACCAAATAAATTTTTTTGCCTGGGGTTTTCTCGGCCGGGGCCAGCCCAGGCCCGAAAGCTGGCTGTTTCAATTTGGGAGAACTTTTTTTTTAATTTTTAAAAGGGTTCCCTAAAACCAAAAAAATTTTTCCCGGAACAAAAAGCCGGGGGCCCGAAAGAATACAATCCCCCGAATTTCGTTTACCAGGTGGGAAAAAGGGCCCCCAAATTTTTTTTTAAAAAGGGCCCCAAGCCCTCCCCGGAAAATATTTAAACACGGCGACGCGCCGCCGGACCATCTTCTTCCCGAGGTCGCCGTCCACGACAATGAGCACAGCGAGCCCAGGTAGGGATTCTTCCCTCTTTTCTTGATGCAGTTTTTGGGGAAAACGCTCTAGGGTTTCTCGATCTGAGAGCAAACGAGACCCTTCCTCTCCTTCTACTTGCTGTGCACATGGTCTAGCCCGAGAAAGGCACAAACCCGAAGGGGTTCTTCATCTAGGGTTAGGTTTAGGCACTTGAACCTTAGCTCTGATACCATTGTAGATTTTCTTGGATCTTTAGTGCCTAGAGTAACACCTAGATGCGGTAGCATTAGGGAATACCTTCGGGATTGGAGCTCGATGAGGACGCCATTGCTGGTAGCGAAGGGGAAGCAGTGGCGGTGGAGAAGGCGGCGACCTTCCCGTCACTTCTGCGCGCACGAGAGAGAGATCGGTCTCTTCGGATTGTTGGGGTGAGGCGAAGCCAAAGAATGTTGGTGTTTTGAGCCGGCCCTCACCCCTCCTTTTTATTTGGCGCGGCGTGACAGGGGGCCACAACCAAGGTTTGTTGTTGCGCCCCTGATCAGGGCGCTACGTGGGCTAAACCCCCGAGAGATCAATCTAACAGAGGGAACTGCAGCGGACGAAGTAGCTCCTGGGCTCATCACTGACCATGTTGAATTCGTCTCTGTTTGCCTAGTATCTATCCGCGAGGATACGCTGGACCTGCCTGTCGGATGTTTCTTGGTCACCCAAGGTGAAAACGAAAACTGCATACCTGCAATACTCCCTCTCTAGACTGGCCATGCCTGGAGCTTGCGGCACATGTCTGCGCGCCAGTTCTGGCCTGTCGTCGAGGTCACCAGGCCTGAACCGGGGGGCATGCATGGTCGCCTGGGAGCTCGGTTTCCTGGTCTTGGACGGCAGAACAGGCGCTCGGCCAGCAGGAGGAGAAGGACAGTATCTTGCTCTATGCCCTGGACGCCTGCACAACAAACAACATGATATGTTCATCCATTCTTTAATTCACATTTTTTTCTTCTTCTTTCTTTTTTTTGAAGAAAGACCTTTGTTTACATTTTTTTTCCGAACTAAAGGGAGTGTATAGGTATCATTCGGATATTTTTGTCTTAACTAACATCCAAATTCACGGACCGTTGGATCTAACATCCAAATTCACGGGCGTTGGATCAAATCATAGGATCGGATGTGGGCGTTGGATCTAACATCCAAATTCACGGACCGTTAGATCAAATCATAGGATCGGATGTAATCGATACTCGAATCTCAACAATGATCCAATGGTTCTAGATTTGGGTGATTTCAACAAAAACTAAGTGAACCTCCAGGTCAGAGTACCCAGGCCTCAGGAAGATACAAGAAGACAGAGCACCGAATTAGAAACAATCATCACCTGCCGGGAAGGATCATGTAAGAACCAACAAATGCAGAGGAGAAGGCATAAAGATATAATCTATTGATTCCATTGTTTTAGTACAGAAGAAAAAAACTTTGCATATCTGCTCTGTTAATACAGGAAAGCAACGCAACTTGGACAGCAAATGAATTATACCACCAAACTAAGTGAACCTCCAGGTCAGAGTACCCAGGCCTTGGGAAGATACAAGAAGACAGAGCACCGAATTAGAAACAATCGTCACCTGCCGGGAAGGATCATGTAAGAACCAACAAATGCAGAGGAGAAGGCATAAAGATATAATCTATTGATTCCATTGTTTTAGTACAGAAGAAAAAAGCTTTGCGTATCTGCTCTGTTAATACAGAAAAGCAACGAAATTCTACAAAGAGATGCACACAAGGTGGGCTACAGGCACTGCCTGAAAGTTCTTAGTGGGCACTTAATACAACTCGAAACTCACTCTGCAAAAACCAAGTTATACTATACAACAAGATTTCTACTCCAAAAAAGGACTACTTGAGCTTTGATTTTCCAGCACTGATAAAAACATGGAAACTCCAACCGTATGGAGACTGCCTGTGTGTGATCCCACAAAGACCAAACCTAGCCATTATTTAGTGGCGACAGTACTGGGCTCCACCGAACCGTCTGTTTACAATTACCATGTTCTCTGACTTGTATGGTAAATGACAACTCACAGGTGACATTTCGGTCACCCTTGCTGTTTTTGCTGCTAACTATGCAAGTAAAGTCACGCAGGAAATATCTCTGTTGTTACCGTTTATCATTGTGTCCTCACAAGCTTGGGTGTCCACCTCTGCCATGTAAACCATCTCCCTTCTCCAGCTTTAATATCTGCAACTCTCGTCTTCAAGTCAAGCCCTTTCCTTTTCTTCTCATCACTCACCATTTCTTTTGAATGGCTTATCAGGGGATGTTCCGGTGTTCCGAGGTCACTGCTCTCGACGATCTTCTGCACCATCTCCAGCACCTCGCTCATCTTTGGGCGATACCTGGCATGGCGTACCAGGCACTTGTTTGCCACTGAGGCGAGCTTGGCTGCCGACTTCAAGCTGTAGCTCCCTTCGAGCCTCGGATCCATTATGGTCTCAAACTTCTTTGCGTCAGAAGAGTATGGCTTCACCCACTCCACAAGGTTCTGCTCGCCCCTCGGCCTGTTCCGGTCCAGAGGTCGCCGGCCTGTGATGAGCTCGTAGAGCACCACACCATAGCTCCAGATGTCATTCTTGCTGCTGAGGCGTCCTGTTTGGATGTACTCAGGAGCCGCATATCCAATAGTCCCCACCACCTGTTTGGTTAGTCATACAAAACGAGAATTTTTCACTTTCTGTAGGAGCTACAAAGATAGGCATCGCATGTGATAAAATGTTACAATTGGAAAACAGCCAGAAAAGAAGCTGATTTGAACCAACCAGTAAAGTTAGCTGGCTTTTCTGACCGGTCCTTCTGCACTAGCACACAGACTAACCGAAAGTGCCTAACTGCCCATCCTTGTGTTTGCCTTGCTTGTTTATTTAGGATGATGGTATGGTCAGCTTCTTGGTATGGTCAGCTTCTTGTTTTCACAAGGCCACCAATGTTTGAAAAGTACTTGCTAAGTATTGGAGCACGTGAAGCAATTGCTTGACCAGATCAGAGTGACTGAATTGCTCTATGTTCTAACCGCCCTTTGAGTTTGCTGCTTGTCTGACAGGTAAAAAGAACTACAGTGTATGGAATGATTCTACATTAAAGGTGTTCTACTACTGTCTGCCTACCGATCATGCTAGGTGAACTTGAGAAGCTGTCTTTGAAATCACACTATACCATTCAATGTGCCAGCATTTTGCAATGTGGTCTCGGCTGTTTGTTACTCACCGCTGTGGAAACATGACTCCCTTCTTGAGGTCCCAGTCTAGCCAAGCCGAAGTCCGACAGTTTTGCGTTCCAATTCTCATCGAGTAGAATGTTCGAAGGCTTCAGATCACGGAATATTATCTGGAAGAGCATTGAATCGATGTACCTGATGTTAGGGCACTCAATAAACAGTGAAGTAAAACAATGTTTCATCTCATTAGGGCAGGGTAAAAAGGTAATAAGGATGGGGATCAAGGAGCTCATGATTCTTATCATCCAGGAATCAGAAGAACATCTGATACTGGAATTATTATCGCGTTAGGAAACAAAGCATCTACGCTGAGAGGCGAAGAGGGTGAAAAAAACAAAGCGTACCCTGAATTCAGATTCTTCATGGAGATACTTCAACCCACGAGCAGTGTCAAGCGCTACTCTCAGCCTCGTCGCCCACGAAGCCGGCCTCGGCGACCTCGTCGACAGGTGATCCGCCAAGCTCCCGTTCGGCATGAACTCGTACACGAGCAGCAGCTCCATCCCCCGCTCGTCGTCCTCCGCGCAGTAGCCGATAAGCTTCACCAGGTTCGGATGATCCACCACCCCGAGAACGTTCACCTCGGTCATCCACTCCTTGTGCCCCTGAACCACGAATCAAAACCCTGACATTCACATCCACTGCTGAATCCAAATGATAGTTTGGATTCAGGATCGCCGCATTGGGTTAGCTCCGATACCATATTAAGTCTCATGCACCGACCATACACTATTGATAGTAAAAGTCTTGTGTTCTGCGCATAGGACTAGGGGCGGACCCAACACGGGGTTGACCCCGGCTACCTTCAGCTAGACTGTGTGCACCCTCTTTTTTTTTTTTTTGATAATGGAAGATTTTTACTAATTTCAAGAACATTACATCGAGATGACACAAGTCCTCAAAATTGCTTCCGATTATCTATATTTGGATGTTTCGATTTATGTTTCGTTCGCTTATCTATATTGGTATTGTCCTATTAGTAACTTCTAAATTTTAGTGCTTGGTTCTCCGGTGTACGGTGCATGAAGCTGAAAACATCGCATAAAGAGAAGAAGGGAATGGCGGCACCTGCAGGCCCTTGCGGCCGAGCTGCTTGATGGCGACGTCCAGGCTCCGGCGCGGCTCGAGCGCGCTCCGGATGGTGCCGCGGTAGACGCAGCCGAAGCCGCCCTCGCCGAGCATGAGCGCGCGGCTGAAGCCCCGGGTGGCGCTCTTGAGCTCCTGGAAGGTGAAGATGCGGAGGTTGTTGGGTCGCTGCGGCAGCGACAGCTGCCGGTACCGGCCGAACGACTCGGCGCTGATCTCCGACGACACGTTGAGCGAGCACTCGGAGCCCGACCGCCGCACGTCGCGGTCCGTCGACGTGCTACTGTTGGACCGCGCCGACAGGGATCGTGCCGTCGTCGGCGGCCCCCGCCGCTCCTCCCTCCCCCGCTCCCTCTCCCAGCTCGCGAACCGGAAGCACTGCATCGCCCTTCTGCGCCGCGGAGAAGACGCCTCCTCTGCTCTGCAACAACAACAACATCACAGCGCCAAAGATGCAACCTTTTCACTGATCAGTTCATTCAGATGGCGCCAAACAAGAACTCTTTTATCTTTGAAGCACGAGTTATCAACACATGATAATAACTTTTCTACTCGTTTTTAAGCAATAGCAAGTGAAGAACAAAAGATGTTCCTAACGAAAAGCACCAAAAAAGTATCATCACTTCAAAACAGAAATGAGAAAGAAACCTTAAAAGAAGCACAAAAGTTGGATCAAAAGAAGAAGAATATACCTCTCCATTTGCCAAGAAAGTTTAGACTTTCGAAGAAACAAACGATCAACACTCTTCAAACGAAAAACTGAAATGTTTAGAGATACAAAAATACTAAATCACCCACCAAATCTTAGGATGGATGGGCCAGGATGGCCGAGGAAAAGACGAAGGTGCCACACAGCACGCCCAAGTAAATGATAAGCCACGGCAAAACATTTCAATATTTCAAGCCCTTCCCCTCCAACCTCCAACCAACCTCCAACACCCTCGCATCGTTGTCAATGGAGTCATCTTATCTCCCCTCAAAGCTCCACAAATCTTTTTCCGCACCCAACCCCAACAAACGAATCCCATCCCACCCCAAGAAAACAAAGCTTTATTCATCGACGGACAGATCGTTTCTTGCTCACCTGGTAGCATGGGATGGGCGCGCGGGCCTAGCTAGACGAGCCTCCACATGGGCAAGATGCGGTCGCTCGCCGTGCGTTGGAATCCGCCCGAGAAGGAATAAAGCCGGGTTCTTGGCACGGCTTAGTATATGGGACTTGGATTGGGATGGGAGTTGAGATGTGTAGTAGTTAACAAATCAACGGATGGTTAACTGGTTCCTACTCGCTCGTCGTCCACTACGCACGGCGCCCTCCCCTGTCCCTGTCCGTCTGGTTGGTCGCTTACTTGCTTTGGGGAGAAGCGAGGCGAGAGAAATGTGAGGGATTGGACAGCGAGAGGTTTAAATGTTGGGAAAACGAGATGCGGAGAAGGGCGAGTACGATCTATGCGACTGTATGTGATGATGGGTGCAGAAGTCGAACGAGGGAGGGAGAAAAGAACACGGAGATGACAGGGAAATTGAAGTGGGAGGCATTGAGGTGTTGAACTTGTATACATGGTCAAACTTCTCTGTTTGCAACACGTAGCGATCAACCATTGTAATGGGTGCAAGATTGTGAGGTCCTTTGGACACTTTTCCTAGTTCATGTTTGGAACGCGGGAGTTTTTTCCGATTCCTATAGGAATTGAAATGTTTCGTGTGTAATACCTGCTTGCCAAAACCGCCCTGGGCTCTCTAGCCATTATTAAGGAATTGAAATGTTTCTGTTTACAAGCCAAAAAGAGCTTTTAGTCTAGTCACAGCCTCCTAAACAAGAAAAGTTCAAAAATTTTGAAAAAAATCATGGATGTACATCTCATCTTACCCCATCTACATATAAAATTTCATGATAAAATTCGTCCTATGCTAGAAGTTACAAAAAGACAAATTTGGAGTGCATTTAAACTATTCAAGTTTGTCAGAAATTTGTCTTTTTATTACTCTTAACATAGGACGAATTTGATCATGATTTTATATGAGATGGGATAAGATGAGATGTACATCCATGATTTTTTTCAGAATTTTTGAGATGCTGTGATATTGCACCAAATCTGACAGACTGATATACGCCTTTGTTAAGAGACCGCTTTAAATTTGGGCTCAACGTGTGGTTTGTGGTTGTTGTACTAAAATTATGAGTAGAATGTATAACCCTACCGTACCTGATGTACTATCCAGATTTCTGAGATAGCAACTTCCGATTCTTCTTCATTATGATGAGCTTTGACATGAGGTTTCACTTTATTGTGAAAACTGTCTCGAAAATCGCAAAACCGTCCATATCAAACTGGTTTGAAACCATAAACCGATCAGTAAACAGGTCAAATTCACAAAAATTCAAAAAAATTTAAAAATCAGAAAAAATATGTCTCGTAAACCGGTCGAAAATTGCTCAAAAAATCAGTCGCAAAAAAATTCAACTCACCAGTCGATTTTCGAGAAAATAGATCGGTTTTTGGTGAAAATCGATCGATTTTTTATTTTTTCAAAATGTTTGATTTTGAAACTTTTCAGTTTTTGACGATTTTCACGGTAAATAGGTACCGCCGGGACTTCGATTTTCAATCCTAAATAAATCGGTTTGGTTAACCCTGGACATGACCTCACAATTTTCTCCATTTGGTCATTTTCATCTTGATATATTGTAGTTAAAGGGACAAATGATCAAATATCATGCTCAAGGTTACAAAGTTTTTAAAGATTGGCTAGTTTTGGTTACTAGTTTTTAGGGAAGACAATGCAAACAGTATTTTTGGAATTATTTTGTCCAAATTGGTACTAATTGCTCATACACTATGGTAGCAATAATGTAATCAGTAGTATCGCACCAACCTTTATTTGTATTTTTTTTTAGATAAAGGAAAACAATCCAGCCTCTTCACTCAAGGAGGAATGCGGCCAAAGGTACAATATCCAAAAATTACAAGGAGGATAAACCGGCTACACAGCCACAAAACACAAAATAGACAATCAGCCGAACGACTAACACAACAAGTTCCAAAAGAAAAACAACGACATGGCCCTAGGCCTCAATTCTAAGATTCCTTTTCCACCCAAACTTGGCAAACAACTCGAAAATTGTAGTCTCGAGCATCCTGCATCCCTTTAACAGCATCCCCTTCTCTTCCTCTTTAGACATTGGAGACCAACTTCTGATCCAATACGTCCCCCTGAAGATCACCTGTGGAAATGAGTCAATAGATCTTGAATTGAATATCATATCATTCCTATACAACCATATGGACCAGCATAAGGCTGTTGCACCCAGTAAAATTTGGAACTTGAGCTAAAAGTTTAAAATTAGATTGTAAAGAGATGTCGATTGAAACTAAAGCGTCGTTTTCTCTGAATGTATAATGTGGGTTTGGCTTTAGATATGTACAGCTTGGGAAATAATACTACTCTGCTAAAACCTTTTTCCCCTAAATCTTTTCATAAACTAAGGACACTGACATGTGAGAGCTTGCATGTGAACATCAGGACATGGATCTAGCCACCTGTTAATCGATGAAACTTGCAGGCATCAACTTCTCATTAAATGAACAATTGCTAAACAGAAATGTTCTTTGCCTTCAGACAGTGATAGATCTAAGATAATATTCTGAGGAGGGAAACTGCTCTGCGGTTAATGATAATAATAATATGCCTCCAATCAAATTCTCTCCACCAAGAAAGCGCATTACCAGTTCTATCCTGTAATTTCTGGCAGTCTACCTACTTGATGCAGCTGTGTTTGATTAAACCCCTACTGACACAGTACTCACCTAAAGAAAAAAAAAACTGGCACAATGCTCTGACCTAGCTATTGTTGAAAGTTGAAACTGGGTAACGATTATGACTGCTAAAACCAGCCAGGGAAGTCAAAGTAGTTCCTCATCCATCTTTTCACCTTTGTTTTCAAGGACTTTTCCCATTGTGTTTTAGTGTTCTTTGTTGACTTTCCCCTTTGATCCTGGAACTTTCGGCATTGCTGCTACTCTCTCTGTTGAGCTTTCTTATTTGTACAAAATGTCAAAACTGCTATGTAGCCTCATAATTCATTGTCGTAATGTCTTTGGAGCGGCTCAGCCTCCAAAACCAGCAAAATTGATATACATCCACTTAGAGTACTAGACCATTCCCTAAACAGATTAGTTGTGACACTGATATGATATGCAATTCTTTGTAGATAGCCGTAATTTCACTGAAAAATATTTTGCTATTCGCTAAGTATGAGTTGTTCACTTATTTATCACACTAACCGAAAACAAATTGGTTATTCAGAACAGGCAGTGGTCAAAATGATCTGTCCATCGTTGTGTTGTGCACTGTTTTGGCGCATATACTAGCAGACTAGTACAATATTGAAAGTGTCAGCAGCCCTCTTCTTCCATCGGCAACACATGTCAGGTAGTTGGTGAGAGCAATTTGCAAAACTTAACAAATAACAATAACCACTTCCATTAGATTTTGACGAATATGAGCTGTTGCGGAATCTCTCAGCTGAAGCTTCAGCGGCTGCCGCCTCTTCGTTGGTCAAATTTGTATCCCGGGGATCTGGATTAGTATCACCACAAAGTGATAAAATTATGAGCAAATGTCTGACAAAAATGGCTTGTTTAATCTGCCTGCTCTATTTAATTAGAGCTTATCATCAAATTATTTTTTCGAGAACACACTTGTCATCAAATTAAAGGTCCTATATGTCTTCTGAGACTAGGCAAGCCATGGCGCCCCCTCCAGGATACAAGATATGAATGTGATGAAGCCTTTGGTTTTTGACCCTTCGCTGTCGCCTGCGGCCTGCTTGGTTTCCAAATACTACTACTATATGTTTGAGGTTAGAATTTATCAATTCAGAAATTGTTTCTTTACATGATTAAATGGAAAACGGGTAGTACTATATTCTTTTGACTTTTTTTTAGTCTCAGCTAAATATTTATTTGAAGCACCTATTATTCGTGTTTTTGGAGACAACTGAGGTTCTTCAGAAATTCCCATACGTGAGTGAGCTTTGGGTGGCGTTACTTGATGGATGCATCACCGTACCGCATGTCTGTTACGACCCGAATTGATCCGGTAGCAGCAACTTGGGAAAGGGTAAAGAAGGGTGTCTGAAGGAGACAGTAAGAAATTGGGTATGGAATAGAGTTTGGAGTTTCAGATAGAAAGCTTCAATGTATGGATATATAGTACCAGAGAAAATCAAGGTAGCCTCATAAAATCTCCTCAAGCACATACATAATGCCATTGCATTATCCCATTCCTCATCTAACCAAACACATTTTCTACACTTACTTTCATTCAACTCAAGTAGCTTTTCAAAAGCCTTCATATAGTAAACAGCTTGCTTTAGCATCAGCCATCAAAAATTGGAGTTCCACCTGGTTGAAACATCCAATGAAAGACCCTCTTTGACATCCAAGTCATATTTCGATGCACACTTCTGAAATTGTTCCCACTGCAATAGAGATTTCTTCATAATTGCAACAGAAGCTCTAATATTTTGAATTGAAGATGCAACTGCTTTCAACTCATCATGAGCAACAAGGTTTAAAATATGACATAAGCATCTTACATGAAAAAAGATTGTCAAAGACTAATGGAGTTTTCTTATTAAGTTTTACAACAACTTCTGCAACACACTTATCATTAGATGATGCATTCTCATAGTAAGAGCAAATAACTTCTTTTTAAGGTTCTATTGCATCACGCTCTTAACAAACTCGATGGCTAGGTTAGTTCCATGTAGATGCTTTTAACATGCATGAATTTAGTTATTGGTAGACCTGCGTAGAGTCCTACCTACAAGGTCAAGACTTATGAGAGGTCATTGTGGGCATCGAAGGCGGACAAGGCTTTGTTCGTACTAAAGATAACAATTAACAAGGATCTACTAGAGCATTCTCATGACAAGAAGACACCACAGGCGGCCTAGGAGACTTTGGCAAAGTTGTTCTTGAAGAAGAGAGGCATGACTCTAGCTCTTGCATAATGAGTTCATAGTTTTCTCACAAGGCACTTTACGTACTAGTCATTATTTTATGAAGGTGAAGAATATTTGTCGTGAGATATCCCGATTTGACCCTGAGGAGAAGATTAGTGAGGCAAGGATGAAGAGGATCATCATCCTAAGACCCGAGTACAGTTGGTTTATGTCCGCAATAAGGGGATGGCCAAAGCAACCATCACTAGTGGGCTAAAGGATTTATTGGCTAATCAGAAAGAGTTAGCCAAACAGATGGAGAGTATTACCATAAAGGAAGAAGACTAGTCGTTATTCACGCACAAGAAGAAGGGTCCACCTTAGGAACAAGGGAGACCCAAAATAAGGTGGAAAGTAGGTGGCAATCATCTTCCAAGGGAGAGATCCAACTCTTTAGGGAGCTCAATGAGGAAGACAAGATCAACAACAGGAGAAGAATGAGAGGAAGCAACATGGTGGATGCTTCGATTGTGGTAAGATGGCCGAGGAAGCAGCATGGTGGATGCTTCAATTGTGGTAGGTGGGCCACTGTGCTTGAGATTGACGGTACCCAGCCACCACAAAGGAGGAGAAGGAGTTCATTCTTGAAACATCCATAAGTGAATAAGAATGCGACATTGAAGTTGTATTTTCTTAAGAAGTTGATGTAGAGTAGTTGGAGAGGACATAAAGGCACAAACATTTGAAACAATAATAGGTCCGAGGATAAACTACAAGGAGGATCAATCATCGATTCTTGTTACTCCAACCATACAACTAGTGAAAATAAGAAGCTGTAAGATATGGTTGAGTACAAAGTAAGAAAAGTGATGCGTTGATAGCCAACAACTCTAAGTTATCCATCTCTCATATCAAGAAGAAGATTGTTCTATGGTATGGTTTGGAATAACTCCAACTCCATGAGGTCTCCTAAGCAAGAATAATATGATGTTAGTGTCTCAATTCATAGCAGAAGTAAATTATATGCTCTTCGGTCCAGAAGAAGTTACCATTTTTCGTAAAGTAAAGGTGATCGGCATACCTATTATGGAAGGAAGAAGAGAGTCAGTCTATGGGCTTTCTATAGGGTGAGGCAACTTATCTCTTGCATATGCAACTTGGATATGTTAACTACAACAAATTAGATGAGATGATAGAGAAGCATGCATTGAATGGGCTTCCTCAATTGGACATTCAGACATATGTAGTCTGTGTTGGCTATTAGTGTGGCAAGGCTCACCAATTGCCATACAAGGAGTCAGAGCATTGGTCCAAAATGTCATTGGAGCTCATACACTCGGATGTCTTCGATGTAGTCAAGAAAAAATCACTTAAAGGTATTGAGGTACATGGTGGCATTTATCAATAACTTCTAAAGATATGTTTGGGTTTACTTTATGAAAGAGAAATCCGAGACTTTTAAGAAGTTTAAGGAATTTAAGGATAAGATGGAGGGTGAACTCAAGAAGAAAAATTAGTGTGTATGCACTGATCATTTGAGAGAATATTTGTTCAATGAGTTCACCACCTATCTCAAGTAGCACAAGATAAGAAGATAAGTAACCTACCCCAATACTCCATAACAAAATAGAGTAGTGGACATCATGAATCATCACCTTGTATACAATTGTCGAAGTATGCTACATGCCAAGAATGTACTTGGAAGATTCTGGGCTGAGTATATGAGGACTGCAGCCTATGTCATCAATAGGGCTACCATAAGCAAGACTAGGATTTAAATCATCACATGAGAAGTTACAGAAGATGAAGCTAGCCATCTACCACTTCAAGGTATTTAGTTGTATATGCTACGTCTTTGTGTTAGATCACTTGATGAGTAAGTTCGATAAGAAGGCGATCCGATGCATCTTTGTTGGTTATGATGATCCCCGAAAAGGATAGAGGTTCTGTAATCCGACCATAGGCAAGTGCCATACTTCAAGAAATACTGTGTTTGATGAAGCCTCTTCATGGTAGTCTCCCAAGAAGATCAAGATTTCTAAATCTCAAGACTTGGAGGAGACTCTAGAACAAATTGAGGAGCAAGCATCAATTCTATGTGAAGTTGAAGGGAGCTCACTGAGCAAAATCAAGAGTCCATGGAAGACTAGCGTACATCAACCTACACTCGAGGAGCATCATCCAAAACAAATGAAAATTGAAGATTCTATATATGAACTACGAAGATCAACAATGACGCAAAATACCAAACCCTAGGTGTGCTAATGCTGCCCTTGTTGATAAGTCTATACCTATTGAACCATCTTCCTATGAGGAAGAAGCACAAAGACCAGAGTGGTTAAAGGCTATGGAGGAAGAGGTTAAGGGACTTTAAAAAATCAAACATGGGGCTTAGTGCCAAGACCAAAGGATGTAAAGCCAATATCATGCAAATGTGTCTATAAAGTGAAGACCCGTCTAGATGGCTCAATCGAAAGGTAAAAGGCTCAAATTGTTGCCTAGATATTCTCTCAACAATATGGGTCTAAGTTCAAGCTCCATTTGGTTTTGGTGATTGTTTTGGTGATTAATGCTTAATTAATAATTAATAACAAATTTAATCATTTGTGAGACTAACATTATTATTAAGTTTATTTTTATTAGTCTCATTTTGATGAAAGATGAAATTATGAAAGGTATGCAATCCATGTTACATTGATATATATTGTTGCATTCCCTTTGATATCAAATTCATGATTATTGATAAATCCAAATATGAGACTAAGATATCAATTCATGATTATTGATAAATCCAAATATGAGACTAACTTGTTTATTGAGTATATCTTTGATTAGTCTCATCTAAATGAAAAATAGAAATCCAAAAGGTATATATCCAATGTAACTTTACTATTCTCTAGATACATTACTTGGATTCAAGATAAAGGGTGAACTCCAGCATTGTTTCGATTTTAAGATGTCCATAATGTTTCAATTCCATATATACTTGAATGCACACATTTAGAGGGAGTTCATGCTTTACCTAGAAGTTTCACTAATATTGATCCGATCTTTACTTTGCAACAAATCTTTGAGTATATAAAACTTGTGTAGTTGTAATATACTCATGTCAATATGGGATAAACTCCAAAGCAATCTCAAATTGAATATGTGCATATTGATTCAAGTTCAATTATATATATGCAAACATTAATGGAGTTTTTTCCATGTTTGACGGTCTCAATAGTATTGATCCCTTTTCATCATTCCATATAAATTAGATCATTTCTTTGAAATCCATCAAAATGAGTATATGAAGTTTTCGTAGTTGAAATATATTCATAACAATTTAAATTCAATTTAAAATATGTTCGATCGTCGTTCAATCATCAAAGAACTAGATCAATGGATTTAGGTTCTCCATCATATGTTGATGGTGTGCTTTGGTGATCAAAGGACGATCGAAAGTGCTTGAATATATGAAGTTTTAGTAGCACTAGTATACTCAAGATAAACATATAATTTCATTCAATCGATTTGGGTTGTGCTCAATCATCAAAGGAGTAGATCAAGGGATCTTAGGGCATCCATTATATGTTATTGGAGTGCGTTGATGATTGGGACAACGGTATTTGTTGGACTAACAATTTCCAATGAGTTATGAAATAGATTGAGTCCAACTTTGATGGAGACTTTGGGTGGCATCATGTGTTGATGGCCATCAAGTCAAGATGCACATGGTGGATATCATCATATGTTGATGAACAAGACATTGACCTACATTTGGAAAGAGGATGATTGTCTTTATCATGAAAACTCCAAGTGGATGTGCTAGTAGCAAAGATATAACTAGCATAGGGCTAAAGATGTGTTTCTAGTTTTACCGATCTCGGTGTTTGGTTGGGAGTGCAGGCTGCTAGTTAGGTTGTCATACTATCAAGAGGAGTCGAGTCTTATAGCTTGAGTCTCATCATGTATTGATGAACTCAATCCCGTTTGCTCTTAGCTCACTCTCTTAAATTGGTTTTTGCATGAAGCAAATATTTGCGAATGTGTTTTGCAAATAGTTGTAGCTCATTCTTGTAATTTTATTGATGTGTTCTTTGCATGGAGCTAAATATTTGCGAATGTGTTTTGCAAATGGTTGTAGATCATGCTTGATGTTAAATTTGTAAATGTGTTTTGCAATTTGAGATCAAGATCATCGATCTTTGGAACATGTGAGTAGAATTGTAAATGTGTTTTGCAAACGTCGAAAGATCTTATGTTAATCATCACAAGGCTTAAAGATGTGGTTTTGATTGTTCTTTGTTGCATAATGGTATTTGCAAATGTGTTTTACAAAAGTATTGAAAATCATGCAAAATACTCTTCTTAGCATATGACTAGAATTTGCGAATGTGTTTTGCAAATTGCTAGAGATTATGTGTTGATCATCACATGGCTATGCTTAAGTTCATGCATGTTATTTGTGCTTTGATTTGCATAGATTTTTCATTTGCAAATGTGTTTTGTAAACAAGTTGATAATTATGCAATTCTTGAGTTGTAAGTGACTAGGGTTTGTAAATGTGTTTTGCAAACTAGTGTGATCATGTGTTGATCATCACTTGGCTCAAAAAATTGATCTTGTTATTTCTTAAGTGCTCTTATTTGCATGATTCATATTTGCAAATGTGTTTTACAAAATATTTGTGTTTCATACATTAGTCTTGGAGCATGTGTTGAGAATTTGCAAATGTGTTTTACACATTGGTATGATCATTTGTTGATCACCACATGGCTCAAGAATTGATCTTAATTGGATTTTGATTTGAAAAGAAAAAATTTTTGTGTGAAATCTGATTTTTCTCTAGAAATCAGCACTACCACTGTTGTGAGGCTGGTACTACTAGAGGGTACCGTTCGGACGGTACTACACCCCTCAGGGTTAGTAGTTATTTTGTAGACAAGGGTTTCTTGGTGCTCTTCTGAGACCGGCACTACTGGGCCCTAGGGCTACTAGTTTCGGTGCAAAATCCAACCGTTGGCCTAGAGGTTAGCACTACCGGCCCTACATGGGCTGTAGTATCGGGTTTGTTGAGTTTTGCCCAAATTTCCTCCTAACGGCTAGTTTTCTTTGGGAGGCTATAAAAGAATGCCTTGGGTTGGCATTTAGTGTGCATTGAGGGAGAGAGTTGAGAAGTATGTAACACATACTTGATGCTTCTAGAATAGGTGGAAAAGTTACATGAGGTAGATATTATTTTAGGAAGTTCCTAGAATAAATCACTTTACCATGCTTCATGGTAAAATAAAGGAATATTTAGAAACTAATTATTAGTGAAGAAAAATGTACAAACTTAGATATTTTCATAAAAGAATTCTAGAGAGCAGATATTTGCAGTTGTATGCTTTGAATGGTTGCCTACCAATTCAACAGCTATGTAATACTATAAATAGGGGTGCCTTCCTCCCCTTGGTGTATTCTAGAGGGATGTTTAATGGTAAACCACCCTATGGCATTTGGAGGATGGTAGAAGTGTGGGTGCAGGATAGCCACCAAAGGAGTGTGTGTACACTCTTGTGTAATAATATTCGTGTTTTGTTTAAATAAAGTAGGATTTTATAATTGTAAGTCTCACAGTTAGGATATGGTATTTCTAAGTACTTAGTGCGTTCTTAAGTTGTGATTCAACTTGAGCAGTTCGGCCACCCAGAATCACTAAGTCCTAGCTTTAATATGAGTGGCTTGGCCGTCTAGAAGCAGGACAGTCTTGGCTTCAACATGAGTGACTCAGTTGTCCGAAAGTCAATAATAAATAGTGCACTAAGTAAGTAGAAATTAGAAGTCTAACTAACAATAATAAATAGTTGGTGTGGCCTCAAGTGTAGGTCTCCTAGAGTGGGTACTAGGGCCACCTAGTTTCAATAGATCGGGTCGAGCAAGCCGTTACTTCTACCTACATAACAAGGTAATGTACAATGTCTTTGTACCAGTTGTGTCTTTTTGGCTTATTGATTTTTGCATTTTTAGGTGTCAAAATAAATAAAACTCATCCTAATGGATTTGTTTGGTAAGTAAAAATCTTAGTATTTGCCCATGGATCCTGCATTGGTAGCGTCCTGATCACACTCATGTATTTGCCTTAAGTATTGATATCTGTAGTTTTATGGTCTCGCTCATGTATTGTGCATGTATGCTCGATTTTAGTGATATCCTTTGTTGTAGTATTATCTGAGTGGTTATACATGATACCATTTTCTAGTCTCATTCATTTAGTTTGCTTGTATGCTGGATTTTAGTAGCATTTTTTATGTATAACAATCTTTTAGTTGTCACTCATGAGTGATACCTGCATAGGTAGTTTAATGGTCTCCTCATGAATTATAAATTTGCTGGATTTTAGTAATATTAGAACCTGATTAGTTTTATCATCTCTCATTTACCATACTTTGTGTTGTATTTTGATACTGGTCTGACATGCACTGAATGTTCTTTGTCATTTATGATACCTGGTTGTTTTGGATCAATCATGCTGCATGTGTAATTCCTTAATGCTAATATCTTATTAGTTAATTTTTATTTTAGCTTAACCAGTGTTATCAACTTTCCCATTGTGATCCAAGCCCAAACAATGTGTCATATACTACACTACAACACAGTAAGCTACTAACGGCGCTTATATATGCCGCTATAAGTGCATAAACGCCCCCAAAACACTTTCTCCGGTGTTTATTGGCCATCAAGGAAAACGCCGTCGGGGAAAAGTAATCCCCGACGTTTATCTAGCTCGGCACATAATGAATGCCGGGGTTGGCTATCTACAACACATAACAAATGCCGGGAATAGAGTTACCCTGGCACATATTAAATGTCGGGGTTGGCTATCTACGGCACATAACAAATGCCGAGAATAGAGTTACCCTGGCACATATTAGATGCCAGGGTTGTCCATTGATGGCACACAAAAAATGCCGGGAATAGCGTTAAGCCGGCACATAATAAATGTCGGGGTTGCCTACTGATGGCACATATCAAATGCCGGGAATGGTCTAGTACGGCATTTATTATATGCCATCTTAGAGCAAAGGTGGCACATATCAAATGCCGGGAATAGTCTAGTACAGCATTTTTTATATGCCATCTTAGAGCAAAGGTGGCACGTATGAAATGCCTTGATATAGTTATCAGCGGCACTTAATTAGTGCCTAGAATATTGTACCACGGCATAGGAGAAATGCCATGTTATTAAATTTGTGACACGTTAGAAATGCCATGGTATCTATTTGTGGCACATAATAAACACTGTTTCAATGTTGGTCACATGCCCATTTCATTGATAAACATAAGCTCATAGCAAATTATCTCAATTCAATATAATCAACAGGGAATAGCACAATAGCCCATACAACACTTTCGGCCATTCTTGAATTCAACATTTGTTATGAAATTCAATCGAGCCAACTAATCTCAAATATCAAAAGTAATATATCACAAAAGCAGAATTCAAGACTGACAACACTAAGGCTTTGTTTGGAACATGTACTTGAGAAGCAAGCAATTTTGCACTTCATCGGTTGTTCATATATATAAGATGACATGCCCAAGTAAATTACAACCACTACAAATAGCATCCAATGTTTCAAAACATTTTAGACATGGCCAAATATATAGTTCTCCACTGCTAAAGCTAACCCTGGCCTCCAAACTGAAGTATATGTAGCAAAAGGCACCAAATAGTTTGTACTCTATATATATACATTCCTGCTACCTTAGTTAAGCAGGACAAAAGAATAAGTCTTGCTTTAGATTGCATTCACAAAAGTCATAATATTGTACTACTAAGCTAACCCTCCTTTAGCAAAAGGCTCATTGCATCCATCTCATGTCTTTCGAAAATTTGCAAAGATAAAAAAATTAGGTCTAAGTGGTACTTTTGCAAACTTGTTATTCAACCAAATTACTTTGTCATAAAATTTTCATTGTTGTTAGTGAAGAGGCAATTCACTTCTCTTGATTGGTTCGCATTATTATGAAGCATGTTACGCAGAACTTACTAAAGTCTCAATATTGACTCTTCTCAGTTTTGTCCTCTTATTTCAATTTTTTACAATCATTGTAATTACCTCATCTAAAAAGCTTTAGATAGCCATTAAACACCAATTATAATTAAAGGAAGGGAAACATTTGTAATTTGTGTGTATATCATACACAAAAAAAGAAGATTTTGTTGCCTCCCATAGCCTTTAAGCAACCACATACTTTAGAGCACGATGATCTACAAATAGGATCTCCACTTACGATAATGAGACCAATGCTTGTACTCTTTGGAAAAAGAAATGAGTATAAACTAAATGCAAGGGAGAGCATATGAAGTTAGAAGAAGTGATGCACCATCCTAATCTAGCATGTCACATATATCGATAACGATTAGTCAAAGTAGTATACATAGAGAGAGAGAGAGAAAGGATGGAATCAAAATAAGAAAACACAATACACTAATCAAGTTACGAAACCTTCAGGTCTAACTTAATCAAGTGTACCGAAAAATTGCCTTTGAACCATACATATATTAAGCCAAAGCACTTCCATCGACAACACAATCTTTTTTAGGCGACCGATAATGCAACCAAACAAACACACGGACCCACAAAAGGAAAGAATGGATCAACAACATGCACAAGCACAAACTGACCAGGGTTAAAATGACCACTATACTTGTCACATTATATTACCAAGCAATCATTCCCATTGCGAATTTAAGGATCATGACATACCTCGGCACCACCAAGGTCTTGCTTGTAACAATGTTGAGGTGGCGATCCGCTAGAAGTCTCCTCATTTTCGCATGGTGATGGCAAACATGCAGGAATCAAAGTTCCAAAAATCATTGCTCAAGAGATTCTACTCCAAGACACTCTTGGAAATTATCTTAATGGGTGGTTAATCATATAGTACCAGTGTTGAGATGAGACCTTCTCACTGGCCAGTTCAAAATTAATCCAAAAGCATAGATGACCTGAATGATGATAATTAATCATTTATTTGCCATCAATAAACAAAAAGGAACCAAAGAGGAATCAAAGACCAACAAAGGAACAGAAATGAAAAATACCTTAGGGAGATGTATGAAGCAATTCACAGCGCTCTTAGAATCGACACAATGCCGATTGCGAGATTGTGCTGTCGATGACATGAACAACATTGACATAAAGATTTTAAGGAATCAAAGTCAATTTTGGAAAGGCGGAGACAAGGTAGTTCAAACATAATGCATAAAAACAAGAAAATGGGCATAGCAAAGTATGTTGGTAAATAAGAGTTGAAAAACAACCACGGCAGAGAAAACAAGACCAATATAATCAACTTCGACAAACTAGATTTAGACCATCATGTTTTTAACAGGTAATTAAAAAAGCACCATTTTCAAACATACAACAATGTGAGTCATAAGGTCGATTTTTACTTCAATAGGAAAAACACTAGTTGGTGTTAAATTGTGTTAGAATGAGGGGGCATCATCGCCAAGATGGCACGAAGTTGACAAAATAGCGTAACATTACATCAGTAACATCCATATACCCATGGCAACCAAAAAAATAGCTAAAAAAACTACTTTACAGCTCCTTAAAACCAAAAGAATATGCTGACCAAGCTGACATTCACATGAACCATATGATCATCAAACAAAACCACCTTGAATACACCCCCATTAATTGTCATGCTCTTGGAATTTGGAAAAACACTTCAACAAATTATTGCACCATCACTAGTGCTTGAGAGAATATAACACTAATGGAACATAAATTAAAACATGAAACATCTGTCCAAACAAAATAGGTTTTCCCACCTTTATAATCCCTTGAAAACGTCCCTGTAAACCTATCATCTTTCTAACAAAGGAAAGCCTTTCTTTTCTAGTTACAAATTTGCAAACTTGATGTATACTGAAAGTACTACACCCAGAAAATCAGCGATGCTTACTATATATAAAAAATGCCCACTAGCAATTTACATATAAAAGATTATATACCTTGAAATGAGAAGCATCTTTGTCATCATTGAAGACTCCGGCGGATTCGACAACAAATTCAGCACCAGTCTCATCCCAAGGAATCTTGTTGTGTTCTCTTTAGTACAAAACACAGTATGTTAGCAAGCAATTAGATTGGAAACAACAGTTAAGCCAACTACAAATAAGAGATGATCTCTATACCTGATGTGGAAGACAGTGACCGCCTTCTCTTCAAGGAGATCACGAGACCTCACCTTCTCACTGAATATCTTGTAGTACGTTTTTCTGAAGAGAAGGGTCTGGTAGTCATTTAGTGTGACATCAATATTACTGTTCTTCCAGACACGAACCTGCACACCAAATGACACATAAAAATATATTTCTTGTTGTGATGCAGATCTCATTTTATACAAAGTGAACAAAGTTAACTTGCATGATTGCATCTTATTGCATCAAAAAGCTTGTAGAGCAAATGCAACTGATTGTCAGTTTGGTATTGTGGTGCCGGTCTGAAGCTATACCAAGCAAACCACATGCAATGCAACCTTAGCATAGAGAAAAACTAGTAAACTCCTAGGAATAAACTTAACATAAACAAGTTGACAATGTACTTAGCAGGCACCAAATAGCAAATCCGCCACCAAAACACTCCAATTTACTCTAATTTTTGTGTCGCCTACCCCTATTTCCATCTAAGGACATTCCTAGTTGTATTGGACTTGACCAATAACTCTAAATTTGTCCACTCATGCTACTAAAATATCCTTTCTATATTTATCTAGTGAGTGTTTTATTCCAGCTTGATCTCTCTTTGGTACAAATATTTATGTTTAACAACAAGCAAGGAGGATTTGTTTGCCGAGTAGTAGTGATCTCAAATTTTCAGTTTTGATCCCTTTCTCGGTTTACAAGGATGGCGGTAAAGAGGAAAAAAGAAAGAAGAGAAAACAAAAATGCACTTCACTGTTAGGAGAAAAAGAAAGAAGAAAAAACAAGAAAGAAGAGTTTTCTTTGTATGTAATTTTGCTATCTAAGCTAGAAGAAATCATTGTGTTCTACATAGAAATCATGAAATTAGAAAGGTTTAAATGAACATAGAATATTTCTCTTTATATGTGAACTATGACATAAATGCTGACATCTATTCTCTATTTGACTTTGCAATAAAGTATAGTAGGATGTTAGCAGATTATTCCCATTTTCCTTTCAAATCAATATGGAGAGTGAAAGAATTGCTTGCACAAGGTGTAATCATAAATTTACCCTAGGTTCAAGTTTTTGGGATCTTGGCAGTCAACCTTATACCCTAGGTTCAAGTTTTTGGTCTTTATATGTGCTGGTGATAACTCTATTTTAGGGTTTAAGACATGGATAGCTGTGTAAATATGTATAGCTTGTGGCTTATTCAATTCTCTTTTCGCTGCTCTCCAATGCTGAAAATTTTGGTAGTAAATGGCACAATCAGTGAAATCGGTGAATGATGCTCTGAAGGTTTGAACTTTTTGTTAGCAAATAGCATAGCTTGCAGCTCCTTGCTTAGATCTTTTGTGTTCGCAGTTGCACACAGCCATGATTTGTTACTCAACTATAAATGTAAAACTTGACTTACAAATTACTGATGCTTGTGCATAGGGACTTGGGTAATTTGATGGACAATTTGCATGCTAGCTAAGGCCAATTTGAAAGGCACAGGTGCAAGGTTTTTAGGCTGAAATGCGAGTTCAATGGTATTGCTCGGGGTTTAGTGGGGTAAATGTTGTTGTTCGATTGAATCGAACTAATATCGCTAAGTGATCATAGCCCATAGGAAAGGGGACAATGTGGTAGACCTTTTTTCTGTACCTGAGTGCTCTCTTGTTGGTCTCTTTTATCCTACAGGATTGTGAGTATGCCAGTTTTAACCCAGTTGCATTTGACATTGCTAATCACTTCTGTGAGATGGCTGCTGATTATCATACAGCGACACCGCATGTGTTGGATGCACAGAAGTTCATCCAAGGTTCCCTTTACACAAGTGCCATGGAATCCAAGAAGCATGAGTGTCTCTTGTTACTTGAAATGTTTTTTTGTTTTCGAAACTTCCTTGTAGTCTTCTAGCAGAATCTTATCTAGCAAATCTTGCTTTATATCTGGAAGGTCCGAGTTGCCATTCTTGCCGGCTAACACACAGTGCTATTTCATTCCATTTGAGAGAAGTTATTACATGTAGTGCATTCATACAATTTTTAACGTGCTCTAGCTCATAATAGCTGTTTTTATCATATTTAGAGTAGAAAACACATGAAGGCATCCAAAGTTCTAAACCAAAGCTTTTTAACATCTTCTCTACTCTATAGGCTCTAATATTACAACCAATTGGTGATAAAGGAACTGCAATTATTGGTGGTGATACTATAAGGGGGTTCACTAATCTTGGTCAGGTGTGTCATTTGTTTGATTATGATATCTTCCTTTAGCATTTTCTGTGTTGAATACTCAAATTCATGTTTTCTCCTAAAACATCTAGTTCCCATGTTTTGTTTGTGGAGGCACCAATTTGTATTTATAAGGTAGAAAGCACCATACATATATGACATCGGAGTTTAAATAGTGCCCCCACCACACACACACAGAGGTACTGGCTGGAAGAAGGTGCATTCTTTAAATTCCAGGGTATTGTGAGTAATATATTTTACTATTATTGTCATGTATTTGTGTGGTTTGATTCAACATATATTACTTTATGTATGCGTGCATTATCCGTTCTCGAATTATCCGTTCGATCCGAATCCGTCATATATCCGACCAGTATCCAGATCCCGAATTATCCAGATTAAGTATCCGGATCCGGTTAGTCATATCCGGTTCGAATCCGGAAAAAATATGGGTTAGGATACGGGAAGAGCAATATCCGCCTGTATCAACTGTTTTCACCCTATACGTAATTAATACAAAAGGAAGACATTTTTTCAACAATGTACAGAGCAATATCATCGAGTTGTAAAAGGAAAAAATACTTTCTTCAGTGTTTCTATAAAAAGAGTAACTAATCATATCAATTTTAATGCTTAAGGTTGACATAGAGGAACTCTTTACCTACTGCCCACTAGGATGGCATGCTTAGATATTGCCCACTAGGATGGCATGCTTAACACACATTTTGATGCAAATGGAAGGGGAAAATAGGCACTACCGCACTAATTGATAACAAGATTCAAATAGTATTAATCACAACTTCAGAAACATCATGGCATCATTGTATGCTCTTCAGAGTATATATAGTCTCCCCATGGATATAAGAAATTGAACTATTTAAGGTTAACTCAAGATCCTAGATTTTACGGTTAGAGATTAACTTATCAAGCTTATTAAACTAATCTTCTAATCTATGAACTAAGAAACCATGTGTAGTTACACACTTAATCGTTGGCCTAAGTAAATGATCAAACTGAATATAGCACTTGTACACATGGAACCATAATATTCGAGAGACAATTTGGGTTAAACATATTGAATTTTAACTTACCAAGACAACGGCAGAGAGTTACAATATCCGATCAACACCTTCTTTGTGGTCTCCCTCAATTTGCTCCTTACGCCAATGAAACCAATTTTCCTAACTACATGAAGTAGTTTACATTGCTAATTAATTTGCGGAAAAAATAGATGAACTAATAAGTCGCAAGGTGATTACTTAGCTTCAACTTCAACACATGCAATGGAAAATCACCAATCTTCATTCCTTTTTTTCATATTAGGTGGGATATCCTATTTGTTCAAGAAGGAAAAAATAGTTCTTTGCTCGACTAGCTAAAAACAAACACCTTTTCAAAGGAAAACATAATTATACACTTATGCTCACTTTGAATCATCACCTCATGAAAATATTGCACCCTTTCAAGAAGGTCTTGGAAATGTTGCTAACAACTAAACAACCTCTCACAGGGGCAAAGGTTTTGTAACTCTGCATATATTAGAGCGAAAAATCAATGTGAAGTCATTTTACCACGCCTAAGAAAATATTCATCTCGCAACTTATTCTCAAGCAACAAAGTTCAATGGCAGAAGCAGATGATGTACTGAGAACAAGTAACAAGACTAAAGATACATGTAATTTGGAATTGGAACTAACAATCATGTCTTTTATGTTTAACTTGAATGCATCCGTGCAGTACTACTAACTTAGTTCTTTACATTGCGATGAAAGAAAAGTACTTTTTCTAACAAGCTACGGCTACAACAAAAGGTAACTAAACTCAGTTAATACACTCATCATAGGTTATATATATATATATATATATATATATATATATATATATATATATATATATATATATATATATATAAACAAAAACATAGATGAACGCATAGCTAATTTGATACACGAATATGTCATACTCAGCATTATTATCCAAAACTAAACAAGAACATGCACTTTGAAGTTTCAGAGCAAATCCTGAAACAAGCATGTATAAAAATCTTGATACATATAGGAGAAATTTCTTTGAGCAATAGTAGCAGGAAAAACTCAGCTGAGTTGATGTCATTTCAACGAAACCCTCTATCAACTACTCAGTGGCAACAGAGAAGCTCCATGGCGGCAAATCCACAATGAAGGAAACCTAGAATTAAGTTGGGGAAAACAATCTAAGGTCGGCGGTGATGCTTCATGCAAGTTTAATTGAAGAATAGAGCAAGGAGGAAGAAGTTGCGCCGTGATGGCCGGCGGTGGAAGAATCGGTCGGAGTTGGGGAAGGAACCAAAATTGGCCACAAGCTGGCGGCCAGCGCGGCACCGTTACAAGTCGTACCTGGGGAGCACGTCTGAGTGCACTTCGTCGACAGCGGGCGATGAAGGCGTCGGAAGAGGTGTCGGAGGAGCAGTGAGCGGAGAGGAGGAGGAGCACTTGGATGCGGGAGGGGAGGAGGAGGAGGTGAGGAGGTTGGCGGCGAGGGCACGGGGGAGGAAGAGGGTGGCACGGGAGGCGTAGAGGCGGCGTGGTGGTGGGTGGGAGCGCGACCCGAGCACGGGGCGGGCGGTGGGTGGTGGGCGCGGAGGGATGGGAGGGCAACGGAGGGAGGGAGGGTGGCGCGGAGGGATGGGAGGGCGGAGGCCACGGGCAATGGGGAGGACGACAGAGGGAGGGATGGTAGGGCGGCAGCGGCAGGCGATGGGAAGGTGGGGAGGCGGTCGACCGGAGGGAGGGGGAGGGTAGGGCGGCAACAAGGCGAGAGGGGGGAGGGCGGCGGGCAAGTGGGGAGGTGGGGATGGGAGAGCGGTGGCGGCGTGCTTGTGGCAGGCTTGAGCAGAGAGGATGAGGGGGATGGGGAGGGCGCGCGGATGAGGAAGATGAAATTGGGGATGAGGAGATCGAATAGGTGGGGATGAGGAACAAGATTAGGGCGAGTGCGCGCACACCAATTCTCCTCTCCCGCGCGCCTGAAATTTCATCTTTCTCGGCAAAATAAATCTGCGGCACATATTAAATGCCATATTTTACCTATCCCGATGTTTATCATGTGTCTTCCTTTCCTCATCGGTAGGCAAAAACATGTGTCGGGTTAGAGTCTAGTCCGGCATTTATAAATGTCCCGTTGTAAAAAGATAAGCGGCACATAATTTGCAACACAAGAAAAGTATTACCCGGCAAATATTATGTGCCAGGCAATTAAATGCCCCTAAATCCAAATAAATGCCATGAATTCTTTATTTAGTGGCATTTAGGTCAAGTGCCATATAAAAGTAAGTGCCCCAAAAGGCATACCCGTGTTGTAGCTAGGTCCACATGGTAATTCAATGTTTCGGAATTTTTACAAAGCTTTTGTCGAGTTCCATTGTCTTTTGACTGCCTTTTGTTTGTGGTTCTTTAAAAATGTATTTAAATTTTTAGGTAGTTGAAAATTATGTGAAAGTTGGGAGGTAGCCTATTGCAGATACGCGCTCATTGCTGCTCATAAGCAGTATTAGTACATGTATAGCCAAGTGGACATCAAGCTGAATGAATAGGAGGAATGCATTGTTAAGTATAAGGCCTTAGTTAGTGAGAGTATTAAGGCACGTAATGAGGTAGTGGATTTATTAATGGAACATATCCAAAGTGTGTGGCATGATTATGTGCTTTCTAACAAAGATGGTGCCTTTGTTGTTCGAAATGAATTATGTGATTTTGTTAGCAATATTAGTAAGAAAAACCAGAAAATTAACATGACTGTTAAAATGTTGAGAAGTTTTTGAAGGAAAAAGGGTGAGCATGACTCATCTATTGCAGATATCAAAGCACTTGTTGATTCTATTTAGACTATTCCGAAGAAGTATGCTATTTCACTAAAAGATCTGAAAAAGGAATCGGAACTGATTGGTGAGATCGGCGGCAAGATATTTTTGATAGAAAAATATATTCATCAGGTGGGCAGCCAGTAACATCTCCTGTCATTATGAGTTATTTGCAAAATAGGAAGATTGCTTTTTAACACTCTGTTTGCTCTTTTAACACTCTATTTGTATGAATTATGCACTGTATGGTTCATTGATTTTAGATTTTTGTTTGATTGATTAGAAAATGCTGAATTATCTTGGTGCTTCTTTATCATCTTTCTCTAATCGTTAGGGCGAGGAAATTTATATGTTGTGACCAAATATGCTTTTTTTAGAAACACATGGATATCTTACCAGCAAATTAGATTTTATGCTGCTTGTTGTAAGTATTGTGGTTTAGCATGACTCTGGTGAATTTTTTTTTGTATGTTATGAATAAGTTGATAGTATTGACTAATTGTATGTCGTGAATAAGTTAATGTAGTATTGACTACAAGATTTATATTCATGATCTTTTCTGTAGGGATAATCATGTGGGAGTGATTCTTTGGTGATACATTAGTGTCTTTTTCCCAATCATTGATCATTTGAGTGGGTTAACTTGTCTAATATCAAGATTGTTCTGTTTTTATGAAACATGTGGGTTTAATATTTTATCTATGATGCCTTTTTCTACTCGCAGTAATGATCTTGCATCAGTAGTAAGTCTGCAAGTTTTACTGCTATGCATGATTTTTTTCTACGTGTTGAAGTTTTTCTGTGTGCTGAAGTATCTCTGTACGTAGATAGATGTCACTTGGATTTTGATTTGTTAGTTTTCAATGTTCTACATTATGAAATATCTCTGTATATACATAGACACCTTGAAAAAGTTTGCCATGATGTATAGAATAGTTTCTAATGTTTTAAGCTAGAACTTATTATATTTACTTCCTTTGTGAAAAAATGATCTGGAGGCTACTAATGACATTTATATAGTAGTCTAATTTCCTAATGGAAAAAAATGCAATGTGTTTGTTCTTCCTACGCTCTTTTTTTGTTCGATAAATGTTGCTGTTTGTGATGTATTTTAACACCTAACGATTGCTGCTTCTTGTGAAGTCTTCTATTGGCTATTCTATTGTTTTCTATGATGTATTGCATATCAATTTGAAGGTTGACAAGGAGTCGTCTACCCAAGGCATGCCCAAGTCTACGGATGGTGTCTCAATTGATGATGTGGAAGACTGATCAACAGTTTGTTAAGGCGGCTATTGAATCTCGTTTTTCTTATCATTATTTTGAAGTAACTTATAAGGTGTTCAATGGTGGAGAGTTTTAAGGTCTTATAATCCGAGCAAGATCTGTAAAGGAAAAGTTCATTTTAGTTCCTCAACTCATCTGTACTACTGGGTAAAACACATTCCCAATCTCTCAATACTGTTTAACTTAGGTCTCTCTGACCGAGAAACAACAGTTTTGATTAGCATGGAATCCGACAAGTTTTGTAAATAGATGAATTTGTCCTAGGTGGCATCCTAGTAGGTGAATTTTTGCCAACATGGCAAATCAGTCATAAAAAATTCGCTAATTTAGGATGCCAAATTGCCACCCAAGACAAATTCGTCTATTTACGAAATCGGTTAGATCCAATGTGGCATGGCACATGGGTAAAGGTGATCAAAATTGCCATTTCCGATCTTGAAGGTTTGAAATTAAACGATATTAAGAGATAGGAGATGTGTTTTACCCAGTATTGCACTTGAGGGATGAAAATTAAACCACAGGAAGAGTTGAGGGACCAAAGATGGATTTTTTTCCGACTGTAAATAACTCCTTAGGTGTTCAATGGTGGACATTTTGATAGTTCGATGTCTTATCAACGAAGAGTCTCATTGTGACATGTGGGAGAACCTTCTTCTTTCCTCACTTCGCTTCTCCCTTATAGTCTCTTTTGTCGTAACACTTTGGCGACATCTCTTTCATCCCACTTTCTTCCCCTCAAACTAAAAAATATTTGTTTTCAAAATTTTCCTAAGTTTTTTAATATGTATTTAACCATTTTCGAAAGTTTGTCACATGTGTCAACTCAAAGTTTTTTTAGTTAAAACTTTTTGAATTAAAAGTTTTTTCATGTTGAAACTTTTTGAATCAATTTTTAACTAAAGTTTTTAAACCAAACATTTTTGTATCGAAAGTTTTCAAACCAAAAGTTTTTGAAACTTCCCATTCTACAATTTCCTCGCTTGAATTTTTTTCTAATTTTAAATTTTCTAAGTTGAAATTTTTCTAGTTGAAAGTTCTCGATTTGAATTTCCCCAAGTTGAAATTTTCTGAATTGAAAGTTCATTGAGTTGAAATTTTCTGAGTTAAAAAGTTCCCTAATAGAAATTTCCTATCATTCAAAATTTTTCGAGTGAATCAAATTCTTCTGAATTGAAATTTTTGAGTTGAAACTTTTGAATTTATATTTTTTTGAGTTGAAACTTCATTTTAAAATTTTGTAATGTGAAAATTTTAAGTTAGAGAGGAAGGAAGGTGGGGGAAGTGAGTAGGGAAGAGGAAAGAGAGAAGGGTTAAGGTGGATAGAGAAAATAACACATGGCATTATAGAAAGGTGTTTTCAAATATTTTAGTTTGGGGTAAACTCAAACTAATAGTACCTATGTTATTTTCTTCGTACTAGCAAGTTTAGACATGGTTTGGTGAGTAACTTCCAAGAGTCCCTGCCGGGAGTTGTTAATGTGAACCTAATACATTTGAAAGCATCCTTACTGCTGTCATTCTGCTGTTGCGATTTTATTACATTTTTGTTGGTGGTTGTGTTCTGTTTTCTGCGTGGGATGATATTATCTTTGAATGACAGACGCGATGAATTAGCAGTTGTGCCCTGTGATAAGCTTAGTTTATGTTGGTGCTTCTTTCTTTGGAGTAGATGATTACTTTAATGTGCGGTAGTAAAGTTTATGCATGGGATAGTATTCACTAATTGCACAGATCAGTTGGTGGAATCTTTACTGTCTTCACCATGTAAGGGAAGCTTCGACTTTGTTTGCTTGGTTTCGTGGTTCATGAACAAGAACAAACCGGTGGTAATTAATCCAGTGAAAAAGGTTGGGGACACTGATCTTCCTTGCTTTGCTTGTCCAGCCATGCAAATTTCAGAAGGAGCAACTTCGTTGCAATTCAACTAACCAATGTGTATGCTGCCGCAGTCTGACGAGTGATGATCATTGGAAAAGTGATATGGGCACGGGAATAAGTAGAAACTAGTTGTGTGTCCGGCTTCACGCCGCGTATGGTGGTATAGTTAACAGATGAAAACAACTAATATGTCGGCTGCAAAACACACCATATGCATCTGTCATCCAGCGTCTGATGATCATTTAGTATGGAACTCCACTTTTGATGTTATCCTAGAATATGGCTCAGAGATCTGACCTGTCATTGATGGCCATTAACACTCCAGTAGCACATGAGCTTCCCGGTACTGTTCCTTTCTGGGTTGGACCATCTTCCGGCTCCACATGTCACTTACATTCCAATCTCCAGATGAACCAAGAAAGCAGAAACAGGAAGAAACCCAGGCCGAGCCTACCCTCTTGCTCGCGAATGCCGTTGAGCACGAACGCCATTTCGGAAAGTCTACTTTACTTAGCCAACTATAAAAAAACTCGAGTACATGTGGCATGTGGCTGAGGGTGGGAGTTACTAAATTGGCACATGGTAGTAGGGTTCCAAATTTTGATTACGTTTTTATCTCACTTTCCACCAAAATCTGAAATTTCAGTGAAATCTTGTTATTTCGGACAAAATCTAGAAGAAATTCAAAAGGCAAAATTCAAATATGGAATTTTTTAACCAAATTTCGGGCGATCAACTGAACAAAAAATAGTTCAAACAATGTTGAAAAATTTTTAAAATTTTTTATAGAGGTTCCTGACACATCATTAATGTTTTCATAAAAATTTTAGATGATTATCATATCTGAGGAATTTTTAAAAATTTAAACATTGCTACTATCCTGATAAAATGGTAATCGGCAAGTTTGAACCAAATAAAAAATATTTCAAACTACATTAGAAACTTTTGAATTTTTTTACACGTTTATGATGCATCAATAATATTATAATAAAATTTTCAAATAATTATCAAGCTTCATGAATTTTTAAAAATTCAAACAGTGCTACTACCCTATTAAAAGACTTACCGGCAAACTTGAACAAAACAAAAAATAGTCCAAAACAGGTTAGAAAATTTTGAAAATTTTTGTGGATGGTCCTGATGTAATATTAATATTTATAAAAATTTTAGATGTTGATAACACTTAATAAATTTTTAAAAATTCGGACAGTGCTATGTCTTGATAAAAGCCTGATGATCAATATTTGCTATAGCAATAAAAAAAGGTTTAAAATTTTTATAAAAGGGTGATAAGGAAATGTTTAAGATCTAATAAAAATTTTGAATCATGATCATACTCTAGTAAATTTATAAAATTCTTACAAGGAACAGTAGCATTCATGTTCTTTCTCTTTTTGATTTTTGAAATATAATATAACAAATGAAGTTCAATGCTTACATAGATTTGATTGACCAAACATAAAAAGTTAAAATTTTATAAAAATTTTATAAAATGGTATTGAGACAATTCTTAATCTCTCATAAAAATTTTAGATCATATTGACACTCGAGAAAATTTATAAAAATCTAACAACGATATTATCCCAATTATATTCATTATGCTTTTGATTTTTAAAGATAACAAATGAAGTTAAATTATTTAAATTTTTTTTGTATGATCTAACACTAATACAGATAGTACCATAAATTTTTCACATCATTATCAAGCTTGTATAATTTTATAAAAATCTAATAGTGTTTCTACCCAAATTTTAAAATATCTCAAAATTTTAGTTTTTCAACAAATTTTCATCGAAGATGACTTTTTAAGAGTTATTGGACTAAATCCAGTCAAATCTGGTGCTAAAATTTTGAAAACTAGCCAAAAATTATGAAAATTTGGTGAAATTTGGCGAAATTTCGCTGAAAAAACAAAATTTTGGTAGTTATTGTAACAATTTCAAATTTTTTATTCGGCTAGTAGTTTGGATTTTGTGGTGGCCTGAAATCCAAAATTTTGGTGAACATTCAGTGACTTTCGATGAAATTTGTATCCCTGCATAGGAGGTCTATTTCTTTTAATTCCAAAACATGTATGGTTTAGTACCATATTGTCTAGCCAACTGGAGAAAAGACAATTTATAAGTCTGAGTCCTTGCTAACCCTTGAATAATGCAACACACAATATGAGGATTGTATAGGGTGGATGTTGGCTAAAGATACACACATGCATTCGCATATTTTTGCATGACTCATGACGAGTGATCGCGCTGCGTCGTAAAGTGTCTCATGGCACTTTGAATTCACATTTTATTTTGCTGAATCTCGCAATTATCTTTATATTCATTCTGTTTAAATGTAATTTAAATATTTGTTTTAATTCGGTGTAAGTGTCATAACACCGTAAGTTTCTAGTGAGTTAATTGTCATTTTGCAGTTAGTTACTAGTAACCACCGCATTCAACTGATATAATATTGTCAGTTACTGAGATGCGTGTATATGAACACCTAGAGACATCTAGGCTAGAGACACCGAATTCATTCTCCTCTCTGGATTGTTATACTGTTTTGTTGAGTGGTTGAACCTCGCCAGCCTTCCACAACTGCGACTACGCTGCTTCTGTTCTTCATCAAGCCCCATTGTAAGTAGTTCATGTGATCGATGGACTCTGTTAATTTACAATACTTGAGTATATTTTGAAGTACTGAAAGTGCATCTAGGCACTTATGTTATTTTGGTGATTAATGACAAACGCATATAATGACAATCTATATAATTGTGTAAATGCTTAACTTAGTGCTTAACAAATGACAAACCTCTAATATGATTATATTGCTATGAGACTAATATGTTTGTTACCATAATGAGTATGTCGACAATTGGGATCGCCAACCGCAGAAAATTAGGTAGGGGTCGGTGAGAAATGGGACCCTGGCGCTTTGCTCGAACAGAGGAATGAGGTCGAGGAGGTCTATGGTGAACAAGGAGACAACAGACGAGGCAGAGATTTATCTGGTTCGAGCCCCGAGAAGGTAATGACTCTACTCCGGTTGCCTTGCGGCGGTGTTTCTTGCCTTTTGTGAGTACAAAGGAGGATTACAGCTCAATCTTCACGATGCTAAGTCTAGACTTGAACTCAAGTGTCTGTGTGTTGGGTTGGGTCCCTCAGTGCTTACAAAGCTTCAGTCTTATACCCATTCTTCTTGCAACATTCGGGAGTAACCCTCGGATCGTGGCCTTTATGCATATTGATAGCCGGTGGTAACCGTTCCGATCCCGTCGCGCGCGCCTGCATTACTCCATGATCCCACGTTCCTATAACCGCCAAGTGATGACGTGCCCGGGATCCAAGGGAACGCTATCGACCTTGAATCATCCCGAACAGCAGGTCGTGAGGGCCACGAGCTCGGGATACTGTGCCCTAGCTCGAGTGGCCTCGAGCTTGATCCGAGTCCTTGGTCGAGGACCCACGGCTAGAGAATTTGGTTGTTGTCTGTTGACCGACCAAGGGTTGCCCGGCCCCCGACAGCCAGCCCCCGAGGCTCGAGGTCGTAGAAGGAGTACCAAGAATGGCCTCGAGCCTCACCAGACAGGTCGTTAGTAGCAACCCTTGCAAGGTCTTGGAACCTTGTTCGAGGTCGAGCGGAGATCGCAAGTGAACCCCAGGCGAGACACTGGCGACTTTGATCTCTTGAAGTGATACGGACGCCAAGCAATGGTGGACACTGCGGTAACCGAGTCCGTCGCCTGTGCCTTAAGCGCACCCGTCTAATCATGCGGTAGCGCCTTTTGTGGTGCGTAGGAGGTTAAATCCTAAGGCGTCGTGGAGGACCCGAGCTCTGGATCATTAGCTTGAAAACCTGCGCCTTCCTCCAGAACCTTCTTGCCCGAAGCAGCCGCCTTTCCATCCTCACCCGACGTTTTGCCATGGCCAAGCTGGGGAAAAGCACCTTGTCGGTCACGAGGATGAAGGAGCTCGAGGCCCTGGGGCTGTTGGATCAGGTGACCTGGCGGTTGCCCGGTGGCGAGACCGAACCTCATCCCCGAGATGACGAGATCGTCTGCACTGAGCAGCATTCCCTCTTCGGGCTGCGGACCCCGGAGAGCGATTTCTTGGCCGACATCCTCGACAGTTGCCAGATTGAAGTGATCAACCTGGTACCCAATTCCGTCCTCACCCTAGCCGTTTTCTCCCATCTATGCGAGGGGTTCCTGGGGATTCTTCCCACACCCTCGCTCTTCTTCCGCTACTTCTCCCTCTTCCGCTCCGGGAAGGACCCCGTGGTCGGGTGCCTCTACTTCCGGCAGCGGCCCGGGCTTAAGTGGAGCTTGCCCAAGATCCCTAGTCGGGACTCTCTTGGTCCATGGTCAGAGCGCTGGTTCTACCTCAAGAAGGGGAGAAGCAGGGAGGTGCGATCTGAGGGAGCCGCCACATCCTTTGGAAGGTGGAGACCCCAGATCGAGGACCTCAACGTCGATCTGTAGCCATCGCCGCCATCCACATTTGCCGCCCAGCGGCCTTCACGGTCAGCGATCGCGAACGACTTCGTGGAATCGGGTGTCTCCCCTACGGAGGAGGTTACATCCGTTTTCCCAGATCAAGGGACGCGACGATTCGACCCGCGAGAGCTCATCTGGTAAGGTCTTCAGTCCCAAGGTTTTCGCTTGACCTCGTACTTCTTCCTCGACCTCATTTGATGGCTCTTGTTAAATGCGGCCGAAGGAGTCTGGGTCGCGGCAGATGCGAGAAATGTTCGAAGGTGGCGTATGAGTATACTCTTGACGACCAGTCCGAAGAATGTCTTCTGACAGAGGCCCGAGGTAAGCCCTCGCCGACCTATAGCCCCATCAAACATTAGTATGTCTTTGCACGACCGTGCTTGCTTGTAGGATCATCAAGAGTTGTGGGAAACGGCTCGGAGATCGCTCCCTTGCGAAGCGAGGGCAAGAGCAAGGAAGAAAAGACTCCCTCAACCGAGCTGGCCACCGAGGCTAAGAGGCCTCACGTCGAATGGGGTGATCGCGCCCGCAGTAAAGACGATCATAGCCAATTTCGAGCTCGCGCCCTTGATTTCTCGGGGCTTAACAAAGTTTCTTTACTTGGCGACAGAAGCGCGATGGCGCCGCCAGACCACCGAGCCCCGCCTTGGTGAGTGCGGGCTCATCACGAGCTTAGCCTCCCAGCACGAGGAAGGAAGCGGATTCCTCCTCCGAGCTCGGGCGGCAGGATCATCGCCGCCATCGGCGAGGCAAAGGCCACCGACCGAGTAAGACCACGGCTTTGCAACCCGCTCCATCCTCCTGTGTTTACGTCTTAGTGCCTATCCTTGATTGCAGACCTTGAGTGGTCGAGACCGAGCTTGCCCACTCGACAATGCCTATTATTGAGGCGAGTCCGAGTCAGGAGGGGCGACGCCTACATCTTTGGCCCCGCGGTCTTCGAGACAAAGGCGTGCTCTTCTGCGGGCCTCGAGTTGGGCCCCGGTCGAGGAGTTCGACCAAGGCCTTGATAGCCCGGACGGCGGACCCCAACTGCGATCGGCGAGGATTCAAAGACCGTGAGGCAGGTTCCCTCACGGTTGTCGATCCTCCCGAGATCGAGGGAGGTATGGGCGTCCGGGCCCCTCAAGTCGCGGCACCGTCGATCGTTGGTGGCCGTGCCACCGAAGTCCCTGAGGCCCCGCCGACCAAGATCGCGCCTGATGGCGAGACCGCAGTTCCCCAGGCCACGGAGAGCGATCATGACATCGGGAGGCACTCCGATGACCCGGCTTGCAAACTTCCAACCCCTGGGGAATACAACGCTCCACCCCCAGAGGTTGGGTCGGATGCTGCTGCTGCAGCAACTCCCGCCTCCGAGCTGGCCGGAACCACGACTCACGAAGGTCGGGCGAAGCTACATTGCCGTACCTCACGGTCGGGGAAGTGCGATCGGCGGTGATGTGGAAGGATCTCGGGCTGCCGCCGCACGTCGTCCGTGAGCCCCGGCCAAGGTGTCTTGCGTGATGGTGAAGAAGGCCTAGGTCACGGGGACACAGGCGAAGGTTTTGAGATCAACGGCTTCGCCTTGGCGAGCTAAGCGAGGAGTTCTCCAGTACAAGACGTCACCGGTCGACTCCGTGAGGTAGGAGCCTTCTGATATGTCTGTAATATGTTAAGTTGTGTACTCTTGACAACTTCTTACGAATCGCTCTCCTTGTTTTCAAGGCGGTTGGCGGCGTGACGAGGGCTTCAAGGTCTCAACGAGCATGTCGGCGTGCTCACTTGAGATCTTGAATGCCGTGGAAGAGAGAGCCGAAAGCACTCCAGGCTCTAGCGACCATTGAAGCCGACGCCAGAAATCGAGCGGCTCAGCAAGGAGCTCAACGACCGCATCGCACGATGGTGGCGCTGGAGGTGTCCCATGCCGCCGAGCTCGAGAGGACCAGATCCTCCGAGCGCGAGCATGGGTTTAAAGCGCGAGAGCACGAAGGCTCGGCGACCAGCGATCAAGGCCCTTGATGCGAGCGCCAAGGTCGAGCTCTTGGAGAAGGCGCCGCAGAGCGAACTTCGACTCGGCGCTCGAGACCCTTCGCGCAGATCGAGGCCCTCGAGAAGGCGGCGAGAACAAACGCCGCCCGCGACCCAGCGCTTAACGGCAGCGCGCCAAGGTCGTGGCACTTGAGGAAGTCGCCAAGAGCAAACCATGCTACTGCCACGGCGCTCGTACGAAGCGTGCCAAGGTCGGCGTTGGAGAGGATCTATTGCCGAGCTATCATCCTCAACCAAGGCGTCTCTGAGCTAGAGGCCAAAGTCGCGGTGGAGGAGAAACTTGGGCGTGCCCGACAAAGCGGCGAACCGCCTTGGCCCAACTCAACGATTTAACGTTGCCGAGCCACGGACGCAACCAACGAGGCCCTCCTGCGGCAAACCGAAACCTCGACGCTGCGGGCCAGAGTCGCCGAGCTCGAGCAAGAGAAGCTCGCGCGCGAGATGGAGGATCTGTAGCTCAAACATCCTTGATCCTGCAAAAACATTCGATGTTATCAACTGGTTTGGGTTACCTTTTTTTGAAGTGTGCGCTTCTTATTCGCGATCAAGATCCATAGGTCGTTCGTAGATGTTACACCCTAGCCAGCCCCCGTTGGGTCTAAGGTCGAGCAACGCCGACCTTGGACACAAGTATAAGACGAGCAAATGACCATGACTGCGAGAATCGAGATGGAGTACTCGCGAAAAAGAAATCACGAAAGCGAACCCGGTGAATAAATCACCAACTCCACGACCACGACCAAGCATGCACTTAATAGCCAAGGCTACAGAAGCTTGTAGTTCAAACCGGACGCAGGGGGTGAGTGATTGCGAAGAGTTTAAACTACGTTGAGCTCGACCACTGGGGGGGTGAACGTAAAGCTCGTGATACCCAGACTAAGGAGCGAATGCGAAAGTCGTGCCCGAAGAAAAATTATAGAGACGCTCAAAGAAAAAGACATGAATGATAGAAATCGGAGAATATCCTTTTATTGAAGCTTTAAAGGTATAGAGATTTACACATAAAACTTGCGAAGTTGATCTATGTTCCACGAGCTAGAAAGCTCTCTGCCATCGGGCATCGCTAGCCGGTAAGCCCCCGTGCGATCTGTTGAAACGACTCTATAGGGGCCCTCCCACATGAGGATAACTTGTTGGTCTTTGGACAATACCGAATCCGTCTCGAGGCTAAGTCCCCAACAAGGAGCTTCCTAGGTCGTCTGACCGAGACGCATGTCTCTGAAGAGCTTGCGGTGTCTGCGCCGATCGTAGCAAAGGCACGACATCTTACTTCTTCCGTGAGGGCAAGGTCAAGAGACCGTTCTTGCTCGAAGTCGGCGTGGTCGACTGAATGACCTGGCGGAGCCAGCATTACCTCCGGGAGGCGGGACGGCCGAGACCAAACACGAGTTGAAAGGGTGTGGACCTGTTGCTTTCGGTGTGCGTAATCTGAATAGACCATAAGGCGGTGGGGAGTTCGTCCACCGTGTCGTGCCGTAGCGTTTGAGCTCATCGTAACTTCGCCTTTTGACGCCTTGGACGATCTGTCCGTTGGCGCTTCTGCCGCTCCGTTGTCTCGAGGATGAGCCACGGCGAAGCACACTTTGGTGCCCATGTCTCGCAGAAATTCTGGAATAATTCACTAGTAAACCGAGTACCATTATCGGTGATAATTACGCATGGGACCCCATACACGTGACCACGGACAAGCGGAAAAAAGCGAGCGCCCGAAAGCAAATTGATGGTCGAGACCGGCTCAGCCTCAATCCATTTGGTGAATGTGTCGATGGCCACGAACAGGAACTTCCTCCCCCCGGTTGCCTGGGGAAAGGGGCCGAGGATATCGAGCCCCAGTCGAGAAAGGCCAGCAAGCGGAATGGTCTGAAGGGCGTAGGCCGGCTGGTGTACCTTTCTGGCGTGAAATTGACATGCTCGGCAAGTCCGGACAATATCCCGAGCATCCTGTAATGCCGTCGGCCAGTAATATCCCAGACGGAAGGCCTTGCCGACCATCGTCTGTCTGAAGAGTCGCCCACGAGACACGAGTGGATGTCGTTGAGTAGATACTTACCTCCTCCGTGGAGATGCACCGAGTCGGGATGCGGAGACATTAAAATCAGAGCTCGCCATCCACGAGCTTGTACAAGCTTGCTCGACGCTTAATCTCGCTTACATTAGCGGGTTCGGGCGGCAGTCGCCCCGCCAGAAGCCGTGTATGGGATCGCCCATGCGGAATACCTTCCACTATAGCAAGCACGACCTCGATCGGAGATAGAGCGGAGCCGTAAGCGTCTCGAGGATGACGTCAGGGGTATCTCCTCGTCGGAAGAGCCGAGCTTGGAGAGAAAGTCGACCTTGGAGTTGTCCTTCCTAGGGACATGCACGAGCTCCAAGTTCGGAACCATTTCTCCATCTTGCGGACCTCGGCGAGATACCTTGCCATTGCATCCCCGAGCATTGATAGTCCTTGTTGTCTTGGTTGATGACGAGCTGCGAGTCTCCCTTCACGACCAACCGTCGTACGCCCAAGGACTTGCAGGCTCGTAATCCCGCCAAGAGAGCTTCATATTCTCGCCATGTTATTGGTCGCAGAAAGCCAAAACGAACCACATACCTCAATTACGCCATGGGTAAGGATAAGTATCCCGGCCCGAAGCGTTTGAATGACCTCGAGCCGTCAAAGAACATGATCCAGGCCTCTCTTCTTCGACCTCGAGCTCAGGGGCGGGCTGCGACGTCTGCTCGACCACGAAGTCGGCGAGCACTTGTGACTTGATAGTTGTTCAGGCCACGACCTGGATGTCAAACGCCGCTAGTTCCATGGCCCATTTGGCTATCCGCCCGCCACCTACTGGATTCCGCAGGATGTCACCGAGCGGAAAGTTGCTCGGGACGATCACGGAATGCGCCTGGAAGTAGTGTCGAAGCTTGCGCGAGGCCATGAGAAGAGCATCTGGCGGTTTACGCACTTGCGAATGCGCTCCTTTGGGCCATGTAAGACCTCGCCGACATAGTAAATCGGATGCTCTTGTGTTCAGTCGGCAACCAGATAAAGACTTACGGCTTGGCGGTGGGCGCAGGTAGAGCGACAACCTTCGCCCGGTCATGGAGTTATGAGGAGGTGGGGATGCAGATATACCTTATTTCGTCGAAAGATCGTTGTAGCTCGAGTCCATTCAAAGTCCCGTGCTTGCGCAGGTCTTAAAGAATGGGAGACCTCGCGCCGAGCCTCGAAATGAATCTACTAAGGGCGCCATGCGGCCGGTGAGGCTTTGTACTTGCTTGATCGAGGTCGGGGCTCCATCTTCTCGATGGCCGATCTTCTCGGGTTTGGACCAACCCCGAGCGCCCGATCATGTATCCAAGGACCTTCACGATGCCGCGCCAAACACACTTCTCGGGGTTGAGCTTGATTTTGTACTGTTCAGTTTGCAAATGTTTCCTCAAGGTCACGGACGTGGTCGCCCGGAGGGGCTTTTGACGATGATGTCATCTCGTAGACCTCAAGGTTTCGCCTAATCTGCGGCTCGAAGGTCTTAGTCATCAAACGCTGGAATGTTGCCCTGCATTGCGCGAGACCAAACGACATGGTCGTAGCAATAAGTGCGAGAACGGGTGATGAAGGCGATCTTGCTCTCGTCGTCGACCGCCGGCTTGATCTGGTGGTAGCTGAGTAAGCATCCAAGAAGCTTAGCATCCTGGCGTTGGCGGTGGAGTCGACGATCTGGTTGATGCGCGGAAGGGGAAAATTGTCCTTCGGGTAGGCCGAGTTCAACCCCGTATGGTCGACGCACATCCTCCACTTGCCACCTTTCTTCTGCACGATGACCGGGTTGGCCAGCCACTCGGAGTAGTCGATCTCGTGGATGAAGCCGGCCTTCAGGAGCTTATCAAGGTTTTCCTTGATGACCGCAACCTTCTCGGGAGAAGCGACGCAGATTCGACGCCTTGAGTCTAGAATCGGCTCGACCAGTAACTTGTGCTCGATCACCTCCTTGAGCGCCGGGCATATCCGCAGCTCCCAGCGAATATACCTTTGTTGGGCGAAGGAAGGTGACGAGCTCGAGCTCCTATTTGGGACTTAGCTCGTACGAGGCGTGGACACACTGGTCGTGTCGCCTTCCTCGAGCAAGACGGCCTTTGTTGCCCTGGGCTGGGTTGGATCGCCGCCTCTCACGGGCGTTTTTTCCGTCACCTCTCGACCTTCTTTGGGCAAAGATGTCGGCGAAGCGCCAAGGCCTTGGTCTCATGACCATGTGCCGCTTGGTGTCACCGTGCACTGTAACGATGCCGTTGGGGCTCGGGAGCTTCATGCACCGATGGCCGTAATGATTAGCCGCCATAAACTTGATGAGGCGGGCCTTTCGAGAATAGCGTTATGACGGAGGTCGCCCTCGACCACCTCAAAGGTGATCATTTCGGTCGCGGAAGTTGTCCGAGCAGCCGAAGGTGACGGCAAGACCACCGCCCTAAGGAGTAGTCGAGCTCCCAGAACGATTCGAAGAAGGGATGGCGATGCTTTTGATCTTTGGCCGGGAATCTGCATCCGGCCGAGTGCTTCCGCCGCAAAGAAATTAAGAGAGCTGCCGTGCCGACCATGACACGCCCGACCACCGTGTTCTTGATGGTCGGGTCACGACTAAAGCGGTCTTTAAGTCTCGGGCCATACCTTGTAAGGCATCCTCCGGAGAAAAGGTGATGGTGGCCCCGCCCACTTGCAATCTTTGTTCGACGGGCTTTCTGATGTAACGATAGATGGTCCGAAGCGTGACCTTGATCTCGCGCTGGTGGTAGGTCGCCGAGCCGCCAAGATAACGCCAATCCGGCGCCTGTTGGAATTCTAGGTCGAGGTCGCCGTGTTCGACCGCATTCACCCTTCGGTGGTCGTCATCCTTCGGAGCACGGGCATCTCACCACGTCCGTCATAGAAGGCTTCAAGCTTTCCTACCAAGCCTCGCAGACGCGCAGTCGTGGGCGTGGCCGCCTGCGGAAACAGCAAAATTTCGCTCGTCATTCTCGACCGCTTCTTCGGCTCCTGCGGTCGGCGTCGGTCCTCCGAGGTCGTGCCGCCGCCCTCTTCGAGGCTGGTCTGTGCTGGCGGGATCGAGGCCGACCTTGACGAGGTCGGGTCCCGCCCCGAGTCGATCCCGGACCTCAAGGACCTCACGCTGGCCGTCCGCCGAGACGATGACCCGTGGCTGACCTCCGTTGGTCCTGCGGTCACGCTTCCGCTTCTTGGTGCGGGTGTCTTGGTCGGCGCCCTTGGAGTTGGACGGCCCAGCCTCAGAGTGGCCCAGACCAAGCTTACCTTGGTCGTAATCGTGCTTCCGATGGGACGGCGTCGTCGCGCACCGTTCGCCATGCGAAACAATTTGTTGACGCCGAGCCTTGTCGTGATCTCGAGGTCTTGATAAGGCGCGGTCATGAACGCCGAACTTGAAGGCCTTGATAACCGCTTCATCAGAGATGCTTGGAATCAGGTTCCTTGTGTGGATGAACCGCCGCACAAAATCACGAAGAGGCTCGCTCTTGCCCTGGATAGCGCAATCCAAGTCCTTCTCCTCCCCGCCGCCGTCTACGGAAGTTGGGCGAGGGCGCTCTGGATTTGGCGCCACGACCTGAAGGAACCGGGCTTTTGGTTGAAGAGCCAGGTTCGGGCAGCGCCATCCAGAACGGTCGGGAGATAGTTGGCCGTGACCAACTCGTCACCTCCGGCCGCCAAAATGGCGATCGAGTAGATGGACAGGAACTCGTCGGGATTCTTGGTTCCGTCGAAGCGCTCGATCAAAGCGGGTTTGAATCGAGCAGGCCAGCGTACGCGACAAAGGTCGTCAGAGTACGCCACGCAACCGTAGGCTGGGACGGGTGCGCGCCGGGAGCGATCGCAGCCAACGAGATCTCCACCGCTGTACGAATCCGAGCCCGGGCTGTCTTGATGATCCGATCTTCGGTGAGATCGGTCATGGTGCCGAGCACGGGAGTCGCCTGGGAGGTATTGCAGCGGTCTGTCGGCGCGACGACGCTAGGCGGAATGTCGGGGAAAGTCCCGTGACTTCTTTGCCGCGTTGGTGTGGAGCTCGTGTGGCTTACTTCACGTCCAGCTGTCGCGGTCTTGCCCCGAGGGTGTTGCCGAGACGAAGGCGCTTCTCGCCTTGGCGACGGCCGACGGGTGCGCCTGCGATGCCGTGATGAGTTGTCGCTGCTTCTCGAGGAAGGGTCCTGAGCGGTGACTTCGGTCTTTGCGGAGAATGACCTCGCCAGGCCTGGTCGAGTTCTTCGGCCAAGGCGGCGAAGAGCTCGATTTTGCCCTATCGGGATCGGCCATGATCCGGCAATAGCACGGCGCGCTCCGAGGGAGGAGCCTTTCTGATCCTCCGTCGAGCGTGGTTATGGCACGATTGATCGCGACGTGGACCATCCGACGAGCATCCTCGGGGTTTGTGGGTCGTGATCCGCCGCGCGTCCTTCCACGGAAGCGCCCGCCATGAGGACGTCAGGCTCACAGTGGCGGGAAGGCGAAAGCAGTGATGCGGAGCCGGACCCGCGTCCGATCCCACGCTGAAGAGTGTTAAATCGATGGAGAACGCCATGCTCCTAAGACCTCGGAGTTTTTCCCGTGAATGAACAAAGCAATCGGGCCCCACGGTGGCGCCCATTGTCGACGATCGGGATCGCCAACCGCAGTAAAATTAGGTAGGGTCGATGAGAAATGGGACCTAGCGCGCTTTGCTCGAGCAGAGGAATGAGGTCGAGGAGGTCTATGGTCGAACAAGGAGACAACAGACGAGGCAGATTTATCTGGTTCGAGCCCCTAAGAAGGTAACAGCTCTACTCAGGTTGCCTTGCGGCGGTGTTTCTTGCCTTTGTGAGTACAAAGGAGGATTACTGCTCAATCTTCACGATGCTAAGTCTAGACTTGAACTCAAGTGTCGTGTGTTGGGTTGGGTCCTCGGTGTTTACAAAGCTTGATCTTATACCCATTCTTCTTGCAGCGTTCGGAGTAACCCTCGGATCGTGGCCTTTATGCATATTGATAGCGGTGGTAACCGTTCCGATCCCGTCACGCAGCGCAGATTACTCCATGATCCCACGTTCTGAAGCGCCAAGTGATGGCGTGCGGGATCCAAGGGAACGCTACCGACCTTGAATCATCGACAAGCAGGTCGTGAGGGCCACGAGCTCGGGATCTTGTGCCTAGCTCGAGTGGCCTCGAGCTTGATCCGAGTCCTTGGTCGAGGACCCACGGGCTAGAGGGCTGGTTGACTGTCTGCTGACCGACCAAGGGTTGCCCGTCCCCCGACAGAGTATTAGTCTCATCTATTTAGAGGAAAATCAAGTGAGATGGTTAAGTAAAGATAAGGTATGCAATCTCGGTATCCCTTCTATATTTGTTATTGCATTCCTTTTGTGCAAATGCATAGTGAACTCCAAGTAACATGTCGATTATATATATGCACATTGGTTCATGTCATATTTATTTGTGCATATATATTCATTTGAGTTCATTATGTGCTTTGCTTTTAGTCTGCATGTATTAACTAGAGTTAAACTTCACATTGCTATAGATTGACTTGGTGCATGCATGTCTTAGTTGTGTATCTTCTCATGCACTTCTTTTAGTGAAGTTTAATCTAGAGTTGGATCACATATTTACTCTTATTCCAAATATTAGTTGCACATATACAATTCGTGTATATTCTATCATGTGCTTGATTTAAGTAAAGACTGTGATCCTTGCCATGATTTAATTGATTCATCATATTGGCAATTATCTCTCTAGTGCATATAGATCAATTACATATCCATCATGATGTACTTAGTAGAGAACATTTCTTATGTCAAGTATTTCCATTTATATTGTGCCTCTTTATATGAAACACTTGTAGCAATCAACTTCTCACTAATATCAATTTCTTCATATCTATTGAGCTTTTGGGACTAATGCTTTTCATGAGTGGTTTGGAAAGAATTAGGTCCCGTGTGTGTATGATGACCAAGGTATCGTGGAGGATGATCGTTAAGCCAAGGTCAACAAGACGGCGGTGTCACCAAGAGTTGAGGACTAAGTCAAGATCGACTTGGCGTGGAGATCGTCCGAGAGGATGATCAAGTCAAGGTCGATAGGATGAGAGTCTCATGAGGTGAATCGAGTCAAGTTGGACAAGGCGAAGATGTCATCAATTATATGGTGAAGGTCTTCATGCACCGGCATCAAGAAAGAAGACGGCAAGTGACTATTTCTAATTTGTATTATCTTTGATTTAAATTGAGTCTAAGGATTACCGTACTATTAAGAGGGATGCGACGTTGAATGACTTTTAGATGTGTCAAGTGTTCAAGTAATCCATCCTTGTGAAACTTAGAGAAAGTGTGGTGTTGGTGGTGCCGGAAAGTGTGAATTGTAGGTCTCTCTTGGATTCTTTATGAAATCTGGATTTATCCTTTGAGATTTGGGTAGTGAGACCTTGTTAGTTGTGTAGCCCTTGTTCTTATCTTTCAATAGAGTCCAAAATCACTAAAATCGGAGTCCGGAGTCAAAAGTTATGCTCGTTTTTGTCGAGCTGCTCAGTGCCAGTTCGGACTATCCAAAGATGAACTCGGAGTATCCGAATGTTCGGACTATCCGAACATATTTTCGGACTATCCGAAGTGAATTCTCTGTTACCGAGTTTGACGCGTTCGGACTATCCGAACTTGAGCTCGGATCGTCCGAATCGACTGAGCGTTGAGGAAAAGCGGCTAGTTTTTGGTGGGCTCTATTTATAGCCCCATCCTCCCCATTTTGAAGGTGCTCTTACCCTATTGTTTAGAGGTGCTATTCCTTCATTCTTGAGCCCCAAATCCCTCTCTACTCTTAGATCTAAGTGATCCCCTTAGTGAGAAGGGTTGAGAAGAGTTGGAAGAGGTGTGTGTTGAGGAGAGTTGGAAGAGGAGTGTGTTGAGTAAGATTTGAGTTGTTGAGCACTTGATTCATCTCCAAGCTTGTTCTTCGTGAGCATTTGTTACTCTTGGAGGTTGAGGACTCCTAGACGGCTAGGAGGTCGCCTACGAGCCACCGGTACTTTGTGTGGTTGGCCGTGGGAAGTTTGTGAAGGCCGGATTCCGCCTCCGCAAGGGAAGGAATCAAAGAAGTGAAGTCCGGCGAGTGCATTTGTGCAACACCGGGTAAAAGAGGGTTGAAAGAGACCCCCGGCTCAAGTGTGACCGAGCCGCACCGGCGAGTGCATTTGTGCAACACCGGGAGGAAAAGGGTTGAAAGAGACCCCGGCTCAAGTGTGACCGAGCCGCCTCAACGGAGACGTAGGATCCCCTCAAGGATCCGAACTTCGGGTGAAAAATCATCGTCTCCAAGTTTGCTTCTTACTCTTGCTTTAGTATTTGATTTTGAATCTTGAAATTGCTCGATCTACTTTTCTAGTAAGTTTTCGGCTAGATCTCTATTTGCTTCAAGTATTCTAGGCTAACTAGCTTAATTTGGTGTATTTAATATTCCCCAAATAGCCTAGATCCTTTTTACGAGCTGTGTGTTCTGGAGCATTCGGAATATCTAAACCAATCCTCGGACTATCCGAATAAGCATTCGGACTATCCGAATATTACCCCGGACTATCCGAATAACTCGGACAGTCCGAAGTAAATTTCGGATATTCCGAACTGTTAATTTCCGCTGCGATTTAGTTTTAAATTTTAATTCGCCTATTCACCCCCCTCTAGGCGACATCCCCTGTCCTTTCAAGTACAATGTATTGCCTGCTATTTTATGTATCTCTAGTCTTTTTTATATTTGTCTCAAAATAAAACCTAGAATAAAAACATTGCGCATATTTCCAAAAGTTACACCTATTCGGGTTTGATCCTTAGTATTAACATGGTATATCGTATTTATTTAGAGTATACACATGCGTACACATTCAGTGGGAAAGTGTATACCCGCATTCCATGAGACTGTAGAGCCTCTGCAAAAATTGTTTAACGTGTGTAGTGGACACGCACACATATATGTGTGTAGTGTTAGTAGGGTATACATGTAGTGTACAGTTTTCTTGTGCTTAAAAGAAAACCACAAAAAAACTATAAATTGAAGGTATTCTATTGGAAAAATATAATATAGATAAACCTCATCCTTTGAAGACCCCTACAGTAGTAAGATCTCTTGAAGTGATAAAGACCCATTCAGATCATGATGAAAAAGGAGAAAGTATTAGGACATGAAGTTTCATACTTAAGCGTTATAAGAGCACTTATGTATCTTGTGAATTGTTCTAGACCTGACATTGCATTTGTAGTAATTTTGCTAACTATACATAGTATAGTTCCAACAAGAAAATATTATGCTAGTGTCAAGACTTTATTCAGATACCTCTTAAGTACACAAGATTCTGGCTTATTTTACCCAAGGACGAAGACTCGACCATGGTGGAATATACAGATATTAGCTATCTGTTTGATCCCCATAATGTCAATATCTCTGTCCGATATTGGTTTGCATTTCTCGATGGTGGTACAACCACCATGTCTTGGCATTTTTTAAGTAGACTTTGGTAGCTAGCTCTACCAACCAATAAGATACTATAATACTATATGAAGCCTCACATGAATGTGCTTTGCTAAGACATGTGATTAGCCATATCCAAAAGTCATGTGGTATTAAGGCCCTGTTTGGATCGGCTTCGCTTTGGCTTTTCCCCTCTGGAAGCAAGAAGATGTTCCAAACAGTTGGCTTCTTCGTAACCAAAAGCCAAAAAGCCAGCAACCCATTTGTAATAGAAGAAACTGAAAGCCAAAAGTTGGTCTGGGGTAACTTCCCATGGCTTCGATGGGTTGAGATTCTGACTTTGTTACTAGAGTTAAAGAAAATTACCTCCTCCTACCAAGTATAAAATCCCAAACCCCACATCTCTCACCCGCACACCTCACATCTAAAAGCCAAATTGTCAAATACCAAACCCAGTTATAGCTTTTTAAAAAAAGTAATTTTTGGTTGAAATTTGCATGGTCAAGAGTCAGTCACACGAAATGAAGAGGTTGGTGGCTTTTAGTCTAGCTTTTAGGTGTGAGGGGTGCGGGTCGAGAATGAGGGTGGCGTTTGATATTTTGTACTTGGTACGAGGGGGTAATTTTCTTCAACTTTAGTGGCAAAGCCAGAACCCTAACCTACTAAAACCGTGGAAAGCTACCATAGACTATCTTTCGGCTTTAGTTTCTCTTAATAGAAATAGGTTGCTGGTTTTTAGCTTCGACTGTGAAAATGCTAGCCGTTTGGAACAGCTTTCGGCTTCAAGCTTCCAGAGGGAAGAAGCCAAAGCTAAAGCCATTCCAAATAGGGCCTAACACCGTCAATGCACCCACAATTATCTACGAAGATGGGTTATGTTAAGAGCAATATCACGAAGCATATTTCCCCTATACTTTTCTATCCTCATAAATTCCAGAAGAATAGTAAGGTAAAAATCCTGCAAACTAAGTCATGTGAAAATCAGGTTGATTTATTTACTAAGTCTTTGTCAATATCTAGTTTCTAAAGATGTGTCCATGGTATTGGGAGATTTGTAGAGTTTAGGAGGAGTAAATACATAAGCCATAACAGGGCATAACCCATTGTAGGATTCTGAAGATACTACCATAATTCAGAAGATTATAAGTTGCCATCTTTTTTCCGTTAATGAGTTTTCCTGAAGTTTCTCATATGAAGGTTTTTAATGAGGCAATAAGTGTAATACAATATACGGGTGCAATATACTCTTTTCTCTATCCTTCTTTCCCACTCGGTTTTTGGGAGGAGTTTTGATGAGGCATATGTATTACACGGTATTTGCTCAAGGGGAGTGTTGAGATATATTTGGACTTTTGGTTTTAGTTGTTGAGATACAACCGGACTCTTGGTTTTGATGGGTGAATTTTGAAACTATCCCTGATGGTTTATGGATATAAATACATCACCTATTATACAAGAGAATCTATCTCTATAATCTATAATCAATATGAAGAGAAAAGAGTTGAAACTTTCTATATTTTGTATTCATCTATTTTATGATTGTTTTTCAAGTATTCTTAATATTCTTGATTTGTATTAGGATTGATCTACGATAATATATTATTAACAATTTTCTTGTAAGTTCAATATATTATTCAACAATTTTCTTGTAAGTTCAGAAGGTCCACTTAACATACCATCAACCTTCAAGGTAAAGTAGACTTATTCCAATTTCAAACCCCTTCTTCGTCTTCTCTGCTTCTCCACACCTCATATCGCTAGCGGTATTAGCACCGAGCCATACCAACACAAGAAACCAACTAAGTCGCACCTCCGGCCTCCTGTCTAGCAACAAATCTGGAAGTGGCAATCTTTAGGGTGGCAAATAATCGATTTTCCCTTCTTTCATTTGCCCAAAGGACTATTGCTACAAATAGCTGAAGCCATGCGTGGTCCGATGAGAGGTTGTGCCGACGGTGAGGGCGAGCAACAGCAGCTCTTGGAGCTACGGGCGAGCGCCGCGGTGGAGCCGAGACGGGTGTCAGAGTACCAAAAGAGCGTCTTTGTTTGGGGACATAGTGATACTAGCCACGGTGGGCTCTCGATGTCCGTGTGCTTGACAATGGCGACGCAGGCTGAGTGAAGTGGCAGTGACGGCTCCACGGCGGCACCGATGGGATCCAGGCGACCCCAACCTGAGTACTTGACATAAAAGACTAACCAAAAAAACTTGATGCTATTAGGATATTTTCAGCTTTAGGTCCATCTCATTTCCTGTGAGATTAGTCTGAGCATTCCTTGCTGGTTAGCTTTTGAGCTTCATATCATGCTCGTTCTATCTCTTGTTGTTGAGTGTAATGGATGGTCCTTTTTAGAGGGTGCGTATAAATACCTTCACAGCTATCAAGGATTTTAACTATAGGTAACCAAGTGTACATTATCGGATAAAAGAGTGAAAGTAAATAATTTATAGATGAATTAAGGGCCTAACGGCCATAGTTTTACAAAAGAGGTGCGGCTGGCACTAGATACATCACAAAACACCCACATAAAAGGCTTGAACAGATAGATCAAGACTTTTAAAACCAAATATCATCGCCATTTACGGTCTCTTGAATGTCGTCTTCTTGGAAATCTAAACGGAGGGTAGGAGGCAAGAGTGAGTACACAACAATACTCAACAAATCACACAGAAATTTTGAATACTACATGCAAGGATAAACAAATGTAGGCACAGATTTGAAGTATTGTGGATGCAAATTATAAATATCAGTTTTCATTTTACATTTGAAACACAAACTAAATAACAAGAAATACCATGGGGGTTATTTGCAAAGTTCAACTTTACGACAAAGTTCTATTTATGAAAACTACTTGAGCGCGGTTACAGGAATCACCTTAGATTAACTCAGCTTCATTAACCGGAAACACGACGTATTCGAATACCATTGATATCACTCAGCAGAGGTGCTCAAGTTTACCCACAAGATATTATTAGTCGTTAGTGCCATGCGCAAGTAACATGCAACTTTAATGCATGCGCCGAACCGAGATGATCATAGCCTTTTGTTGGATTTCGCTTATTTAGCTCATATCTAGTAGGTTACGAGGATCCACAATCTTCAGGACCCATTGACCAAAGCGGGAGATGCGATCTGGTCAACTGGATACCTACTATTGTGAGAACTAGTGAATGGCCATTTCATTCCCGTTCCACCCCGATCGCTTCGCGATCCATTCACTCACCAGAATGGTAGCTACCTTCTATAGGTATTCCAAAGGGGTGTACAATGTAATGAGCTATGTTAGAACAGGTCAATAAAGCTGACCGGACCAACTTGTGGTTGAGTGGGAACTAAAGTTATTTACTTTGCCCAAGACATCGGTCCTTAAGTGCTAGAGACTCAACTAATTATATACCACAAACCATTGGTACCCATTGTACCAACCACCACACCACATCTTGGCTTTGTCATCAGTTGGGGGTTGGGCCAGCATCCACCTCTTGTGGTCCGCACAACACTGTTCCCCTAACCGTAGCAATTTTTGAAAATGACCCGAGCCATCTCTCGGAGATTTTTAAATAAGAAGATGTTAAAGGTGAAGTTATATTTATTGCTAATCTACGATGGTTCAATATTTTATAGCCTAAGGTTACAACGGGATTAAGGCGTAGCAACAAGTTTATCATTGGGTTTATAACTAATCATGTTATTCTAAACTATCTCCTTTTCTAGTTTTCTAAAATACCAGAAATAATGCGGTACAAAAAATATACATATACTGTAATGGAACTGAGTTCAATATGTTCAAGGGGTGTGGCTTACCTTGCGGGGTCGAAGGTGTTCCTAGCGAGAAGTAGCTAAAGTCTTGTCTTGTCCTGGACGTCTCCTGCTCTGGCTCCAAGAATTGCTCCTGCTCCGAGTACCTCTCTGGGAATTGCTCCAACGTCGGATCTAATGCGAGAAAACACAATAAATAAATAAATGAATAAAACAATTAAAGAAAGAAAAATAAAAAAAGAAATCAGGGAGAAAATGGCTGGAACTAAGTTCAGGGGCATTTTGGGAATTTTTGGACTTGGTTTAGTGGAACAGAGAGTATTTTTGGACTCAACGGCTCAAACTGATCAAGAATATATATTTTTGGGCATTTTTAGATTTTTTTTGGAATTTTTGGGATTTTTCTGGATTTTTTGGGAATTTTTCTGAATTTTTAAATGATTTCTCAGATTTTAAATAAAATTAATTTCAAAAAATCAAAAAGAAATTCAAAAATCAATTTCTAATGGGTTGCATAGAAATTTGGGGCTCACCTCGTGCGCCCATACCCGCTGACCACGGGCGAGATATGTGACCCATGGTCCTGTTGGCCGGTCATGATAGTCTTGGAGGAGGAGTGACAAGTGGGCTGGCCGGAGGCGGGGATGGGGGTTGACAAGGTGGGGCTCGGTTGGCAGTGGCATGGGGAGAGAGCTGATGCGTAGGGGCCACATGTCAGTGAGAGAGGGGAGCAGCAAGGCAAGACCACGAGAGGCGGCCAGAGGTAGGGAAGATGAAGGTGGCGTGGGTGAACGGAGGAGCCGGAGAGGGAGAAAAGTAGCGGGATGGAAGTGGCTCACCTTTGCGAGCTCGACAGAGCGAAAAACGGGAGTGGAGAGGGGTATTTATAGCAGTGGGCGGAGGAGAGAGGGTGCGGGGCGAGGGACCAGCGGCGGCGAGCTTGAGGCGCGGCCGGGGGAGGGGCTCGAGGCTGGGGCAAGCGAGGCCGAGACGGATCTGACAGTGTGGGGTGAGTGACGAGGTCGTGGTGATGCGACGGCGATGGGATGAGGTGGCGACGGACAAAGGGCATGGGCGCGAGGGGCGGAGGGGGGAGAAGGCCTGTTCATAGGCGGCCAGTGGTGAGGAAGAGAACTGGCCGAGAAGAAGGAGAGCCACTGGAGAGAGAGAGGAGGGAAGAGGAGCGACCGGCCATGGGGGAAGGAGATGGGCCGAGGCGGGCGAGACCCAACAGGGAGGGGGGGAAATAAGAGGGGGGTGGTAGGGCGGGCCAAGGGAGAATGGGCCGGAGGGGAAAACGAGCTAGAAGAAAATGGGCCGAAGAGGAAAGGCGAATTTCCAAAAAGGGAAAGCGGGAAACGGGGGAATGGCCAAAAAAGGAAAGTGTCCAAATAAAGCCCAAATAAATTCAAGAAAAAATTCCGAAAAAAACCAAATAAATCCAATAAATTTAAATAAATTCATTTTAAAAATTTTAGGGTTATTTTATTGGGGAACGGGCAATCATGGCCAATCCAACTAAGAAAAGTTTCAAAAATTCTGAAAAAAATCATGGATGTACATTTCATCTTACCCCAAATAAATTCAAGAAAAATTCGTCCTATAAGAAGTTACCAAATAAATCCAATAAATTTAAATAAACTCATTTAAAAAATTTTAGGGTTATTTCATTGAGCTAAACTAACTTCACACACTTAGCAGCCGTGCATGCGCTTTAATTCGTTTACGCAAGTTTGATTGATACAACCAAACCATGCATGTGCTTATACATTAATTCCGCTGGTCCGCTCCGATTATTACCTTGATGACGGCTCTGAAAAATATCATTATCTTCCTAATCCAGCCGCCGCCTCCAATTCCACGAGCCCGAGCACATGGTCAGGCGGCCAACGCAGCGTGAAATCACGGGCAGAAAACGTGTTGAGAGACTGACAGTGTCGTCCACCAGAACCCGATCTTTCACGTAATAAGCAGTGCTTTTATATATCACCTACTAATATAAATTTGTAAGGAAACGATAAATAATCATCATATAACTTTTATTTATACATTAATATTTGAGAAATTTTACGATATATTATGTTGATAGTATATAGCAGTAAGTAGAAATCATATTCAACTATTGATTTGTTAAGAGTTTTTTTTTACTACTCTACTGTCAAAAGTAGTATAAATATATTTTATCTGATCTGACCTGTTAAGTCGGAAAAGAATGAACGATTATTGTATAATCTGTGATATTTATGCACGTCCCTTCACACAAACCTCTCTCGGCGACAACCGCACGTTCCCGTGTCGGGCTCCTTCCATTCCCCTGCTGAAGACTCCGGCCAGGCCACTTCGCGCCTCCGCGCGCGACGCGGTTGATCAGCTCCCATGCCGGACCTCCTCGCCGCCGCCGCCGTGCTGTTCTTCGTCGCGCTGCTCCCCGCCGGCGGGCGATGCCAGGGGATGGGCGGGCGCGACCTTGCGCTGCCGCCGGTCCCCTCCTGGCAGCCGCAGGAGCTTCTCCGCAGGATCGATGCCCTCAGCAGGGACCTCACCGGCGAGGTGCAGAGGAAGTACAGGTTCTGCACGGCCAACGTGTATGTGCGCAGTGCGCGGCCAAGCGTACTCGTTTCTGTTCTTTGTCCCGCGATGTTTCTTGCGGTTTGATTTGCGAGCCGAAGTGAAATTTGGAGGGCGGTGTTCATTGCAGGCAGAATGATATCAACCAGGCGTTTAATTTCTCCGACCCGACCTTCGTCTCGGACTGCATGAATCAGACCAGAGGTATGTACGAACTACGAACGAACAATTTGTTCAGCAAGTTGCAATGTATCGTTTCCTTGTGATACTTCGCTGAAATGGCTGTTTTAGGTTGCTCTCAATGATCCGAATCGTTCTGCTAATCAAGTTGAATTCCGTTTTTTTCTTCTTCTTCTTCCAGATCAAATGGATTTAGTTATTTCTTGAAATCTCTAGCTTTACTTAGTTTCAAATGGAGGAAGACAACACGAGTCTCCTGTCAGGTCAACCCAACTTTATTGGTCTTCTGTACGCCAGGTTTCTGCAGGATAGAAACTGACTTTGCTATATAGCACGCGGAACTACATGTAATTTTTCTTCAATGTTTTCACCCAGTCAGAGTAGAAGACGAAGGTTCTTGCTAACTGTTCCGCTTTTGCAGCTCCTTTCGTATGTACTACCATAGTACCGTGTATCATTTTTGCCAACAAATGTTCAGACTAGGAGAATCAGCTAAAACAGGTTCCTAAAATTGCAAGAAAAAAAAAAGTTGAACCCTGTAATTCACTGAGAGTCTGAGACTACGAGAGTTCTGTAGAAGTCTTCCATGAAGAACGTCCCCACGAGTAAGGATCGTGTTGTACTAACCTCGAGGGCAGTTGAGCCATCAAGCTTGGTTTAAAATCGACTCATTTTAACTTAGATAAAATTAGCTACAGGACATTAGGAAATAGTGGTATTTACCCTGAGGCACGCTATGTCCATTGAAATAATGTTATCTTGGCCTGCAACTCTTCAAGAGAGAAGAAAGAAGGTGCACGAAATGTCTAATTTTCCCTTGCTCACACTTCACACGATACAACAAACCAAACATCAACAAGACAAAGTCAAAAACAGGCATTTTAGGTGCCTTCTCTCTCATTGTAGCATGGGCAATACTATTATATAATGGGCCAATACCATAAATACCATAAATTTACTATGTGTTATAGCCAATAATTATCTTTTAACTTAATATCATCTACTTACAGTTAGAAACAGTAACCATTTTTTATCTTTAAATTAATATCATCTTATTTACAATTTAGAAACAATTTTTAATGGAGCTCATGAGCCCAACGAGCTTGTTTTCCAGCCCACCCCATCATCCCCAATGAAGTTGGGGTTTTGGACTGGGAAATGAACTCTTGTTCCTAATCCGATGTTTGGCATTTGATTTGATGCATGAGTCGGAAATTAGGAATAGAATGCATATTGACTAAAATTCCCCTCTAATACAAAAGGGCCTTTACTTCGATCCTATTTATTTAGGTTTTTTCACCGGTTTAAAAACTAAAAAGCTAAAGCCTAAACAAATGAGTAACTTTTTATCTGAACTTTTCAAAAGCCATAAGCCTCCATATAACTAAAAGCCAAAAGTCACTGGAGAGAGACTTTTTTGGCTTATTGATAGTTAGTTTTAGACTGATAACATTAAAGTTAGATAAAATTACCCACCTCTATCATGTATAAAAGCTATTAGTTTTTAAATTGTTTAAGCTAAAAAACTGATTTTAAGCTATAAACCAAAAAAAACCTAAGCCTAAACAAGCAGGACATTCGTATGGTGGTAGTTTCGTAATTTTACACATCACAACCTAACCAACCGCCGTAACCTTGCCCCCCTAGAATAGAAATCATGAGATATGGGGTGTTTGGGATATTCAGCCCACAAAATCTTGCCCCCTGAGTGGAGTACATTAGAGTGTTTAGGTAAATCGTCTTATTTACATTTTAGACTAAAAATATAAACTTAATTCATTTTATTTTGCCTATAAGATGGGGCCGGGATAAAGCTCTCCCAAACAGGACCATAAATCCATCAAATCGTATTCCTAAACTCCCTTCTCATCACATTCCATCGAAACAAACATAGGTTTAAATTTATCCCACCTCTCACAACCCATTCTCACACCTTATTTCCCGTTATCCAAACGCCACCAAATTTCACCGCAGCTCGACGGATGAGGGCTCTGCCTCTCACTCCATGGCAGCCAATGCCGACGCCCTCCAAGCCCGGGGCGGGCGGAGGCTCGAAGCTAGGCTGGCCGCCCCCTCCGCCAACCGCGCCATGGCCGAGATCAAGATGAGCGCGGAGGCACCTGGCATTTTGCGGTAAACTCGAGCCATCTCCGCGTTTTTTCCCCTTGTCATAAACATGCGTAAGGGCGCCAAGTCGTTTCTAGCTTTGTGGGGGAAGCGATTGTAGATCATTGTGCTGTTTCACCGAAGGAGGAGTTTATGAGGTGAATCCTTGAGGGGGTTGTGGGTATTGGTCCATGTTCGTTTGGTGCTGCAGGGGATTTGGGTACTTGGGGGATGTCAATTGTTGTGGATTACTGCGTATCTTAATGAGTAGGCAAACGTGTGTACACTTATTTTTCGGGTTAAAGTAGAGGGGAAATTTTGTGGGTATTTGGTGGGAAGTTTTCTTCCCTTCAATCCGATCCACATATTTCTTGCTTCTGCCAGCTTGATGTCAAGCTCAGTCAATACATTACTGAAAATTGGGTGATAATGAAGTGATTGAGTGGGTTCTTACAACAGTTGACTGAACTTTCTACGAAGAAATTGGAGTTGCCTATTCTCGATGCTGGAAATTGAATCAGGACAACTGCTAGAGACGGGAGACTACATCTCTTAATCCTACACAAAGAATGGGACTGAGTGTTAGTGCTATATAAAGAGTATAGATGGATATGAGTTTGAGACTTTTGAGTATAATTCTGGCTTACATTGTAACTACAGTTTAGTTTGGACCACCAGACTTTTTTTTTCTGAACTAGTCCTACCTAAAGAAGTGCTATATCCTCTCGCCTATTAGCCATGTTGTTTCATTGAGCGCTTAATATAAGGTACTGCAGTGTTTTTAGTAGAGCTAGAATTGAAGTACAGACCTAAATATTAGTTTTGTTAAAGCAAATGTCATGAATTTTTTTTAAAATGTTATGTTGCAGGGCAAATGGTTAGAATGCTGTGTAACAGAGCTGAAATAGAGTTATACCTCAGCAACTTGGGTAGCAGTCGCATTGCGAGGATTAGTAGGAACTGCAACCAGAACTTATGGGCACTTGGGTGCCAGCCTGGCTGGGCTTGCTCGACGCTGGATGTGGATGACAAAGCATTTGAAGAATCTATTGTTCCATCCAGAGCAGAGGGCTGCAGACCATGTTGCCCCGGTTTCTTCTGCCCTCGTGGCCTGACCTGCATGATGCGTAAGTGTAACTTTCCAAACAAACCACCCCAACAGACTAAATTAGTTTTGCTTGAAACCAATAGCATTATATTCCACGAGGCCCTATGGATTCAATCATTGTTCAAATATTGCTAAAAATTTTTAATGCTAAATGTTCGAAGGGTACTTTGAATTCTTTTGATGCATTAAGTTAATATGTTCATCATTACCTAATAGGAAAACCATTTGAGTTATGAGTATAAACAGAAAAGTTTTCTGAAGTAGTTACTTCTCTCAAGATCATGCATCCTTGTATAGTTGATTACTCTTCTCGTTTTCTTGTTGGTATTCACAGTTGTTTCTGCTTATCTGCTCTAAATTCGTTCTTAATTTTTTCCAGCTTGTCCTTTGGGTGCTTATTGCCCTCTTGGGACATTGAATGAAACTACTGGCCTTTGTGATCCGTAAGAGGACTTTAGATTGGCAATGCTTTATTTTACCATTTAATACTCTTCATAAAAACTGCATAGTGCATGACTGTTTCTTTGTTTTAAAAAATATGGCAGGTATTCTTACCAAATAACTCCAGGATTGAACCTTACATGTGGCAGCGCAGATTCTTGGGCTGATGTGATCACTACTAATGATGTCTTCTGTCCACCAGGAAACCACTGTCCAACCACAACCCAGAAATTTAACTGTAGCAAGGGGTACCACCTCTACTCTTTCTTCCTTATATGCTATCATATGTAATATTGTGATATGTTCTGTTGCTAATGATCATTCATAACTTTGTATCCTGCAGGTACTATTGCCGCAAAGGTTCCACTGATGAAAACAGTATGCATCTCTTGTTTTCTGACTTATCTTCTTTGGGAAACATGATATAAATCTACTACTTATCTAATAATTGGTGTCTTTTGTTCACATTTATATGTTCTATCAAGCCTCATATACGATTCTAACACTTATGTTTCCTCTGGAGTTGAGCATTTGCTTGAAATCCTAATTACTGTTTTGCAGTGGCTGCAAAATATAAAATTGCACCGGTTTCATTGTTTAACATGCCTTTTTTATTAAAATATTCAATGTTAGATACTCTAGAGCACTTGATTCTGTCAAAGTTCTCTGTAGGGAATGAATTGAATACTTTGTGACAAACTGCACAAATTTACAATTGCTACTATCTACTCTTTTGAATCTGTGTAGATGGATCTTGAGTAATGCTATATAAATTTGCAGAGTGTCATTGGAAAAGCACATGCAAGGCTAATTCAACAAAAGAAGATATCACTTTATTTGGTGGTATATTAATTGTAAGTAGTGCATTGCCATTCTTCTAATTCTTCTACAGTTCTACCTCTCTCTCTCTCTCTTACACACACACACACACATTCACACATTTCCATGTGGCATTGGAAGGAAATCTCCCATGACCCTTATTTAAACTGACAAATTTTTGCTAATATGTATAGAAAGTCCTAAGAAAAATCTTTTACTGAGAAATATTTTCTTCTCATACTATTTTTGATCCATCAAATTGTTGTCTTGTTAGATTTATAATTAGTGCCTAATGCATCACCAACGTAAGTCTTGTTTCCTTTCGTGTAAGTAGGATCCATTACTTCTGTTTCAATATAATTCTTGCATATGTAGTATATATCGAAATTGAGGCAGGAGCGTTGCCAATCATATTAGTAAGGAGAAAGAAAGTCCAGTACAGGAGAGCCGGTAATTTCACAAGGATGATGACCACATCCACAGGAACACAAAGGTAGATTACAATATGAAAAGAGCACCAACACAACATCCCAGGGATTAGATCGAGGTTAACACTAACGTTCTTAATGTTGAAGTATAAGTGAATTGCTCACCTTTCCTCATCAGCTTAAACCTTTGGGTGAATTGGTTAGTGTAGGCAACTCAATATGGTATCAGAGTTAAGAGGTCTCGAGTTCAAGACTCGATTGGCGCAATTAAAAAAATAATTGCAGCCTACTTCTATTTTACGTCCTAGGCCTAAGGAGCCTGTACGTGAGAGGAGTGTTGAAGTATAAATGAATTACCTACCTTTTCTCATCATCTTAAGCTTTTAGGTGAATTGGCTGGTGCATGCAACTCAATAATTAATGCTACATCCTGTTGAATAATGTGAACTACTTGTTGTGGTTCTTCTATTCTTTTCTTTTCTTTGCAAATATTCCAGCATGTATAGATGATAAGCCCGCTTAGCTCTCTTCTCTGATTCTGGGTGACCTTCTTAACTGAGAGCTCCCAACAGTTATGAATGTCAAGGTCGGTACGCCACTGCGAGATTCGTAGTTCATCCCAACCGAACCACGCCACTATTTGCTCCTAGATTTCCTTTGCATAAACGCAATGCAGGCAGAGATGTAGTGTTGTCTCCTGTTCTTGATCACAAATGTAGCCATAGAGTGAAACCACCCAAGAGACAGTTGCAGCCAGCCAGCCATAGACTAACAGGTGGCCTTAGTTGCTTGCTAGTGCAATTCTTCGATTACGTACATCCCAAGAAATGAGATTAAACACAATTTGTACTGTGTGATATAAATTGTTTAAGATTCTGTTGTTCCTTTCTTTCCATAAGTTCCAAAAAACGTAGATTAGGACTTTGTCCACTTCCTTTCGCTGTTGCTTAGGAGTATTCTTGTGGATGGATTGCCACCATTGAGTAGCGATCAGTCCAACGGTGGCAGCCTGTGAGGTGGGGGATGTATGTGCTGTTATGGATAGCACTTGTATTGATTATGAGGCCAATAGGCCACAATATATACATGTACATGTAGGGATGAAAATGGATCGGATACGGACGGATAATAGCTTTGCCATATTTATTTTCAATTTTTTTCTCGGATTCAGATACGAATACAGATAACCGGATATGAATACGAATAATGTCGAATTCAGATATAGAACGAATATGAATTAAAATGAATATGGTTATGGATATTTATCGGAACATTAAAACCTTTTAAATTATACACACAAAATGAAAAAAGATAACTAGTTTATTTGCTCCAAAAATTCATGAAGAACATGTAATGACCCAAAAATTTGTATTCTTTGTTGAATTATGTTTAAATAATAAATTATGTATTTATGAGTTTTTATGCATTTTTAGCAACTTATTTAAAATATTTTCCTATTAATGATAGTAGTGTTTGCATTTTCAAGAAAATTTAAAAGCTGATAAAATTTTGAAAATATTTTTTTTAATGTTAGATTGTGTCAGGAACTTTCCTAAAAAATTTCGTACTTTTTGGAGTTGGTTTGCCTATTTTAATAATTAAAATTTGATTTGTGGATTAATTAAATTAGAAAACGATTTTGAAATTTAGAAACCTTTTTGGGCCAAAAGAGTAGCCTTGGCCCAGCCTACGTGCATATCCAGGTAATCCAACCCATAAATATTTGGATTATCCGGATTCCGTATCCATATTCGACAGATAGTGAGTTACCGAATTTGTATCCATATCCGACAGAAAATATATGTATTCGTTTTCAATCCGATACTATCCGACAAATATCCAATTTGATAGAATCCGTATCCGAAAATTGTCCAGATCTATCGGAAATTTCCGATCCACTTTCATCCCTATGTACATGAGAGTATAAAAGAAAAGACTATACAAAGCAATATCCATACAAGACAATACATGATACTAGTAATCTCTATACAAGACAATATATGATGTTGTCTAACACCACATCTCAAACTCATGGTGGATCAAGAACGCTGAGTTTGGGGAGATAAAAGCTGTGCTGAGCTCGAGTTTGTGTCTTCATGAAAAAATCTGCCAACCGAAGCTCTGAAGGCACATACTAAAAAGCCACGACTTGATCTTGTATTTGTGACTGCATGTAAGAAGCATCAATACCAATAGGCTTGGTGAGCTCATGTTTCACTAGGTCTTGAGCTGCTAATAGCACCTATATTGTCAGATAAAAGAGTAGTTGGTGTAGAAACAGAAACATCAAAATCCTCACTGTAGCTAAGTAACCTTAGCTGTCAAAAGAGCCATAGCACGCAACTCACCCTCAGCACTCGAACGAGAAACTGCTATTTGCTTCTTAGTCTTTGAAGAAATGAGGAAACCACCAAGAAAAACACAGTAAGCAGAAAGAGATCGACAATCAGAGTGATCACTAGACCAGGTAGCATCAGAGTATGCCTGGAGCTGTAAGGAGCTGGAGAGTGGAAAGAAAAGACAGCGAGAGATAGTTCCACAAAGATATCCGACCACGAGGCGAAATATGACCAAAGAGCCCAGGATTATTAGCACTAGCAGAAAAGCCAGCTACAGTGACCATAGAAGGAAAACACTCAAATCAGGCATGAAGGGTTTGCTTGAGCCCATGTAGAGAGCGGCGAAGCCGATAAACCATATCATCAGGAACAGAATACCCTGGTGGTGGCTGCATATAGACCTCCTCACGCAGCTTACCATTAAAAAAGGCATCCTTGGTATCAAGCTGAGAGATGGACCACTCATGAACAGAGGCCACAACGAGAAGAGTGCAAACAGTGGTCATGTGAGTCACATGAGTAAAAGTCTCATCATAATCAAGACTATACTTCTCCTGAAAACCACGTGCTACAAGACAAACATTGTAGTGCTCAAGAGAACCATTATAGCGAGTCTTAACCTTGTAGACCCATTTGCACGTAATGGGATGGACACATGGAGGAAGGGGCACAAGATCCCACGTGCCATTGCGCTCAAGAGCAGCAAGCTCTTCCACCATCACATGCTGCCACTCCTGATGAATAATAGCATTGTGGCAAGAAGTTGGCTCGTCAAAAACCGAACCAGTAAAGCCAAGGCGTTTAGGAGGCCGAAAGATTGGCGATCACAAAGAGCATAGTGAGAAGGCAATAAAGAAGGTGACTTAGTAGAAGATGACACATTAGAAGAAGATGGGACACTAGAAGAATTCTCAACTCGCGGACGACAAGTGTAGTATAGAGGATAAGAGGGAACTATGTCAGGAGAAACCTCGGGAGGAGGCATTGATGGTGAAGAAGACACCAAAGGAAGGGTCGGTGATGAAGGAGACGTCAACCATAGAAAGGAAAAAGTGGCAACTGGAGTATCAGGAAAAGTTAGGATAGAAAGTGGCTTGACAAGAGATACTAGAGTGGAAGAAAAATGAGGGTAGAAGTAACAAGACTCATCAAAAGTAACATCCCAAGAGATCCGCATCCATCGGTCAATAGAATCTCAACAACGATATCCCTTATACTCAGCACTAGCTTGGTGCGTTCATGAGGTGCAAGTAGAACATAATACACACCCAAAGAGGCGAAGCATAGAATAATTAGGAGTCATGCTACAAAGATGCTTCACCTAGAAACACTCCTTGAAGAGTAAAATAAGGCTGAATATTAATTAAGTGGCAGTGAAAACAGCCTTAGCTCAGAAATGAGGTGGAATAGTGGAAGCAAGTAAAAGAGTACGAGTTATCTCAAAAAGATGACAACGCTTATGTTCAACCACACCATTCTGAGCATGAGCAACAGGACAGTAAAATTGAGAACGAGTGCCTTGCTCAGCAAGAAAAACACAAAGGGCTCATGAAAGATATTTCTCTGTTGAGTTAGCACGAAGAACATGAATGGGAGAATCAAATTGAGTACAGATCATGGGTACATAAGGGTACAAAAAGAAAGTCTATACAAGACAATCTCTATACAAGACAATATAGGATACTAGCAATCTCTGTACAAGACAATATAGGATACTGTCTAACATGTGCGTTCGGTGGAACATCTTCATCTAAATTTGTTTTGTGAAAGGGCAAAGAAGCAATAAATGGGTGGCTAATTCGGGATCTGATCCGCATAGAGGACAAAATGTTTCTATGTGCCAGCCTCTAACCGCCAATTTATCGGTTGTTAGGATCCTATATATGACTTGCAGATTTCTGCAAAACATGCATATCTTCAAGTAACCTAGTTTCTTTCACCAGTGAGTTTTCATCAAATGTCATATAACTCAAAGGACACATCTAAATTATCAATGTTACTTACTTAAAAGTTAGAACCAACCATGTTCTTCACAGTTAGAATTTTTTACTTTTGATCTTTTTTTTTTCAGGTTGTCTTGAGCATTGTTTTGCTTGTGGTGTACAACTGCTCTGATCTGTTCATTGCTATTCGAGCTAAAATGTCATCGAAATCTCGTAAAAAGGCTGCAAAAATTGCACAAGAATCAGCAACAGCACGTGGAAGATGGAAATTAGCAAAAGAACTTGTACTAAGGCATGAGGTAGAAATGTCTGAAGCTTTCAATACACCTGAGCAATTAGCTACATCATCTAATGGTAGGAGATCCAAAAATCGCAAAAAGCTAACACATGTTCGCACTGAAAGGTTCAGGCGTGCATATAGTCAGATTGATAAGGAGAGAGCTCTGCAGCTAGACAACGATAAATTGACATTCTCTGAAATAGTGTCTCTAGCTGTCGAAAATAGACCACGAAGGCCAATGCTTGAGGTGGCTTTCAAAGGTCTAACGCTATCCATTGGAAAAAAGAAGCTTTTGCAATGTGTTACTGGAAAACTTTCACCAGGTAGGATAACGGCTATCATGGGTCCTTCTGGAGCAGGAAAGACTACTTTTCTCAATGCTGTGTTAGGTAAAACATCGGGATATAAGAAGGACGGCTAGTCCTTATAAATGGAAAATCTGGATCGATGCAGTCATATAAGAAGATCACTGGTTTTGTGCCACAAGATGATATCGTTCATGGGAACCTGACGGTTGAGGAAAATCTGTGGTTTAGTGCATGCTGCAGGTATTAGATAAGTTTTATAGCTTTCCCAATTGATTCCTTTTTCCTTCCACTAAATGTTATAATACACGTCTTCATCAAAACAATGACATAGCATTGCAAGACTGTTGTCATAAAAAACAATTACATAGCATTGCAAGACTTCTGTCATGAAAAACAATGTCGTATCATTGCAAGACTTCATCAACAGACAGAAAAGTACTGATGTGCATGATTATTATTGTTCATGGCTACTCTGTGTAAATATTGAACACAACGTTCATTTGTTTAGATACATACAGTATGATTGAATATGGTTTATCATCTATATTTAAATTTCATTTTTCCATTTCCCCCCTTCATATACATAAATTAGTCTTAGCTGTTAGATGGAACATATTGTGTGCCTAGATGACTTCCAGTGATAGCCGTATATGTTGTTTACTGTTTATGCAAAAAAGATATCATATAATTGATTTTACTACTTCTTTTTCATGACATCCTTGATCTTGTTTGAACTTTCATAAAATAAATGGTTTCTTTTAGTAATCACTATTGTTTTGTGGAATAGGTTAAGCAAAGGCATGTCAAAAGCTGATAAGGTTGTAGTTCTTGAACGAGTAATTGGGTCATTAGGGCTTCAAGAAATCAGAAATTCCCTTGTTGGGACAGTGGAGAAGCGGGGAATTTCTGGAGGACAAAAGAAGCGTGTTAATGTTGGGATTGAAATGGTTATGGAACCATCTCTTCTGATATTAGATGAGCCAACTACAGGCTTAGACAGTGCTTCCTCTCAGCTACTTCTAAGAGCTCTTCGTCATGAAGCATTCCAAGGCGTAAATGTTTGTGCAGTGATTCACCAACCAAGGTTTCCCCGTAAACATTGTACATTGAATATGTTTCCTTTCAGAAGGAATTACTATTCTATTCTAATCTTCAATTGAAATGGCTTTGCTCATAAGCAAAATTTTCTTACGAAAATTTATAACAGTCTTGATCGATGAGCCTAAAAAACTGCATTACTTGTCCAGGGTCACCTGTCACAAAATTTGTGAAAAAAAATTGACATGCAACTTTAACATATGATCAGCAGTACAAAAATGAAAAATAAGTCATTTATCTTCAATTCTACATGAACTAAAATAATCTTTTCTTCACATTTTGTTTGCTTCATTGAAATATAAACTTGGATCTGACTTTTATTAATGTGTTACACAGCTATACTTTGTTCAACATGTTTGATGATTTTGTCCTTTTGGCAAGAGGTGGCCTTATTGCTTACCATGGGCCTATAAGTGAAGTTGAAATATACTTCTCAGGCCTGGGGATCAAGGTGCCTGACCGTGAGAATCCTCCAGACCATTACATTGACATCTTAGAGGGAATAGTAAAAACAAAAATGAGGGGACATATCACTCCTAAACATTTGCCGCTTCTTTGGATTCTACATAATGGATATGAAGTTCCAGAAGATATGCGGAAGGACCTTGAGGATATCAATACAATTCATGAGTTATATACTGTTGGATCCATTTCTAGGGAACAATCTCTTGGAGAACAGTCAGAGGGTACAGTTTCTGTGCACCAAAATGTGAGGCAATCAAATTATTTACTGGATAGGAAAACACCTGGTATATTTGCACAATACAAATATTATTTGGGAAGGTAAATCGGTTTCTTTAATCTCTCTTACTTGCTTGGGAGAATCACTTTGTAACTCTACTGCCAAACTCATGTTTCAGGGTAGCTAAGCAACGCTTACGTGAGGCTATGCAACAGGCTGCTGATTACCTAATATTGTGTATAGCTGGCATATGCATTGGAACAATTTCGAAAGTTAGTGATGATTCATTTGGTGCAGCTTCTTATGGATACACCATAATTGCAGTTTGTAAGTCAGTGACTCATCATCCTTTTCTGTTTCTATAAATGTCTGTCAAGGGCGTCGGGACCTAGGGTAGCTGGCCCTTGGCTGCGGAGTTCGTAGCCATCAAGTCCGTCGTCACGGGCGAGTTTTGCCCTCGGTAGTCGGCTTGTTGGGGAGAGAGAGAGAGATTAGAGATAATGAACTTGCTTGCTTTTCTCAATGTCAGCTCTGAGGAATATATAGCCTAGGTCCTAACCAATCTTTCCTAAACTTAAGGAGTAAAAATAGAAACTAATCTCTCTTTCCAAACCTTAACCAATCTCTCCTAGACTTAAGGAATAAAATAGAAACTAATCTCTCTTTCCAAATTTAGCCACTCGTGGTGGCCTCCTCCTGCGTCTTGAAGACGTTTCGTGGCAATGGCGACGTCACGTCCGCGGCGCTTTGTCGTCGCGTCCCCCATGACATCTCTCCTCTCTCGAGACCAGCTCGTCCTCGGCTGGAAGTCCTAAAGCCGCGCGAAGTCGTTGAGGTCTTCCCGTATTCTTTGGCGGCTCGCTCGCCGCGCCAATGCACGAGCACTGGCGAACTCCTCGCGCCAAAGCGAGCTTGTCTACCCGGTGGCTCGGGAACCACCGCGCCATGGTGGGTAATGTGGCGGTCAGAGGCGTGGCCGGGTCCCGGCAATTTCTTGAGCACTCAACATGGAACACATCATGAAGACGCGCGCCGGCGATTCCAAAGTGACAACGACGTCGTTGATCGATTCGGCGACGCGGTAGAGGGCCGCTCAAAGGGCTTGAGCCCGTGGCGGCGTGGAAGGAGGTGGCATGCCACACGACGAGGCGCAGGAACGCCCAGTCGCCGACCTGGTAAGACACCGGCCGATGAAGCCGGTCGTAGTGGCGCTTCTGCACCGCCTGCGCCTGTTCCAGGCGATAGCGGACGTCGGCGAGGAAGGCCTCGCGATCTTCCATCTCCTGGGCAACAGCGGCAACACGAGTCTCACCGGGCTCGTAGGATCGGATGGAGGGCGGGTCGCGGCCGTAGACCACCCGGAACGGCGTCTCGTGTAGCGACGATCGGTAAGGCATGTTGTAGGCGTACTTTCGGCCCATGGCGGCCAATGAAAGCCTTGCGAAGCGATCGCTGTGAAGCGTAGCAGTACATGATGATGACGCGGTTAGCAGCTTCCGTCTGGCCGTCCGTCTGGGGATGGAAGGCCGAGGACATATGCAGCTTCGTGCCCATGAGGCGCATGAGCTCGCGCCAGAACGCCGAAGTGAACACCGGGTCGCGATCGGACACGATGGACTGCGGAATGCCGTGGAGACGCACGATGTCGGCGAAGGCTGCGCCACGGACTTCGGCGGTGTCTGGTGCGCCAAGGGATGAAGTGGCGATGCTTCTGAAGCGGTCCACGACGGAGAGGATGACCGTCTTCCCGTGCACCCGGGGCAGCGCCTCCACGAAGTCCAGACCGATGTCCGCCCAGACTATGGAGGGAACTGGCAACGGTTGCAGCAAGCCGGCCGGGTGCAGGTGTTCGGACTTGTACCGCTGACATGTCGCGCACGCCCGCACGAAGTCCTGCACCAAACGACGCATGTTGGGAAAATGGAAATCGCGGCGGGCGGTGCGGCGTCGGATGGGCGCCTCGTGGCGTCTGTCGTGGGCTGCGGCGAGATCTCTGCAGAGTGCGAGGCGGCGGGATGTCTGGCGCCCGTCGTGGCGACCATGTCGCCCACCATCGCCCATGGTGCTGTAGCGTCTTGGCGTGGACCTCGTCATGGATGGCGACGGTACGGATCGATGGCTTAGGCGTGACGTGAGGCGCGATGAAGTCGGCGGTGCCGAGATTGCCAAACAACTTCGCCTCGGCGGTGTCGCGGCGGAGAAGGCGTCGGCCACGGTGTTCGTTGCGCCCGACACATCAACCAAAAATCGAACCCCAAGAGCTTGCCGACCCAATGATCTTTGAGGTATCGTGGCGGTCGAGGAGGTACTTGAGGTCAGTAGTGGTCTGTCCGGACGACAAGCGCCGCTTCTATAAATACGACCTCAATGCGGACCGCTGGACGAGGCCGATGAGTTCCGCTCATAAGCGGCGAGGAAGCGGTGTCGAGGCGATGGCGGGGTGAAGAAGGCGGCCGGGTGGCTGTCTGGGCGAAACGCGCGGCGAACCTGTGTGACGGCGTCACATTCGACGATGAAGGACTTGGAGAAGTCCGGCATGGCGAGGACGGGCCGTGGTGGCTGCGGACCTTGGCTGCCTATGAACGCCATGGCGCATGCCGTCGTCCCAAGTGAATCCGTCCTTCTTGAGGAGGCGGTCGTGGCGGCGGCCGTCTGCGTAGTTGTGGACGAACTTGCGGTAGTAGCCCGCTAAGCCGAAGCCACCCGACCGCCCGAGCGGAAGTCTTGCCGGCGGTCGAGATGGCTCGCACCTTGGCGGAATCCATGGCGACCTTGCCCGAGATGACGTGGCGAGGTAGGTGACGGAGGAGCACAAAGGCGCTTAAGCGCGCTTGAATGAGCCGTGCTTGCCGCGGCTCGGAGAAGGGCAGCGGAGATGGCGAAGGTGATCGCCCAAGTCTTGCTATATATCAAAATGTCGTCAAAAAATACTAGGACGAAACAGCGAAGGAAGGGCGAAGGACATCATTCATGAGGGCACGAAGCGTTGCCGGGCGTTGCGAGCTTAACGCCATCACCAGAACTCATATAGGCCGTCGTGGGTGCGGGCAGCGGTCTTGTGTACATCCTCCGACGCATCCGTACTGGTGGTATCCGGACCGCAGTCCAAAGAGAAGAACTGCCGTGGAGTTCGTCGAAGCTTCGTCGACCGGGACGGGGAACAGCGTCCTTGACAGATGGCGCGTTGAGCGCGATAGTCCGCGAAGCGCCACGACCGTCGGATTTCTTGGCGAAGGATCGGCGGCAAAACGGAGAGTCATTGCGGCGACGATGCCTGCCGATCATGGCGGTCATTGCCGCTCAAGTTCATCCTTGTGGGCGCGGGTATCGATGCAGGCGAGCGCCACCGGCCGCGCCGTCTTGAGGGTGATCGCGGTGGTCGTGCGCCGCTTGAAGCGGCCGGTGGAATGGCGAAGATGTCCCCAAAGGAATCGAGAGCTCGTCGAGAGGGCTCTCCGGCAAATGGCGCCGAGGGTCGTTGTTGGAGGACGCCACGCCGACCGGCAGATAGTGCGCCCGCAGTCTTTGAAGCGTATTCGGTATTGGCGAGGTCCCAAACAATGGGGCCCAAGGCGCCGAAACCATCGGTCGCGAGGACCACGTCATAGCCGCCAATGGCATGACGAAGAGGTCGGCGAGAATGCGGCGCCGTCGATGGTCGAAATATGCTGCGGATGACCGACGACGAGCAGCGCTCGCCGTTGGCGACCATAGCCGTGGCGTGGGCCTGGCAGTGAAGTGGAAGCCGGAGCAGCGGGCGACCACCTCGGAGATGAAGTTGTCGCGTCTTGCCGGTCGAGGAGGCGGCAGCGCCCGGAGCCGAAGCGCGGCAGCGACGCATGGTGTCGGCGAAGAGACCCGGCGAGGCTGTAGGGAGAAACGGGCGTCCCCGACGCGGCCTCCTCGAACTCCTCGGTGGGGCTGTCAACATCGTCCTCCTCGATACCTCCGGGAGGAAACGGCCATTGGCGAGCAGCGGTTGTGGCCGGGTGTACTTCTCGTCGCAATTGTAGCAAAGGCCTTCTTGGCGCCTCCTCTTCTTTCGGCTTTAGGTGGCGCTTGATCTGGCGACCCTCGGCGGAGATCGTCGCGCGAGTCGCGGCATGTGAGGACCAGCGCCGCCTTGAAGCGAGCGAAGCGGCAGCAGAAGCAGAGGCGTGGCGGGACCCGGCCGGTGTCTTGCTCGCGCGATTCAAAGCTGAGCAGACTCATGGCGGCGGCGAGGACCTATGGGTTCGGATGCGACGTCGATCTTGGCGGCGGTTAGAACCCCGGTGAAAAGTTGGACCGCTGCGACTCCTCGGCGGGCCGGCACGAGGAAGGCGCTGGAACCGATCTTGATATTCGGCGGCCGTGCCGTCTGGCGGCGCTCACCAAATCGGCCAGCCAGAAGCGAAGCGCGCGGCGGCCCTCGCGCAATCTGGCAGCTCCTTGAGCCGGCGCCATGACGGGGTGCCTTCGTCCGTCTCGACTGGGCGTACCACATCTGCGCGCCGCGAATCCTCCAAGTTGTAGGAGGCCATCCGGACCTTCTCCTCCTCCATGATCCCTGGCGATAGAAATCGATTCGCGGCGATTGGCGAAGATCAGCGGATCGGTTTTGCGTCGTCTCGGGAAAATCCATCTTCGGAACCATGGGGCGATCGTTGTGGTCTTGGCCGTCATTGCCCGTGGGAGCAAGCGAAGAAGGTCTTCTCGCCTGCGGCGAGGTCACGGTCATCTGCGGAGTTAAATCACGGTCGTGGTCAGGGACTCGATCAACTTGGCCAGATCAGCAATGGATGGGTCCGACATGGCTGAAGGAATCGAGGCGGCAGCTGATGGTGGTGAATTGGGTGGTGGCGTGGAAGCGATGCGATTCTTGGCTGGCGAGAGGAAAACGAGAACGCTGGAAGCCGATACCGAGTTGTCAAGGCGTCGGGACCTAGGGTAGCTAGCCCTTGGTCGTGGAGTTAAATAGCATGGTCCGTCGTCATGCCGAGGTTTTGCCCTCGGCCGTCGGCTTGTTGGGAGAGAGAGAGAGGAGATTAGAGATAATGAACTTGCTTGCTTTTCTCAATGTCAGCTCTGAGGAATATATAGCCTAGGTCCTAACCAATCTTTCCTAAACTTAAGGAGTAAAAATAGAAACTAATCTCTCTTTCCAAACCTTAACCAATCTCTCCTAGACTTAAGGAATAAAATAGAAACTAATCTCTCTTTCCAAATTTAGCCACTCGTGGTGGCCTCCTCTCGTCTTGGCGCAAGCACGTTCGTAATGGCGTGGCGTCGTCGTCACGGCTACCTTTATGCGTCGTCCCCACATGACAATGTCTTAATTTTCCATAAAGTAACAAAAAAAAGAGCAAACCACAATATCACGGCAGCAAGATTTTGTTCCTATAATGCATCCTCCTAGATTTAAAAAAATATACTTGTGCTTAACTAAGTTAAGTTAGACAGTACATAATAATAGACTGCATACAAGTTACCAAGAGATGATAGTACAATGCATCTTACTAGATGCAAAAATATCCTTGTGCTTAGCTAAGTTAGACAGTACAGAATATTAGTCTGCATAAAAGTTACCAAGAGATATTATTAAATGTAAACTGATTCCTATCGCAGGACTTAACCATACATGATTTATCATTTTCACAAACTCTGGCATATTTAGTTGAAGCGATTGGACAGGGAAGAAAAAGTGGAAGTTAAAATATTTCAATAAATTAATGATATGCTTTTTCTCAAATGAGGTAGCCATGGTCCAAAGGATTTTGTTGTAATACACATAATAACTAAATGTTGAAACAAGGAACGGCAACATGGGTATATTTTATGTGCTGACAGTGCGACGTTTTAAAAGTTCTCTTTTAGAACTGTTTATTTGTCAGGTGCAATACACGTGTAAGGAAGTGCACATATACAACAAATTATATATTTTTTATCTTGGCTGTGTAGATCTTGATCTTTCATTGCCTATATGTGTTTCTTTTCTTTTATAACATATTGTTATTAGGCTTATTGGCTATATCAACTAATCAATATACACATTGCAGCCTTGTACATGTTCCTGGATAACGTAAAAAAGAATCCTATCTTAACTTTCCCTTTTCTCACTGAAAATTATTACTAGAAGTCTAACTATTTTATTTTTGCATTCTAGTGATTATAATTACCATGACATTTTATTTCCTTAAGAAACTACAGTGGTACTATTCCCTTAAATCTAAAATAACATTTTATTTAACTTTAATTTGCTTTGTACAGCACTGTTATGCCAACTTGCAGCACTACGATCATTTTCACCGGAAAGGTTGCAATATTGGAGGGAGAGAGAATCTGGCATGAGCTCTCTAGCTTACTTTCTTGCAAGAGATACTATTGATCATTTCAGCACTGTGGTTAAGCCAATTGTCTTCCTCTCGACATTTTATTTCTTCAACAACCCACGGTCTACACTTCGAGACAATTATTTGGTCTTTCTTGCACTAGTTTATTGTGTAACTGGCATAGGTTATACTTTTGCTATTTGTTTTGAGCTAGGATTAGCTCAGTTGGTAAGGATTACATCTTCTTCAAAATTTCTATAATGATCTACAACTCCAAATTAGAGGAGGTAATTTGGCTAAATGAACTTTGCTCTTGCAGTGCTCTGCATTACTTCCTGTGGTACTGGTCTTGGTGGGCACTCAGGCAAACCTTCCACAACTTATAAAGATGTTGTGCTATCCCAAGTGGGCACTAGAAGCTTTTATTATTGCAGGAGCTAAAAAGTTAGTATTTTCTGTTTCTTTAATCGGCACTCAATGAATAGTAAAAACTAGTATTTGTCATGTGTGTAGCACAAGCTATATGAACTCCTAGAAAAACCATTATGAATGAATTGGTCATTCATATAGTTTTTTTTACATGCTCATTCATATACAAGGAAAGACCCAAAAGCTTCATAATAGCTAGAAAAATGCCAAAACTTTTTTTTTAATTCAGTGAGAAAATCTAATGTTTTCATATGCAAGTCGTTGTAGTCTAATTCTGATGCAATTATCATCCCTGTATGACCTGGAAATTATCAAACTAATCCAACTAGTGCTTATTTTTATTAATGTATAAAGATCCATCTTTGGAGATATTATTTGGTGTTAAAATTTCTAGAGTAAATTACTAAAATTGCATCGGAAGATCTTGAACTTATGCAATTCTCACTCAGGTGCTTGCGTTAATTTTAGCTTAGCAGGTCTCTAAACTTGTGTAAGTGCTTCTAAGTTTGTGGATCTCTGATGCAATTTTGTCTTCTTAATATAAAGATCAAACTTAAGCCTGTTTTTCCTAACACATTTTCACCCATCAGTTATTCTGGCGTGTGGCTGATTACTCGATGTGGAGCATTGCTAAAAGGCAAATATGATATCAATTATTTTGGTCTTTGCATCGCCATTATCATGCTTTATGGTGTGCTGTTCCGGTTTGTGGCCCTACTTAGTCTGTTGAAGCTAAAATAGATGTAAGTATGGATATCATCAGGTTCTCGTCATTTTCCTTTTATTTTACAATTTACTGACCAAGCTACATAATTTGGACGTGAATCGTAAAGGTCTCATCATCTTATGGACCAGAGAGCTAAGTTTCAATGAGTGTTCTCTTGAGTACTCGAGTCTCAAGATTGACGAATATAGGAAGGCTGTGAATTTGTATATATATAAGAAGGTTATCGCATTGATAGGATATGTTCAGATTTAGAATCACAATTATCCCATATGTTCGTTAGGGTAGAATATCAGGCACAGTATTTTTCGAATGTTTGTACACAGTTCCGTTGTGCTTGTAAATTTATCATTTCACTATGAACATTCAAATCTCTCTTCACGCCTTAGCAGCTTCCCAGCAAGATGTGCTAAATATTGACTATGATTTTTCGAATCTATGTATGTGCATATATATATTTTTGAAACCTATGTGTACGCATATTTAAATTGCCCTTTTGTTTTGAATTTTTAAATGGGCTGGCGATGCCTACTTAGTTGATTTTTTTTCTAAAAGAATCGCATCGCTCTGTCACTGGCCCATTAGGCCTCAAATAACAACCACAGCCTAGCCCAAAGCCTATCCTTACACTAAGGGTCCGTTTGGTTTAAGGGCAAAGAGTGGACAAAGTTTGTATTTGGTTAAAGGGACGAGAGATAGATAGGATGAACTAAATTTTTATTTGGTTGGAAGGATGAGAGTTGGATGGTGAATGGAGTGAGAGTTCAAATTTAGCCGGTGGGATGAAAGTTAGATGGGTTCATCCATCCAAATTCATGATATCCAACATCTATGAGGAGTATTCTTGAGAGTTGGTTGTTCTCATCCATCCATCCAATCAAATAGTGGGATGGGTAGAAAAAGATGGATGGGGCCATCTCATCCACCATTTGCCTTTGAACCAAATGCACCCTAAAAAACCCCACTCTATGATGAGACGCACACCCGCAGTAGCAGCCATCGCCGCCACGCTCCGAGCCACCTTCATCTCTCCTCCTGCAACCGTTGCCAACTCCTGTTTTCTCCCTACCCGCCTCGCTGTTCTCCTCCCCTACGTTGCCTCTCCTTAATCACCCTTCCTCACATGATCGCCTCTGACTCCCGTCGCCACCGCTGCTACCCGTCATGGACATGTTGTTCAAGTCCTTTTGCGTGCAGCTTGACAAGTCCTCTACTCTCTATGACCGCACCTGTGCCATCATCTCTCGAGATCAAGTCTGCCTCCCATGTTGCCTCCGCCGCCCTCCTCCTTGTCCTCTAGCCTGTCCCCCTCAAGCAAGGTTTCAAATTTTGTTTTCGAATCATATATCGGAGGGACCAAAATCTAGAATTTTAGACAAAATTGGTTGAAATTTAAAAATAAAAATTCAAATCCATAATTTTTAGACCGAGATTTTGACCGAAATTTTGGCCAAAATTGTTGAAATCTCGTCAATTTTGAACCAAATGAAATATAGATAAAATGACATTAGAAAGTTTTGAAAATTTTTATGGATGGTTCTGGCACATCACTAATATTCTCATACATTTTTAGACAATGATCAATGCTGAGGCATTTTTAAAAATCTGAATAGTGATATTGTCCTAATAAAAGCCTTATTAGCAAATTTGAACCGAATGAAAAATGGTTCAAACCACATTATAAAATATTCAAATTTTTGTAGATGTTTAAGAAGCATCACTAATATTTCCATAAAATGTCTAGGTGATAATCAAGCCTGATGAATTTTTAAAAATTCTGATAGTGGTATTGTCATGATAAAAGTCTTAACGACAAAATTTAACTAGAATGAAAATTGGTTCAAACCATGTTATCAAATTTTGAAATTTTTTTGTATGGTTCTGACGTATTTCTAATATTTCTATAAAATTTTTAGATGATGATCAAGCCTAAGAAATTCTAAACATTCTAACAGTGCTACTATCCTGATAAAAGCTTTACTAAGTATATGTATTGCTTCCATATATTTAATTGAGCAATCGAAAAAGGTTTAGAATTTTTGAAGCTTTTAGATAAAGATTCTAAGGAAATGCTTAAACTCATAAAAATTTTGTATCATGATCACACTCGAGCGAATTTATAAAATTCTATCAATGTTACTGCCTCATTTATGTTCCTTCTATTTTTGATTTTTTAAAGATAACAAATGAAGTTCAATTATTTTAAAAATTTTTATTTGATCCTAGACTACTAAAAATGGTACCATAAATTTTTTGAGCATAAGCAAACTTGTACATGTTTATAAAAATATGATAATTTTTCTATTATTTTTATAAAATATCTAAAAATTTAGTTTTTTTCAAATTTTTTCAAGGAAGATAACATTCTTAAGGGGTATTGACCCAAATCTGGTCCAAAAAAGTTGAAATCCGATCAAAATTACCAATATTCGATGAAATTTTTGAAATTATTGTAGCAACTTAATTTTTTTATATGACTAAAATCTCGATCAAAATATCTAAAATTTTAGTAGGATTTTGAACCTTGCCCTCAGGTCACAGCCCGCTCCTCCACCTCCTCCCCATTTATCATAGGGTTTTGTCTCTCCCTTTTTCTTAGCCTCGTTGCTTAATCCCGAGTGGTCTCCTATCGTGTTCTCGTGTAGATGTGCTCGGGAAGGAGAAGGCACAGGTGGAGCTGATCAGGGGTCAGCAGGCATACGTTGAACAGAAATAGTGGGGGTGCTCATAGAAATAAGCTATGGAAAGTTTGTTTATCCATCTTTTACAAATCTATAATAAATTTTATAGAATATATGACTATATGATAATTGAGACTATAGTAGAGAACATAATTATTTGTTTGCTTCTATATGATGACATTTTTACATTTTACAAATCAATGAATAATTAATTTTTTTAAAAGAGAGTCATCTTATGTCAGCCAGCCTCATAGCCCTCAGTAGCTTAGCCTAACAGCCTCTCTTTCTCTCGCCTCTTATCCTCTTAGTGCCCGAGAGGTGAGAAGCCAAGAGCTCTACTGGTGGTTCCTCTTCGCCTCCTCCGCAGGCTATCCATCCACTCCTCCATTTGCCATGTGCTGCTCTGTCGCCTGCCCACCCGTCCCTTCGTCGTCATGCGTCGGTGCCTGCCCCACGCTGGCTCACCCCCTTCGTCGCCTAGCCTGCTTGCTCCTCTATTGCCGCTCGAGGCCCGTGGGGCCTGTCCATTGCCGGCCCGTCCATCACCTTCTCATAGTTGCTGGTTCTCCAGAGGGGGTCCCCTTGGTTGCCACCTACCCAGTCGCCCCCTCTGTCCCGGATAGGAGTCTGTGGGTCGCCCTCTCGCCCAAGTCTATCCTAGTGAATGAGGGATTTAAGGAATGGGGATTGAGCCCCTAAGGAATGTGGAATTAGTGATTGAGATTGGTTCAAGTTAGACTTAAGTCTATTCTATTGAGTTAGCCTAGTGCAATAGTGGCGGGCGGACGCACCAAGGGTCCCTCTTCAAGTCTTTTTTAACCTCCGAGTCTCCGACCTAGACAATCACCTCTCTGTTGTTTGTGCCACGTTGCCACCGTGAGCAATGCTCCACCGGGTCAGCACCAAAAGGAAGGCGACAATGCTAGATGGTTTTCTAAGGACACAAATATGTGATGACCGGAGCCGGTGTGATAGCCCCCTTGCTCACCGGCCAAGCGTCTACCACTTCAAGGGGTTGTACTCACAGCTTGCAGAGACTACATACATATGCATAATTTAAAAATAACAAATTAAATGGAAAAGAAGACTTAAGAGGTCTATTGTATTTACATAAGTTGTTGCGAGACATTAGCCTAATGTCCTCCAATGCTCCACACTTACACATGGTATAAGTACTACTAAAGAGTGTGAAGCGAATTTTGATTTTTGATATTAGTTTCACATTTTTAGTAAACTAAGTCTTTGAGTTCGATGATATTATGTTTGCTAATCTTTAAAGAGACGCGGGACTCTAGCCTTAAAATCAGTCATCCACACTTGCACGTGCGTTGCTTTTGGATACTAAGAATGTGAACACAATTTTAATTCTGCTACTTCTACTTTCACACTTTGTACTTAGTCCTTAAGTAGAATAATGTCATGCTTTGCGAGTGGTTTATTATGAGTTGTGAGGGGCTTCGTAGAGCCTATACAGAAATGAAACCTCTTGTTTTGTAACACTTACGCACTCTTTACCTATCAATAGAGCCTTTTAGCTTTTTATTATTTGTAACACAATATCTAGCACAACATGTTGACAAGAATTGAGAAAATTCTTTATTTGCCATTCAAAGTTGACCACTTCCCTAATATGCCATCACAAAACTACTTCTCAGTTGCCACTTCATCTCAACCTCCATCTCTTATTTGCCACTCTTGTTTGTGGCCGTTACCTGGGACGTGTAAAGACATTTTTGCCCTTGTGTTTAGTTGCCGTTAACTCAGCCAATTGGTGGTCTGGTTCGTTCAGTTAATGTTGGACTCGGTGGAAGCGGTTCAACTCAATCAATTGGTGATGTGACTCAGTTGGTCTCGGTCGGAAGTGGTTGGGTTCAACCTTGAGCACACAGTACCTCACCGGTACTGTTTTCCCTTCTCTAGTGCGTAGCAGAGCACGAGCGATTAGGATGTGGTGGCAGCGGTGCTCCGACGACGGAATGGCTGTGAACAGGTGACCATAGCATGTTCTCAGACATGGGGAACTCATTTGTGGTGTTTTTAGACGACGTGTATGACTATGGCAGCCGAAACAATATGAAGAAGCATTGACGGCTTTGGAGAAGAGGAGTTCACTGGTGATGGGCTCTGGTGGGGAATCAGTAGTGGCTACGCACACACGAGCACAATAAGATTGTGGGGATCCTCTTGGCAGCAGTAAGCTTGGCTTGAGGTAGCGTGAGCAAAGCCGGTGATAGTAGCGACCATGGCGGGGAGGTGGAGCCTGATGGTGGCATTCTATAGTAGAGGGGATGGCTGAAGAAGGTGGAGATAGTTTTAGCATGGCGAGGTGGACCTCGTGACACGGTTGGCTCAATGGGTAGATGACAGAGGCGATGAATCATTAGAGGCACAGGGGAGGGCGGTAGTGTAGCTCGACTCCAGTGTTCCTTCAACGAGCTTCAACGGCGAGAGTGGCACTGCGAGGATAATTGAAAAGTCAAGAAGGTAATGGTGTAGTCAATTTTAGAGAAGGACAAACATAGAGAATGAATTTGGCTGTACTACCTATGGTGGTCTCGGCGGCAATGGCAGTCCGCTTGACATGGGGATGAGGACAGTGCTTAGTGATGGTGCAGGTGGTCTTTGGAGGTTGAGGAAGTGCACAAAGATTGGATGTGAGTTGTTGTGCTGGCTTTATTAGCGCGATAGTAGGGGTGAGGTGAGTAGCGGTGAGAGCTTTCGCTCGGGCTACTGCTCTTGATGAGGTGAGAAGTGGTGTCGAGATAGATGGCGTGAGGTGATGATCGACGTCCTCCATGGGCGGTGTCAGTGTGGGAGGTGATGCATGGAGAGCGGTGATGGGTGTTCAGAGGGTAGAAGGAAGAGAGGAGGAAGAAGAAGGGCTTAGACTAATGGGTATGACTATCATTCTCTAAAAAAATCTAACAAGGTCAAAAGGCAAATGATAATTGACTCATGACAAAATGACAGGAGTGGCAAAAATAGAATGAAGGTTGGGATCCAATGGCAATGAAGGGAAGAGAAGTTTCGCAATTGCATTTTAGATATTTGGCCAACTTTCAGTGGTAAATAAGGAATTTTCTCAAAAAAATTTGTTAGCACATGTGCCATCCATTCATAATGGCAATGTGGACTGGTTCCTCCACAATTTTGTGCTACTTTCCTTGGATTAGCTCAAGTCTTGGAGACAACCATCTATCTTTCTGATAATATGTCAGTAAAAGTAATTCAAATGTACATGAAACTACATTTGATAATAAACATAATATTATACTAATAATATCTTGGCACTGAGAAGTTTTTTAGTAATTACCATTCATACATTTTAAGCTAAAGGTCAAACCATGCATCTTTACCTAGTTTGGACAAATGATCGATATGCCATCTGATTTGTACATGTTTTTTTGTGCCAACTATGTGATTCTCACTTACATTGTTTTCCTGAATACATTTCATTCTATCTTTCAAATTTTGTTCATAAATACATGTTATTCTACAATTTCAAAGTGATGTTTTACAATTTTTATACCCCCTCATATTTAGCTATTTTTAATGTCATCCAATGAATAACAAGTGATCTAATAAAGAGAGGTAATGTATTCTTTTGTACATATAACTTGGTGAATGTGCAATATACTAGAATAACCTCTATTAAGGAACGGAGGAAATACTGCTTTAAAATATTTTATACGAGATAATCACATCCATCAATTCATCCTTTCTTGAATACATGAACTAAACGCTAGCACATCAGACGGGGCTTTACATTTCATTCACCCGCTCACATTGGCTTTACCCCAAACATATACCACCTAGTGAGATACACCCTATTTTACTAGCGTGGCAGGCTCAATTGATTTGCTCATCCATTAGAGATGTATCACTTAGATAAGATCCCTTGACACATAGCCAGTGGGAAAGTTGCACTTTGTAACGTTATGTTCCATTTATTTCACTCCAGACATGCAGATCTTGTACTTGGATCTTATATAGCGGCTAGCACCCTAAGAGCAGGTACAATAACAAAACTTATTACTTACTCCATCTCTCATCTATGTCATTTAGAGTAAGCAATAAAGCTAACTTGTACAATAACAATCTCTAAAGATTGTCTCTAAGTGTTGTACAATAAATATTTCTTCTCTCTTATACATAACTAATCTATCTTGTTTCCTGTGCCATGCTAGCTTTTGCATAAGAACCAGCTCTATTCTTTCTCTTCTCTTTTCTCACTCTTCCACATAAGACAAAGCTGATATGTACATGATAAGAGTAAGTTGAGTGGCCTTATTATACATGCCCTAAATAACGTCCTAGATCTAGCAGCATCCAGGTCATGTCCATTGCTACTTCAATGTTTGCCCTCCCCTTATCTCTTCTCTTGGGAACTAAATCCTCTGCAATAACTGCAGAGTGGTAGTGTTGCCACAGCTAGGGGTGAAAACGGGTTAGATATTTCCCGCTCGATCTAGGATCGGATTTAACTATTGGGCCAGATCCAAGACAAGATTCGGATACTTGAATCCGTACCCGGGATCGGATACGGAGTAGCCAATATCCGGTAAATATGAGACGGGATCCAGATATCCAGATATTTCCTATTTATATATTCAGATTCGGATATCCAGATTTTTTCTATTCGGATATTCATAAGAGCCAACTCATTGTCACCACATGTTTTCTATGGTAGCCTATTTATATTGACAATTAGTTGGTTCTATTGATCCTCAAGTAGCATGTTCTTTTTAGGACATCTATTAGGTTTGATTGATTAATAACTTGCTACTATGGTCATGTACTCGTATGGTTTTAATTCAACATATATTACTCTATATATGCATGCATTGTCCATATATCTTTATTCGTATTCAACCCAAATCCGTCACATATCTATCCCATGTTCGTATCCCGAATAACCTGGACAAGTATCCATATTGGCTAGCCTATATCCGGTTCTGAATTTGGCTAGCCTGAATCCGGTTCCGAATCCAAAAAAATGAGTTAAGATATGGAAAGAGCAATATCCATCCATATCCGATCTATTTTCAGCCCTAGCCACAACCATTTGAATCTACTTGCATAAGACCGTAGTACAATACTATAGCTATAGTATGCTTTTTAACCCTACCAACAAAGCACTGAAGTGATTTCCTACAGCAGTGAAACTGTAGCACTTAGTTTGTGATCGGACGGTAGAGGGTTGCCCCTAATGCAACACATTGTAGGGCTCTGCATTGGGCCTCTAATGTAGATGATCCAAATCCATCCTCTTCCTAGCAGCCGCATTGATCTTATAGATTCATGACTGATTGACCACAACAATCAAATAATCTGAAATCGTTCTTCGCATCCAATGTTAGAAATGTAATACAAATTAGAAAGAAAATATTCAATATTAATATTATGGTGACTAACCTAACTGAACAGCAAAACTAAAAATTTCCTAATCTTCACCTAAGAGGTGAACTATAATATTATTCTTGGTGAATGAATGCAAAGCATCCATCCATGAAACTATTGGCTTGGCTTGTTGTGCACGTACTCAACTTCGTTTAAAGGCCTACCAAGCGTGCACTTGGGCATTCCCAAGCGTGTGGTTTGGGACATTCCCGGGCATAACGCGTTTGGGAGCAAACTTACTTTTTGATGATGTAGATAAACAATCAAGCTTCTCGACATATTATATAAATTCAAATAAGTTCAATATTTAAACTAACTAGACACTTTAATTATTACTTCATTAGTGAACTACTAATACTAGATAACTATAGTGAATGATGAGATACATGAAGTGACCGTGCTACTCCCATCCCATGCATACAATCTTCACTGTTCATCTAAAAATAACAAATAAGCCATGGTGAGCCCAACACTTAGTGAGTACATAATAAACAATAACATAACAATTATTAATCAACTTTTATCATTAGCAATACAATGCAATTCTATCTACATGCTCATATGTATATCATATAGCTTATACCGGTATAGTTGAATGCATACACGTCGATATCATACCCTCTCATTCCTTCCATCTTATAGAGGTGCCTATCGAAGTAAGTCTTTCATGCCCACATAAAATAGGTCATAGAGATCTACACATGTCACATCTTTCCAACATGAATGCATGATATGCAAATGAAATGATTTATCAACATTTAACATTTATCATCATCACCATTAAGTTCATCTTCATACAGTTGCCACATCGAGTAAAAGTAATCATGTAAAACATCATAGTAATTAAATTGCTAGTATGAACAATAGGAGTTAACAACCAAGTCATCGTTCTACTATGCACTTGCCTTTTTACCCACGAAAAACGTAATGACATGCGGTTGAAGCTAAACCCAAAGTTGCACCTCCTACAGTAGATAATCCTAGCTCAATAACATGCTATAATAATACATAAAATCAATCATAACAATATCGCTAATATGCACAACCTTGTACCTAATTTGCCATCCCACCGGACAACTTTCCCTTTGCTATCCTGATGGTCGAACAGTTATAACTCCTAGCTCAAGGGTTTTAACATAGCTAACCATATATGTTCTAAAAACACCACAATATTTTCTACAATTTGCTAGCTGGCCATATTCAAATTAATTCATTTAACCACTCATTTCTAGCCCTGAAGACTATTTTGTTGCTTTACTGGATTGCATACTTAACAATTTCGTATCTATTTTTATACATCACAAAATATAGCAAACCATAACATCTCTATAATCTATGAAAAATTATCTAGCTTTCTCTCGTTATGGACACAACTTAATTCGGCTAGCATATAGACCTAATAAGCAAATTAACACAACGACACTCAGTAATGACTATTTTTTGGATAACAACCTTCTCCTAACCGTAACTTTCTAATAGTTTGACCAAATTCAACGTCCTTGTACTCTATTAAAACTTTAGACCATTTCCTATACTTTTTATAATTTGAACAAGCCATGAAACATAATGTAGATGCACCAAAACTAATCTCGAAGACACGAACCACAATTTACCAAACCTTGATCACTACCAAACACCTTCCTAGTGCTATCCAACTATCCCATCTATAGCTAATATAACCATGAGACCGCTCCACTACAGTACCAACAAGGTGAGCATTGTCCAAAGGCCTATACCTGGGACTCAAAAATTCGCTGAAAATGTCGAAAATAGTGGTTTCTTTCATTCTCTTGTTCTCCTCCTAGGTTGCAGCCTTCTCTTTTTTTTTTCTTCTACCCTTTTTTTATTTCCCTTCTTCCTGTCTTCTTCTTTTCTTTGTTTGCCCTTCTTCTCTCTCTTTTTTTCTTTTCCCTCTTCCTCTTTCTTCTTTTCCGCTCCTTCTCTTTGTTTTCCTTTACCTGTTCCCCTCCTTCCCGATATGTGGCCGACAACCCACGAGGGTGATCGTGGCTGGTAGTAGGACTCGTGGGTGGTGAGCCCTAATGGCGGTCTTGGTCCATGACAAAGATGATGTAAATCGCTCCGGTGAGGTGGCAGCGATAGTATCAAGTCCTTTCTAGATTAAATAGCATGACTCCCCTAATTCAGGTCAGGCACGGTGTGCACAATGAAGCCAACTCGGTGTTGCCTAGTCTGGCCCAATTTTTAAGCAAAATATCACATGCCTGTAATGCAAACTATGAATTTTTAGTACTTACTATAACCCACAAATATATATTATTTAAATGTACTTCATAACAAAAAGTTTTCACATTACATGCTTGTTAGAGGTTTTAGCATCCACCAAAGCTTCCCCCTTATGAATGTGACAAAATAATTTATCTATACTTGGTGCCATGTTTTCTTTTCCTCCTCGCTGGAATAAATAACATTATATAATTTAACAACTATTATTTGGAGTGGAAATAGGTAAAAAGTTCATTACATACCATGTCCCAAATTATCTCTATAGGGTTTGTTGCCGGTGCGATGAGGCATTTTCATGTTAGATTTGTTTTTCAAGTATCTAATGCTCTTTTACTTAATATAATAAATGAAATTACTTGTTGTATTCACCTAAACAATCACATGTCAATTGTAAAAAAGAACGTAAAATAAGCATTAATATTAATACTTACTCTAAACTTCTTGCTATATAAATGCTCCTTCATGAGCAACTCCTAATCATATTCATCAAAAACTTTAGGAACACTTTTGTAGACTCCTTCATAATCTTTGCTAGTTTCACATAATGTCGTTTTAAGTATCCACGCCAATTGATTCAAAGATCTTTGACATGATTCATTATCTCATCTTTGTAAGTGTCAATTTTAATATTTTCATACTTGTTTTCAAACTTGTCATTCATAGTTGTTTAAACAAGATATTAAAATTAAAACAACCAAACTAGAGTTTCACAAAAGACACCATGGAAGAATAGGCACCTCTCTTATGAAACTTGTACCTTTATTGTCTCAAAAATGTTCTCTAGAGTTGTCCCACTAATGTTTGCACATGATTTCACCTTAGCAAGGTAATGTTAGTATCACATACTATTCTACTTGTTGTAAACTGAACTTTAATTTTCTGTTTCTCCATTGGAGCAGCAACTTCCTTACATTTATTCTTATCACGACCACTGTGTTTTTTAATTGTCTGAGAAGTTGATACAATCACGACATCTCAATCAAGATTAAGCCCACATAGGAAAAAATAATTTCAGTTGCGTTATTGTGCATACCATGCTCGAGGTATCTACAATATTTCGGTGCACTTAGCGTTGCCCACTTTCCATATAATCATTGCTTGAGAATTGATCTACATGATCAGCAAGATTACCAAAACATCAACTCATTAGTTGGTTGTGTGGGTAAAGGAAAAAAATGCACAAATGTAACATATTTTCCCATACCATCATTTCTAGAATTTGCAAGACTTTGAACCACACATCTCTCTTCAGCATGCATATCATTTCCTACATCACCCTCGTTGCTGGCATCATCATCCCCATTCATGGCTGCAAGACATTACAATTATCTTAAAAAGCCAATGAAATACACAATTATTATTTTATATATTGAAGAGAGCAGAGTATGACTTTCGGACTTTTTTGCATTGTGAAACTTATTAAACCAGCCTTCTATAATATCTTCTTCAGGGTCATTATTCTCATCTACAAAAACAAGCATATCCGCATATGCAGTACATTAAAGGTTTTGTATTTTAAACACGACAGTAACTCCAGTACTAGTATTTAGTTTTGGAAAGAATGGCTCATAAAGCCATTACCATTTGTTGTTACAGTATGTATGCTTTACATATATAGGCTTGTTTATCTGAACCTACACAATAACTATGTCTGTAGCCATGTTATTAATGAACTCTACTGAATCACTTGAGGTCTTTGGTAAGGTCCACCTTGCATGTTGCTGCCGAAGCAATCTAGGACTGGTGAATTGTGAACTGCTCCTATCCCAAGTAGAGACTTTGATTCTTTCGTACTTGGGCCCTTCCATTGCAAGAGATAGATTGTTCAAATATGCAAAAAAATAAAATCAAATACTAATGTGGAGAAATTGATTATTAAATGACAAAGGACATGCTTTATCATTAACCATTGAAATTTGTTATATATGACTAAAAGACTAATAATGTCATGGTTCCTTCATAAGGTGTAAAAACTGGCACGAGTCCAAGACTTGAATAAATAGGTAGGATCATGATTTTCTCTCTTTGATGATGTTGTTGGAGGCTCAAGTATATCTTCTTCTTCTTCTTCATCAGCCATAGATGAATTGCTTTTATCGTATAGATGTCCACCTGGTAATCATAAGTATCGTGTAGTTGCATTTCTACAACCAAGTGCCATCCTTTGATTTGATTGTCCTTCACAAAAAAACCTCGAGAAGCTTCACTAGCTAAGACAAATGACTCATAAGTCTAAAGCAAGCGCTGGAGGTTCACACTAATGAACCCATATTTATCTTTCTATATCCCATGATTCATATTAAATATGTCTATCCAGTATCAATGAAATAATGTCACAAGTCTTCCACCTAAAAATTGCAGCTCAAGTATTTATGTTAATACACTATAATATTCCACATCATTACCACCATTCCTTTCTTTTGAAAGAACCACCATCCCATTGTTCTGCGTGCAATAAAATCTATCTTGACTCTCTGTGTGATATCTAAATCCATTCATGTCGTAGGAGGTAAAACATGTCATATTTTCCACAGGACCATGTAACAAAGATAGAATGTCTTCCTTTAGCTCACTCTTATCATTTTTACACAAGCGATGTACCTGCATAGTGAAAGTACAATCATGTAATAACAAGAAATAGACAAATTTGAAATGTACATGTCTTTAGCAACGTTATTTGTTTTACCTTTTCTTTAAACCATTCAATGAAGTTTCAGTTCCACTTGATAGCAAAAGATTGTACTGAAGGGCCTTCTTGACTATTGGAGTACTCACTATAACATTAGAAAATATAATTTATATGATTGTAAAACATGAATTGTAACATGTGTAGGACAAAAAATAAGAAAAGAATACCATTAACTGATACATGATAAATGGTTGAACTTCATTGTAATTCTTTAAAACATAGACATTAGCTTGTTTTGCTTCAAGCGTATCAAGATCTCCATATTTACGAGCATGATTTGGCCTTCTAGCACAAGAAAATAGTGACAAATAAATTTTATTAATATCCACGTCATCCAAGTACCTAGAGCACAGTGTAATGAACTCATTTGCAATGTAACCCTTGCAACCGAACTCTCATGGCGAGCCATGTTGCATACTAGTGATTTCAGGCAATGTATATGTCTCTCAAAGAGATACATCCAATGATATATGGTAGGTCCACGAATAAAAGCCTCATTGGCCCATTGAATAGGCAAATACATCATGATATCAAAAAAGATGATGAGAATTCCTTTTCAAGCTTACATAGTGTTTGTGGTATTTGGGCCTCCAGTGCATTAAGTTGTTCAACTGAAAATGCTTTGGAGTTTAATTTGCAAAGAATTGCGAAAGCTCTAGCAAAGGTTCATAAAAATTTTGAGGGACAAGTCTACATGGTGATAGAAGAAGTATATGGTTTAACATAACATTGCAGGGCTCTTCGTAATAAATAACTTGTCTCTGTAAATCTCCTATAAATACCCTCGCACGATGTATTGAGGGTGGACTTTTCGATACCACACACACTCGACATAAAGCTTGCTCATTGAGGTCCTTAGGCTAGTTCGAGGCCCTCCGAGCAAGTGCATTGTAACCCTCCTTACTCATTAGTGAATCCTTTGGACGAGGGTTGTTATCTCCTCCGTGAAAGGCCCGAACCGTGCAAAAATGATCGGTGTGTTTCTGATCGCCTTTATCCACCCGATCCGTAGCCCGCATACCCTCAGACGTCTGACCCTTGCGGAAAGGGCCTTAGGTTGATCCCCTATTCAACAAGTAAGCTCGGCGAAGGACCCCGTCTCCGAATCGTCGACAATTTGGCGCCGTCTGTGGGGATCGTCTCAAGTCCTTCGCAGGAATCTCGAGGATGCCGAACTCGCAAGACAACCAAGACTCTGCAAGCCGACGGCGTGGAGGGCGGCGATGAGTACTACGCCCGGACGGCATGGGTGGTGCGGTCGATCCATAAGGCCACACCGGCGGGAGCCTTTCCCGGTGGGCTGCGGCCATGAGCATTACCTCCGCTTCGCGGCGGATGCCCTCCATAGCGAGGAAGAATCTGGCGATGCAGGTGATGGTCGGGCCCCCGGCCGTCTCGAAGCTTCACCGGGGACCCGCGTCTGCACGACACCACGCCGATATCGCCCGTCGCGGTCTGGTCCTCCGCCGCGTCGTGCATGGCGGGAAGGACGACGACCACGAGCAGGCTGTCTCCCGTGGCCCTTCTCCTCGCCGCATAACGATGGTGAGGAGCACCAGAGCTATCCGGCGCAGGACCGGCGATAGTCCACCGCCAATCGTGGCGGAGCGGTCTGCGGGTCGAGGACCGCCCACGAGGTCCGATTACACGATCCCGAGTCTGGCGCCGCCGCTCTCCAAGGTCGCCTCACGCCCCTCGAGCGCCGAGCGCCATGGCGATGATGCGTCGGCGGCTCAGAATCTCGCTAACCAGGCGGACTGGCGGCCATAGGGGCCTCGTGGTCAAAAAACATGGAAAAGCTCGCCCGACATCGGGCTCTCGGGACCTTGAGCGTTCGCGCCCGGGGCGCCTCCCGGCGCTAAGCGCCATTCTCGGCCAGGCCTCCCGAGACCTCGCCGGGGAACCCCGGAGGCGTCAAGACCATGAGGATGTCCGGAGTATTTCCCGGGCAGCCCCGCGGGCTCACAGGCAGACCCGGGCCGCCCGGAGCGCTCCGTTTGCTCCACGTCGAACCCGCCATCGTCGCACCGGCGTGAGGGCGTGTTCTCTCGCCTCACCTTGCGAGCCAAGGATCGCTGAGCCCCGGCCACCATGGCAGAATACCGGGGCCCGGCATTCGATGTCGGGCTTTCGCCGTCCCTGGCGGACGTCAAGTGGCGAGCAAATTCAAGCCCGGCCACATCGAGCGTTTCAACGGGACTCAAAACCCCGACGAGTTCATCTCGATCTACTCCACCGCCATCCAGGTAAGGCGGCTGGCGGGGACGAGGGGGTCATGGCTAACTACCTCCCCACGGTCCTCGACGGCTCCGCCAGGACGTGGCTTTTTAACCAAAAGGAGGGATCGATCCGCTCGTGGAGGCAGCTCTCGAGGCCCTCTCGCAAACTTTCAAAGTTGCTACACGCCGGCAACAGCGCGACCTCGAGCGGCTCATCCAAAGCGGATAGAGACACACTGCGACTTTGTCCAAAGGTTCGTGAAAGTAAGGAACTCCATCCCGAGCATCTCGGACGAGGCGGTGGTCCGGTCCTTCAAGTTCGGTGTCCGCGACGTCCGCTTCACGCAAGACTTGGAAATTCATCCAGACCTGTCGGCCAACGAACTGTTTCGTATGGCCGACCGCTACGCGAACGCCGACGAAGCCGTGCAATGGAAGAAAGCACTCGATGAGGGCAAGCCGCCACCTCGGCCAGCTGGAGGCGCTCGAGCAAGACCCTCGGGCTCCGCAAAAAAGTTTAAGAAGAAGAAGAAGTCGCACACGGACATGGTCGCGGCGTCGAGCAACGACGGCTCGTGCCCGCGCCAAATGGCATAGCATGGCGTGGTCGGCCCCCGCATATGGGCGAGCAACAAGGACGCCGACCAAAGGCCATGAGGACGAAGGTCACGACGGCTGAGGTGGTGGCGAAGCGGGGCGACTATGCGGCGCTTCGCCGCTCCATCGGTGGCTTGGCCACGACCTCAAGAATCAGAGGACTTGGGCATATCGCCTAGAGAAATTCTACAAAGGCGAGGGCTCCCATGCCGCCCTCCCGAGCAAGGGGAGAGCGGCAAAGGCAAAGGCCCACGATGACGCAGCAACGACATGAATTACCGGGAGCCCCATAATCACATCGCCGTCATATTCGGGGCTCCTCGGCCTACAAATCGAAGGATTTAAAGGAGAACAGCATGAAGTCGGCCACATCGCCAAGGCAGCCCCGTGCGGCAGACTCGGGTGGTCCGAGTTGCCGTCCACGTTCTCAAGGATGATTGTCCCTTGAATGACTAAACCCGAAGCTCTGTTGGTCGTGAGCCCGACCATCAATAACGCAAAAGTCGGCCGGGTCCTGATCGACGGCGGAAGCTCCTTGGACCTTATATCCGTTTCGGTCTTGGACGAGATGCAGGTCCCTCGTTCCAAGATCAAGAGCATCGCTGTCCCGTTCTTCGGGATTGTCCCCGGCACCTCGATCAAGCCTTTGGGCCAGATCGTATTGCCCGTAACGTTCGGGGACACCGCGAACTTCCGGACCGAGCTAATCAACTTCGAAGTCGTGGACTTTAGGTCGGCCTACAACGCCATCCTGGGCAGGCCGGCCCTCTCCAAGTTCATGGCCGCCACGCACCACGCCTATCACTGCCTAAAGGTCCCCGGACCCAAAGGCGTCGTCACCGTGAAGGGCGACCACAGGGCGGCCCTGAGCTGCGACGAGAAGTCCCTCGACATGGTCGGGCAGCTGCCTCAGTGAGGCCCCGACCAAGCGCCGGCACCTTCCCGGCCTAAGGTCACCCTCCAGTCCGGAGGAGAAACCAAGGCGGTCCCTCTCGGCGAGGCCGACCCAACCAAGGTTCTCCATTTGGGGGCTTCTTTAGACCCCAAATAGGAACTCGAGCTCATCACCTTCCTCCGGAGGAACTCGGACGTGTTCGCCTGGGAGCCGTCCGATATGCGAGTCCCAAGGAGGTGGTCGAGCACAAAGCTAATTATCGACTGGCAAAAGACCTGTGCGTCAGAAGCTCAGGCGATTTTCCCCGGAAAAACAGGCAATCATCCGGGAGGAACTCGAAAAGCTCCTCAAGGCCGGCTTCGTCAGAGAAGTCGCACTGCAGATGGTGGCGAATCCGGTCATCGTCAAAAAAAAAGGCGGCAAATGGCGATGTGTGTCAACCACCTTTGGTTTAAGCGCGCGTGCCTAAAGGACAACTTCCTCTGCGGCGCATCGACCGGTGGTGGGCCGAAGCGGAATCCTGTAATGAGCTTTTTAGATGCATATTCGGGCTATCACGGATCAGCTTGTTCCCGAGGGGCGAGGAGAAGACTTCCTTCATCACGCCCTTGACGTTTCGCTACACGACCATGTCTTTCGATCTCATGGAAGCGGGCGACCTTCGGCGCTTGATGCAAAAGACCTTCCGGAGCGAGATAGGCGGAACACGGAGGTATTTGTAGATGATATCGTAGTTAAGAGTAAAATCGCCGCCATATATCCAGACCTTGAAGAGACCTTGTAACCTCCGTGAGACATCGAATAAAACTTAACCCCGAAAAGTGTGTTTTGGTGTAAAATCCAGAAGGTACTCGGGTATATCATCAGACGCGGGGGCATCGGCGCCAACCCGAGAAGATCGAAGCCATCGAAGAATCGCCCTAAGCTTTCGGTAAAGAGGTTCAAACCCCGACCGGACGTATAGCGCGCTTAAGCCGCTTCATTTCCGGTCGTGGAGCGCGGCTTGCCCTTCTTTAAAGCGCTCATAAGCATGATGGTTTCGCCCGGACGACGGTTAACCGCTCGCCGAGGCTGAAGCGATATCTGCCGACCCTCCGATCTGGCCACGCCAAGATCGGGAGCGCTCTGCTATACCTCGCAGCCCACGCCCAGCCGTAAGCGCGATCTGGCGGTAAGGAGAAGGACGCGGCGTCCGAGATACTACGTCGGCAAGTGTTGCCGCGGACCAAAGGCGTTACCGAGGTCGAAACTCTTTGATTCATTGCTTTCGTAGCTTCAAGGAAGCTGCGCCATTACTTCAATCCCACAAGGTCGTTGTCGACCGGCTTCCCACTTAGGAGATCCTAAGAAATCTGGCGCCACGTATGGGATAGCGAAGTGGGCCATGGAACTCGTGAGTTCGATGTCCACTCTCCGCACGCCGCAATCAAGTCTCAAATCCGGCGGACTTCGTGGTGGAATGGACAAACCCAATGACCCACCACCAAGGGCCACGAATCTGAGGCGGTCGCTGGACCATGCGCTCGGCAGGTCCCGAGCTTTGAGCAGCTCGAGTGGCGTCAGGTCTGGTGTCCCCTCAAGGGGATCAGCTCCAGTACGTCATTCATTTACACTTCCCCGCAACGAACAATGCGGCGGAGTATGAAGGCCTCTTGGCCGGACTCCGAGCGTCCAAGGCGCTCGGAGTCCAGCGGCTGACTGTGAAAGGCGATTCACAGCTGGTCATCAACCAAGTCAACAAGGAGTATCAGTGTTTCGATCGCTCAATGGCGCTTTACTTGGTTGAAGTGAGGAAAGATGGGCGGTACTTGAAATTTAATACTCTACATCCCCGGGAAGGATAATTCACTGGCCGACCAACTTTCCAGGTCGGTTCTCGCAGATGAATCCGCCCAGGCGCTTAGTCGAGCTATCTGCACAAGCCCTCCATTCCCTCTGAAGAGGCACCACCCAGATGCATGCCAGCCAGGCGCTAGCCGAGCATCTGCGAAAGCCCTCCATTCCCTCTGTAGAGGAGGCATCAGAGGCGTGCGGTAACGTCTCCTTCCTCGAGCAAGGTGCGGATTGGATGGCGCCATTCATCGATGCCAGCCCATGGGACATTGCGAGGAAGTAGCCGAGCGTTCGTACAAAAGCGGTCATTTGTCTACAAAGTGGTAGCGGCGCCTGTATCGCAAAAGGGCACTCGGAGTCCTCTCCAAGTGCATATCTCGAGCGGAAGGCGAGTTCCTTCTCCGAGATATCCATGAGGGCATGTGTGGGGCCCACTCGTCCTTCCGAACGCTCGTAAGCAAGGCATTCCGGTTAGGATACTATTGGCCAATGCGTAGGCGGCCTTTCGAGCGATCGTGGCAACTTGTCGGGCGTGCCAGTTTCATGCCCGCAAGTCCCACCAGCCGGCCTACACACTGCAAACCATCCCACTCTCATGGCCATTCTCGACCTGGGGGGCTGACATCCTCGGGCCTTTCCCCCGTGGTCGAAAGGGTTGCAAATTTTGCTTATGTGTCGACACTTTCACTAAGTGGATTGAGGCGAGCCCGTTCAACCATTTCGCTCAAGCGACCAAGAGATTTTTCGCGATAATGTGTGGTGGCCGCTTTTGGGTACCCAATCGCCTCATCACAGAATAACTGGCACCAGTTCACGGCCGAACTATTTCAAGCCTCTCTGAAGACATTGGCACAAAATTTGCCCGCCTCTGTAGCTCATCCGCAGAGCAATGGAGCTGCCGAAAGAGCAAACGGCCAGCTACTCCAAGGGATCAAGAAAAGAATCTTTAGAGATCTTTCCGGCAAGGCGGGTCATGGGTGGACGAGCTCCCTTCCATCCTTTGGTCGGTCCGCGACCATCTGCGGCAGACTACTGGTAACGCCCTTCGGCTCGTCTATGGTGCCGAGGCCATCCTCCCCGCCGAAATCGTGCTCGGATCCCCAAGAGTGCACCTGGCCGACGACATTCACCAGGGTCGCGAGCGCCGCCTCGACCTTGACCTTGCCGAAGAAACCCGTCTAAAGGCACAGCTCCGGTCAGCCGTCTACCAGCAGACCCTCCACAAGCACACGGCTAAGTCCACCCGGCCCCGAGCCCTACAGGTTAGCGACCTTGTCCTGCGTCGGATTCAGGACACGTCAAAGACCAACAAACTCTCCCCCAAGTGGGAGGGACCATTCACGGTCGTTTGATTGTGTCACGCCCGGTGCATCCGCCACAGCGGAGGATGGCATGAGCTCGCCAGTTCATGGAACATTGACCAGCTGCGCAAGTTCTATGTTTAAAAGCTCATGCCCCACTTCCTACGCTATGTTGTAAATTCACGACTTTTTGAATCAATGCAACTCTCGCTCGACTGAACACTTCTCACTTGAGAGTTCGGACGCGCGACGTAGAATGGCACAAGGTACCACGACCAACGCCGGTCTCGATAAGCCGACCTTGGCCCATGGTGGCCATCCATTCGCAGCGATCTGAGTGCAAGCAGACGCCCTTTTGGTGGTCAGAGCTTAGCCCGGCAGCGCGCATAGTCGCTACTCATGTCCCAACCACCGCGGCGCTTCCCCCACGCGACCATGCTCCGAATTAGTGCGGTGCGTGCAAGGTGTTAGGAAGTTTTGAGGCACGCTTGTGTTTTTCCATCGACCTAACCCGCTTGTCACCGGGATAGGCGGTGTTTGGTCGGAGGTATAGCGCTTTATCTCGTCTCTCCTGCGAAACAAATTCGTGCCTACACGAGTTTCATTCGCAGCGGGGGCTCGGATAGGAGCGGGTCATCGAGCGAAAATGTTTTCTGTCGCTAAAGTCGTAGCTTGCTGCAAAAGCACGTCTCGCTCTTAAGCACTATGTACATGCGAAAGTCATTTCATTTTCAAACTAACCACGCAGCCTCGTCGCTCATGCATTACAACAGGTCTATCTCGTAGCTATCTCTTACGAAGGCAGCAAGAGAAAGACCGAAAAGAAAAAAGAGACGTCATCACAGACGCAGCGTCCAAGTAAAGAAGTTACGCTCCCAGCAAAGGCAAAAAAAGTATATAACCCTACACACCAGGCGTCACCCCCCTAAGCGCTGCGGAGAGCTTTTGCCTATACTTAAGCAACTTTGGCCTCAAGATCAATCACCTTTAAATCGAGGCGTCGCGACCTTCGTGAGCCTCTCCGCGAGTTGCTCGACTTCTTCTTTATCTTGCTTTCGGCGAGGTGGCGGCCGTCTTGCACGCCCGCTCTGTGTCAGCCATCTTAGCTTCAAGGGCTCGAGCCTGTTTGCTTCTCTCTGTGCAAGATTTCACTCGAGCCCGAGAGCGAGTCACAGCTAATGGCGAGATCCTTCTCCAGGCTGCCAGCCTCTGCCCGCTCGATCTAGCTCCTCCTCGGCCTGGCGGGACACTTCGAGCTCAGCCGCCTTGGTCTCAAGGGTCCGGGCATGCTGCTTCTCCTGTTGAAGCTCTTGCTCGAGCCCAAGGGCCTTGTTCCGGCTAAGGGAAAGACTCTCCTCCGCCAGGCTGGCCGTTTTCTTCCACTGCTCCAGCTCTTGCTCGAGCGCGAGCACTTTCTTCTCGGAAGCGGCAGCGCCCTCCTTGGCCTGACGGGAGACGGACCTTTCCTGCTCAAGCTCTTGCTCGAGCCCGAGGATCTTCCCCTTGGACTCAACGACTTCCTGTTCCGCTCCACGGCATCTTTTCACGAGTATGGTGTCCGCGAGCTTGAGGTCGCCCACCTTCTCCTCCAGCCTAGTGGTCCGGGCTTCGCTTTCTTCATATAAGCGGGCCAGGGTGTCGGGGACAATCAACACTTCCTCAAAGTTGGCCAAAGTCTTTTCGAGAAGCTGCGAGCAGGAAAACTCTAAGCGGGATCTCACAAAAAAAAACCAAAGAAGGATAATTACTGCGGTAGCAGAGCAATTCTCACCTCGGCAACGTCGGCGCGCAAATTCCCCCGGAACTTCTCATAAATCTCTCTCGCCTGAATGTCGCCGGGATCCGGCGAGGTGTCTTGGCAAGTCTGAATCTTGAAGAAGGCGGGTTGTCCGGCAATGGCGAGTCCTCCTCCAGGCATGTTGCCCGTCCCGAGGCACTGAGGCCCCTCTGGCGGCGCTCCGCGGGGTTCGCTTCGCTATCCTCCGAGCATGTTGTTCGCTCGAGTATTTCATTGTCCCCCAGCGGGCGGTTCGCTCGCGGAGTGCCGTCTCATCCGGCGAGCATTTCGCGGAGCCCGTGTCTTCTTGGGCAGCCCGCACGGGGCCGCAGGTCGCCTTTCTCCTCCTCGTGCTCGCCGCTCCCACGCCCTCGGCCATCCACGATGTCGTGGCGGCGAATAGCACGCTTCGCTAAACACGATGGGCAAGCTCGTGAGCTATTTGGCGGCGATCCGGGAAGGCCCTCGGGCTATTAACCGTCCACGTCGGTGAGTGGGGTTAGCAGGCGCAAAACAAAAGCGGAGGAAAAGCGAGCAAGAGGCGTCTGCAGCGCCCACCTTTGGCCGGCCTTCTTCGCGCCGCAGTGGGTCCGCCGCCGCTAGGACCACCAGCTCGGCCGTCTTTTCGGCGGCCTGGGTAATCTTCGCCAGCTTAGGATCGACTGCCTCCATATCGACCCCCTCCAGCGTCTTTCCCGGATGCCCGGGTGCCGCCGCGAGGGGCTTCGCCCGGCCGACGATCCCAAACTCCCGAGCTTTGGTAGCTCGTGCGAGTTGGTCCTTCGTCTCGGCAAGCTCCCTCTTCAGCGCCTCCCGCTCGATCTGCACCATTCCCTCGATCAATCTTCCCTCCGCCGCGATTTGCTCGATGTGAACTTCCAGGCTATAATTCTCCAGCCAAAGCCTCAAACGGCTTACCTCCTCCGCGCGGTCGGCGTACTCCATATGCCGCCGAGATTCCCCGCTTGACGGCGTGCCTCTTGACGTCCGGTACTCACCGATTAAGCGCGGCCGACCTCTTACTCCTCCTTCTTGGCCTTAGCCGGGAGCGAAGCACCTCGCTCTGCCCCTTTGGATTCGAGCTCGGCCACGCCCAGCTCCAGGGCGAGCTTCTCCTGCCAAAAGGAAGCGGAACGCCGTTAGAAAAGCGCGGTTGTTCTCCCCGTACGCCAATGCTCAGTAAGACTCGGATGTCCTCCCCGAGCATGAATAACCAAGGTAGCTTACCACGCTGCCCCGCTCGAGCACGTTCAGCGGGACTTGGCGTTTCTTCTCGAGCTCCTTGCCCTTGGGGGTCCCGAACATTTCGCCGACCCTCTTCTCCACCCAGTCGAAGCCCGGGGCTGCCGCCACGCCGCGCAAAATGTCATCACGAGCTCAGGCAACACGTATGAAGCAAAACTATCGCAAACCAGGGGGGCATACCTGAATCAGATTCGCGGGTAAGGTCGTCCCACCCGGTGATTTCGAAGAAGGGCCGCTCTCTCCTCCGCAGCGGGGATATTCTGTTCCGGAGGAAGTCACGGACGATGTCGCGTCCGGTGAGCCCCATGTTCGTGAGCTCGTGGATCGTCATCAAGATCCGCTTCTCATCGGGGTCGACCGACGGGCGCGGCGTCTCTGCGTTGGGCACCGCCGCCGATAAGCGCAGGAGCTATCCGCGGCCTCCATGAGTAGAACCGATGGTCGGCCCGGCCGCTGACGAGTCCACGAGGTGAAGATGGGGAACCCGTGCGGGTGGGCGGTCCATAGCGAAATACTGAGCGCCGGTGGGGAAGGCCGCCCGGTCGCGGAAGAGGTTGTAGAAATGAAAAAGAGACTTGGCGTGGGAAGGTGCCCACGAAGCCCTCGCAAAGGTGGGCGAAAACGTTCAAGACAAGGATGGAGTTGGGGTTCAGGTGAGTGAGTTCGCACCGGCATTGCTCAAGCACGTCCCCCAAGAACTCGCTCTCCGGCATCCGGAGCCCGTTGATGGTGTAGAGGTCGCACGAGACTATCTCATCGTCGCGCGGCGCCGGGGGTCCATCGCCCTCCGGGATTCTCCAGGTGTGGGCGTCCAGGTACCCGAGTTCCTCCAAGACCCGGAGCCTCTCCACCGTGATCTTGCTAGCCCCAAACCGCGCCATGGAAGGACCCAAGAAGATGAACCGCCGCGGCAGGTAGAGAGGAAGTTTGGGGGTCGTCGAGGTTCTCTCTTTTGCGAGGCGTTAAATATAGCGATGAAAATAAAGGAAGACAAATGGAGTGCTCATGGGATATTCCTAAGCGGAGGAGCGAACGAAGCTAGTGACAATGACCAATTGCCGGCGTGGCGGCAAGACGTCCCCGGCAGGCCTGGCCGGCGCGATTCCCAAAAAGGTGTCGAGCCGCGACCGAGCGCCGCGGGGGGACGTGCGATTTTCGCGCTCAAGGCCTCATGGCGATATTTGGCCCGAAGCTTGGCTAATCTGCGTGGCCCGAAGGCGCGCCTCTCCCCGAGCTCGGTTGCTCGGATGCATATGAGCCTTGCCTCACAGGAGACCCTTTTTCCGGCGTAGTAACTTGGGTGTCTTGGCAAGATTTTTGCCGCGAGGTCACCGCCCTCGAACATGATCGCACGGGCGCCGTGGCAGCCTTTCGCTACCGAAGTCTCTATCCCCGAGCTAGGGCAGCTCAAGCACCGCGGGGGCTCGTAGTTGCCCGACTCCAATCCCTCTTTAAAAAGTCTAGAGGCTTAAGGCGGGGGCCTTGGCAAGGCTTTCCCCTTTAGCCTCGGGGGCTAGCTGTCGGGGATTGGATACACTGTACCCAACGCGACCTTTGAAGCCCGGCGCCGACCGACCATGGCCTTGCTTTCGCATTTGGCGCCTGAGTTCGACCTTGGTGGCATTGGCTCATGAGGCTACCCGATCCCAAGCAAGCCGAGCTCGGGGGCTCGCGACATAGCGACGTGGCATTAAATGCTGTGTGCTCGAAGAACCGCCGTCAGGGATCTGTATTGCTTAGTGGTCCGCGCCGCCATTGGTCTCTACTTTGTTCCCACGTCACATTGGATGCCGGCGTGGTGGCCGTGACCTCTTACCTTGCCCACGTCCTCTGATAGGCGCCCCTGTAATAAATAACTTGTCTCCTGTAAATCTCCTATAAATACCCCTCGCCCACGATGTATTGAAGGCTGGACTTTTCGATACACACACACTCGACATAAAGCTTGCTCCTTTGAGGTCCTTAGGCTAGTTCGAGGCCCCTCCGAGCAAGCGCATTGTAGCCACTTACTCATTAGTGAATCCTTTGGGCGAGAGTTGTTATCTCCTCCGTGAGAGGCCCGAACCGAGGCAAAAACGATCCGGTGTGTTTCTGACCGCCTTATCCACCCGATCCGTGGCAGGCATACCCTCAGACGTCTGACCCTTGCGGAAAGGGCCTTAGGTTGATCCCCTATTCAACAAGTAAGCTCGTGAAGGACCCCGTCCGAATCGTCGACAAATCCTGTTATTTTTGGCTCTTTATATTAATGTAGTAGCTAATATTCGAAGAAAATCCATCCGGAACTCTCAGAAATTTAAAAAACATGAGCAATAAATTCTTTTATTGTGGAGATAAAGTGTAAGCTGCAAGTGGCAAAATTAACTTGCCTCTGTTCTATATAGGATGCAATGTTACCTTAGATTCATCAATTGCAAATCAAGATGACAATATTATCATTCGTCTACCCATTGCGATGTTCATAATTTTTCCTATTATACTATCACATATATTCTTTTATATATGCATCACAACTAGATTATGATATTGGAAAAGAGTTTTGGAATCGCTAAATAAAAAATATGCTCCTTTTATTCCAATTATCTCCCCTATCACCGTGTGATATCTTGTTCTTGTTGTATCCTTCAACAAGATAATCCCCTCTAGATCATGTAGTTCTTGTAGCACAGCATCTCCACTTAATGATCTTGGTGGTCTTCGACACTCTCTGCTACCGTAAAAAAGTATATTTTTTCATTTCTCCATCTATAACATTTGGGAAGAAAGTGTTGATGACCCATGTATCAAAACTTTCCATCTTTTTTAAGCCACAATAAACAAGTTTATTTGTAGCAAACAGGACTAGCCAACCTCCTGTAGTGCTATGCTCTGATAGGTTCCCATAAGCCGGGAAGTCATGGACCATCCAAAGAAGCCTGCACGTAGGCTAAAATTTATTTTGGTTGATGCGTCATAAGTGTCAACTCTATCATGCCAAAGTTCAATTAGTTCCTTTATCAATAGTTGCAAGTAAACATCAATTACATCCATCAGACCATCCGATCTTGGAATCAATATGGACAACATTACATTTTGCTGCTTCATGCACATCCAAGTAGGCGAATTGAGAGGAACAAGGAATACATGCCAAATGCTATAGGAGGTCCGTAATAGGCCCTATCGGATAACATGTTCACTAATACATTATCTATATAATTATGTTTATATCTATGATCTGCAAAACATGATCATTACACAATCATACGCCTGTCTCTATAAAGAAAACAATTGATGTTCTAACCAATTAAACGACAAGAGATAATTTATAATAATACTATAAATATGTTACAGAGTCTCACGATCAAGTCACATACTTGATGATTAATAACATTGTATTTATTAATAGAGCGTAAGACATAAACATCTAACAATCATCTCTATGGTTGGTCACTGGGTCATATCTCCAAAATTTTGAGAGAAAATGAGGGGTTTGTTTGGTGGCGAGGACATGAACCAACGGGCATAGATCAATAGACAGATTGATTTGGTATTACTTAGGATAATTATTCGATTATTTCGTTTATAAAAAAGTAACTACTGAATCATACTCTCGTTCTACACTTTTCTAGAAATAGGTCGTAAAACAAACGATTTGACCGCGGTCAAATAAGTAAAACTTCTAAAAAATTGAGGTAAGCTTCAAGTGCACCAAAAAGTGGCATACTACTTAGGTTTCCAACTAAATAGCCCATGCATATGCTAATACTTGATTCGTCTGTTCACATCAAAGAAAAAAAGGATCATAATAGGAGGATAATACCCTGAAAATGTCAAATATCTAAAGAAAACCTCTCATAGAAACATTTGAAGGGGCATTTTATTTAAAAAAATTGGGCAATGGCATGGATCTCAAAGACTAAAACCCTGAAAGAAAAAATGCTGAACTTTTTAGTTACCTTATCTTCTGAAATCTGATCTTTCTGACCGCACCCAGGCATTAGTGAGCACTCCTTTTTTCCTCCTCTGAGGTCAGCATTAGTAAGTACATCTGTACACGATCGTGCACTGTTATTGTCCAGGCTTTGCAGAACATCTAGCTCTGTTTGGGGATGAGAAGATCACATCAAAAACTGTGCCTGATTCGATCCAAAGAATTATGGACAGATGCTGCGGTTGTCTAGGGCCATGTTGTCCTGGACTCACCCGAGTTGTCCTCATTCTTCAGCTCCAGTCCATGATCAATCGGTAGGGATGTAATCGGATCGGATACGGTCGGATATTGTTCATCCCAGATCAGTATCCATATTTTTTATCGAATCATGAAGTCGGATACGAATGGTGTGGATGTGAATATTGAATGCGAATAATACCGGATACTATCACTTACGAATCACTGGCTTAATACGCACCGGATTCAATACGGGTACGTAATATTTTTAGCTGTGGATAATACACGAAAATATAGATCATTTATTGCACATGTAACATACTTGAATGGTAGATTACTTATGAGTTATGAATAATTATTGACAAAATGTGAAGAAAATAGTACAAGAATTTACTATAGTTGCATTGTACATAATTAAGAATTAATAATGAACATACTAGAGATTATATAAAAGCTAAATGTAGAGTCATAATAGAATTATCAAAGACAATGGCACTAGCAAATTAGAAGTCACAAACTAGTAAGGTAAACATGATAGAATCATATAATACCATTGAGTCGAGCAAGCGGCGGCAATGTCCGGACCGTAGGTGGTATGCAGCTCTGACCTCACTGGTCATGGTGCATCGGACCGCCCGGTGACTCACGACCTCACAGGCTGCGGGTTATGGCTGGCCATGGCATGGCGGACCGCTAGTGCCGCCTCGGTGCCTCCTCAACTCAAGCCACTTAGCTCAGCTAGGTTTTATTTGGATTGAGAATTTTAGAGGAGAGAGACTATCAGACTAGTAAAGAATAGAGATAGAGAAAGAGAGCACGAATGATGGATTGGGGATTTTATGTTTTTGGTTTTGGGTCTACTGCGTGGCAGTGTTGCATTGCCTTCGATTTTGGCTGGCGCCGGTGGACAAGTGGAAGCACAAGCACGCGGTAAATTTTTGGTTTGGCACCGCACTAGCTGTCAGTGTTGCACTTGGCGTTGGCACTTTGGCAGTGGCAGTGTGGCACTTGGTAGAATGGTAGTTGGTACTTGGCACTGGTATTGGTAGAGTACCAAGAGTGGTATTGGTACACTGGTACTAGTGCCTCTAGACTCTGGTGACTGGTGCTCTTTGATTGGAGAGTTCTGAGACTCACGCCTTGGAGAAGTCTTTAAAGTTTTGGATAATATCCATATTTTATATCCGGATATTATCCGATTATAAACTTCGGATATTCTGTATCCGTCGGATAATTACTATCCGTATCCGTATCCTTATCCGAGATAACTATCCTTATCCATATCCGTATCCGAAAAATTCTTCGAATATCCGAAAAACTATTCAAATCGCTATCCGAATTAATTCGGTCGGTCGGTCGGTCGGTCGGAAAATATCCGTTCCGGTTGCACCCCTATCAATCGGGCTCCGAAGCTTCTCCTGCATCGCAGCGCCGAGAGTCGAGCCTGGCCCCACCCGAGCTGGCCTCCACGTCATGACCGGGGGCAGGCGCCACAGCGATGGGCTTTACCAGGTGCGCGAACTAGCGTGCGGCTAGCGAATAGGGCTAGTGAGGTGGGCATCATGCCAGGCGTGCCATAAGGTCCATTCAGTTTATCGTGCTGTGTTAATTGGTCTAACTCGTTTTCAGTGAGCGTGAGTTTATATACGGTTTATTTGTGATTCATACTGACTTCATATTGTGCCGATCCAAATCGGCCATTTACGTTATCGCGATGAGAGGAAAAGAGCCAACATTAGGCATAAATATTGGGGAAAAAGAACTAAATTTCTTTATTTTTGAATAGGTGCAGAGTTAATGCCTCATTAAAAACCTTATACCCATTGTGGGGTATCCCATTGTGGAGCGACTCGGTGTCAGTAAGTATGTAATCTCAAGTCTCTATTCTCCACCTTTTAGCATCTCGGTTGTCTCCCTTTCTCTGTATGCAAGGACTACAAAAGGCATCAGCCTAGGGCAAGTCACAACATGACGCAATGTCACAATAGAGCGCTTTGCCATGTACAGTGTTTGCTTCAAGTCCATCGGATCTGTTTCATAACATGTCAGCCCAATCACAACCCATGAGGAGTGATGTACCATATCGCCCATCGTACCAGACCACGAGGCTTAGCACGACCTGTTATTCATCCTGTGCTGGTTCGATCCATACACATGTATGTCATGCTTTAGCATGCCATACCAACCGTGCCATAGACCGACAAAAAAGTCCGGCCCAATGTCCATTGTAGTCTTGTACGCCTCCGAATCCCATCTAGAGGTGGAAGGTGCTTGACCAAGACCCGCCATATAGCCCATCGTGCTTGGTCTAAACCGTCTTTGGGCATGACGATCCATCGTGCTCACGGCAAATCGGGTTGGCATTGGCTCACCTTTGGTGACCCAAGCACTGACTCATTTGTGCTTCATGCCTGCTTCGTGATGTACCGGCCCAGATCCGGCCCATTTATACTATTGCTATGAGAGAAAATGACTACAGATTGATTTCTTTCTTTATCTGTCTAGGACTTCCTTTTTCTCTAGTCAAAATAAAATCCTATTATGTTTATTCTTCTCGATTTCCTTGATTCGGTTGCTCCTTCCAGTCATATGCATGCAGCCATGTATTTACTCTTTGATTTGCTTACCTACATATATAACACATGCATGCATTCTTTTCCTTTTCTCTAGTCCATCCAGAGTTTTTTTCCTTTACTCTTTAATTTTTCACCCACATATACAATGCAGAGACGCGCACGGTCATTTTGGACCGTCTTACCAACCACCTATCAAAGCTGCCGGTCGGGCCGAGCCGACCATTATACCCGATTGACAAGTCCGGCATGGCCCAGACAATCATACCGTATCGATCCGGTCCGTTTAAAACAGTTCCGTACCGGGCTATAGATTGAACTGAACCTAGCGTACCTTATACAGATTCAAAATAGCCCGGCCCAGTGCTCATCTCTAATCACATCCCAACTGCATAACTTCAGCAGTTCAGCTACACCCACACGCGTTGTACGCCCAGAGAGAAGCGCATTTCGCTGACATCATGGGGCTCTTTAGTCTCGTGACCCCACATGTCATAGGGGCAAAGATGCTCGATTTCTTCTCTCCATCTCCACCTCTCTCTCCCCTCCTCCCTCCTCGCGTCCGCCTCTTAACGGCCGCTTGACCTCACGCCACCGCCACAGCTATCTTCGCATGATCGCGTCCACCTCTGGCTCTGCTGCATCCGCCTCCATGCAGCAGCGCTCGCCGGCGGCGGCCACGGCCTCTGGCGCCGCAGAAGCGGGCGCTGGCGTCGAGCCGGCCGTGACGCTCGACCAGGTGCCGCGCTGGAGCGACCCCGACCAGCGCCTGTACTCGCCGTCCTCCTCCGCCGCCATCGCCGAGGACGGCGGATCCGAGCCCACCGCGTCCGCCTTCCTCTCCTTCTTCGACCCCCTCACCGGCGACGACGGCGGGGCCGCCGGCGGCGGCCGGGGCGGTGCCTCGCGCTTCCCCGTCGAGCACGAGATTAACTCCCGGATCTACCTCTGGCGAGGCCACCCCTGGAACCTCGAGGTCGACGCCGTAGTCAACTCCACCAACGAGGTTTCGATTCTCGTCTTTTATCTTGTTGGGAATTGGAGAGTGTTACAATTGCGGTGCTAAGCTCGTGATTTGGTGCAGAGCTTGGACGAGGCGCACAGTAGTCCTGGGCTGCACGCCGCAGCTGGTTCAGGGCTCGCGGAGGAATGCGCCACCTTGGTACGGTTTGGAAATTGGGACTGGGCATTGCAATTTTAGCAGGAATTTTGTTCAATTGGTGGAGATTGTGAAGTGGCATTTGCTTTTTGGCCATTGTTTTGCAGGGTGGGTGCCGAACTGGTATGGCAAAGATGACCAACGCGTATGATCTGCCTGCGAGGTAGGCTCTTCGAGCATGCTGTTTCAGTTTCTACTGCGTTCTGTTGTTTGTGTTTTCACATTTTGGATCGTGTGGAAAATGAATATATGAGCGTGCAAGCATCTCAAAGCACCATTGAAGGCTAAAGTTACAACATTGATGTATTCTGCGGTTTCACGATAAGAAATGTGGTCTGTGGGAGTCATAATAGATATCCTTTTGCTGAATTTTGTACAAGTCAAAGAAATTGGTTCTGATATAGCAGTATAGCACTGATGTGGGTTGTTCTTCCAGAATGATAAAAAAAGTACTCAATTTTTATTGGTTCTGCTGTATTGGATTGAACACTTGGATGGTCTCTATATTGGAAGTTCATATGTCGCCTGTCGGCACAATTACCAGCTTTAGATGATGGTACAATTTATATGATAAGTGTTGTTGTTCAAGTCTCATAACTCAAATAGTTGAAAACTACTTTGGAGTTTGAAATAAATCCTAGTTGTGAGCAAGATAGTTAAAATGTGCTACTTATTTATCTCTACTTTAGGAATTTAAGCTTTAATAAAAAACTAATATAGCTGAAACAATTTGTTGAATATTCACAGCGTCATCAAATTCATTATACTGTTTGGCAGTTGAATACATGTATGTATTCTTGGTTATACGAAAATGCAAATATCAACTGATTATGCAGGAAGGTCATCCATACAGTGGGCCCCAAATACGCTGTCAAGTATCACACAGCTGCGGAGAATGCACTTAGCCACTGCTACCGGTCATGTTTGGAACTACTCATTGAGAATGGCCTTGAAAGGTACTTGTAGGATCATGTGGGTCGAAAGCTGTAATCCTTAGATCTTATTGTTATTTTCTAGTTTTATAGGTGATGTTTGAAGCTGGCTTTTTGCACTGTGTTGATTTCAAATCTGCACATCTTGTTATTAATTTCTTTTGATTTCTTTTATTTCATTAGCATTGCAATGGGTTGCATATACACGGAAGCTAAAAACTACCCTCGTGAACCAGCTGCTCACGTGGCAATAAGTGAGTTCTTTTATTCTTTGTCTATTTCACTATCTTCCACTTGTGGTATATATTATTTGTTATGTAAGAAGAAATGAAAATATTCTATTAATAAATGTTGGGGGTAGCTATGGTACAAACACCTTTTTATGTAAGAAAAGAATCTTTCAACCTCCCTCCAGTTCATAGATTTTCCTACTGCTCATTCCCACTTGGAGGATGAAGCAATGAGCAGTAGAAAGTGGAATAAAAAGTGTAAAGTGTACTAAAGAAAAATGATTGTACCATAGTCACTGTATAAATACTTTATATGGTTAATTTTTTGGTTTTATGCTGCATTAACTCACTGTTGCTCTTCAGGAACTGTTAGACGTTTTCTGGAGAAACAAAAAGGCAAAATAGCTGGTGTTGTCTTTTGTACTACATCATCATCTGATACAGAGATATACAAGCGGTAATTAAGCTGAAACATAAAATTTACTCACTTTTTTCATACATTTGCTAATGACAAGCATTCTGCAGATTGCTCCCACTATATTTCCCTCGGGACAAGCAGGAGGAAGAGATTGCAGTATTAAAACTTCCAGCTGATGTTGGGGATGAGAATGGTGAAACTGTAATAGATGAAAGGAAAATAAGGATAAGACCTTTGCCTGCTGGTGCGGCAGACAGAACAGTAACTACAGCTCCTGTAGATCTCCCTCTTGATTCTGGATTGGCATCGAAGAGGTGAGATTAAAATGTTCTGCATCTTCCTAGCTTTTACGATCATTGGTAGACATGCACATACATTGTATGCAACAGATAAATTTACAGTTCATATGAAGTAATCTAAATGCTGCAATATGTCGATATGTGCCTGATGCTGATTCGTAGCATAGGCATTATGCAGCCTTATTGGTCTTAGTTGACAGCTTAAACTGGATCTGTTTGGTATTCTGGTGGGTAGAGCAATTTATCGCAGCCATTATCATCCTTGTTTTTATTAAAAAATTATCTTTAGTGTACTCTTTTATATGGATGAGAGTATGAGACAAGTGCTCTTTTTTCTAGTATTAGACATATTCCCCCATTCAATTAGTCTATTCTGGATTCTTGCCTTATTTGTTGTATTGTTTGCAAGATTCATTTTATTGATTATATATTATGATTGATCTTCAAACAGTCTTCATTTATGTATGATCTTTTTCATCTCATTTTAGCTGATTTACTCAACAGGAGTTCTTTCAAGTTGGATTCATATTTGGATCCTTCGTTTATGTCATTAATTAAAGATCCAGATCTGCGGCGCAAAGAGCAGTGGGAAAAATCTGCTCAAGCTCAAAAGGGATTTAATTATGCTAAGTTGCTTGGATATGGTGATCTAGGTTGCCCTTCATTATCTGCTGCCGAGGAATATTCACTTCATTCACGATACCTTGCTAAAGCAAATTCTTTTAATCTTTCAGAGATTGCTGAAATGAAAATAATGTATGTAAATTTCCCATGTTATTTTAAGGCTTTATTTTTCTTCTGCTTAATGATGTTAGTATATCTGTGCATATGATTACTTTTTCTGCCACAGTGTTTTTGTTGCCTGTAGTCTCATGCTCTGTACCAATTGCAGTTATCGTGGTGGAGTTGATAGTGAAGGACGCCCAGTTATGGTTGTTGTTGGTGCGCACTTTCTTCTTCGCTGCCTGGATCTTGAACGGTTTGTTCTACATGTAGTGAAGGTAATTATGCAGTCGGAACAAATGTTGCCCAACAGAAGTTTTGGAGCCATAGTTCATGTGTTATGCCATGTACCAATTGCAACATGTCTTCTTGTAGATGCCATGTACCAATTGCAACATGTCTTCTTGTAGATGTCCTAAAGCCTTGTATTGCAATTGTCTGCAAATACTTGAATGATATGGTGTGTGGGACAGTGGGAGTTAGGATTTAGGAAGTTAGATCAGCTTGACCAAAATATTATGGCTTTTTTTCTCATTGTGTTTTCTGCCATCTCTTAAATTGAGGATGCTTAGCATATCTAGTTATACCATGCACATTTGCAGGAACTGGCACACAAAATAGCTAATACCTTTGATGCTATAAAACTTACACGAAGGCACTTAATCCAAGTATTTTCTGCTATTTTAAAGGCTTGGTACAATTGTATGAAATTGAGGGATGATTCTACTACAACAAACAAAACTAAAACCATGGAACTATGTATAGAAAATGCTCCAAGAATATTTTGATGGATTTACTGGGAATACTTTCTGTAAATATTGTAGTGCAAAGTCCTGCTCTATGCTTCCTATGATTTTAATGGTTTTCACGTCTATAGTACTTAGGTCCTGTTTGGGAGAGCTCCAGATCCCAACTCCAGCTCAGATCTGAAATTTATAGGTTAAAATAAAGTGAATTAAGTTTATATTTTTAGTCTAAAATGTAAACAAGATGATCTACCTAAACACTTTTAATACACCCACAGCTCCAGCTCCAGAAATTTCTAGAGCTAGAAATACCCTGCTTCACTAACTCCACAGATTTTGGTGGAGTTGGTAGAAGTGAGCATTCGGTTTTTCGGTTTTTCGGTTCGGTTTATTCGGTTTTAAAAATTCGGTTTTAAATTAAATGAACCGAACAGAATTAATAACTTAAAAACCGAACCGAATAAACCGAATTAATTCGGTTCGGTTTTTCGGTTAACCGAACAACCAAACATGCAATGCTGAAGCAAGCGCTTCATATGAGATGACAGCAGCAGAAGGCAGGATTACTTGTCCCGATCAAGCTCGCCCAGTTTCCTCTCTGTCTCTGTGTTGATTAAAAGAAACTACAGCTATTCAGACTTCCATTTTGCAATAGAAGACAAGCAACTTTAGTCAGCAACTTATGAAATAGCACCTTCCTAGTAGAGCTCCGATTCTTCACTTTCTTTTCTTCAGTATCCCTCACCAGAGAACATTGCTCGTAATACAGGAAATCCAACTCTGCAACCTGAAATTTGCATAAAAAACTTGGCCTCCTCAGTAGTCATGCTACAAACACTGTAAAGTCCACATGAATCTAAGCTGGCAAATTTATGGAATGGATAATTACATATGATCAACAAGGCCAAGTAAGTATTCTAACCTGTTATGTAGAGGTTTTTCTCCCACTGCTCCATTATCCAATCCTATGTATAATGGAAAAAGAGTTAGGAATCCTCACTAAACAACTTGTGCAGGACATTCATGATCATGCTTCGTCAGATTGTACCGTACCTTGTGTAGAAAAACTAGTGAGAGCTCATAAACTTGAGAACAGAAACCTGTTCCCGCATCCATAATGAGAGCCCAAAGATTTGCTGAAGAAGCCACACAACTAATGTACAGGCCATCCTCATTACCCTTTTCTATGTGCTGCTGAAGCCGGAGGACGGCTGGACGGGAGGTGGCTGTTGCGCCGGGAGGACGGGAGGTGGCTCCGCCGGGAGGACGGCTGGACAGGAGGTGGCTGCTGCGCCGGGGCCCGGGAGGACGGCTGGACGGGAGGACTCCGGAGCACAGGAGGGCCGGCGGCGCGGCGTGGATCTGCGACTGAAAGTCTGGAACTGTGAATGCCCGAAGCGAATGGGGAAAGTGAAATGGGAAACCAGAGTTGGCTGGCAATTGCAATGGAGAAACGGGAAACCAGAGTTGGCTGGCGAGTCTTTCGGTTATTCGGTTTTCCGGTTTTTAAAATGAGAAAACCGAACCGTAAACCGAAAACCGAATTGTGGTAAAATAAAAACCGAACCGTAAACCGAAAACCGAAAAAACCGAAATTTTCGGTTAATTCGGTTCGGTTTGGTTTGGTTTTTCGGTTTCGGTTTAAATGTGCCCACCCCTAGGAGTTGGAGCTGTCCCAAACACCTCCTTAATTCGTATGTCTTGTTTTGGCTTTTTCAGTAAGTTCATTCTGAAAACATCATATTATCTTTCTCTTTGCAGGAGTTTGAACCTTTGATTCAGAAGCCATATACGATTGTCTATTTCCACTCTGCAGCATCATTACAACCGTAAGTGTTTGATAAATGGAAGAAGTCAATATAACACCCCAAACTTAATTGAAAGTCCATCCAGCACCTCAAACTATGAAACCAGACATTTGACCTCTCAAACTTTGTAATCCGGTTCAAATAACACCCTGGCCCAGTTACGCATAGTGGTATTCCTATGTAGCACAATGAGTAGGTGGTTTTGCTATGTAGGATGACACACTAACCAAATTAGGTCAATGAAAGATGGAACCCACATGGGCTTCTCCACTACCGAGTTCCCAATTATGCTTCCAATTTCGATTTGGAAGAGAAGCTACTGTGAGCCCCACCTGTTATTCATCTAAACTTGCGCATTGTATCATCCTACTTGACAAAATCGCCCACTCATCACGCCACGTGGGCAATACCATTATGTGAAACCTAGTCAAAGTGTTATTTGAAATGGATTGCAAAGTTTGGGAGGTTAAATGTTTGGTTTCATAATTCAAAGTGCCAGACGGACTTTCGAGTAAAGTTTAGGGTGTTATATGGACTTTGTCCTTGATAAATTGGTCACTAAAGAAAAATTTTAATTCTTTGCTTTTAAGTTTTAACCCATCTGTGATGTGTTATATGTAAAAGGAAATTTCTATTTCATTTCCAGGCAACCAGATTTAGGATTCATGAAGCGGTTAGAACAAATACTAGGTCGGAAACATCAGCGTAACCTTCATGTCAGTATCTCGTATCTGCTCAGTTTGTACCCTATTTATCTTGTAATAAGCTCCCTCTTCTAAGAACTTCTACTGTAACAGGCAATATATGTCCTCCACCCAACATTGGGGTTGAGAACAGCTATTTTGGCAATGCAGCTTTTGGTTGATGGAGAGGTACCTCCTAGTTCATACCATACTGGTTTTCTTTTTTGTCTTTTAATGTGTTACTTGAGATTTTAGCATCATTTTTCTAACACTAGGTCTGGAAGAAAGTTGTATATGTGGATAGGCTTGTGCATCTGTTCAGATATGTACAACGTGAACAACTAACAATTCCAGATTTTGTCTTTCAGTAAGTAGCCTTATACAAGTCCTTACAGTTTTTGGCTCATTGGTATTCTAGCTAGAAAACGATGCAGTACTTATAAACTTAATCGTACAGGCATGACTTGGAGGTGAATGGTGGGAGGGGCCTAATTGTTGACCCAAGAACGAAACATATCTATCAGAGACCATCTGGTTGATCTATGATGTTTTTGTTGTCCAAAGCATTGTTCTTACTTTGCAGTACAATTTCGAAGCCCTTCTACAAGTATTCGATGTTGATGTTTCCTTTTGTATCTAGTTTAGGTGTTCTATTCCTTTCATTCGTTCCTTGGCCTTTTGGGAAGGGAAATTTTGTTTGTATATGTTGATTTGTACAACCAAATAAAAGTGGTGTCTCAGTGCTATTCTTCAAGGGTTCATGTTCCACCCAGCAGGGCCATAAATTTTTTTGACCCTTCCTGTAATATTATCACAGTTGCGCACTAGGACTTTAAGGTATTAGTTACTGATTTTCTGGACGTGCTGATATCATGTCGTTGAGTTGTGTGCATTTTTTGCATTACAAGACAAGAGCTAGCTGTACTTACAATTTATGCAACCTAATGTCCTGAACCATAGGGATTCATATTTGTTGCATTGAGATCTTATGGCCTTCTTGAGGAACAGACTGGTCGAAGGATGGCTTGGTGATCCTAGGAATGCCAAGGGAGAATCCTACTACATGTCATGGCAAGGTATTATTCCTTCAACATAAATATAACAGAACCGTTCCTAGGTGGATCATACAAAATTTATTTGCTGGTTCCATAGATCATAGTTAACCTATATGGCTATATCAAGTTCTGATGCCCAAAGCTTCGAATGGGACACCAGAATTGGTTATTTAGGTAGATTCAGCTTACAACTAAGGTGCTAACAAAACTAAGGTCCCTTGGCAACCGGCAAAGTAGGCAACTCAAGCAGAAAGGCGCCAGGTTTAACATCAACTTGTCAAGCTGAACACCAAAGTTCAAGGCCTATATATCTTGTGGGTAAAAGTTCACGTCCTACTCCTGTTACTCCCATTTCTGATATACCACCTAAACAAACTTTGAATACTCTTTTATCATCTTAGGTGTACTTATATACTAATTATAAAATACTCTAATATGAACCATATGAAAAAATTGCAAGGGAGTCTATAATTTTAGCGTATTTTGCTAATATCTTCATGTACACACATAAAATTAGTATGTATAAAAATATATATACCACTTTTGAAAAGATGTACATACCATCTAGATAGTTCTATATACTCGTATCCTATAGAACATACCTTCCATTGTGTGATACTCCCTAGTCCCTACTAACTAGTTAAAACAAGTTTGAATTAAAATTCAAACTAGATTTACTTTTGCCTTTTTTATGATAGTTCATTATATGTGTGTGTATCAGCAAAGTATGTGATCTAAATTCATTCAAAATATTTGAATTCGACTATATTTTTTCAAAGGCATGCATTTCATTTGAATTTTTATAGATGGGTATATACCTAAAACTGACATTTTCAAAAAACATACCCAAATTCAACTTGAATTTATGTATTTGCAATCATAGTGTCCTGAAACCATGGTGTCCTATTTGGACACCATATGTGGGAAATACTCCTAGGAGTATCTTGATTGACGATTAGGGAACCAGGTCCCATGAACTTACTTGTTGAATGAGGATCACCTAGGGCCCTTTTTCATGAGGGTATAGCGTCGAGGGCTCTGAAACTACGACCGAGATGGTCGGGATAACACAGCAAATAGGGGGTTTTTTGGCCTGGTTCGGGCCTCTTACGGGGGAGATAACAACCCTACGTCCAGCTGCTGTACTAGCTTCCAAGGAGGAATTACAAGGTGCTTGCTCGGGAGCCTGGGCCTCCCCTTTCTCTCTACTTCTTACAGGTGAGTTCAGTGTTTTCTAATCTCTCTGGGGCTATTGGGCGGTTCTAGGAGTGACCCTACTAGCAACCAGCGACAACCACTACGTGAAGGAAAAAACCCAGGAGGAACCGAACCCCGATCATTACATGTGACGGGGTATTTATAGACGATTACAGCGTTGCATCATTTATTACAGAATGACGTGCCACTACTGCTCCCGGACGTGGGTGAAACTGTTTCCTTGCTTTTCGCCAAACCGCTACGTGGGCGTAGTGGGCTCAGATCGTGGCCGTACAGTCCTTCAAGCCGCCGAGTGATTAATGCCACGTCACCTTCATAGACCGTGTCCGGCTTATTGGCTATGCCCGAGGTCCCTTCTTCGGACCTGATCGTTGGTCGCGTACCCCCGAGCAAGCATGCTCGGGGGTGGGCTTGACTGAGGACGGGGTAGGTCCGTGGGCTGGTGACGAATACTGATACCAGAGGTACCTCACAGCAAGGTCTTGATCAAGTTACGAGAGATCTTTCACCTATGATGCGGTCTGCGGAGCGCGCCGATCCGGCCATGGGTCGAACTCCTCGCGGCCTACAGTCAGGCTTCGGGTCGGGGCCACCGAACGCTCCTACCCGACCGCAGGACGAGAGTGCAGGCATCCTCAGACCCGGTCGCTGGTCGGGACCCTGGCGAAATCCCGTCTTAGCAACTCCGGCCACGTCATCGATCGACTTCGAAGTAGGACAACCCCCGTCTGAACGAAGCAGCCGAGCGGGGATATGCGTTCCTTCCCAAAGCAACGCCAGAGACGCCGCCCACGCGACCCCTACTTCTGACAAGCGCACAGAGGGTAGAAGCGCGCCTTCCCAACGAAGCATCGCCAGCTAACCCTACCGATAGGACATAGCTGGCTGAACCTGCTAACCCATCATGACACCCGCAGGGACCTGTCAATTCCGAAGATAGCAAACCCGATCGCTAAGGATAGTGCGCCCTAGTCGCTCCTCCCTCCCAAGCCTCATGTAACCTGCTCTCTTCGCCTATATAAGGAGAGGCGGGACCTTTAGGGAGGGGGGCTTCTTCCTCACTTTCTTCTTCATGAACCAGAAAGCTCCCTCCGTCCACTTAGCATCCGGCTCGCTCCTCCGATCCGGGCGGTCGGACGAAGCTCCCGAGCTCACCCACGCAGACGAGCGCTAAGGGCCTGTCCTTAGTCCTCGCATGTAATCCGCCATACCCCAGATCAACGAGATCCTCCGCCACAAACTGGAAGTAGGGACATTCGGCCCGAACCAGTATAAATCTGAGACTCCTCAACCCGATCTAGTGTTCATCCGAGGCTTTGTTAGCCTAACCATTCGAGGTGAGGGGGCGCACGATCCCCTATACTTACAAATTCACTTGCCGGTCATACGAAACACCGACAGCCGGCCTACCCGAGGATCTCCCTTGGGGATATCGTCCAAGGGTGAGCACGGTCGGCAGCTGTCTAGCCGCCGAGGTATGATGGTCGCTATAGGGAATACCCAATCCCCGACAAGTACGTACTCCCACCTTGCATATTCCGTACTCCCGTGAGTACATATTCCCACTTCCAATATACTACTTAAACAAATGTGTTACACTTCTATATCACTTTCGGTATACTTAAATACTAATTCTAAAATACTACAATGCGACATGGTTGATTTTTTTCAATGAACTCACTTTGGAGTATCTCATAATTATTACTAGAGTAAGCTCAAAAGGATAAACAGGTATAAATTTTTTATTTAAGAAGTGGTGTATTATAGCCATGTAATGGATTTACTCCTAAGTTACCGTAAACATACTCCATTTATATATATATATATATATATATATATATATATATATATATATATATATATATATATATATATATATATATAGGAAGCCTCTTTTCTACTCCCGGAGTAATTACTCTCTATGTCGTATCTCTAGCGTATATGGTATCTCATGCGACGGAAGGTATGTACACGTAGTATACGAGTATATAAGATCATCTAGGTGGTATGTACATTTTTTCAGAGGTGGTATGTATATTTTTTGGACATACTCCTTTTTATATGCGTATATGAAGGTATTTGCAAAATACTCTAAAAATCATGAACTCCCTTGCAATTTTTTCATGTGGCTCACATTGGAATATCTTATAATTAGTGTATGAGTGTACCCAAAGTGATAAAGGAGTATTTCAAGGTCGTTTAGGTAGTATTTCAGAGGTGGGAGTAACTACACCAGGGAGTAAAAGATATTTTTCCTATATATATATAGTCTGTGCAGTAGTAAAATCTTACAACACATTTTAGTAAATCGATGTTCATTTGGCAGTAAAATCTGATTCATGTGGCGTTTATTGGCAAAACTTATATCATTCTATTCCTCTTATCGTCTGTGTGCTACTGGTGAAAACCGTTTGTGAATCGGAGTTGCCAATAAAAAGTTATGACCAAATCAAAGATAAAAGATTTTAGTACAAACAAGGAAATACATTTACTAGTTGGTTGGCCATGTAATTGAGATGCTTGGTGGATTGGGGCAGTTCAGTTGCGCTGAGTACTGTATTACGCGGCTTGGTCAGTTTGCATTAACTGACTAGAGAGTATAATAGGCTATTCTAGACGTCGTTGAAAAATAGTGTGTGTATACACTCGGGAGTACATACTCTCACTTCCAATATATAATTTAAACGAATGTGTTATATCTCTTTATCACTTTTTATATACTTAAAAGGCTAATTCTAAGATACTCCAATGCAATATGGTTCAAAAAATTCATCATAACTCTTTATTTTTTGTATATACTATTTTCCATATATAAAATGAGTATATATACAAATTATGCTATAAAGAGTAAACATTGATGAAAATTTTATGGAACTCACTTTAGAGTATCTATAATCAGTATTGGAGCATGCTTAAAAAGATAAAGAGATATAACAACATCATTTAAACAATATATTAAAAGTGAGAGTACATACTCTTAGAAGTATATAACCATTTTCCTATTTTATATATACTCACACTTGTGTTAACGACAAGACAAAATGAACTGCATGATCCATAAATCCAGGCTGTAATTGGCATCTCAAAGCTAGACAAGAATTTTGACTTTGCAACAGACGGGGTAAAATGATGTCCAGGCAAAGCATATTCGGACAAAAACAGAGACTTCGACTAGTATAGCCAGGCTCATGCATGGCGAACTCCAATCGTGACCGCACGATCGAGCTTGAGCGGCTCAGATCGCATGCAGATGGAGCATGGAATTTGGAATCCTCGCGAGTTATAGAAACCTAAATTGCTTCGTTGCACATAATATATGGTTTTTGCTGGGGGTATACTAGTTGGTGCTGATAATTAACTTGTTTGGAACATAGGATACATGGTTTGAAAAATGAACTTGTTAGGATACATGGAACACGGCATTGGGTATAATTGACTAGGATTAAACAAAGGCCAGATGATGCAAATTACTCAGGAGATCAAGCATATTCCTAGGATCAAACCTTGGTTATACAGTGACGCAAATTCGACAGGATTGCTCAATCTTTGCCATCTTATTTCTAAGCTCTCTGTCCCTCTCTAAGGTGACCTCTGCTTTGTCTTGTATGTTTTGGTAAGAAGCAAGCTGCATAGAATGCATGATCCTACTGTTTCTGGGAAATGCAGTTTCAGCCCTTAGGATCAGCAACTCAGTAATTCTTTCACACTGTCATCTTTGTTGTTCTAATTCAGAAAAGATGCCATTTATGCAGTTTGTTTTGATCAAGAAAGTACGCCTTACTAGTATAATCGTGCAAAGATGACTTCACTCGTGCGTGGTCATCAGGGTTATCCAATAAGGCCATATGAATAACTACAGATGAGCATCTTTAGTTAAGTCCAACCTTTTATTACTACCAAAGTATCAACATGCGTGCAACTACTCAGTAATCCTATCCAACTAACCACTGATACGATATACAAAAATATCCATCTCAAAGAGCATTTTCAATTTCATCTTTCCCTTTCGTTGGCAAAGATTTATCCAATCATGTTCCTGTACTAGGAATCAACAAAAGAGACTTAGTTTTGCAGTCTAGCCCTTTGATTACGCAAGAAACGCTTCAACTTGTGGTAAAAACTGACCAACACTTAAGCGAGTGGCAGCTCACTCTCTAAGCTTCCATCTATTTGCAGTGCAGCTGCCGCAGCTCAGCGAGCAATAGGAGCTAGCTGTGTAGCAGGTTCGCCGCGGGGCAAGCGAAGAGGCTGCGACACGATCGACGCGGCGCCGGGCGGTGAGATGGAGGCGGTGACCATGGCGAGCGGGCAGCTCAACGTGTTGGCGACTCTGGACCAGGCGAAGACGCAGTGGTACCACTTCATGGCCATCGTGATCGCCGGCATGGGCTTCTTCACCGACGCGTACGATCTCTTCTGCATCTCGCTCATCGCGAAGCTGCTCGGCCGCATCTACTACACCGACTTGAGCAGCGCCACACCCGGCAGCCTGCCGCCGAACGTGTCGGCGGCCGTGAACGGCGTCGCGCTGTGCGGCACGCTCGCCGGCCAGCTCTTCTTCGGCTGGCTCGGCGACAAGCTCGGCCGCAAGAGCGTCTACGGCTTCACGTTGATCCTCATGGTGACGTGCTCGGTGGGCTCCGGGCTCTCTTTCGGGCACACGGCGAAGGGTGTCATCTCCACGCTCTGCTTCTTCCGGTTCTGGCTCGGCTTCGGCATCGGCGGCGACTACCCGCTGTCGGCGACCATCATGTCAGAGTACGCCAACAAGCGGACCCGCGGCGCGTTCATCGCCGCGGTGTTCGCCATGCAGGGATTCGGCATCCTCTTCGGCGCCATCGTCGCGCTCGTCGTGTCGGCCAGTTTCCGTAACGCGTACCCGGCACCGTCGTACGCCAAGAACCCCGCGGCGTCGCTGGTCCCGGAGGCCGACTACGTGTGGCGCATCATCCTCATGTTCGGCACCATCCCGGCGGCGCTCACCTACTACTGGCGAATGAAGATGCCCGAGACGGCGCGATACACCGCGCTGATCGCGCGCAACGCGAAGCAGGCCGCGGCTGACATGTCCAAGGTGCTCAACACGGAGATCCAGGAGGACGCAGCGGACAGCGACGTTGTCGGCGCAGCCCCGCAGTGGGGGCTCTTCTCGGCGCAGTTCGTGCGCCGGCACGGGCTCAACCTCCTGGCCACGTCCAGCACGTGGTTCCTGCTCGACATCGCCTTCTACAGCCAGAATCTTTTCCAGAAGGACATCTTCTCCAAGGTCGGGTGGATCCCGCCGGCCAAGAGCATGAACGCCGTCGAGGAGGTCTACCGCATCGCGCGCGCGCAGGCGCTCATCGCGCTCTGCGGCACCATACCTGGCTACTGGTTCACCGTCGCCTTCATCGACATCATCGGCCGCTTCACCATCCAGCTGATGGGCTTCTTCATGATGACCGTGTTCTTGCTCGGCCTCGCCGCGCCGTACCACCACTGGACGACGCCTGCCAACCACACCGGTTTCGTCGTCCTGTACGGCTTCACCTTTTTCTTCGCAAACTTCGGGCCCAACAGCACGACCTTCATCGTGCCGGCCGAGATCTTCCCTGCGCGGCTGCGGTCGACGTGCCACGGCATCTCAGCCGCCGCCGGCAAGGCCGGCGCCATCATCGGGGCGTTCGGGTTCCTGTACGCGGCGCAGGACCAACACATACCGGACGCCGGGTACTCTCCCGGCATTGGCATGCGCAACGCGCTGTTCGTGCTCGCCGGCACAAACTTTCTCGGGATGCTCATGACGCTGCTCGTGCCGGAGTCCAAGGGCATATCGCTGGAGGAGATATCCAAGGAAAACGTCGACGACGAAGAGGCGGCGGCGTAAGATTGAGTTCATTAAAGATCATTAAAGATGGCGCAAACTGAAGATTGTGCACGGTTAGTGTTTGTGATTGGTTCGACATTATAATATACTCCCTCCGATCACACATAGTTATCATCTTAGACATAGATACAGTTAAATTTTTAAAACTTTAATAGTTAATATTTTTTAAAATATTTAAATTAGATATATATAAATTATATATAGATTTGTCTCGAAAAGTACTTTCATAATATTATAATTTTATTATGTTATAAATATATTATAATAAAAATTAGTTGTCAAAGTTTTAGGTCGAAAGCTCCCCTAAACAGCATGGCTACAAAACAGCTGGGAAGTTAAACCACAACAGAAGCACCTCCAAAAGCTAAAGTTGTTGAGAAGGAACTTTTCAGCTGTGGCTTGGCTTAACCACCTTCTACCTCGATCGCTCTGCCTTCTCGACCTCCGCCACCCCGCCTCCACGTCACCTCCCACTCGGGCCTTGTTGTGCCCGCCACGTTGTTACCTCCCGCTCGGTTGGCCCAAAAGCTACAAAGCTAATGTGACTAATTTGCCAAACAAAGATAACAAGAAAAGTCACAACGTCGATTAAATTTGCTTTCTTTCAAACAAACCAAAAACAGCTTTTCAACTCAGCCGCAGCTCCCCCAAACAGGACCTATATCGATGTCTAAAATGATAACTATTTATGACTAGAGGGAGTAGCTATGTAATTATCGTTTTTTATCAGTGTCCTAATTATCTTGCGATATAACTAGAGGGAGTGGCTGAACGGTCGTTTTTTTCCCATTTTTGCGCGCGCGTGTATGTATTTTGGTCGATGACTCGATGTAAATTGTACAAGCGAGTAGTTTTGTGTAAGAAATTTGCTGAAGTTAATCATTGGATTGTCTGGCTTGCGTTTTGCAGTTCTTTGCTTCTTCTGACCAGGGCAGTTATTGGCTTCTTTACCATTGAAACTGCAATTTGTTCCCTTCTTTGACTCTTTGTTGGTGTCGTTACTGTAGAATGGCCGGCAGACAAAGGTAGTGCTGCCGCCTGCTGGCCGGCAGGTAGGTATCCTATACTCCTATCACATATGCAAATTATTGGAGTTAAAACTGGAGATAGTTTGTCCTAAAAGGGGCTCATTATTATTTGTTAACACTTACTCCTTCTGATCACAAATAGTTATCGTTTTGGATATCGACTCGGTCTCTAAAACAGTGCTTTGAGCATTGATTTCTATTATAATATATTTATAAAACCCAATAAAATTATGATATTATAAAAATACTTTTCGATGCAAATCTACACATATAATTTTAATGCGTCCAATTTAAGTATTTAAATAGACATTGACAGTCAAAATTTTAAAATTTTGACTACATTAATATCCAAAATGAAAACTATTTGTGTGACCGTAGAGAGTATTATATACGGTGAGTGATAATACCCTTTTAAGCTCTCTAAAGTGATGCAAATCTGATCATAAGTGTAACTAGAGTTGACAACTTCAGGGTCTATAAACTCACCCTGAACTACATGGCTCAACTGATCTATTAAAACGCTGGTGTATTGTTGGCACCAAAAATGTGAAGAGGAGTTTATTGGTTACAATATACCAGATGAATACTAGGTTCTGAGATTCGAGGCGTGCCAAATAATTTGATCCTACAATCGGTAAGATAAACAAAGAATACACTCAAAACCAATCAATCATGACAAATCGGCAAAGATCTAAACATCTAAAAAACCGATCAAATCTAAAGATAATGGTAAGTCTAATTAGCCGAATATGGCTAATTAGATAATAAGAGGTAGATCTTTTCTGAAAAGCGATGCGCAACAAGATCGGAGAAAATCAAACCTAATAGGTGTAATCAAAGATGATCAACAATCGGCAGGCAATACACAACTTTATTGATCAAATCAGATTATAAAGGAGGATTTAAATTACAAAAGCTACTCCTAATCGACAAAAAGTAAATTAAAGCAATGCGAGTTATTTGATTGGTTGTGTTGTTCTTCTCGCCTACCTTTGACCACCTTTTATAGCTGTCGGTCGATCGTATCCTCTTCCAATACGTTGTTTACCATGATATGTATCAGCCTTAACTCGGATAGCATTTATCTTGTTTTTAGATAAATATTGATCACAATCCATACTTAAACCTCTTTTGCCTATCCGATATCGACTAAAATATATTTTGGTCCTTAGCCTAACAATTTGGCCACACTTTACCAAATTTTGATGCAAAAATATATCCCTATTTTTGAGAGATAATATGTTATCTTACAAAAATCTTCTCAATCGGCTTGCATTACCATCGGCTTGACACAACGTTCCCGTTAGTAACTATTCTATTTGTGGCACCATAAAATCTTGGGACGCGTATCTTTACCATTAACTGTATGCGCCCCCTCAAAATTCTTCCTGTTGTTTAACCTTTTTTTACCCCCTATAAATATGAGGTCCCCACATAGTCATTCTCATGCGCACAAGCTTTCAAACGATGCACCATCGCTTCAACTGTCTTCCTGCGTACTTTGATCAACAGCCTTCATCGACCAACCTTTCTTCTTTCCTAAGTCGGTTGAATGGATCCCCAACAGGTACTTATTCTGATCCCCAATAGCAACGATCAGTACTACATAGGCCTGGTAGGAAATCTAGTTTCTGACATAATCATAAATCAAGAAATCCCTCGTAACCCCTTATCGGCTTCTGGATACGATTGTTGGAATAAAAGCTTTAGGGCTTGGTCGACAATGCTAAAAGGTTAGAGAAGTTGGTACAATCAAGTAGCGTCCCAAAAGAGGGAAATATGGGTGAGAATAGGAATAGCCAAGTGCCTCCTCCTATCATTAGCCGACCCTGAAGCTAATGAGCCCTTAGTGGCCATGGCATGTTACTTTTGGTCGGATACCCTAAATGCATTTATGTTTAGAACGGGTCCAATCAACCCAACTCTCTTGGAGGCATCACGCCAGTTTCAGATGAGGAACATGTAGCGTTCCTTAATCTCTGGTTAGACAGGTTCGTTTTTTGTGTGGCATCTCTTGGGCCAACCCAAGTCTACCAGAGTGCGGTAGAACAATTGGTTGAAGGCCATCGGCTAGCCCTAGGAAAGATACTTCTAGAGTAGTGTCGACGATCGGGATCGTCAACCGCGAGAAAAGAGGTAGGGGTCAGAGTTTATGGGACTCGAACTGCGTTTTGCTCGAACGAAGGAAGGAAATCGATCGCGGTGATGGTCGGAGCAAGGCGACAACGAGCACGAGACAAGAGTTTATACTGGTTCGAGCCCCTGTGAAGGTAATAGCTCTACTCCAGTCGCCTTGCGGCGGTGATTCTTGTTATATGGGTGTACAGAGCAGTGTTTACAACTTAAGGCAGTAATGGTGATTCCTAGCTCGAGCTGCTGTGTGTGCTGTGTTCGTCTCCCCTGGAGCTCATGCGTCCTTGGTCTTTATACTCCCTCTGCCCGCAACGGCCGGGTGCGATCCTCGGGAAGGGGCCTTCGTGCACCTTGAGGGCTGGCAGCAACTGCCCCCGAACTTGCCGCGCACTCTTAGTCATCCCCACGACCCGCTCTCTGGAAACTGCCAGTCAAATGCTAGATCCGAAATCCTAGGACGGACCAGGGCTTCAGACCAGACCCCGCCCGAGCTAGAGGTCGTGCGGAGTCGAGCTTGGGCACACCGCGCTCGAGGTCGAGCGCCCCAGTGCGCACCCAGGTCGCGGTTGGGGCCTTCCGAGCTTGGGGATCCGTTGACCGCACGCCGCCGGTCAAGGAGTTCCCCCTCGTTAGCCCCCGAGGCTCTAGGTCGGAGGAACCCTCGGGGCGACCTCGAGCCTTATTCTTGGGACGGAAAAAACCTTCAGAGGTCTTGACTCCTGGTGGTCGAGGCTCGGAGACCACAAGGCAAGTCCCTTGGCCTCGACACTGGCGACCGGACTTCTCGATGTTGGTACGGATGTGAACAGTTGGTGGGCACCTGGCGGCGTCTCGACTCTGTAGCCCAAGCCTTAACCGCGCCCGTCAAATCGCATTTGGCACGCCTTTTGAGGCGCCGCGGACCAGACTTTGCGGTTTACAAACCCGGCCTTCTGGCGTTAAAAGCTCTTGCTCTTGCGCCCTTCGCCTTCCAAGCCTTCTCGCCCGAGCAAGGTCCTCCTCTCCCCCTCAGACCAAACCGGCCTCAACCGCCATGGCCAAGTTAGGAAGGAGCACCCTGTCGCACTCGAGGATGAAGGAGCTCGAGTCCCTGGGGCTTCTAGACCCGTTTACATGGCGGCTACCGGGCAACGAGATCGAGCCGCACCCCAAGGACGACGAGATCATCTGCACCGAGCACTATGCCCTCTTTGGCTTGCGGACCCCGAGAGAGTGAGTTAAATCGCGAAGGTCCTCTCCAGTGCGACATCGAGCTCATCAACACAGTGCCGAACTCCGTTCTTCTCCTCACCATCTTTTCCCATCATGCGAGGGATTCCTAGGGATCCTCCCGACTCCTCGCTCTTCCCAGATTTGGTCTCTTAGCTCGGGAAGGACCCGTGGTCGGATGCCTCTACTTCCATTGTGGGTCGGGCTCAAGTGGGCCTTTCCTAAGTTCGGCCAGGATTCCCTCGGCTCGCGTGGAGCAGCGCCGGTTCTACTCAAGAGGGGCGAGGCGGACGCTGGTGTCTGAAGGACCCCATCGCCAATCGCAAGAAGGAGACTCGGTCGGACGACCTCGAGGTCGATGAGGAGGCCATCGCCTCGACCATATCTGCGCCACGCAGACTCAACGGGCAAAGCGACGCTAGCGATTTCTGCGGAACCGTGTGTCCCTCTCAGCGGAGGGAGCACCCGTTCTTCGAGATCCGGGGTCCAAGATGTTTGGGAAGGTGGCGACGAATACGTCATCGCAACCCGTCGAAGAATGTACTCCGTCGAAAGGACGAGTAAGTCTCCCAACCAAGCGCTCGAGTCTTTTGCCCACGAGCCCCTTCCCGAGCCGCTTGCTCGTAGGCCCACCAGAGTTCTTTGGATCGGCCAGAGGATGCTCCGTGCTGGCTGGCGGAGCAAGAAAGGGAAGAAGCGACCTCCACCGCCGGATCAAGCCGACGGAGGCGAAGAAACACCATGTCGAGTGGGGGACCGTGCCTACTGTAAGGGCCCTTCTAGCCGAGCCCCGAGCTTGTGTTTTTCATGCCTTGCCGTCCGACGAGTCTTCCTTACGCAGCAACCTTGTTTGCCGCCGCCAGTCTTCGAGCACACCGGTCCCAGGCGCATGAGCGAACTCCGCCATGGCATGCGCGTCTGAGCCGCTCGGACCCCGAGGTCTCAGCGAGGACCGCAAGCGCTAGCGCCCCACAACATCGGGCAACAAGACCTTGACGACCCTCGGCGAGGAGGAGATCGGTGACCTGTAGGGCCCGGCATCTGTTCTGCGCCGCCTCTTCAGTATCTTTCGGCTTAGAGTATGCTTTTGATCGCGGACCTCGAGCACCGAGCTCGAAATTTGCCCGTTTTGACGATGGCTGTTGTCCAGGGCGAGTCCGAGTCCGAGGAGGAGAACGCCTTCGAGCTGGTCCCGCGCCGCGATCGTCGTGGGACACGCACTTCTTCGAGCCAGCCCTTGGTCGGTGAGTTCTACCAAGGGCTCGACGGCTCGTCTGAAGAAAACGAGCCCGCGGTCGGTAAGGATTACGACATCGGCGAGGCCCACGACACGATAATCTTTGTCGGCGGGCTTCCGAAGCCCGTGAGGGAGGATACTCGGGGCCTTGAGGCCACGATTGAAGTGGCCTCCAAGACCCCACCAGCCACGATCGCCCCGAGCGTTGAGGCCGCGACCCCGTCGGTCACCGGGGTGATCGGGCATGAGCTCCATGAACCTCCCGGCGATCGGCGAAGGCCGAGGTCGCGGCACCCTGTGCCACGGAGGTCGTGAATGCCGAGGCGAATCCGCCGCCATCCCTTGGCGCCGGAGACGAGCGGACCCGACCATGGAGATCGGGCTAGCATCGCCGCTATGTCCTCCCCGTCGGGCGGCCTTAACCCTTCGGAGGAGGCGGCGGATAACCAAGCCGCCCGGCGGGACTCGAGTCCGGCCCAAGTCGCCATCGGTGGCCGTGGTCGATCCGGCACCGGCATGGCGGTTGATGAGGAGGAGGAGATCCTCGCGATCGTATTGGCGGCCGTGAGGACTTCACCCGCACACGCTGGAGGCGTCTCCGCGAGTAAGGGTCTTCGCCAACCGTGGCTCGTGGTTTGACCTCCTTGTCCCTCTCATTTTTGGGCCATCCTTTTCGTCGTGAAGGTGATCGACCATGCCTCTCGAGGGCTACAAGGCCTCCGAGAGCATGCTGTCGTGCTGAGGGGTCTCCTCGACGCAGTAGAGGCGCGGGAGGTTGAGCGTGACAAGCTCGTCCAGACCATTGAGGTCGAGCAGGGGGAGCTCGAGCAGAAGGCCCAAGAGCTCGACGATCTACGCCGGACGATGAGGGCGCAGGAGATGGCCCACGCGGAAGAGCTCGAGTAGACCCGGGGCCTCCGAGCGTGACTGCATTTTAAGGCCGTGGAGCGAGCGCCGCGACGCTCAGCCTGGCCTTCGAGGTGGCGGGCCAAGATCGAAGCTCGAGAAGGCTTCAGCGAGGCGTCGACTCCGAGCTCAAGGCCAAGATACTCCACTCGAGGAGGAACTTGGGAGCGTCAACAAGGCGCTTGAAACCGAAAGCAAGCCAAGGTCAAGGACTGAAAGGGGCCTTCTGCGGAGCAGCACACTCCACGGCGTGGGCGTCTCCGAGCTCGAGGCCAAAATCCTCGAGCTTGAGGGAAGCTCGATCGTGCCACCAAGGCGCCGAGGTCGAGCGCGCTAAAAGTCGGTATTGGAGAAGGCTCCGTGAAGTCGCCTCTCGGGCCGGACTAAGGTCCCGGGCTCAAGAGAAGCTTCAGCGTGTCGGTAGAGCGGCGAAGAGTGCCCTGGCCCAGCTTGAAGACGAACGACGTCGAGCCGTGGATGCTTCCCAGCAAGCCCTCCAGCTCCAGGGTGAGATCGCAACCCTGAAGGCAAAAGTGGCCCAGCTCGAGCAGGAAAAGCTTGCCCGCGAGATGGCCGACCTGTAAAGAAACATTAAAAAGCAAGGAATGTACTAACAGAAGTGGTTTGTTTTTGGTGTACAAAGAAACCTCGTCCCTGTTGTAAATCCGTAGCTTGGGAATACTTGAAGTCTTTCTTGCTTCGCTTGTTAGTCGTTCCCGTGCTTTCTAGGTCGTGCGCCGATAGGGTAGCCTTACCCAGCCCCCGTTGGGCCCAAGGTCGAGCGACGCGTGCCTTGGGCACAAGACTTAAATATGGACAAGAGGCCAAGACCTGCAAAGTGGAGGAACAATGCGCAAAGGTAGAAGGGCACGAAGCGGACATCGTTAAGTAGGTTAGTGCTCGAACGGCTCTCGCGACCATGCATATCGCTCGACAGCTAAAGCGGCGAGGTTCTCGGCTTCGAGCCCGCACGAGGAAGAGCTAGATTGTGAAGAGGTTAAACTACGTTTAGCTCGTCTCGCCGGGGTGAACGTCAAACCTGCGTCACTTAGACTAGGAGCAAATGCGCTTGCGCACGAAGGTCGTGTTCGAAAAGAAAACAAACGAGGAACCGTCGAAAAAGAAGTGGCAGCAACATAAGTGGAAGCAGACATAAAAAAGGGCAAAAATGAAAGACCAGCTTTTATTGAAATGTGAGGCATAGAGGTTACACATAAAATTTCCGAAGCTGATCTATATTCCACGAGCTAGAGAGCTCTCTGCCATCGGGCATCGCTAGCCGGTAAGCCCCCGTGTGGTCTGTTGAAACAACTCTATAGGGGCCCTCCCACCGCGGGGATAACTTATTGGTGCTGGACGAGCTCTGAATCCGCCTCAGGGCTAGGTCCCCAACAAGGAGCCTCCTAGGTCGTCTCGCCAGCGAGACGCATGTCTGCGAAGAGCTTGCGAGTAGTGCGTTGATCGTGGCGAAGGCACGGCATCTTACTTCTTCTGCGAGGTGAGGTCGAGACCGTTCGTGCTCGAAGTCGACTTGGTCGACCAAGCTGACCTGGCGAGCCAGCGTGACCTCGGGAGGCGGGGCGGCTTTGCATCAAAGCAGTGGAAGGGCGTGGACCACGTGGCTCGGCTTGTCGTGGTAATGAATAGACCATAGGACGGTGGGAAGTTCGTCCACCCAGGCCTTGCCGTATCGGTCGAGCTCATCTGCGACTCGTTTCTTGACGCCCTGGACGATTTGCCCGTTGGCGCGTTCCGCTGCTCCGTTGCTCTGGGGGTGAGCCACCGAAGCGAAGCAGATTTTGATGCCGAGTTCCACGCAAAACTCCTAGAACAACTCGCTGGTAAACTGAGTACCGTTGTCAGTGATAATTTTGCATGGAACCCCGTACCTGGTGACCACGAACAAGCGGAAGAAATGAACTGCCGCCCGGGCAGTTATGGTCAAGACCGGTTCAGCCTCTATCCACTTGGTGAAGGTGTCGACAGCGACGAACAGAAACTTCTTCCCCCCGGTTGCTTGAGGAAAAGGACCGAGGATGTCCAGCCCCCAGGTCGAGAAGGGCCATGCGAGCGGGATGGTGCGGAAGCGCGAGGCGGGTTGATGCGACTTCCGGGTGTGGAATTGGTAGGCTCGGCAGGTGCGGACGATATCACGAGCATCTGAGCGTCGAGGGCCAATAGTACCCCATGCGGAAGGCCTTCCGACCATTGTCTGTCTGAAGAGTGCGCCTACGAGGCTGAGTGAATGTCATGCAGCAGTACTTACCCTCCTCCGTGGAGATGCAGTGTCGGGATCTGGAAACATTGCGTCTGTAAAGCTCTCCTCGACAAGCGTGTCTGAGACTCGCCCGGCGCTTGATCCGGCTCCTCGGCGGTCGGGTGGCGGATCGCCCGAGCAAGAAATTGTGGATGGCCTCGCCCGGGAGGGTACCCTCGACCACAGCGACCATGGCCCTTGGTCGGAAATCGACGGACCGAGAGCGTCTCCAGGATGACGTCGGGTGGGATGTCGTCGTCGGAGGAGCCCTTCTACCTTTGTCGGGACGGAGAGGAAGTCTGCGCTGGAGTTGTCCCGCCTGGGGATGTGCTTGAGCTCCAAGTTCTGGAACCATTTCTCCATCTTGCGCACCTCGGCGAGGTACTTCGCCATCGAGTCTCCCGAGCATTGGTAGTCCTTGTTGAACTGGTTGATAACGAGCTGGGAGTCGCCCTTCACGACAGCGGCGACACCCAAAGCCTTGCAAGCTCAGAAGCCGGCAGGAGGCCGTATTCCGCCACATTGTTGGTCGCCGAAGCCAAAAGCAATTACGTACCTCAATTTGTCGCCGCTGGGTGAGGATAAGGATCCGGCCCGGCGCTTGAAGAACCTCGAGCCGTCGAAGAACATGACCGGGGCTTTTCCTCTTCGACACAAGCTCGGGAGGCGGGCTGCGACGTCTGCTTTCGACCACGAAGTCGGCGAGCACTTGCGACTTTATGGTCGTGGCGTGCCACGACACAGACGTCAACGCCGCCAGTTCCATGGCCCACTTGGCGATTCGTCGCCACCCTCCGGGTTCCTCGGGATGTCCCCGGCGGAAAGCTGCCGGGGCGACCACGAGTCGCTCGAAATAGTCTGGGAGCTTCGCGAAGCCATGAGGAGAGCATATAATGACTTCTCGTACTGCGGGTAGCGCTCCTTGGCCGTGCAAGACCTCGTGACATAATAAATGGGGTCTTGCTGAGACCCCCGTTCGCCACCAGGCGGCACTAACGGCTTGAGGGGTGGCGCGAGATATAGCGATAACTTCTCACGGGTTGCGGCGTTATAAGAGGGGTGGGGACGGCAGTGCGCCGGATCGTCGAAGGATCGTTGGGCCTTTGGAGTCCACTGAAGCCCGTGCTTGCGCAAGGTTTGGAAGAATGGAGCCAGCGCTCGCCCGAGCCTCGAGATGAACTCTCTGAGGGCGGCCATGCGGCGGTGAGGCTCTGCACCTGCTTGATCGAGGTCGGGGGTGCCATCTTCTCGATCGCCTCGATCTTCTCTGGGTTTGGACCAACCCCCGAGCCCCCGATCATGTAGCCGAGCACCTTCCCTGACGCCGCGCCGAACACGCACTTCTCGGGGTTGAGCTTGATCTTGTGCTGTTCGAGGTTGGCGAAGGTCTCCTCGAGGTCATGACGTGGTCGCCCTCGGCGGGCTTTTGACGATGATGTCGCCCACGTAGACCTCAAGGTTCCGCCCGTCTGCGGCTCGAAAGTCTTGGTCATCGGTCGTTGAAAGGTGGCCCTGCATTCGCGAGACCAAATGACATGGTCATATAGCAATAGGTGCCAAACGGCGTGATGAAGGAAGTCTTGCTCTCGCCCTCGACCGCCACTTGATCTGGTGGTATCCGGTAAGCATCCAAGAAGCTCGGCATCTTGGCATTAGCGTGGAGTCGACGATCTGGTCGATGCGCTGAGCGGGAAGTTGTCCTTGAAAGCCGAGTTCAACCCCGTATGGTCGACGCACATTCTCCACTTTCCTCCCTTCTTCTGCACGATGACCGGGTTGGCCAGCCACTCGGAGTAGTTAATCTCACGAATGAAGCCGGCCTTCAAGAGCTTGTCAAGGTTCTCCTTGATGACTGCGACCTTCTCTGGGGAGAAGCGACGCAGCTTCTGGCGTACAGGTCGGGAGCCGGATCCCACCTGCAACTTGTGCTTGATCACCTCCCTCGGGACGCCAGGCATGTCCGCGGGCTCCCAAGCAAATATGCCCTTGTTGGCGCGAAGGAAAGTGACGAGCTCGAGTTCCTATTTGGAACTCAACTCGGCCGGCGATGGGCCTTTTGGCCGGTCACTCTCATCGAGCGGCACGGCTTGACGTTGTTCTCATTGGCTGGATCGCCACCTTCGGCGGGCGTTCTTCGTCGTCGCCTCCGGACATGGCAAGATGCATGCCGAGAGCCAAGGCCTTGGTCTCGCAGCCATGTGCCGCTTGTAGGTCGCCTCGCACGGTGATGACACCGTTGGGACCAGGCAGCTTCATGCACCGATGGCCATAATGGTTGGCTGCCATGAACTTGACCAAGGCTGGCCGCCCGAGGATGGCGTTGTACGGGAGGTCACCCTCGACCACCTCGAAGGTGATCAACTCGGTGCGAAAGTTGTCAGAGCCGCCGAAGGTGACGGGTAAGACGACCTGCCCCAAGGGGGTGGTCGAGCTCCCGGGGACTATCCCGAAGAATGGTATAGTGATGCTCTTGACCTTCGACCGGGGAATCTGCATCCGGTCGAGCGCTCCTGCCTGCAGCAAGTTAAGAGAGCTGCCGCCATCGACCATGACGCGACCGACCGTGGTGTTGCTAATGGTCGGGTCACGACCAAAGGCGGTCTTCGGTCTCGGGCCATACCGAGAGCGTCCTCGAGAGAAGGTGATGGTGGCCCCACCCACTTGCGGTCGTTCGACGGGCTTCCCAATGGCGACACAGTAGATGGTCCGTCTGGCGGCCTTGACCTCGCGCTGATGCAGTAGGCCGATGAGCCACCGAAGATGACGTCGATCCGCGCCGCCTTTTTGGAACTCCAAATCGAGGTCGTCGTGCTCGGCAGCATTCACCCGGTCGGTGGTCGTCATCGCCAGAGCACGGGCATCTCACCCGCCCATCATAAGCGTCCGGCAATACGCCAAGCCTGCAGTTCGCGGTCGTGGCGGCCGCCTGTGGAATAGGCGTAACTTTGATTCGTCATATCGCGCGCCCTTCGGTCCCTGCGGCGAGCATCGCCCGTCGGGGCCGCACGCGTTAACCCCTGCTGGCTGGTTCTTCGCTGGTGTGGTCGAGTCGACCTTGGCGAGGCTTAGAGTCCTCCGAGCTTGGCCTCGGACCTCGAGGACCTCGGCGGCCATCCACCGAGACGATCACCGCGGTAGCCCTCCGCCACCTCTGCGATCGCGCTTTCGCTTCTTGGTGGTGGCGCCTTGGTCGGCGCCCCTGGAGTTGGACGGGCCGACCTCTGTTTGGTTCCAGACCAAGCTTACCTTGGTCGTAGTCGCGTTCAGCGGACGGCATCGTCGCGTCGCATCTGCGCTCCGCCATGCGGAAAAAGTTTGTTGACGCTGAGCCTCGGTGATCTCGTGTCTTCGGTGAGGCGTCGATCACGGACCCCAACTTGAAGGCCTTGATGACGGCCTCGTCGAAATGCTCGGGATCAGTTCCTTGTGCGGATGAATCGCCGCACAAAGTCGTATGATGGCTCATTCTTCCCTGGATGACACGATCGAGTCTTTCTCGCCCGCCGCTCGTAACAACTCGAAGTTAGGCGAAGGGCGCTCTGAATCTGGGCGCCACGACTGAAGAGCGAAGCCGATTAAAAAGTCGTCCTAGCGGCCCGTCCGGAAACGATCGGAGGTAGTTTGCCATTACGAGCTCGTCCCTCCGGCCGCCGGGATAGCGGTCGAATAGATGGACAGAACTTCGTCGGGTTCTTGGTCCCGTCGGCGCTTCGATCAAGGCGGGCTTGAACCGGGCCGCCATCTTGACGCGACGAAGGCCGTCGAGTCGCCATGCACCAGTAGGTCGGACAGTGCACGCCGGTCATGGTCATCACCGACAAGATCCTCTTCGCCGCCAAACTCGAGTCGAGGCTCCGGCGGCCGACCTCCGTGGAACGACTATGGTGCCGAGCACGGAATCACTGGTTTAACGCAGCGTCCCGACCTGCGGCGCTGGGCGGAACGTCCCGGAGAGGCCCGCAATCGCCGCCATCGACTCGGGCGGCTCGGCTCGAGTTGGTCTGGTTGGCGCGGTGCGTGGGACGCCGGCTGGCGTCACGTCAGAGCCTCGTCCCGAGCCTGTTGCTCGGGGGCTAACTCCTGCGCAGGAGGTGTCCGACGCGGGTGACGGCGTGACGTGTTATCGTTACTTCTCTGGGAGCGGGTCCCCGAGTGTTGACTTCGGTGTTGCAGAGGTTCGACCTCGGTCGCAGCCCGATCGAGCTCTTCGGCCAGGGCTCGACCAAAGAGCTCCGACCTCGCCCTATCGGGGTCGGCCATGACCCGGGCGATAGCGCGGAGGCGCTCCCCGGTAGGAGGGAGCCTGGGCGGCTCAGAAGACGTGCTGGCCTTCTCCTGGGCCTCCCGCCGGAGAGTGGTTATGGCTTGGCTGATGGCAACCTGCACCATCCGGCGGGCGTCTTCAGGGGTCTGCGGATCACGATCATCCGCATCTCCCCCGGCGCCTTGACCGTCCGCCATCAGAACGTGTTGCTCGAGCGGCGGCGGCGAAGGCGTGAACAGGGACACGGAGTCGGAGTCCGTGCCCGAGGAAAATCCATCGATGAAGGGCGCCATGCTCCCGGGATCCTGGTGTCGTTCCTGCGAAAGAGCAAAACAATCGGGCCCCACGGTGGGCGCCAGCTGTCGACGATCGGGATCGTCAACCGCGAGAAAAGAGGTAGGGGTCAGAGTTTATGGGACTCGAACTGCGTTTTGCTCGAACGAAGGAAGGAAATCGATCGCGGTGATGGTCGGAGCAAGGCGACAACGAGCACGAGACAAGAGTTTATACTGGTTCGAGCCCCTGTGAAGGTAATAGCTCTACTCCAGTCGCCTTGCGGTGGTGATTCTTGTTATATGGGTGTACTGAGCGGTGTTTACAACTTAAGGCGATAATGGTGATTCCTAGCTCGAGTTGCTTTGTGTGTCGTGTGTTCGTCTCCCCTGGAGCTCATGCGTCCTTGGTCTTTATACTCCCTCTGCCCGCAACGGCCGGGTGCGATCCTCGGGAAGGGGCCTTCGTGCATCTTGAGGGCTGGCAGCAACTGCCCCCGAACTTGCCGCGCACTCTTAGTCATCCCCACGACCCGCTCTCTGGAAACTGCCAGTCAAATGCTAGATCCGAAATCCTAGGACGGACCAGGGCTTCAGACGAGACCCCGCCCGAGCTAGAGGTCGTGCGGAGTCGAGCTCGGGCACACTGCGCTCGAGGTCGAGCGCCCCAGTGCACACCCAGGTCGCGGTCGGGGCCTTCCGAGCTTGGGGATCCGTTGACCGCACGCCGGCCGGTCAAGGAGTTCCCATCCCTCGTCAAGTAGTATATCAGATGATGCACATCATATGCAGTCGGCTTTTCACAGGCTTAGGTGATCATACCATCGGCAACATAGGAGGCCCATTATGGTTTGTGCAGACCTGGCTATATTGTATATTTAGCCGATCTTTCAATTTGAATCCAGCCGACGATACCCCATTTCCCTAAGAAGAAACCCTAGAGGACAAAGAGACACAGTAAGAGTAAACCAATCTTACAAGGAGAGGTTCATACTTTGCTTCGAGAATGAGACTAAGGTTACCCCTATCGGCTCTAGAACATACTTGGCATTCTTTGTGCAGCTTGACAATGAAGACTTTAGTTAGCAGCACTTTTTCAGTTACGAAGAGACAACCGATTATTCCTGCCCTTCCTTCTTGCATCTGGCAGCCGACAGTGATTCCATGCCTTATGAGACTTTAGAGCTTTACAAGTTATTTATTTCTCCAAGTGTATTGTATGTCAATCTTCACATAAGTTATTTATTTCCTTCCTATGAATTCTATCATCCATCAGTTTATGCTAGGCAATTGGGATTTGGCCAAGTCATTCCATGCTTTCTCAACTCCTTGATAGGCTTCAACCAAGGGCACGAGTCCGTAATGCAATGGCAGCCAACATTGTTTTGCATATAGCCAATAATCTTCAAGTTTGAGACTTGCCGCACTTTTTCTTGAATACTCTTGGGCTGGGCATTTCTCATCATGGTGGTCGGCCATTGTTGTGGCCTTATATTCAGAGAAGACCTCGTTAACTATTATCAATGAATTCTTCCCAGATCTCCCTGAGTCGACGGTAGCTACTAACAACGATTCTAGCGATGAGGCTAGTTTGTTAGGATACACTAACACAAGCCTTATAAATATTATCGACAAGGTATCGGCTAAAGTAGACTTTTGCTTCTATTTCAACTTTTATCGTATAACTTTTACTAATCGACTTTTCTTCTTTTTTGTAGACAAAGGCAACCGCAAAAAAGATAGCGACTGGTCCATCGGGTAGTAGCCAACCCAGTAAGAGGCCGTGCTAACCAACTAGCCTTTCAGTGTACACGTCTGGTATCCTAGGCATCCAGGCCCCTTCTCTATTGGACATAAAGAAACAGCAGCCAAGTGAGTTTATATTAATCGACTACTAGCTATATATTTTTCATAAGTTTTTGCAGAGACTAATACATGCAACTGATTTGTTTTATCAGAGAATAAGCGTGCCAAGTCCACAAAGGTCTTGGCTAGAAGAGGCCTTAAGCCTTTGGAGCAAAGTGGCGAGAGTTCCCTGCGTTCCTCGCACACATCGACCATTGGCGAGGTAAGTTGCTTTCATAAATTTTCCGTAATAGTTATATAAATATATCGGCTTATCTTACTTTTGAATTTTTTCAGCCCCCTCCGTCAGTGCAAGTGGCTAATATCTTAGCTGATTTGCCAGCCGCCTCCTTCAAGCCTCAGCCACCGTTGTCTCAACCGACGTCGCTGGCCCCGATAGCTGCTCCTGCTTCGACATCGTCTGACCCAATTGACTTGTTGGGCTTTTCATTGGCCGATCTGGATTATCCGGAGGCAATGGCCACAGATGACTACCTACTAGACATCTAGAAAATACTTGAAGTCTCCAAGGACGCATCGACTGCGGTGATGTCCACCCCCAGCATGAAGCAAAGTTTGAACAAGCTGTTCGACTAGTCATGAGGCCATTGGCCGAGCTGCTTGACAACACTTAGCCCATCCATGATGCTATGGCTGCAGTTGAAGCCGACCTCCCCGGAGACGATGTCAATGCTCTTAAACGTCTACCACCTAGACGACAAGAAGGCAAAAGTTGCCACGACCAAGTGACAGACCGCCCAGAGAGAGGCACAAGAAGTCGACTAGAAGCCCCTAGATGAGATGGTGGTTGATACTAAGGCCAAAAAATACAAGTTCAACTCTGATGCCCAAGCCCTTAAGACCACCGAAGTGGCAAACTTTAAGCTGGAACCACTAAAAAGTTTCTTGAGGTCTAGTTGGCCAAGGTCACCTAGGAGCTGTCGGAAAGCCAAAAGCAACTTGAAGAATCGGCTTCCTCCATCAAAGCATAGAAGCTCGAACTTTCCTTAGTTGTGGCCAAAGTCAAAAAGCAATCAACCAACATTGTCCCTGTTCTAGGAAGCGTGAAAGAAGACAACAAGATTATCGACGAGGTACAGGAGATGATTGCAAAGGCTACGATGGCCTTGTCAGTGCTCGACTTCCTGGGTCTAGCTTGTAATCGGCTTTATTTGAAATGCTTGTAACGAGGGTGTTTAAAATTTTGGAATATCTACAACATCAACTGTTGGAACACAACTTTTGAAATGCTTAAGTATTTATAATTTCACTCAGCTGTATAACAAATTTTTATTGACGCCTTGATTATGCAATGTGTATAATTAGCTTTACATCTTTAGTTTACAATGAGTTAATTTAACCTTTTAATCGATGAGCTCTCATAGCCGATTAGGAACCGATCCAAATGTTAGGATAGTATTTCTTCAAATATTTTGTTGATCACCTTAGGAAACACCACACCTTCCAACATATCCAAAATGTATGAATTTCCATCCACAAGCCGATTTATTTTATACGGTCATTCCCATGTAGGAGGCCACTTACCAAATCGGTTATCTCTGGAGCCGACTAGTATATAGTTTTCTAGTCCAAATCAGCTTCACTAAAAGACTTAAACATCACCTTCTTGTTATAAGCATTTGCAACTCTTGCCTTATTCTTCTTAAGCCGATCCAATGTATGTAAATGTAACTCTGCCAAATTGTCTAGATTATCAATCATTAAATCACTATAATTTTGAGCCAACAAACCATTTTGCCTAACTATTCATACAAAGTCGATATTAATTTCCACAAGTCGACCACGCAGAATTGGAGCTAACAACATATATTTTATAACATCAGTTTTACAAATAACCTTACAAGTTGATGCTAAAATATAATTGTTGGCGCTTGGGGAATAGGCCCCTCGCCGAGCTTACTTGTTGATTGAGGGATCAACCGAGCCCCTTTTCCTGCGGAGGGCTAACGTCCGAAGAAGGCCGCGCAAGGAGGTTGAGCTACCGAAGAGGGAGGCGAACAAGAGGATTTTTATACTGGTTCGGGCCTCTCACGATCGAGATAACAACTCTACGTCTAGTGTTTCTTTTCTTGTTATCTGGGTGCTTACAAGGGCCTAGCGGGACTTAACTTTGCATATACCCGATTACAAAAGAGTATGGATATTACTATGCTCGTACATGCCTCCTCTAAGATGGTGTGTGTTCTGTTTCCTTTTTTGGCATGTTCTGAGGAGGTATTTATAGGGGGTTTACGATAACCACATTCTAATGTCACGCCCTTACGTGTCCTCGCGTGGCAGCAACCATCCCTTGACTCTCGCCACGCGGCGTCGTGGATGTGATGGGCTCGAATCGTGGCGTAACGGCTATCGCAGCAATCGCCACGTCGCCTTTATAACCCGAGCATGACCTTCGGAGCATGCTCGGGGATCTTCCTTGGTCGTGGCCGACCTTGGTCGCCAGCCCGAGCAACCATGCTCGGAAGACTAAGCCGCATGCTCGTGGATGGGTATGGTCAGCAGCCGGTCCGCCCGAGGATCTTCCTTTGGGACGATATTAAAGAGAAGCATGGTCGGCCGAAGAAGGGCTATCGGAGTTTGATGGTCCTCATGGTAATTTATCCAATCCCCGACAATAATGCTTTAATTTCATGCAAGCAAAATATAAAGATAGGCAGAGCTTTTCTACAAAAGCCTAAAAATTATCCAGCCAACACACCAAAAGCACACTTGTATGGATTCATCTTTAAGTCATTCACTCTTGTATTCTTGCATATTGTTTCCAAATCAGTTAGATTCTACAAATCTTCTTTGGACTTCACAACAACATCATCAATGTAAATTTCTACAATATGGCTGATTAGATCATGAAAAATTAAATTAATAGCTCATTGATACGTTGCACCAGCGTTCTTCAAGCCGAACGTCATCTAGCCCACTTAAACAACCCTAAGGCACCAGGGCATCTAAAGGTTATTTTAGGTATATCACTTCTGCCATGATATCACTTCTGCCATGAATATTTGATTATATTCGATATTACCATCAAGGAACCTAATAATCTTATTTGTTGACGCAGCATGGATAAGCATATCGGCTATTCGTATCGGATATTCATCTTTTGGCGTAGCTTTTTTTAAGTCCCTGAAATCAACGCACACTCTTAACCCACCTTTTTTTCTTCATAATAGGAATGATATTAGAAGCCCACTCAACGTATCGGCAAGGCTGGCAACCTTGGCCTCCAGCAATCATTCGATTTCTTCTTTTATAACATTATACAAGGCCAGATGTTTAACAAGCTATCGGCTTAAACCAGGTATCTCATGAAACTTCTAAGCAAAATAATCTTTATAATTTCTAAGAATTTTTTACCAACTTTCCCTTATAATCTTTATCTAACTTTGTACTAATAAAAATTAGTCTATTTCTATCACCTTCACCTATATCGACTTCTTCTAACAAATCCGTCGATGTAAAACCCTAGCCTAATTTATCATTTTTTTTAAAAACATCAATAGCCTCATAGCTATCCGTCATTTGCCGATAGCTCTGCATTTTATCCTGTAAAGCCGACCCCATCTGCGCAAGATTTTGTCAGTCCGATCAAGCGTACTTGGCCTCACGTTGATCAGAATAAACCTTGTCTTGTTGATGCAGATGAAATCAAAATCATTCAGAGCTTTTCCCGATTTACATTTAGCTTCCTCATGTTATCAATTCTCATCTGAACCGGCCATAGCTATCTGAGTCGATGTGTTGGCTTGAATCACCTCATTTTTGTCCTCATTCCATTGAACGAGTAACTGGTGCATAGTCAACAATATGAAGCAATTTACGTGAATCCAATCTCACCCTAGCAAGATACTATAATTGCCCTTGGCATCGACTACAAAAAAGGCAGTTGGCAATGTTTTGTTGCCAACAATCAACTCTATTACCATGACACCCCTTGCCTTGGTGGGATCGCCTGTGAAATTATTTAAAACCATATTAGTTTTAGTAAGGTCTTCATCGGACTTACCCAGCTTCTTGCAGGTGGTGTATAGCATTAAGTTAACTATTGCCCCACCATCAACAAGCATTCTTGATATCAGAATGGTTTAAGATGCTGATGAGCATATTGGAGCTTCTCAAAGACTGAATCCTGAACCCCTAAACACAACTGAGCAAACGTTTCTTAAGTCGATTCAGTCTTTATTTTGAATTCGACTGGTAGTGTGAACACCATGTTGATCTCCATTGGTGGAGTGTAACCCTGAATCATAGGTAAATGTAGGTCATCAACTAAATCCGATTCTTTTTCAACCGGTTTCTTTTTCCACCACTCTTTCTTAATAGTTTTAATCAGTCGAAGCTCATTGAAAACTTGATCCCTCTATTTTTCTTGCTCAGCCTCTCTCATCTCTTGAATCCTCAGTCTTTGAAGTTGTTCGTGCTGTGATCGACTAAGACCAGGAGGACACCACCTTGGCTTAGGTTCAATTGGCTTTCGTATCTTACCAGCCAGGTTCTCCATGGTCGCGAAACTTCCTTCATTCGCTTGCATTTTGCTCTGATCCGGTGCAAAAACCGTTTCATGCACCGGTCTTTTATTACTTCTGTTTGGGTAATCTTGCACCGGTCTAGATAATCTATCTGCAGCCGATCACCTTGGCCAATTATCTTGGGGATAGTGCGCCATCGGGCATGTATACAGTGATGGTAAAGCCGATCCTCTCACCCAACAGAATTGGCAGAAGGGGCACCGCTGGTGAGCTCTCTTCATGTTCTCAGGCCAATATAGGTTATCTGGCTGATGCGTAGGGTAGCACAGTCTGTTGCTTCTCCTTTCATATTTTTCAAGCAACTGGGAAAAAGTTGACTTAGGCTTTAACACCTGCTGTCGTGGTGGCAATTTCTCCACCTTGTACCACTTACTAATTTGTAGATCCCTTTTGGGTTTAACAATCCTTGAGCTCTTTCCCTCATGTTCAGTCTCTATCTGTAACGAACCGACATAATCTTCAGGGTCTCCTTGTCACCAGAAGTCGATTGGATATCAACATGCTAAGCAACCTTCGATCCTTCATCTTGCATCAGCTTTTTTTCCTTTTCTAGAGCATTATACCATGTTTATTGGAAAAGGATTGACATCAACCTGCATTGTTGGCTCTTCTACAAACTTAAGTTGACCATCTTCTATAGTCGATTGAATCTGCTGCCAAAAAATATTACAATCGTTAGTATTAGGAGAAAAATAATGATGCCACTCGCATATCCCTTAGGCAACCGTGTAATCTTTTCCTGTAACAGTCGGTCAAAAATACAATCACACTTGGAGATATCAAAAGCATATTTTATTTTTAACTTATTTTTAGTTGGCCTAAAGCCAAGAACAGACTAAAGATTTCTTAGATGCCTTAACCCATTCGGCTATGTTTATTTTAGCCTTGTCATCTTCAGAAGACTTGCTTAACCAGTAATCAATGAGGTTAGCTTTGGCTTTTTTCTTATCTCTACTATTGTTAGCCTTGAATTTGTCTCTAAAGACTCTATTATCGGTAAAATGACTTTCTTGAGCCGATAGCCTATGTAGCAAATGACTTAAATTGGTGAACTTTTGTCTGCCAAATTTTTTCCTCAGTTGAGGAATTAGCCCCTAAAAGGCCAAATCAACTAGTTGATTGTTGGGCAAAGTGACACTAAAACACCAATTTATAATTTCTCTAAAACTTTTAGTGTAATATGTTATTGATTTCTCAAATTTCTGGTGGACAAAGCTTAAATCGAAAATTCTGAGTTTCAGACTACTAGAGAAAAGTACTCGTGGAATCGGCTTTCCAAATCGGTCCAAAAGTGAACTGAATTTGAGGGTACACTAGTAAACCATATAAAAGTAGCTCCGGACAGTGATAACGTGAAAACCTAATCATTTGGCTATCAGACTGGGCATCTTCACCACACTACGCAATGATGCGTCTAACATGCTCTAATGTAGTAACAGAGTCATCCCCCGAAAACTTAGCGAGATCATAAACTCAGGTTAACAATTTGGTTGAGCCAATGCATATTGAGGAAATTGTTCATATCCATTATTCCTCCAGGTAGTTGGCTCTGGTACTGGGACAAAGGGCTCAGAGTATGTTACGACTTTGTATGGGATCGAATTCCTAGGTAGAATTAGCTCAGCATATTGTATAGGCCTGTTATGTTCAATTGGCTATGGAACCGATTGGGAAAAGGCGTAAAACAGAGCTAATGGTGGCAAGTTAGCCGATGCATTCATCTTAGCGGCATCGGTATATGCTTGATAATGCGCAACCCAACTTGCACGAGGGCCTCGTAGTAGTATAACAATAGGTTGGGTTGGCATTATAGTCAAAGATGTAGTTGTAGCCGATGGTTGTAGGTCGGCTGTTGTGCCTAGATTGTTTTGTGCTACCGAATAAATAGGATAATTCGGCAGAGCCTGCATTGCGTCAAGCAGACTTCTGGCTAATTCCAACTCCTGAGCAATAGTCTTAATGCTATTAGCTATCATTAGCTTAAGAGTTGTGACTAGAACTGATGATTGGTTAATCAAAATATGATGTACAGATTGATTGATCATAGCCGATAATTCAGCTTGTGTAGGCATGGATTGACTTACTAGGCTGTTGGTAACCCCTAAATCGCTGAGGGTGCTTACTATCGGCACTGTGGCCTTTTGAGTAACGCCGCATCGAGTCTTCTGATAACAGCCTAGTATCATCTCTTTAAGTTCATCTTTCTGATCTTCAATCTCTTTGCGTTGTTCTGGCATTAAATCAGCCAAAGTTGAGACGATTATAGCTTTAGCGTTGAGATCGGATGGTGGAATTGAATTCCTTGATGAAAACATCTTGTCCCACCGGGCGTACCAAGAGTGTGTTAATGCCAAAAACATGAAGAGGGATTTATCGACTACAATGCACCAAATGAACACTAGGTTCTGAGGTTCAAGGCGTGCCAACCGATTTAATCCTACAATTGGTAAGATAAACAAAGAACACACTCAAAGCCAATCAATCATGATAAATCGGCAAAGATCTAAATAGTTAAAAGCCGATCAAATCTAAAGATAATGATAAGTCTAATTAGCACATTAGGACTAATTAGACAGTAAAGGAAGATCTTTTCTTAAAAAAGTGACACGCAACAATTTGGCCACACTTTGCTAAATTTTGGTGCAAACATGTATACAACTGTTGTAACCTACTAGTCTACCAACTGTAGCAAACGAGAACTATAAGTTAAGCAGTCCCTATAAATCAGGATCATCTGTTCGAATGAGCAAATGGTCTAGATTTCTTAACAACACTTCAAAATAGTATTTGCTATAGTGTTTTTGAACAATATTTCTAGACGATCTAAACCGTCATTTTTTACCTAACAGTCCATGTACAACTACTTATGTTGCAATCCCAATAGAGATTGTATTGATCTATTTCCGGCACTAACCAACTCGTGCTACTAAACAACTAACCCTAGGATGCTCCTTGTTCAACTGGTCAATTGGTACCTCTATTTCTTGGTGGAGGATTTGTAGGCCTTAACATCACTACACATTATTCCGTCCAAAAATAGAGAACCAATGTCTGGAAAAAGATCATTGGCTTCAATTTTTTGGTAATTTAGATATACACCCCTCTAAAGTTTCTGTTTTTGAGATATACCGCTGAAAATTTTTTTGTCGAAATATACCACTACATAGTGCATATTATTAAAGATATACCATTATGGACAATTTAGGATCATATTGCCCTACCGTCTTCCTCATCCTTCCTCACCCATGTCCATGGCTACTACCTCCTTCCTCATCCATGCTTAGAACCTTCTCAGCCTCCCCCTCCCCCACCCCCTCCCTTTTCACCTTTCCATCTCCTTCTACCTTCTCAATTCTCACCTATGGCAATCCCCACCGTCGCCCTCCTCCATCACCACGCACTGGAAGTGGCGAGGTCCCCTCCACAAGATCCACTCGATCTATCGTCCTCATCACTGGAATTGCTCAATCCGTCATCGCCGTCACTAGATCTAAGCCTGTGGTGGCCGTGGTGTGTCCCTTTCAGCGGCACGTGGAGGTTGTGTGCGGGCAGCCTCCATGGAAATTTGGAAGATATCCTGGAGCAGCTCGAGGAACGTGCCCACGATCAGCACTAACGTGAGGGATGGGACGAATCTCCTCTTCCCCTTGCTTCCCCTTTCTGAACCTGTTAGGGATAGATGCACGGCAAAATACTGGAGACAAAGATTTAATGTGGAAAAACTCTTACGAGAAAAAACCACAGAAAACAATCCACTATAATACTTCAAGATTACAAGTATATGAGGTTGCCTTATATAGCCAAAGAGCCCTAATTGTGGAAGACTTAGACTAACAACTATTTAGATAGAACCAAAAGATATGCTAGTTAGACATATTGAGTTATCTCCAACAAACCTCCCCTTAACTCAAAATTTACAATGAAATTGTTTTCGAAAAACCCTGAAGAGTAATTAAGCACTGAATACAAATACGTTAAAAGTCTAAGGACTACTGAACAAGGAAGACTAGAACAGTCAATCTAAACACTTGTAGTGCAAAAAAACACAAAGGGTATAAAAGACTAGAACAATCTTATCCAAATGCTTCTAACGAAGTAAGATTGAGCAAACCACCAGTAGGTTTAGAGAAAGACTGGAACAGTCAATCCAAACTTACAACTATAACAAAATAGACGAAAAAAATCTAGGTCTTCAATAATTCATAACCCCAGTAAAGTTTGAGTCTGTGCAACTGACCTCCTAAAACAAACACTCAATCATCAAATGGCATAAGCCAAGACATCATCTGTGGTGCTGGGTAGATAGTGAAAAACTTATATCATAGATTTTTGGTATATTCCACATGGAATATAAAATTCAACAAGCTGCCTGCTGAAAATCTATAATATGGTTGAAACTGCTACTACAAAAATACCAAGATCGATGAAGAAAAACTGTTGTGCCATCAATAGAGTATAAATTGCAATAGACCCCTCATATCGATCAAAGACAACAAAACAACGTTGTAGTATCCATGTAGAAGAAAACTCCTTCTTGCACTTCAAATTTCATCTCAAACTGACATTGAAGCAAAATCTTCACTAGAAAAACTTCAAATAATGTTACTAGCAGGGTGTCGTCAAATTTCAAATTAATATTGCCAAAAACCTTCATAATGGACAATGTGTCCAAACGGTGAATAAAACACCAAGTTCCAATAACGGTGATAAAACACCAAAATCAGTTGTCTCCTCAACTGATATTATTTTTTTCTCCAAAGCCGACAATGAAACATCAAAGAAAATGCCTAGAATATGCATAAAAGTATTAATTGCAATGAATGAAATCCGTTAATAATATGATAAATTGACAACAAAACATCGAATAAATCTTCAGTGATAAATTCCGCCTGAATTGTGCATGAATTATCTGCCAATAATAAGCACAAAATAATAAGCATGACAGCTTGAATTTGTGCATAATATCCCGCCAATAATATGATAATACCTTTGTGTTACTTGATCACTAGTGCTCTCATACGCTTGTTAGGGTTCTAATACCACTTGTTAGGAATAGATGCGCGGCAAAATACTGTAGACAACGATTTAACGTGGAGAACCTTTACAGAAAAAATCACAAGAAACAATCTACTATAATGCTTCAAGATTATAAGTACAAAAGGTTGCCTTATATAGACAAAAAATTCTAATTATGAAAGACTTGAACTAACAACTATTTAGATAGAATTAAAGATATGGTGGCCAGAGATATTTATCTCCCACAGAACCAAAACTTCTCTTCCGACGGCAACGCATGCTGCTAGCGCTGCCTAGCCGGAGTCAACTTTACTGGCTTCAGTTGGATCCACAGGATGATCGCCCAAAGAAGTCTCCTGCTTCCCCCAGGTCCAAGTCAGCGCTAGTGTGATCTTTATCTCCGGCCGAGCCGCCTTTGTTGAGGATGGCGTACGTCCTCTTCGGCGACTAAGGACATGGATGAGAAAAGAAGCAACGAGGAAGACAGGGTACCTATAATGGCGTATATATCAAACAATAGGAACTGTGCACTGATATTTCTCGAAGAAAATTTTTTGTAGTGGTATCTCTCAAAACCGGGAAAACTTTAGAGTGGCCCCGTGGAATTTCTCCCAAGTAGAGCCAAATCCTTCACAAGTTTACATAATTGAAGACACATTTTCCTGCTCTTAACATAACATGCACCTGTACCATGTGCATTGCAAAACAAAACACGATCGTAACTTGCATCGACAAAAACTAACTATATCCATATGCACCATAGATTCTCACAGTCTACGCCATCTGAGACTATGATGGCTGCACCGCGCCGCCGGCCTCCACCTCGCCGTCCTCGGCCTCGCCGGACATCTCCTCGAGCGACTTCCCCTTCGCCTCCGGCACGAGGAACGTGCAAATGAACCCGAGCAGGTTGCTCCCGGCGAGCACGAACAGCGCGTTGCGCACGCCGATCCCCGGCTTGTACCCGGCCTCCGGCTTGTGCGGGTCCTGCGCCGCGTACAGGAATCCGAACGAACCGACGATGGCTCCGGCCTTTCCCGCCGCGGCCGAGATGCCGTGGCACGTCGACCGCAACCGCGCCGGGAAGATCTCGGCCGGCACAATGAAGGTGGTGCTGTTGGGCCCGAAGTTGGCGAAGAAGAAGGTGAAGGCGTACATGACGACGAAGGCGATGTGGTTGCCGGGCGTCGTCCAGTGGTGGTACGGCACGGCGAGGCCGAGCATGAAGACGGTCATCATGAAGAATCCCAGCAGCTGGATGGCGAAGCGGCCGATGATGTCGATGAGGAAGACGGTGAACCAGTAGCCCGGCACGGTGCCACAGAGTGCGATGAGGGTCTGGGCGCGCGAGAGGCGGAAGACCTCGTCGAGCGCGCTCATGGTGCGTGCCTTGGGGATCCAGTTGATGCTGGTGAAGATGTCCTTCTGGAAGAGGTTCTGGCTGTAGAAGGCGATGTCGAGGAGGAACCACGTGGTGGCCGTGCCGACGAGGTGGAGACCGTGGCGGCGGGCGAACTGGCGGGAGAAGAGTCCGTAGTTGTTGCCCCGGGTGACCATCTCCTCCAGCTTCTCCGGCTCCTCCTCGATCTCCATCTGCAGCACCTTGGCCATGTCGGACGCCGCCTGCTTGGCGTTCTTGGCGACGAGGGCGGTGTACCGCGCCGTCTCCGGCATCTTCATCCGCCAGTAGTAGGTCAGCAGCGCCGGCGCGGCACCGAGCATGAGGATGATGCGCCAGACGTAGTCGGCCTGCGGGACCAGCGAGGCGGAGGCGTTGTCCTGGTACGCCGGGGCCGGGTACCCGGCTCGGAAGGCGGCGGAGATGATGAGGGTAACAATGCCGCCGGCGAGGATGCCGAAGCCCTGCATGGCGAACACGGCGGCGATGAACGCGCCGCGGGTCTTCTTGTTGGCGTACTCGGACATGATGGTCGCCGACAGCGGGTAGTCTCCGCCGATGCCGAAGCCGAGCCAGAAGCGGAAGAAGCAGAGGGTGGCCATGACGCTGGTCGGGGTGTGGGCGAAGGAGAGCCCCGACGCGAGGGAGCAGATGACCATGAGCAGCAACGTCATCCCGTAGACGCTCTTGCGGCCGAGCTTGTCGCCGAGCCAGCCGAAGAAGAGCTGGCCGGCGAGCGTGCCGCAGAACGCCACGCCGTTAACGGCCGCGGCCACGTTGGGCGGCAGCGCGCCGGGGTCGGGCTTGGAGAGATCTGTGTAGTAGATGCGGCCGAGCAGCTTGGTGACGAGGGAGATACAGAAGAGGTCGTAGGCGTCGGTGAAGAAGCCCATGCCGGCGACGACGATGGCTGTGAAGTGGTACCACTGCGTCTTGGCCGCGTCCAGCGCGTTCAGCACCTGCAGCTGATGCTCCTGCCGCGCCATGACAGCGACGCCGACGCCGCCTGCCTGCACAAAGAAGTGAAGACCCTGACAATGTACAAGCACTAGACGGTGCTGGCCGGCCGGAGTCCAGTTGGGTTGTGGTGCTGTGCAGAAATGGCGAGACAGCTGCGGGTATAAGTAGGAAACCGATTATTGCTCAAGAATCTCAACGAATATGAGTATATGCCCTCTTGCCGGCGCTCAGCGTGTTTAGACTTGAGTCACCTGTCACCGTGCACGCGGGGTGCCATTCCTGGTCTTCGAGTTTTAACGCGTCGATTTGTTCATCCAAAAGTCTTTAAACTGTCAAAATTTTATAAAAAGCCATACGCTCCCCAATTTAGGCTAGGATGCAGGTTTTCGGTACGAATTTCACAGCAAACCATACATCTACTAATAATCAATGTTTTCTCCGATCACTGTTCATCCCATCGGACACCTCTTGCAACATTTTTTTTCTATGTGTACAATATTTTTTTCCGATGCGTGCAACATTTTTTTTAACGCTTGCAACATTCATTTACTGTAGCGAATTTCACTGTTTGTGGAAGAAAAATGTTGCACGCGTTGGTAGAAAATATTGCACGCGTATAAAAAAAATGTTGCAGTGTATCCGAAAATTTCGGACGTCCGGACACAAGTCATTAAAGGATCTTTGTTTCATGTCTGAATGAAAGACTAAAACCATCTCAGATAATTTGCATCGTTGCTGGCAAGGACATCGATCGTTACAAATATCATCTGAACGCAGCTATCAATAATTACAGCATCCATTGCTGACTGATAAAGCCTTCAGAATTAACAAACAAGTTCAATGAACGTCGCAACATATTTTTCAACTAGTAGCTACATTAATTAGCAATACTTCTGGTTTCTTTCTTTCTAAAACTGCGCGTGCCTGTTCTTTCACACAGTGTTTAATGTTTGAAGCCCAAGTTAAACAATTGTGTTAATCTTACTTAATTTTAGGCTATACGTACGTACCTATCAATTGTGACAGGAACAAATGGCGCGTCTTGGTCCTTGTCATCAAGTAGTAATATATTATTTTATCCTTTGGAGGTTGTGACGTGTTACGTTGGACCAAAGGGCAGAACTGCGTGCCTAAAACAATGAAGATTTTTTTATTTTTGTTACGCTAAAAAAATGTTGAGTACAAACTTTCTGGTAGTAAGTTTTTAGGGGTGAGAAAATAACTACTTAGACCTAGTTTGGAATACAATAATTTTAGAAAATCAGAAAAACTCATGCTTTCCAAACGGCCCTTGTTTGCTAGCAAGTGTCCACCCAGTGCAGCTGCTGGCTTTGTCGGCCATGTACAAATTATTCCTATGGCTACAGTGCTCTAGGAGAAGACTACTAAGTTAGTAGTACTACAAGAGGTGCCAAATTAAAAATTGATGAATTGATTCCCACCTTGAATTGGATGTTCTATTTGACTTTGTACTTTTTTGGCCAATTTTTTAATGCAATAAACTACTATGTACGCTGGCGTGTACACTTGGATGTTGGCATCTTAAACTTCTGCAATTCAAAGACAAGTTTTCGAGTTCGTTTGGTCTGTATCCGGATTATAAAACACCTACAATTGCTACTGCAACTGCAGACGATTCTGGTCATATATTTTTTCGATGAACGGTTCAGTTTTTTTTTTTTTGCAATAGTGCTTATGCTATAGTTTCGTATGCAGTAGGTAAAAGCAATGTTGAGCATTACACAAATTAAACAAGGCAATTACTAGCAATCGGACATCCGATCACTGTTTATTTCATCCGACGTCTCTTGTAACATTTTTTCAACATGTGCAATATTTTTTTCTCACGTCTATAACATTTTTTTTAACGTGTGCAACATCCGTTCCGCGTCGTATTTCTACTGTTGTCGAAGGAAAATGTTACACATATAAGAAAAAAATGTTGCATACGTAGGAAAAAAAATTATAACGTGTCCAAAAAAAATTGGACATGCTAACACAAGTCATTATGATTAAACAATCCCTTATTTGCCCGTGTTGCGTGGGAATTTCGCGCTTGTCGAGCATCATTACGAATATGTAGCGCAACTTCTGGCAATTCTACACACGGCGCTGACACTCAAGTGTATGTCCCCATCGCTTGCCAGACTCTAGGTTGTTTCTTCCACACATGTTCGATGTAACCTTTTATCATATAACCTTTTTTTGCAACATAGATTTCATACATATGTGTTTTTACTTTTGCCAATCTTCTTCCTATATAACTCTTGTTTTTTTTCCACAATATCTACTATGGCCAATACTTGATCACATGATAAAAAAAGATTTCAATGGCTTTTTCAAGAACTCTGCCTCCAATAGATATGCAACTGCTCCGTTGAAGTTGAGAGTGTTTTTTTCGATGAAAATATTCATCACCAATTACTCTCAAGATGGTGGTAGATATGATGCCAATATGATGATCTATCGTTTTCCTCAATTTTCTCATCCACACTAGTCAGCTGTGTAATAAGCTTATTGAAGACATTAAGATGATCAATGAACTATGTACATTCATGCGCAACATATACAAGTGTCGCTTTAGTACTGACCGGTTTGTCAATGACTTCACTATATACAATTCTTCTAAGTCCTTCTATAACTTTTTTAATGAATTCTCTTTAATTATATAATACTTTACCTCATTGGAGAAGATGAATCTTATAGAGAGAATCAAAATAATAACATTAAAGCAAACATAGTGAGAGAGAAATATTTAGCGAACTCGACCACAAATTCTTGAAGCATAACCTTAAAAGAGTATAAGAAATTATCGCTCTCTCACAGCCATCTTAAACCTTTTAGTAACTACCAGTGTTCAAAAATTCGGTGCTTGGCGGCGATATTATGGCCGATATTGCGGTTGGCGGCAATAAACGAACGAATTCAGTCCTTGGCGGCTGTTTGGCGGTTAATAAATTGCAGCTCTCAAGGGTCTGTGGCGGGCGTGGCGGGTATGGCGGCCTTGGCGTGGCGTGGCGTGGCGGGTGGGCAAAAAATCGGCCGATTCCTCCCGCACCAAACTCCGAGACCTCCGATCCACTCGCCGAGCCCACTCGCCGAGCCCGACTCCACTCGCATCTGGCGGCGCTTAGGGTTTTTGAGCTCTGCCGCCGGACCTCGGCGGCAGCGCCGCCGCCACGGACGTCTCCGCAATCGCCGCCGCTCGCATCCAAAGATCCACGACCCCACCGCCCACTTTCTCGACCGCCGACGCCCGAGCCTCAAGGATCCGAAAGCTCCACTCCCACCGCCCGGACGTCGCCGCCACCGCCACCGCTCGCTCTCCGCTGGTCACCGCTCCACCTCCCACCGGTCGGCTTCTCCCGACCGCCGACCTCGTGACCACATCTCCGGTTCTCCGCTAGGCGCTAGTCCGAGGCACCGATCTCGCTCCCGCCACCGTCGGAGCTTGCCCCGCCGCCGCCGAGCTCACGCCTGTATGCTCATGGTCAAGCCACGGTGCCACACCTCCTTGGTCCTCGCCCAGTCCTCCTCCTCGCTCCTCTAGTCCTCTGTCGTTGGCTCGCCGCCATCCAATGTCGCCGCCATTGGTCCGCTAGACTCCCACCGAATCACCGTCGGTTTGGAGTAATTTCACCGATTGGTGATGTATCAATTCATTTGTATGATTAATCATTGTATCAAATTGTTGTGCATTTGTATGATTGTATCATCAGCTTGGAGTAAGAACTAAGAAGATGGTGAGACAAGAAGGCTGAGGAAATGTGGAACCAGGAAATCTTGTGCTACACTACTAGAAAATGATGTGTCCGAGCTGATACTCTGATAGCAAGCAAATATTATGCTATGCCTAGAGGTTTTGATGTATGATGTGAATATGTGATGCTGTTTTACATGTCTCTTGTTCTTTATGAATAGAAATATACTAAGTGTAGGTTTTGTTTTTACTTTTTCCATGTTTGTTAAGGATGGAGACTACAATTTGTAGCTTAGAGCCTCGAGACTATTGGAATATAGGGTTTATAAGACAAATGAAATTATTGACATATATGTACTATCATTGTTAGGTAGATTTTATTGGCACAAGAAAATTTTAATGAGGTTCTTGCAATCGCTGCATATGTTGACTTCTATTGTCTTCATCTTCCTTTTGTTTCCTCTCGTGGATGGTCTAAATGTTTGTTCGTAATTAATTCACAATGAAATCAACTTCCTTTTGTTTCCTTCGTGGACTGACCTAAATGTTTGTTCGAGTTATTGCACAATGAAATCAATTGTATGATATGACCTCATGAATGTATTGTTTCTACTTTCTAGTGATGTTTTCTAGCTCGTTGTTATGGATGGCATGTAGAAATATAACTTAACTTAATTTAATATTGACATTGTAGTGTTTCTAAATTGTCAAATTGGTGATGTCAAGTGTTGCCTCACCCGACCCTACTAATCCCGCCTCCCACTCCCACTACTGAAAATGTCGATGTGCAATCGGATGACATTGCATGGAAGTATGGAGTTAGATGGGATCCGGTTAATAAAGATAAAGTTATGTGTAAGTTGTGTAAGAAGAAATTTTCTGGAGGTGCAACTAGAATCAAGCTACATATTGCGGGAATTAAAGGGACAGTAAAAGCTTGCCCAAATGCCACCGAAGAAGATAAGTTACTCTGCAAGGGACGTACAGAGGAAGTACGGTTGAAGAAAAAGGCTAGGAAAGAACATGATGAGGAGGTAAGCTGTGTATACATGATTACATGTATCTATTTTTTTTAGTTTATATCATGTTATCGATTGTGATTCATTTTTTGTTGTTGTTTGCATTGGATTTATTCGTGCAGAATAGAAGTCAGGTGGACATTCCTTCCAATCCTTCCAATCCTCAACAGGAAGAGAAGCTTGATGAAATTGGCACGTCAGGAGTTCGAAAATTAGGGCCCATGGATAAATTTGCAAGGCCCGTTGATCTCTCAATTGGCATATCGAACTTGCGCCAACAAAACATTAACGATGCATTGGATAAGGAGAGAACATGGAAAGTGAGGCAATATGTTGCAAAATGGATGTATGAGAATGTTGTTCCTTTCAATAAAATTGATTGTGATTCTTTTGATCGATGTGAGGCAATTGGTCGCTATGGTCCTGGTTTTGTCCCTCCTTCTCAATGGGATCTTCGTGAGAGATTGTTGAATGAGGAAATGGAGAAAACAAAGGAGGCACTAAAGAGTCATGAAGAAGTAAGAGCGTTCACAGGATGCTCTATAATGACTGATGCTTGGAGTGATAGAAAGAGGAGAAGCATAATGAATTTGTGTGTGAATTGTAGTTTGGGAACATGTTTTCTTGGTTCGGTGGAGGCTTCGGATGTAGCACACACAAAAGAAGTTATCTTTGAGTATGTGGATGGCTATGTTGAGAAAGTAGGTGCTGAACATGTTGTTCAAATTGGTAAGAAAAATTATTGCCCTTAGTCAATTACCATTTCAATTTCATAAATTGTAATATAATGTTTTGTTTTTGACTTTTTTTTCTTTCTTACGTAGTAACCGATAATGCGTCAAATAACATGGGAGCAAAGGCTTTGATGAAGGAGAAAAGGCCTACAATATTTTGGACTTCATGTGCAACCCATTCTCTAAACTTGATGCTAGAAGCAATTGGAAAGTTGCCGAGATTCAAGAGGGTTATTGATCAAGCTAAGTCATTCACTATCTTTGTTTATGCACATCACAAAACATTAGCAATGATGAGAAAGTTTACTAAAAAGAGGGATATAATAAGGCCAGGGGTCACTAGATTTGCTTCCTCCTTTCTCACTTTGCATAGCATGAGTGAAAAGAAGAAGGCATTAAGAAGCATGGGTATTTCGGCGGACTGGGAAGCATGTAAGGCAGTCAAAACACAAAAGGGAAAGGCTGCAACAAAGACAATAATAAGTGTTGGGTTTTGGCAAAGTGTTTTGAATTGCTTAAAGACATTTCATCCTTTGGTTAAAATTCTTCGCATGGTTGATGGAGATGTGAAGCCTTCTATGGCATTTCTTTATGGAGAGCTTTTGGTAGCAAAGGAAGCAATCATGCATGCTAATGGTAATGTAGAGAATAACTATAAGCCTATTCTCACTATTGTTGAGGACAAAATGAAGGATAGACTTGATTCTCCATTGCATTTGACAGCATATCTCCTAAATCCTTACTATAGTTATGTGAAGAAGGATGTTTTCCTAGACCAAGAATTAGTTCAAGGGTTTTTCACTTGTGTAGAGACATTCTATCATGATGATGTTGCTAAGCAAACAGATGTGCTAATTAAAGAGTGGCCTAAATTTAAAAAACAAGAGGGGTTATTTGGAAAGATTGAGGCTAAGAAAGGATGTGAAAGCTTCGATTTTAATCCTGGTAATGTAATCTATTCTTGTAGACTATGTATAATTGCTGCTATGTTTTCAACATTATTTGATCTTTTCTCATTATTACTTGTTGTTTTGCAACATACAGCGGAGTGGTGGGAAACTTTTGGATGTAGTGTGCCCTTACTCCAAAGAATGGCAATGAAAATCCTCTCTTTGACCTCTAGTTCTTCCTTGCCAGAAAGAAATTGGAGTTGTTTTGAAGGGTTAGTCTCTACACTCTAACTCTTTAAATTGAAATTCCATATTTAGCCTCTAACTATTAGTCTAGTACCTAACTAACCATATTACTTGTTAATTGCTAGATACATACAAAGAAGAGGAATAGACTAAATGTTGAGCGCTTAGAAAAACTTGTCTTTATCCAATTTAATTCAAGGTTGATGAATAAAAAAGACGGGTAAAGAGAGGAACATTGATCCGCTACTAAGCAAGGATGATAGGACAGCCCTTGGGTGGTATCAATATGTTCCCGATGATGAAGAAGGTGATGAGGTGACTGATGAAGCTCAAGGAGAAGGAGGTGATGAACTGCAACCTCAGAGGAGCGTAAGGATTAGACATCTAGTAGAGGACGAAGAGGATGATATGGACCTCATGGAGGAATCAGAGGAAGAGGTGAATGAAGTAGAGGAAGAAGAGGTTGAGTTCGAGGATGACAAAGAGGAACCGATGAATTTGATGGCAATGAATCGGAAGAGCTTGCTGCATTATAAATTTATGTTATGCATTTGCTAATTGCTATTGACTATTGAGAACATTTATGTTTTAGAATATGAACTATCATTTGAACTCTATTAGTATGTATGAATTATGATGTGTTAGACTCTATTTGTGGTTGTTTGCTTGTGCCTTGTAATTGCCTATTGGCTTGTAGGGCTCTAATCTTGGAGAAAGTTGCATTTTGATTTTGGATGAGGATGACACTATTATCGCTCAAGTCTAATAGGTACATTCTAAATTTCTAATCACTAGTTTACGTTTACTACATGTCTACATTATATTATATATATTTGAACATTGTTTGTAATATACATTCTATTTCTTTTCTTTACATGTGATTTTGGATGAGGATGAGACTATGAGAGAGACCATTTTGACCATGATTGAAAGATTCACTCATTCATGTCGCCGCCTCAAAATAAGGTACACTAAGTTACTTCTAGTATTTTAGTTTAATATTCTACTTTAATATTTGATGTCTAATTTGCAAATAACTAGAAAAGAAAACTAAAAATTTTATTCATAATAAAATCAATAATATATATGCATTATATTAATTCTCGTCACGAGGGTCAAAACGCCGAGATCCAGAATTGCGCCAAAATACGGCCTTGGCGCTTGGCGGTGCCTAACCGCCACGAATCCGCCGAGCGAACTCTTGAACACTGGTAACTACCCCCTTAAAAGGAATCTCATGCATGAGATTCGAAAAGGCTAGCAATGAGGTATGTTTACAAATCGTTCAGATTAATTCTCAGATGTACCTTGCTACATGTCTTGTTCTATCTAAGCTGCGATGTTGTTTAAGCGTCCTCTACCAAAGTTTTGCGGCCTTCTTGATGTATTGTTGGAGGCTCCAGAGTTGTTTATGTTTAGTTTTGTATTTTGTTGCTTCTTGGGGGAATTTTTTGGTGAAGTGTCCAACTTCCTGACAGTTGAAGCATGTGACTCCAGTGACAAGAGGTGTATCCTTCTGTGCTAGTCTACTCTGGGTTGCATTGAAGATCACGGAACTGTCGGGGTGATTCACCATGGATAACTCCTCAATTGTAGCTATCGGCTCAAGTTGGACTAACTATGATGGAACCATCCGAGCTTTGGGAGAAGCTTTAGGATTGAACCTTTGGGTAGTCATTCTTCTTTTGCGGTTCTCTATTTCCTGGCACCGAGGTGCCTTGTTGACCAGTTGCTGACAGTCGAAGTAGTCATGGGAGATTAGCTGGATAGACAACTCATCATTGAGCCCTTCGAGGAATCTCTCCTGCTTAGTCTCATCTGTGGCCATATCTTCTGACGCATACCATGTTAACTAGTTGAACCTATGTAGATACTCAATCACAATACTGCCTCCTTGGTACAAACTACGGAATTCCTTCTTCTTCAAGAAGATAATACCACATGATATATGACCTCATCAAAAAGCCTAAACAAACTCATCCCATGTGAGGGCCTGAGCATCCTGATGGGAAAGGCAGAAGTTATCCCAACATTCTGAAACTGGTCCATTGAGTTGGTGAGAAGCAAACAAAACTCTCTCACAATCACTGCACTGAGATATGTCCAATTTCACCCTGAGCCTGTCATCAGTGTCCATCAGCTTAGTGCTGCTGGAAATAGTCAGAGGTCTAATCCTCATAAACTCTGATAGATGTGACTGCATATGAGGTTGAGGTGCAACAGCCTGAGCAGTATGAGTGTTGTTAATGCTTTAGGTGAGAAGTTGAATTAATTGATTCTAGCTGGCCATCACTTGTTGCAAACTTGGGCCTTCAACTGGAGGAGGTAGCAGGAGATTCTGTGAGTTGTTGTTCCTGGGAGCCTCGTCATTTAGATCAATTCCACTTTCATTGCAGCGGGTGTTCACCATCTGCTAGATTCCGAAAAGATAGGAAAGAAGGAGACTGAGATTAAGGGGGATAAAGTTTATACATCTAACGAAGAAGCAATAAAAACCAACTTTTATTAATATAATTCTATTCTTTGTGGCTACCACAAAAAGGGAAAAAGGCAGCTGACAATTCGTCTATTGAAATGGATAGTTTACTCTAGACCTTAAGCAGGGTATTCCTCTGGTCTTCATATTCACGGTCTTCGGGTTGGAGGCTGTAGTAGACTTCGAAGAGAGCTTGTCCATCCATCACTTTGCTTGATGCTATCTCTAACCAACTATCATTTTGAAAGGGAAAGAAATAGATATGACTCCCTTTAAATAATAACTTAAGGTAAGATCAAGATAGAACAAGATGAGAGTAGGACTTTTACAAAATATTTTATTATTTCAAAATATGTCCTTAAGGTTAAACAATTCTAACTAAGGCCACTCCTACAATCGATATGACTCTAATATCACCACTATTGGACCTCGGACAAACACTTCTGAAATTCTGTGTGTACTGCACTAGTATAGGAAAAGCTAGTACACACAGCACAGATGGTAACACAACATATCTATCGCATATTATTAATTAATTATTCCAGCTTACAAAATAAGTGGCACGCAGGTCAAATAATAAAACAGCGAAAATAAAGTAAATAGTAGTAAAGCCTAGTAGATTTGCCATAGGCAATCGAATGGGAAGCAACCTAGTCCATCTGATCCTCACCGTCATAGAATTCCTCTGAATCAACAAAGTAAGTAAGAGTGAGTACAAAAGTACTCTACAAGTCACACAATAAATGCAGTATTAATAAAGGGTCACAATGGAAGGCACAATATGGTTAATTTGAGCATAAAACAACATTTCAAATACAGTAAGTAATTTCTAATGCGTAATTGATATAATAAAATCGAGCTATAATCAACTTTTTAACATGGACTCCAACCCGGAGTTTTATCCCAAATTTTCCCATGTAGACTCTCCACTTATAAACTAGATTTCTAAAAACATTTTGAAATCCAAATTCTAGTCCATGAATAGCTTACTCGGTATGCCCATGACCACATGTACGGCTAATTGATTAGTTTTACACTCTTCAGAGGTTGTACAACTTTACCCACAAAACATGATTATTTCTTTTTGTCTAAATACACACTTCCTTTGGTATGTTGGCAGAGAAAATCATGGCAAGAAGCCCTATAAAACTCCATTCAGGTAGCATGCTTGCTAAGGTTTTACCGCTGGAAAGGTTAAACCACCTAGTCCAGAAACCTCCTCTTGCGCCAAGTGGCAGGCTCACGCTCACACCACTTCCATCCTAATGGCGCGACTGTTCATGGTATGTTGCAATACGGATAGCCAGTTTTGTCCCATTCTAGACTTGTGGAAGCACGGTAAGTCTTTACATTAAGCAAAATACAGAATGGTCCTTAATTGACTACACAAGTTTATCACAAACCTAGAACCATGGCGCCGCCACCTGACAACCAATTCTCTCCTAGTCTAAAATATATTTTCATTTTCTTTTGAATAACATCATCTTTCGTAATATTCCATGTTACACCAACACTAAGGAATAACTTTATATTCAGCATAAATCTTGGTTTGGCATAAATCCCCTGAAAGTCCTAAATTCATGTCTAAGTCATTCACTATATAGCACTAGTTAATACTACAATAATGTATCAACAAGTAATATTTTGGTCTAAGGTGACAAGGTATGAATATTTCAAAGTCAATTGAGGTCATAACAATTAGGAGTAACTAACCATTTAAAACTTGGATTTAAATTACATTGATAAAACTATGCATGCAATAATTTAAATCAAAATATAATTTTTAAATTATGAGATCAACATGTTCAAGGATGTGTAACTTGCCTTGGTCGTAGAATAGTTGCTCGGAATCATCGGTTGCGAACTCCTCTAACTCTCCAAAATCTATACGCAAAAAACATCCAAATTCAAATAAAATACTAAAGTAGCAAAAAAAGAGAGAGAAATTTAGAAAGAAAAATGAAGCAAATCGGAGTTCGAACGGGTGAAAACATGCTCCCGGAAGAATTAAATAACAGATAAAAAAATCACACTGTAGCATATTTATTGTAGCCCTGAACACTAAACACTATTCATGCGAAGAATAGATAGCATCTGCAGCTGGCCATGGCACAAGGAAAAAAAGAAAGGGGCCAGGGGCGGCTAGCTGGCAGTGGCGGCTAGAAAATGGGCAACGGCCGAAAAAAATTAGAGAATACCTGGCTCATGAAAAATTGAAGATTGCAAGCACGAAATTGGTTTGTGGAGGAGTGCACTGGGTTGTGGAGGTAAGAGGGGTCCTTGGGGAGGGATTTATAGCCGCAGTGAGCTAGTAAAGGATGGAAATCGACGAAAATTTTGTGATTTGACAGAGGAGCAAAATCCAGTATTTAAGAGTAAGATTTTTCGAGCAAATTGGCCATGAATGGATAGAGTGGATCATGAGGAATTCGAATATGTTTTTTCCTGAATTTTTTATGCTAAATTAATAAAGATTTCAAAGCTTTAAAAGAGCTCTCATGAAGGAGAGGGAGAGAACTCTCTTTGGATTGTTACTGGACGCTGGCTGAAGTTGAAGATAGGTCTAACAGGTGTGGTCTGGTCCCACCTGTCAATTGAATTTATTTTTGAGCTGAGAAGAAATGGGTTTTGTAAAAATAGTAAATGGCCCTAAAAATCCTGGAAAAATTTTATAAAATACTATGGAATATTTTAAACCTAATAAAATTATTTTAAGAATTTTGAGGTTTTAAATTTTCTGCAGAAATTCTTTTAATAAATATGAAAATAGCAAAAAGACTTTATAAAATCCAGAAAAATCAGAGAAATTATAAGAAAATTATAAATAATAATTAAACAAAGATATACAAATTTTAGGATGTTACAGATCCTTAGATCCTTATCTCTATATAAGAATGTAGTGCTAAAGAATAACCTAAGCTCTAATCTCCTCGTGCGACTCTTGCTTTTAATGAGTTGGTTTGTAGGTTCTTAATCGCTTGGGTTCTCCATGACTCCCGTTTATATAGTCGTGTTAGTTCTCCTCCATATATAAGTAGGAATCATACTCCAAAATAAAATACGATTCATAATCCTAATAGCTAGGATTATGAGGTATATCTTTTCAAATCCTAAAACACTGTATATGAGTCACCATACTCACTAGGATATAAAATGTTCTTGAAACAACAAGCTATTTTTCCATTTTCACTGATCATCTGCTCACTGGATTTTTAAGCTCAATTTTGTTTTCTTGCGTAGCTTAACTTGCTAGCCCATTGGCACAGTTCATTTGGCAACATTAATTCTTGCCTCCGAGATTATCCAAAAATAATTCAAAGCCCTCATAATCAGGGGCGGAGCCAGGATTTTAGGTTAGGGGGGCCACGTGGAGCAACTAAAAATTATCGTAGTATCCATAAAAAAATATCATAGCAATATCGATGCATTTAAATTTAAAAATAGCATAACCACATGTCTACATAAGAAAAATATGACATATTTTTTAGATTAAGAAACTTACATCTCTATTAACTTAAATTTAGTTCTACGACTACCTAGAAGATCATACAAGTCAATAAGTTTATCCGAACTAATTTTCATTGCTAGTTCTTTTTCAATGTAAATTATCATGCAATGTCGAAGAAAGTCATCTCCTATTTTATTTGAATCGGGTCTTGACAAGTTTCATGACTGAAAATACTCGCCTGTGGTTGTTGTTGACAGGAAGAGTTATAACCAATCGTAATGACCTATCAACCATTGAATAATGGAAAGTTTTACCTGTTTTATATAATCCATTTGTTAAGTTAGTAAGAGAAATTAAGCATTGTATACATCAAATTGAGAAAAATGAAATCTTTACCTATTGAAAATGGACTAGACCTTTATTTACTGTTTGCTAATGCTAGCTACTATTAATTAATATCTACTAAACTTTATTTTGATTAGGGGGCCAGGTCCCTGCCCGCCCCCCTTGGCGCCGCCCCTGCTCATAATCCAGTTATATTTATCAACCCCGTTGACCTAATCTAGCTGGCTAGATAATGTACGTAAAAATCGACATGATTCCGTTTTAGGCGTGTGAGTTGACTATTGGTTACAAAATACAGTGTTCATATGTAAAATTGATTTGGAACAGTTCTAAATTAAATTTTAAACTTACAAGCGCAGCTCTTTTTATATAGCATTCTCGGTCAACAAGTTATAATGGGAAAGGAAGTACGAGACTACGAGTGCCGCAGCATTTTTCGTCTCGGATCAGGTAGAGCTAGCTCTCTCTCTCTTCTTTTTTTCCTTGTTTTTTTTTTGACTTCTCATCGAGAAACTATTAAGTTGTGTGTCGACCATAGATGACCTCAGATCAAGAGTACTACAAAGGTTACATGTGGCAAACCAATTGTCAGAAAGCAGAGACCTGTCTACTCGCCACATCTATTGACCATCTATATATATACTAGGAAATTTTCCGTACCGTAACACGCCGCACGTGTCGTTTTTTCGAAGAAAAAATGTTTTTTTCGGCGGCGTTTAATTTTCTAAATCGTCGAACTAATGAGCAAAATGGGACAAAAATAGAGAGATAGAGTTGTAGAAATATCTCTTTCGACGAATTATTTGGAAAATATTGGAGACCGAGCTGGAAAACCGCGGCGGGGAAAAAGTCTAGAGGGAAAAGGGCGAAAAATTATTAGAGATGTCAACCTTCTTTTTGTCGAGTTTAATACTCTACGCGTTCGCCGAGTAATAATACATGTTTTTAAAAATATTAAAAACTCGCAGCGTAACACGTCGCGCGTGTCGTTTTTCCGTAGGAAAATTTTATTTTTTTCTCGGCGGCGTTTTATTTTTTAAATCGTCGAAATGGGGAAAAAATAGAGAGATAGAGTTGTAGAAATATCTCTTTCGACGAGTTATTTGGAAAATATTGGAAACCGAGCTGGAAAACCGCGACGAGGAAAAAGTCTAGAGGGAAAAGGGTGAAAAATTATTAGAGATGACAACCTTCTTTTATCGAGCTTAACACTCTACGCGTTCGCGGAGTAATAATACATGTTTTAAAAAATATTAAACATCGACGCGTTCGCGGAGTAATAATACATGTTTTAAAAAATATCAGATATCGAGATGGGAAATCGAGTTGGGAAAAAAGTCTAGAGATAGAGCTGCACAAATATTTCTGACGACAAAAACTTTTTTTGGGGGGAAAACGGAGAAAGGGCATGTTTTAAAAAATATTAGAGACTCGCGGCGTAACACGTCGCGCGTGTCGTTTTTTCGTAGTGATTTTTTTTCGACGGTGTTTTATTTTTTAAATCGTCGAAATAATGAGCGAAACGGGGAAAAAAAGTAGAGGGATAGAGCTGTAGAAATATCTCTTTCGATGAATTATTTGGAAAATATTGGAGACCGAGCTAGAAAACCAAGGTGGGGAAAAAGTTTAAAGGGAAAAGGGCGAAAAAATTATTAGAGATGACAACCTTCTTTTGTCGAGTTTAACACTCTACGCGTTCACAGAGTAATAACACATGTTTTAAAAAATATCAGAGACCGACGCGTCCGTGGAGTAATAATACATACTCGAAAAAATATTAGAGATCGAGATGGGAAATCGAGGTGGGAAAAAAGTCTAGAGATAGAGTTGCACATATATTTCTAGTGACAAAAACATTTTTTCCTGAGAAAAACGGAGAAAGGACCTAGACGTAAAGAGTAAGGACTTGAATGTTATGTTTTTGGACCTGTCCGCTATCCTTAAAAATTAGAAAAGGGTTTGTTCGCGATTTGAATTTAACGGGAGATTCTTTTCGTAAAATGGCGCATGAGGGACCCGAGCGCAAATTTAGAGGAAAAAATCTTCCTCTCACAAAAAATCGCGAAGGACATATTCGTAATTTACAAAAAGACCAAATCGCGAAAAGATTTTTTGAGCGGCCGGCTCGGCTCAAAACCTGCGGTGGCGTCGATCTTTCAAAGTTTAGGAAAGGAGTTATATGGTGTGTTTGGTCCGAGAAACCGTAGGCTGAACAAGTTTAGGGTGTGTTTGGCAGGGATTCAGTTTTTTCATATTTGTGAATCTGATGAAACTGAAAATTCTAGTTTCATCAGATTCGTAAAGTTGAAGCTATGAGTACATTAAGAGTATTCACATAGATTATCTTGTTTACATTTTAGATCAAAAATATAAACTTAATTCACTTTATTTTAGCCTACAAGTTTCAGATTTCAAGAGAAGTTGGAATCTGGAGCTCTACCAAACAGGCCCTTAGTATGTCTCAGCTCGAGCAAAATTTGTGAAGTTAGCGAAGCAAAATATTTCTAGCTTTAGAAATTTATAAAATTGAATCTGTGGATACATTAAGGGGTTGTTTGGTTACCTTCTCTCACAAGTCTAGCCCGTTCGACTCAGCCAGACTGATGGGATACGGGATACACAGATGCAGAGACGGTGTTTGGTTGAGTGTTTAGTAGACAGGTATTTTGAAATTTAAATATTTTCAAATTTATATAGCAAGTGTGGTCTAGTTTTGTTCGAAAAAATGTCAGGAACCCATTTTTGAAATCGGTTCGGTAATCGGAGATGCTAATCAAAAGATATAAAAAAAGAAAAAAGGAAAACTTACATACCGACGTGGCACCGTATGCATGGTTTACTATTATAGCTGACAGTGGCCTCTTGCGCAGAACACGAGGCTGCCATGCACTGCATCCAGAGATACGCCCATTTTCTCCGTATCTCCAAAGCCATGCTACATGGAGAATCTTGCATCTAGAGAACCAGACTCAAAACTAGATGCAGGCAATCAAACATAAGAAAAAAAATAAGATTCTGCATTTATAGATGCAAATCTCTGTACATGCAGGCAACCAAACAACCCCTAAGAATGTTTAGGTAGATCATCTTGTTTACATTTTAGATTAAAAATTTAAACTTAATTCACTTTATTTTATCCTATCAGCTCTAGATCTAAGATAGAGATGAGATCTAAAACCCTACTAAACGACCAAAGTTTCCGGTTATAATTCCGAATTTAACCCGTATCCGCTCAAGATTCATGGGATGATCCCACCACAGATCTACTCTAACCCATCTTAGGATGCGGTACAACCAATACGCTCATTTCGTTTTCTCTCGAGGCCCATCTAGCAAGCAAGCTGCCAGGCAAAAGGTAAAAGCCCAACATTCGAGGCCCAGCCAGCACCCGCCGCGGCAGGGATTTTTCTTTAATATTTATTTTTAATCGTTTTTTCAGAACTAGTCGCCATGGAAAAATTTCAAAAATACCGCCGTCGCCTCGCCCGAGGCGATCGCTCAGACGGGCGAACGGCGGGTCCCACTAACGGTCGGCTAACGGTGCCGACGAAGCGTCGCTCGGCGTCATGCAAAGGCACACGCGTCGGCGTCTGGGCGGTCGTCGCCCGGGGCAGGGGCGATCGCCTGGGGCATGCGCGACGGGTGATTTAAAAACCCACCATGAAAGCAACAAGATTCATTTGCGCTATGCCGACCGAAATGCACGCGAGAGAAGAAAGAAAGAGGAAAGGAAGAGAGGAAAAAAGAGGGAGGGAAAAAAAGGAGGGGAAAAAGAGGGAAAAAATATCCGCGTTTTTGAAGGTAAGTTCAATATTTTGTACTCATGTTTTTGAAATGTTAGTATTGTATAATTTTTGAAATGTAGAAATATAGTATTTAGAGATTTAATGTAGTATTTAGAAATATTAGGATTGAGATGTTGAGAATTAATATAGTATTTAGAAATTTAATGTAGTTAGGATTGGATAGTACAAATATTAGGCAATGTTTAGATATTTAATATTTAGTATTTATGTATGTAATATTTTAGAGATTTAATATTTAGTATTTACGGTATTTAATATTTTAGAGATTTAATATTTAGTATTTATGTATTTAATATTTTAGAGATTTAATATTTAGTATTTATGTATGTAATATAGGTAATCGAATTACTTATTTATAGTCAATGACCGTGTTACGTTAAAAATTAGTATATTTAAAAACATGGCAGGCGCCGTTACAAATCAGTAGGGTAAAATTTGACGACAATATATTGTGACATTTATATAGCGGTTAGGTGGAGAAATGATGATTTTTTTCGGTTCGACGTTGTAGGCAGTATGTCGGAGACATTGTATTTTCAGATATTCTATGGAGATGGGGAGATAGCACAGGGGCCGAATGGAGTCGATTTGTCGGGAATTTCAGCAGTCATACAGGGCATATCTAGGCCGAGAGATAGGACATACAGGGGTTTGATGGAGTTTATATTTCGGATGTTCAGTTTGGATGCCCAGAGTGTTAATTGCGGGTTAGAGCAAAGAGTAAGTCGTATGCAGACTTTTTATGGAGAGTGATTCCTATTAACGCGACCTCGGCATGGAGGAGCTATGTTGATACTGCCAGAGAGCGGGTTGGCGCTCATGTTGCCGTAGATTGGTACTGGTACCTCCATCGGTGTCGGAGGTGCGTGATGTCGGGTAGATATTACGGAGGAGAGGAATACAGATATGCAACAACGCGATGATGAAGGTGGTGGCGAGGTTGGCGGTGGCGACGGGATCGAGGGGGGCGAGGAGCCAGCCGTGGAGGCGCGGGGGGTGGCCGACGAGGGGGAGGAGGTGGAGCACATAGTTGAGTTGATGGAGGAGGAGGACCGTGCGGATGAGGAAGTCCCTGATGGCGAACGCTCGGACGAGGAGGACAATACTCCTAAGGTGCCTGTCCCCGGTGCGTGGACTAAATATAATTTCGAAGACCTGACAATGAATGAAGGGAATAGAGATGCATGGGAGTATCATGAGAACGAGGTCGCGCAGGGAGCCATATATAAAGACAAAGAGGCCGTGATGGATGCGGTGAAGTACTGGTCAATGTCTCTTCGGCGCCAATTCAGGATAGTGAAGTCCAGCAAAAAAGACTACGACGTGAAGTGCGTAGTTGATTCGTGCCCATGGCGGGTGCATGCATACAAGGGGAAGTGGAGGGACTATTGGAAATGTTCCATAGTGACGGAGCATAACTGCCAACTGGAGGAAGCGGAGCAGGAACACCGCAATCTGTCGTCCACTTGGGTGGTAAATGTGTTTTATGGTCAGATCGTCGACAATCCGCACCTGCAGCCTCGATCCATTATCAGAGCCGTGGAGGAGAGGTTTCAGTACAAGATTAGCTACGGAAAGGCTTGGAGAGCAAAAAGAACAGCTTTGCAAATACGGTTCGAGACATACGAAGCTTCTTACGAGAATATTCCACACTTGCTCAGGGCAATATCAAGTAGGAATCCTGGTACGGTCATCGACCTTGCGGAGTTTCCCGCGGATGGTGCGTCTTGCTGGTAAGTGGGTCTTGCAATGGCCTTCTTCGCCCTCGGCGATGCATTAATGCCTTCCCAAGACTGTCGCCGGTCATTTGCATGGACGGCACATTCCTCACAGGGAAATACAAGGGCCAGATTCTAACAGCAATCGCGGTGGACGCCAACAACCAGGTTCTACCGGTCGCATTGGCCTTCGTGGAGGGGGAAAACACGGAGAGTCGGTATCGGTTTCTTGAAAGAGTCAAGATGGCAACAGCAAGACCGCCCGATGTATGTGTCATCCATGACCGACATGCAGGTTGCCGAGGGCGATCGTGGATATGCAACAAGGGTCCGACGTCGTGGGAGCAAAGAAGTGGCTGACTCAAGAGCGGTGGTATGAGGCACATGGGTGCCAATTTTTTCCGTCAGTTCAGGAACAAGGAACTTATGAACATGTTCAAGCGGCTGTGCAAACAGAACCAGCGGAGGAAGTTCGAGTCGCTGTGGAAGACGTTGGATGAACTAACCAAGAAGCAATCATCAATCCAAGGGATGGCGCTTAGTTCGTCAAGGAACCCTATGGTGTACCACGAGCAAGGAGATGACCCCACACCTTTAGGTGCGCCCCGACCGACGCACCAAACATTCGGCGTAGGCCGGGGGCAAGCATAAAGAGTTTCACGGACTGGATACGACACGAGCCGTTGGAGAAATGGTCCATTCTGCATGACGAGGGCGGTTCCCGCTATGGAATAATGACAACCAACTTGGCGGAGATTTACAACTGGGTAATGAAAGGCGCGAGATGCCTCCCGTTGTTGGGCATTGTTGAGGGTGTGTTACAAGGCACCCAAAGATATTTCGTTGAGCGGTACAAGTCCTCCGTTGCATGTATGTCGGACAATCGCCGTCAGACTCGACGGTTGTCTCTACGTACATGGCAAACAAGACACGGAAGGCACAGACACATCGCTGACTCCGGAGAGTGGCGTGGAACGGAGGTACCACGTGCACTGCGGTGACCGGGGTCGAAGAGGTGCCCACCGGCAGAGGACTTCCCATCGGCGCATTCGAGCCGCCGATCGCGAGTGCTCTCGCCAGAAGTCACGCCGCTTTGCACTTGCCGTGCTCGCACGTGATTGCCGCGCAGAAAGAGACACACCACCATGTCGTCCGTGACATCTCCCACTACTACTACAAGCAAAGTGTTCTCAACACGTGGCATAACGAGGTGTACGGTACCGGTCGATGGATCGTTCACGGCAGCCCCCTCCGTGGCATCGATGGGTACCGACATCCGAATGTTGAAGCGAAGGTCGGGCGTCGAAGGACACGGCGATAGGGAACGATATGGACGAGTCTCGAGGCGCGTAATTGTGGATAATGCAATTCTATGTACCGCTTATTTGTTGTCTCCGTCAATGTATTTTCGATTCTATGTACCGCTTAATTGTTGTGCCCGCCAATGTATTTTCGATTCTATGTACCGCTTAATTGTTGTCCCCCAATGTATTTTCGATTCTATGTACCGGTTAATTGTTGTCCCCGTCAATGTATTTTCGATTCTATGTACCAGTTAATTGTTGTCCCTGTCAATGTATGTTCGATTCTATGTACCGATTAATTGTTGTCCCCGTCAATGTATTTTCGATTGTATGTACCAGCTTATTTGTTATCCCGTTAATGTAATATTTGAATATGGAACATTGCATTACTTTTCATTTAATTTTTTGTAGTTGCTTTTAACCATGAATTTGCTTTGTAACCACGCAGTATGCAAAGCGACGATGGCGAGAGTTGGGCGGTTGCCGACGCTACTCCCGAGCCGCTAGACCAAAGACGTGGACTTGACCCACCGGTCTAGGTTGTCCGCAGCTGATTGGGGCGGTACCGGAGACATCTGCGGTCTCGGTGCTTAACGAGTTTCTTCGGATCGACCAGCCGGGTTCCACAAGAAGTCAGCCGAAGTTTCGCACTCTTTTACTTACCTGCTAATGGTATTAACATAGGGGACGTCGGGAATCGGGATGAGATGCCCATATGGGAGGGCAGAAATCCACATAAACAACAACCAAAATTTAAGTCTTATACACTCGAGACGTACGGCATAGGCCACCCAATAGGCGATAGCTGGGAGAACTGCGGAACCCCATGGAGTTCTTTTATAGTAGGGATTGAGCGGTGTCCGATGACACGTCGAAATATTAGAACGGGTCAGGTAATATGCGTAAAATATCTTACATCATTCTCGGGTTGTACCGGATAGGCGAACGATCATTTGTTCCACCACGATTAACAAGGCTTTCCTTATTAACCTCGCCATCGTTGTAATGCCCATGTAATATAATATAATATAATCTATTGCTTATTTTATCATCTGAACTTTCGGTGTATGTGCCCTTATATATGTATTGTTTGAATTTTAAAAAATTCCTCATATATTAAAATAAGTTGAAATTTTTATGGTAATATCACTGATTTATCACGAACCTCCATAAAAAGTTTCAAAATTTTCTCACCTCGTAAAAGTTTTCATGGTTTCGTGGCATGAGTGCCTTTTCCGATTTTCGCAACAAAATGCGGGCAACGTCCGCCATCTCGCCAGACGTAAGTGGTAGCCCGCATTGCGAGGGGCGCCCTTGATTTTTCCCCAGATTTTTTGACCGTGTCCGGCCTGTCCTGCTGGGCTACGAAAACCCCTAAGTGGCCACGATTTCCGCGGTTTCGTGGGCGCAAGTGCCTTTTTCCGATTTTCGCAACAAAATGCCGGGGCAACGTCCGGCCATCTCACCCATACGTAAGTCGAGGCTCGCTATGTGAGGCCGCCCTTGATTTTTTCCGATTTTTTGACCGTGTCCGGCCTGTCCCGTGGGGCTACGAAAACACCTAAGTGGCCAAGATTTCTGTGGTTTCGTGGCCGCGAGTGCCTTTTCCGATTTTGGTAACAAAATGCCGGGTCAACGTCCGGCTATCTCGCCCGCGCTGAAGTGGTATCCCACGTAGCCCGCCCGTGCTTTTTCCCGTATTTTTTCGGCCGTATTCGGCGGACCCTTTGAGGCTACGAAAATACCTAACTGACATGCGTATTACTAACGAACTAAAACAATTTTTCCGGTTCATTACATGACAATAAGTTTTTTTCTAATTCGCCCCGATTCAATACAACAATTCTACAAACAATTTACAACAAAATTTCAAAAAAATATCTCTAAGATCGATCGCCCGCCAGGACGATCGGTACATTTTTATATTTTTAGTTCCGCCGTTACGCTCGCGAAGTTTTGCCGTTAGGAGGCCACTGTCGCCTGCATCTGGCGCGTCGCCGGCGGGGTGACGGGCGGGTATTTTTGAAATTTTTTCCCGCGGGCGACTAGTTCTGAAAAAACGATTAAAAATAAATATTAAATAAACGGCAGCGGTTGCTTACGTGGCCACTGACTGGCGCCGCCGTTGAAACATGACAAGTCAAACGCATAAATAAGCATGTGTCTCTGTTGACGTTTATCCCTTGACTGGTATGGACAAGCGCGGATGTCAAAGTGTCCGACCTGCAGCCAACAGCAGACTGCACTGCACGCCGGAGGAAAAGCCGGGACTACGCTAATTGCAGTAAAACCCGATTGAACTTCGATTTGATCTGTGTTTATAAGTTACGTAAATTTAGAAGTAAATAAAATGAATAATCACCATATATTTTCCATTCACACTTTAATATTTATGTAACTTTCAAATAAAGATACACAGAAACACCCTCTATCCAATTTTCATATGCGTGGTGAGAGCTCAGGAGGGCCGAACTGGTAACTCGAGGCTTGGTTGATATCTAGAGCAAGCAGTAGTTGAAATAAGAATGAGTTCCTGCTGGTTAATTACATAGAGAGCCAGATAGCACGCACCATCATTCGATGCCTAGCCCTAGGATAGGTGGCGATGGAAATCGAACAAAATGTTGAAAAGAAATGAATACTTTATCTTTTACTGTTAATCTTTTATGGAGCATGTATATATAGATCTGTACAACTTAAAAAACACTATTTCTGGATAGAGAATAAATTACCGCATACCTTATTTTATCCTTGATCACTAATATATTTACATGTAATCTGATCTCGATCGGCCACATGAAAATATATAACACCGACCGGTGGGGTTGTTATCAAAATTATTTTTATATATTGTACATTTGTGTAATTCTATTTTATTATAATAAAAATTAGCGGTGAAAGTTGTATTTTGGATGCGGTATAAAAGTCAACTGTTTTAGATCGGAGGTATTGTAGTAATATCATGTGCTTTCGATATTGTGTCCATACATGGGTCAACTGTAAAGATGGCACATGTTCTACCAAACGTACATAGGTCTAATTAGCCAACTCGATCGAGAAGCTCATTTGTTTGGCGGTAGAGATGGCTTTACGAGAAGAGCTAGAATTAATTATTGGCGCATGATGATTAATAATATTGTTGGTTGCTTAATTTTTTGGTTAGATGATATCATATGGGTAAGTCAAGATGGCATTACTTGTACGGATAGATGATGGAAATAGATGTGTTGGATGTATAAAGTGGGAGAGGAAAATATCAATATTTAATTGTGGCTTTAGATAGGTGATTTTTCTCAAAGAATACAAAGATTCAATATATGTGGTGATGATCAGTTTGAGAAGAAAATATTTTTGATGCTTCTGAGATCCACCTTAATCTAATCCACCATGTACTTTTGTACTCGTCACTTGCTTAATAAATCGTGTGATTAGATTCGCTTAGCTCTCCTTTACACTCAACTGAAACTTTTTTACTCTGGTTATTCCCACTCTTTTCCATGATTCCATCAACTAACATAGGGCCACATATAAGCTTCTCATTCATGCATGTCAGCCAAGAATTAAACCGAAAGCAGCAGCACCCAAAAGATCACACATGAGAATACTAGAGTGGAGCCAGTGGCAGAAATATAAATTTTTTTTGTTAGGGATGCACACTTCACACGTACAGCTATGTAGTCTTTTACAATTATTTCGTAATATCGTAAGTCAAATATATATATATATTTGAAATTTGCTAAAAGCACAATATAAATAATTATAAGGTACTCTTAAAAATCCCAAACCACCAAAATCAGAACTAATTCAATAAACAAATTTAACATATTAAAATACGATCTTATACAACTTTTTAAAATTTTTGGGATACCGGAGCATACTCGGCACCCTGGTACCGCCCATGAGTGGAGCGGATACCTGGAACCCACCAACGCAAAAGTGTCGTATAAAAAAAGCTTAATGATTTACTAGCTTTGTGAAATGAGTGAACCATATAAAATCGAAGAAATTAAGCAAAAGAATATTAAGATTCATGCATGCTGGATGGTACGTACTAAAATTCCAAGAGAGCATTACCCGAAAATGTTGGTTTTGCCATTGACACATTGATAACATTACATTGGCGCGGACCAACGATGTGATCCGCAGATTCCATTCGAGGTAGACACTGGCCATCTGCATAACCCTATAGGGCTATGCCTACTCAGATATTTGCTCCATTGACGTGCACATTCTGATGCTGCAACCCAACACTCCTGTATATATGTATATATACTGCTGTGACCTTGCGATTTCTTGTACTATAGCTGTACGTTCATCACACACGTGTACGTAATGTGTGCGTCCAACGTGGCTTTTGTTTCTAGGGCACCAAACAAAAGCACCTTATTGTATAGTATGATCATCATCAGGTGGTGTGCCACCGATATATATGTATACATTTATAGATGCAATTTCATGAACAATGTTATGTAGTGCACTGTTGTTATAATGGCTGTTGATATATTTGTTTTAAGATAGCTTAAATATGCATGTGCACCGTTCATGTACGTACGTATTTGTGTATAGGTCCTGCATGCATACGTGCATGCAAGAACAAGCGAGGCATGCGCGCATGCCTCTCATTTACCACTGTTCTTGTCGTCGGCGAGGAGCTCGTCGAGGAGCTTGTCGTCAAGGTACTCGAGCTCGATCTTCTCGGTGTCGCCGCGGCCCCTGCCCGTGCCGGTCGAGCCGCCCGGAGCGGACGACGACGAGCCGGAGCCCCTGCCGGCCTCGGCGGGGAAGTTGAGCACGGCCGTGGCGCCCCTCTGCGCGAATGCCGCGCGGTCGTACGCCCGCGCGGCCTCCTCGGCCGTGTCGAACGTACCGAGCCAAACGCGCTCGCCGCCGCGCTCCGGGTCGCGGATCTCGGCGGCGAACTTGCCCCACGGCCGCTTCCTCACGCCGCGGTACTTGGTGCCCGTCTCCTTCTTGTCCTCCATCCCTCGACGAGAGAGAGAGGGCACAGCTCGAGTCGTAGCTTGAGACAGAGAGCAAGCTAGGTTATGTGTAGCAGCGAGCAGGTATAGCTCTTTGCTTTTGCATGTGGCTAAACTTACACAACGCGCGGCTATTTATAGAGAGGCCAGCGCTACAGTGGCATACATATGTACGTATATTGGCAAGTATACTGCATGTATTTTGACTCTTTAGTATACCTCACAGAGCTATACGTACGTACGCATCGATCGATCGAGGCCCCGTGTTCAGACGGTAAAAAGGAAGTAGGGGTAGAAATTAATTAAAAGTCGGCTGCGCGCTACGCTACAAACGCATGCTGCGGCTACGGTTGCTGTGATACCTAGGTAGTAGACCGTTGAAACCACATCACCGGATTGCATCAGACTAATGTTGTATACATGATGTTTCATCCGAATTGGTATTTTTGTCACAACCAAGCGCATACTATATACATACTCCCTCCGATGAAAAAAAAGACCGTACTTTGACTTTTTATATAGATTAAGATTATGATGAAATTGAAAAAGATATGAAAGAAAATAACTTAAATGCCCATCATAATTGTCTCGGAAAGATGAGAAAGAATACATGGGTGGAAACGAATAAAAGCATATAGCTAAGAGAGATTAGATAGGAGTATAGGATGAAATACCCCACAAAATCTACATACAAGCATTATATTTTTGAACAACATCATTCAAACTTTAAGTCTTATATATATTTCTTAACAAAGAAAGTACCATACAGCGTAGCCTTGAAAAATAAATCTAATAACATGCATGTTTTTTTGAATATAAAACGGTGCAAAATATACTGAAGATCTCTAGTATGGACTAGGTACAAGCTATTTCTAACAAATAATTTAGGGCAACTAAAGGAAAAATATCATGCGAAAACTGGCTAAGTACTAAAAACCTTGAAAACTAGGTACGTGAGTTTCAAAAAATTCTCAAAACTTTGCAAGATACTTTTCCCGTTCTTTTCTATTTGACGTCCTAGAATATGTACCATCAAAATTTCTATAGTTTGAACACCAAATCACCTGTATATTTAAAATTATCTAAATTGGCTATATAAAAACTATATCATTAGATTTGTTGTTAAAATTATTTCCATAATTATAATGTATTAGTATATATTAATATAAAGTTATAAATATAACAGTCTCGTAGAACTCAACAGTATTTGCAAAATATCCTATATTACTCTCTCTCTCTCTCTCTCTCTCTAGCCCAAAAAGAATATGTTACCTGCAGATAAATTTGTTTTGAACTTTGATCCTTAATATCTTATGACGTACCAAAATTGGACACAGGAAAATAACACCGACTTACTCATCGTAAATTTTATCTCAATTTATAATTTTGCAATTTTTGTAGTAATGAACAACTAGTAAAAGTTGCATGTTATAAACCACCAATTGAGTAAGAAAAATGCCATTCTTTTTTGGACAAGAGAGAAAAATGTTCGTAATTGAAGTTTGTAACGGTATATTTGAGTTCGCCGTCACCAAGCTCATTTTTATGGCTGCAAATGTTGGTGGTGTTTTTTCTTTTCTTTTTTTGCCAATGGTGCAATTGGCTATATCATAGTCATCTTAAAGCTCAGCAATCGAGAGGTCATTGGAATATTCAAAGTAAACGAACCTAATATGTAGATAGCGAAGTGTGGCGATTAGTCACAAAGAAAGGCCTGATAGGGTACAATGCCAGTAGCAACTGGTTGGTATTGGTGATGGTTTTTGGCAATTGCGTGCTGTTTAATTCTTTTATATGTTACTAGTTGCCTCACTGGGGCATGTGAGATTTCGCAAATAATCAATGGCATATAAAGAATTACTCTATTTATTTTTAAGTAGAATTGCATTATTAGAAACAAATATATATAAAATATATATATATATATATATGTGTGTGTGTGTGTACGTATATATATCAACATTGCTATATTTGTTTCTAATAATGCAATTCTACTTAAAATAAATAGAGTAATTCTTTATATGCCATTGATTATTTGCGAAATCTCACATGCGTGTGTATATATGTGTATGTGTGTGTATATGTATGTATGTGTGTGTGTGTGTATATATATATATATAAAAACCTCTCTTTACCCACAAGGATACAATATATATTATTAATGCATACACACATTTAGATATGTAAACGTGCAAGCTTAAGCGAGCCTGGGAAGCCCAGGCTCGAGTTCGATAAAAGTTTGAGATGAGCTTAAACGAACTTGAGTTGAAGTCCAAGCCTAGATCCAGGCTCGAGTTCAGATCAAGTAAGCTTGATAACAATAAACAATTCGATATGTACTATTTTTCAATAATAAAAAAATACTCAAATTTAAACTCGACTCAAATAAACTTGATAAAAGTTAATATATAGTAATATTTAACAAGTAATTTGTAAATTTATTAGACTCATGAGCTACTCGAGTTCGACTCGGTAAAGCTCGCGAACTCGAAATCAAGCTCATATTCGGCTCATTTAGATCTCGAACCGAGTTTGAATGTATACTTATTATTATAGTGGAGAGAATTGCCGTGCTCAGAGCCACGCCATGTCAACGGCTTCGCAAGGAAGTCCTTAAAAAATTTGAAATTGTGTTTAGGTCCTCCGGACAGTTTTTAACGGAAAGGACCCCAAAAAATAGAAATTACATTGGGGTCCCTCCGTGGTTTACGTTCAGGCCCTCCCGTTAATTTTTAGCAGAGTGGACCCGAAAAAAAATAAAAATGCTTTTAGATCCTAAGGAATCGGTTTTTAGCATATTGGACCCAGAAAAACCAGGAATACATTTAGGTCCCTCCGTTGTTTTCTAAACAAACATAAATTCGCTGATGGTTTATAGCAGTCCACAGATTTACCGACGAGTCCTGGTGACCCATTTTTTTTTAAAAAAAAGAAAACCGAAATTACGCAAAAAAAAGAGGAAAAAACGGTTGTTCTCCCAAAACAAAAAAAACACAGATTTACCGACGATTTATAGCAATCCGCCGATTAGCCAATGGGTCCTACCGGAATTACACAAAAAACAGCCTATTTTTTAAAAAAATAAGAAAACTGAAATTACGTAATTTTTTCCGAAAATATCTATTGGACAAAATTTCACTCGGCGTAGCGTGGTTTAACCGAATTTTTCAAATTTCACGTAATACAGCGTAACACGCAACCCTAACCAACCAGTTAAACCTAGAGTACAGAACTTGGGTTGCTCGTGAGCCACAAGCTTTTTTACAGCACTATGCACATTACTGACGCATGCGCATATGCATCCATGCCACTCCTTTTGGCTTTTATTCTTGGTAGGAACCTTCCAGATCTAGTGTCATCATGGATGGATATGCATGCTTTTTTTTCCCACGAAGCTTTGGCGCCCATGCACATTTGATCTTTTTTATTTTTTTTCTTTCTGAATAAAATTATAAATCTAGTTTTTTTTTACCGTAAAAGCATTAGTAAACGATACGTATCATGTACCACACTCCTCTACCGTAACAAGTGATTAGCACCACAAATGCCCTACAGTCAAGCTCGGGTACCGTGATACTCCATCATGCTGATCGAGTTCAGGTACCATGGTACCTCCTCTTGCACTCGAGCCCGGTAATACAGCATTTGTGGTGCCCCGCCACTTGTTGCGGTAGGAGAGCGTGATGGATACCATGCACGTATCATCTACTGTTGCTTCCATAGTTAAGAAGGCTAGATTTGCAATTTCATTCGGGAGGAGGTCAAAAAAATATGCAATGGGGCTACATACAAACACGGGCTTCTTTTCTGATGAACATTGGGCATGCAGGTGAAGAACGGGACACGATACTTCTTCTTCTTATTTATTTAGAGCTCTTTTATGGTACACTAAATTCAATATAAATTGTTCATTTTTTTTCAATCGAATAGATCGGATTAGTTAGATTTTTTTTATACTTTTACTGGTAGTAGAGTAGTAGAAATAACTTAATAAATCAATGGCTGGATCTGATTTTTACTATCCACTATATACTATTAGTATAATGCACCGTAAAATTTCTTTCTTTTTATTGTTGATTTAACACTAAATAAAAAATCTTCAGTCGTCACTCACTCGATAAAGCTAGGCGCGCGCGGCGGCGGCTAGTTGACGGTGCGGTGTGTGCATCTTTACTCGCAAAAGCGAAGGTTGCGAGCGATCTGCGTGGAAGTCCACGTTGGGCTCGTGGGGTTGCCGGACTAAACAGAGAAAGTTGAACGTTTTGATGCTCACAACGACGTTGAAAACTTAGCTTCAACTGCGCATATTTGACTATGTGCCGGCGCAGTATCAATAACACCGATATGTAGCTGCTGTTCCCAGCCGGAGCCACACACACACACACACAATTGGCACAACCGATACGCTCGCAACACCGTGAATTTTGCTGAAATTTTAGTCGCGCGTGGGATCGTTATCGGGTGTGAAACAAGAACGTCGTCGTCTTGTCCCTTGTGGCGAACGAGACAAACGAATCCGCTTGTTTGGTCACTGCAAAACAAGCGCGTCCTGGCGAGCTTTGTTACCGGGTTCAGACTGACTCTCGCGCGCGGTGGTGAAGTTCTTTGGTTACCGGCCTGACGAAGGAGGCGGTAATTTTTATGTGCAGAAAACAAACGGGTCCGGACAAAGCTTATGTACTGAGTTCAGATTGGCTCCGCCTGCCGGCGGGTGAATCATGCATACTTAATCTCTTTAAGTCGTTAGCTCCTTCTTCCTGGCTAGCTTGTCCACTTGATCGCCTCTAGCTCCTTGGATTATGACAGTCCGTAGATGCAACCTTTTTATCACCATTGCAAAACACTACATCACTGTCGATTCTAAACTGTCATCACTGCCGGATATTGGAACCGGCAGTACGTTCTAGTATTAGGTAAAATCAAAAACAAATTTATTTGCACCTGGAGCAACCTATATTTACTACTACGCACGGTCACGGTGAACTCCCCTTACCATCTCACCTAATACATACTTCTTAACTACTATTAGATATATGTTCCGTTTATCCTTTCGTATCTGAAAGTTTCAATGATTATTTGGACATCTAAATGACATCAAATAAAAAAGTTGTCAACTACAAAGTTGTAGATCTCATCGAGAGCTACAATTTTTATATAAATTTTGTCTTCATCCGACTCCGTATGCAAAAGTTATGATTTTTTCAAAAAAATATTATCACTGCCGATTCGATTCCAAACCGGCAGTGATACTTCCTCCACCGGCAGTGATAATAACTTATCACTATCAGTTCTTAAGAAGAACTGACAGTAATAGTATCATTGCCGATTTAGCTTATGAATTAGCAGTAAAAGTGTTATTACTATCAGTTCTAGCCAAATCAACAGTGATAAATCGGTAAAAAAGAGGTTTTTTTTTAGTAGCGTATGAGTAATTGAATTCCGATCGATCGAGGAGGCTTGGGTATTTCAATTCAATTTAGTGCAATAATATAAAAAGAGTCCTAGTGGAAAAATATATAAGAGAAAGAGTTTTGTTTAAATTAGGTAGCCACTACTTGTAGCCCAACTCTAGATTTCTCCGACCAATACTGACCAGGTGGTGAGCAACGGTGAAATGGTAGAGCAACATACATGAACCATTGGTATGTCTGCTAGCGGTGGGCAGAGCTGGCAACGAGGATCATACAAGGGAGGCGATATTCATGCCTATAATTTAGGATATTGACGACCAAGTATTTATAACCGCTATAAGTTTTTGGTTCGTTGATAATAATCCTGGGTTAACCTTGAGGATAAAACAAACTTCATTAGTAGTAACAATCACACATAAAAAATCACGTAGAGATCTATCCTTGTTGGTAATAAATTATTAACTGTGTTTGAGTATGTTGTGTTGAGGTTGAGTTTGTTTTGAATTCCATTTTGACTTTTAAGCAATTTGAAGTGCTGTCAAGTCAAAGGCAGCACTACCGGCCATGTAGGAGCGGTAGTGCCAACCAGGCAGCACTACCAGCCTAGATTGGCGGTAGTGTTAGCCCTACAGAGCTACCGACCTTGGGAGCGGTAGTCTTTTTTACTAAAAGATGTTTTCTCTAGGGTTAGACACAGGCGACACTACTGTCCATCTAGGAGTGGTAGTACTAACGGTGCAGTACTACTGGTCTCCAATGGCGATAGTTATTTTTCAAAGAGGGTTATCTCAGAGTTGATCAGTGCGAGTGGCACTACCGGCCATCCAAGAACGATAGTGCCAGGAGTGCGGTACTACCAGCCCAGGGTGGCGATAATGCCGACTTCACTGCGAACTTGAGCTTAATGTTTGCATTATGTCTTGATTAATGTACATCTTTGTGAATAATGCTATGTGATGTATTTCTTGTCTGTGTGGTTGCAGGACTCCGAGGCTAGGTCATGGTGAAGGAAAGGTGAGACCAGGATTAGACTAGGAGAGCTGAGGTTCAGAACAGTTAAGGGGTGCGGAAGATGACTAAGGCCAGAAAATGGTTGCAAGCCGAGAAGACAAGGAGACAGAGTATGAAGCATTGGTGATGGGTAACAGCATTGATCGGGACTAGGTGTCGGTGTTTCGTGTGACCGACAAGTAGATTTGTAAGTATAGGGGATCGCGCGCCCCCTCTCCTCGAATGGTTAGGCTAACGACGCCTCGGATGAACACTGGATCGGACTGTGGAGTCTCGGATTTATACTGGTTCGGGCTGAACGTCCCTATTTCCAGTTTGTGGCGGAGGATCCCGTTGATCAGGGGGATGGCGGATTACATGCGAGGACTAAGGACAGGCCCTTAGCGCTCATTTGCGTGGGCGAGCTCGAGAGCTTCGTCCGACCGCCCGGATCATGGGGCGAGCCGGATGCTCTGTAGACGGAGGGAGTTTTCTGGTTCGTGAAGAAGAAAACGAGGGAGAGCCCCCCTCCCTAAAGATCCCGCCTCTCCTTATATAGGCGAAGAGAGCAGGTTACATGAGGCTTGAGAGAGAGGAGCGACTAGGGCGCACTATCCTTGGCGATCGGGCTTGCGATCTCCGGAGTTGACAGGTCCCTGCGAGCGTCATGATGGGTTAGCAGGTTGTGCCAGCTATGTCCTATCGGTAGGGCTAGCTGGCGGTGCTTCGTTGGGAAGGCGCGCCTCTGCCGTCTATGCGCTTGTCAGAAGCAGGTGTTGCGTGGGCGGCGTCCCTGTCTTTACCTTGGGAAGGCGCGATATCTTCGCTCGGCTACTTCGTTCAGATGGGGATTGTCCCATTTCGAGGTCGATCGATGACGTGGCCGGAGTTGCTGAGGCAGGGTTTCGCCAGGGTCCCGACCAGCGACCGGGTCGGAGAAGGCCTGCTCTCCCGTCCTGCGGTCGGGTAAGAGCGTGCGGTAGCCCCGACCCGAAGTCCGACTGTAGGCTGCATGGAGTCCGACCCGTGGCCGGATCGACGCGCTCCGCGGACCACTTCATGGGCGAAAGATCTCTCGCAACCTGATCAAGACCTTGCTGTGGGGTACCTCTGGTATCAGTATTCGTCACTAGGCTCAGGGAGGAGTTGAGGTATAGAACGGTCAAGGAAGCCGATGCCGCCATGGTGAAGCGGTCAAAGACACGTGGTACACCAAGTGACTTGGGTCCGCTTGCAAGCAAGGATGATTCGGAGGAGTCCGGACGCGTGAGAGGCTTGGCGGCAATCATTAGGGGCCACGTGAAAAGTGAAAAAGCATGGACGATACTTCGAGAAGAAAAAAGACTGGTCATTAGAGCAGATTGGTAATTTGTCAATACTGATGGTCAAGGTGATTTGAAAAACTGCGGCGGTGGTCTAAGTGGTTTAGGTCATGCCAAAGTTGGTTTTGACGTAAATTCAGGCTCGTGGAGCGGAATTGACATTAATGTAATAACCATTTCGAGATGCGTGCTTGTATAAATGTAAAACACAATAAAAGGGTTGGGTTTCGGGTTAGCCCATGTAAATATGGATGGTACCCACTTGTTCCATCTAGGTTTAGAGTTAGAGTTACCTGCACTATGTAAAAATATGTAATGGGAGGAAAGACTTGAGACTTTAGACTTAGTCACTAGAGAGTTTTAGGTTTTCCACAAGATTTTAGTGTTCTTGTGTGGGTGTGTGAATGCTCTTTAAGAGCTTTAACCTCAAATGGAAGGCTTTGTGATCCATCCTTATGCTCTGAAATAAAGATCAATTTAGTGTTCAAGATTTGGCTCTTGTTCTTGACCTTCTTCTTCTTGATTCTTGATCTTTCTTATTGGTTTTCTTTTCTTTTGATCTTGTGTTGCCAAGGATGAGTGATTAATAGATGTATCCTCCGGAGATCATCACCCAATCATTGAGGAAAGCTCTCTCATGATCATCAAGAGATTTATCAAGAAACCGGGTTTTTTACTTGAGAAATAAGGATTTAGGGTAGATCTTAATCTTGCATATTTAGGGTAATTTCTTAGGTGTTCTTGCTTGCTGGGACATGTGAGAGGTTATCTAAGATCATCTTGATCATTAAATCCCAACGAGCAAGCTTAGGATGAAGTTTTAGTTTTTGACCCGGTTTTGGTTTAATCTTCGGTATTTTTGAAAAAAGTTAGAAATTTTATGTCAATTCTTGTGATTGAAGGTTGGAATAAATTCTTGACATCCCTAGAAAGGTGTATACAAAGTTTCATGAGTTTTGGATCATTCAATCAGAAGTTACATCAATTTTTGATTTGAATTCACGCTGAAATTACTATTCATATACCTGATTTACTATTCATAACAATAGTACTTTCCTTACATAGGCGGTAATGTCAGCCTCGGGTTAAAAATTCTAAAAATTGATTTTTACACTTCTATTTGATATCTTGGGGCTTTACCATGGTTTCTTTGGAGGTAAAATTGAATTTGTGATCATTCACCCCCTTTGATCACTATTTTTGGTTCTTCAATTGATATCAAAGCCCAATTTCTCTCTCTTTAGATCTTGACCGGTCTCGAGAGCTACGGTGTTAGACAAATATTCCATCAAGTCTCCAATTTTTTCTGGGGTGAATTATTCTTTTTGGAAATTATGGAGGGGATAATACATCACTGCCAAAGGTATCAAGATATGGCAGAAGATGCAGTTCTCATATGTTGTTCCTGCCGATGAGAATGTCAATGCCGCGAATATGATTGACGTTAAGACAAATGCTAAGATAAGTAACATCCTCATATAGGGGCTTAGCTGTAATGAGTATGACCGGATCTTCCACTTAAGATCTGCACACTAGATTTGAGTGACTCTCAATACTTATCATGAGGGCACCACCCAAATCTAACATAGTGATGCAAGATTAGTGTAAGCGTGACTACAACAAGTTCAAATAGCACGCTGGGGAGTCCTTGAATAAGTGCTTTGGTCATTTTCAAAAAGATGCTAAGCAATCTTTGAGCAGTTGGTACCACATATCTTGACTCAGATAATGTTTGGTATTTTCTGATGGCACTCGATCTTCAAGTATGAAAGATGAAGGTGACTTTCATCAAGGATACCACAGACTTGTTGACTTTAACTCTTGACATGGTTTATTCCCAACTCAAAACTCATGAGATTGACGTTGTCTCTCATAAGACAAAATCGCAGTTGATGACCTTGGTCTTCGATCTCACTTCTGAGAGTTCTTTTGGTGTTTCCCTCTCCACTCATTGTGAGATGAACGATGACCATTTGGAGAGATTTTTAGAAAATAATCTCGCCCACTTAGCCAGAAAGTTCTCCCACACATACAAGAGGGTCAGAGAGAGGAGAGGTGATCGATTACCTACTTGAGTGTGGTGGCCCCAACCACATCGAGCCAACTGCTCTAAGCTACAGAAGGGTAAGAACGACTACATTGACAAGAACTATAACAATAAGGCTATAGCTCGTGATCCTACGTGTGACAAGATGTACCGCAAGTTTGCTAAGAACAAGAAAATCTTTCACCACATCCTCGCTGCACTCGACGACATCAACCTCTACCACACCGAAACATGGAGCGACGAAGGAGAGAATGATCCGCAAGAGAAGACCAAGGGAAGCAATGACTTCATTGCCACATTCTTTATAGCCAACAAGAACGAAATCAACGACACCAAGCTCTATAACGAGTCAGATGAGATACCTTTCTTTGACGAGCTTAATGAGGCATTCTGTAAGTTAGGAAGATTCCATGTTAGAGTTAAGGCTAGGTGTTCAGAGCTAAAGAAGAAGGTAGATGACATGTCACATGATATAGCTTTACTTAAATCTTCCACCCGTGATGATGATTGTGAGCTTTGTGATGCCATGCTTGTGAAGCTTGAGAACCTAAGGATTCTGCATGATAGTGTGCTTTTCTGAAGTAGAGGTCCTTAGAGTGAAGAATGCTAACTTGAGTACTACTAATGTTGTTCTTGCTGATGCTAGCTTTTCTCATGCATGCTCATACTACTCTTAGTGAAAGTTACCCTAAATTGCTTGTCGAAATGGATACCATGAGTGCCCAACTTAGGAAGTTATCTACTATAAATGATGAACTTGAGAAATTTGCTTCTAAGGATCCAATCAGCTCATGTGAGTGATGTAGATAACTAAAACTTGATAATAATAATATCATGAATGTCAAGTGTGATGAACTTGTTAAGGACCTATTAACTAAGTCACAAATTGCATGTGCTAGATGTGCTAAGATCGAGGTGGATATGGGTAGAATCCATGATAAGTTTAGAAAGAAACTAGAGACCTAGACCGCTAGGATTAGAAATGTCAAGTGCGTATCTTATGAGGCCCTCAAGATTGAGGTAGCTATGTTTAAGGAGAAAAATGCACATACTGTTCGTTCTTCCTTGTCTAACTTTTCTTCATCTTCTTCCTCTGTTCTTCTTGTGTCTCTCTTCCAGGAGTGTGAATATCCTATGAGCACTTTTGAGAAGTTTGTTTAAGGCAAAAAGAAGCTCAATCTCATCCTAAACCAGTCTAAAATTAGTAGATTCAATTAGGGTTTAGGATTTGACTACCTGGAGAACACTCAGGCACATCCTCCCACCGTTGTACGTGGATCCAAAAGTGGTGAGATTGTGGTAGCACCTAGATCTAGCACGACGGTGTTTCTCCCAGCGGGTGTTGTTCAAGGGATTTTTGATGTGAAGGTAGGACCTCCTGTAGCTTTTGCCTCTAGTAAAGTGAAGTATACGTGTACCTTTTGTCAGAAGGATGGACATTTGGCTGAGTTCTGCTTTAGTCGTGCTAAGATTATACAGCGTGAGCGTGTTCGTGCTCTTAGGGGTATTCAGGGTCATCGCTAGACTTGGAGTACTCCTAAGGCACCCACGGCTTCTAGACAGGGTAGAATTTCCTCTATTTTGGGGCAGCGTTCGAGACTTGATTTTCAAGCTATTCTTTTTGGTTTTCATTCTGGAGCTGCTCGTGATCAGTCTTTCCACTGTCCTTTTAATATTCCTCATTCTTTCTATTGAGGTAGATATCAGCGGCGTGAGGTGTTTTCTAGTAGGAGATTTGAGCAGTGTTACTGGAATGGTCTGGCCTTTGCATGACGGCAAGCCAACCCAGCTCTAGCTCCCAGATATTCTGTTGGTGTTGCTTTTGGATTTGTGAGAGTTGAGCCACTGAGAGACATTAGAGTCCAGCATTTTGTTCCTGTGACTTGCACCTCTGCTCGTCGTGTGATTCAGTATTGGGTTCTCAGATCTATACTTGTTTATCCCAATACTGATTCATTGATCTCTCGCTTTCTATAGTCTTGATTCGTCGGGTTTGGAAGGAAGATGTTTGGCTTGTAGAATCTGGTTGCTTTCGCCACATGACCGGAAACTCTCATTGGTTCTCTTTCTTAGTCCATGCCCCAAGTGATAGGTTAATCACCTTTGGAGAGGCTTTTTTAGGCCACATCATCACCAAAGATTCTGTGCGTATTAATGAAAAATTATTTCTTAAGAATGTTGCCTTGGTTAGTAAGCTGTAATATAATTTGCTTTCAGTTTCTCAGCTTATCGATAATGATTTCGAGTTAAGGTTTAAGAGAAATGCCTATAGAAATCTTGATTCTTCTGGAGGGTTGATTTGTGAGATTTCTAAGTTTAGGAGAGTTTTTCGTGCAGATTTTGCTGATTCTTCTAGTGATTCTCTCTGTTGTTTAGTTACTTCTGAGTCCCATGATCTCTCCTAACATAGGAGACTTGATCACATTAGTTTTGATCATTTGACTCGAGTTAGTAGTCATGATCTCATTCATGGTTTGCCTAAACTCAAGATGGTCAAAAACTTGGTTTGTTATCCTTACCAACATAGTAAGATGGTTGCTGATTCTCATTCCCTAGTCACTATTATGTTGCTTGATGCACTAGGACAACTTTTATATATGGACACTGTTGATCCAGCTAGAGTGCAGTCAGCTGTTGGAAAGTGGTATGTTCTTATCATTGTCGATGATTTTTTGAGATATTCTTGGGTATTTTTCATGGCCTCGAAGGATAGGATTTTGGTCGAGATGGCCAAGATAATACTAGATGAGTATAGTATTCTTAGAAAGTTTTGGGCTGAGGCTATAGCTAGTACTTGTCATGTGCCTAATCGAGTATTTTTGAGAGCACATTTGCACCGCATTTCTTATAAGTTGAGATATGGGTGAAAGTCCAATGTTTCTTATTTTCTTGTGTTTGGTTGTAAGTGTTTCATTCTGAAGTCCGGGAACATAGATAAGTTTGAGTCACGTTTTTCTGTGGTATCTTTCTATATTACTCAACTTCTTCTCATAGCTATAGGGTCTGGAATTGTGAGGCAAATAGGATTATAGAGACTTGTGAGGTGACCATTGATGATGCTATTCTAGGAACTAGACTAGATATAATAGGCTCTTCTTCCCTCTCCGAGACTATCTTTGTAGAGGATAAGGATGATAGTGTTCCATATGATCCAGTTCTCTCTATACTTGAGGTATCTCTTATTTCTATCTCTATATCTTAAGAAGACTAGCCCTTACGTTCAGACTCTCCTGTAGCTAGTGGCTCTGATACTGCCTCTTTTGTTCATGAGATAGAGGCCACTTCTTCTTCTAGGCCTCTCAGCCACATTCAGTGGCGTCATTCATCTGATCAGGTGATCGGCGATTTGTTTGAGTATGTCACGCACTCAAAGTTAGGCCTATCTCTCTCCTGTCTCCACTATGTCTTCGTTGCCACCTTTGAGCCGAAGGATGTTTCTCATGTATTGATAGATAAATTACTACTGTCATTAAGACTGCTAAGGATGGTAAACCAGTTGATCAAAAGGAGTTCAGGAGTATGATCGGCTCCCTCTTGTACCTTACTACTTTGAGGTCGGACATATACTTCACAATGTGTCTGTGAGCTCGATTTTAGGGTTCTTCTCACGTCTCCCTCTCTCTCTCAAGCGGTGAAGCGCATCTTCAGCTACCTTCGAGCTACAATTGACTATGATATTTTACTCTTCCTCTTCTTGTCTATCCTTTAGAGCTTTTTCAGATGTAGACTTTGTTGGCTGTAGGATAGATAGGAAGAGCAATTCTGGCACTTGTAATTTATTGGTATTTCTCTTGTTTCTTGGTCATCTAGGAATTAGTCCGGAGTTGCACAATCCACCATTGAGGTCAAGTATGTTGCAGTTGCTAGTTGTTGTAGTCAGGTGCTTTAGATGATATAGACCTTGCAGGACTTTGGATTAAATATGGATAGTGTTTCACTTTTCTGTGACAACACTTCTACCATTTGCATTGCTAAGAACCTAGTACATCATTGCAAGACCAAGCATATAGATATCCATTATCACTTAGAGACTATGTGAAGAAGGATGATATAGTGCTCCAGTTTATAGAGAGTGACCACCAGATTACCAATATCTTTACCAAGACTTTGTATAGCTTTAGGTTTGTGGCCTTAAGGGGAGAGCATGTAGTTGTGTGCCCTTATGGCATCTCTTGAGGGGAGCTGGTTTGTATATTATATACTATATTTGTTTACTTATAGCATTTCCTTTCTTTTGCATCTTTTGGGTGTTTTTTCGACTTAATCTTACAGTTCTGAAACTACTTCACTTAGACTTCTGACATACTTTGCATGGACCTCTCATCTTATGCTATAGGTTGCTATCAATCACAATTAGTTGTTCTCTCTTCTCTCTAGATTGAGTTCTTTCACAGTCTTATTGGTCTAGCAAGTGTCGGGCCACCTAGATAGACAGTCTGTGTGTAACCCTTAACTTAGGTTTTAGAGTCAGTTTTTCTATGTCAGTCATTAGGGAAGATGAGAATAAGTCTGAGCTATGGTGTTCTCTATCATCTTTTCTACACTCTATAGCCACCTAGCTTGTAGTTTCTTGACTTTCTCTTCTCATTCTATGTTTCTGGTTTACGTTGAGTTCATTTGAAAGTTTTCTAAACTTAATTCTGCTAAAAACTCAATGTGAACCATAAATTAGGATTAAAATAGATTCACTTATTGAGGGGAAGGTTGAGCAACTATTCATGCATTGCATATAGACTTTATTTTCTGTTTTAATGAGCTTTGTTTATTATGCAAATGAGCTGTCATTCATGCTATGCTCCTTGCTACTTTTCTGAAGATCATTGCTACCTTATCCATATCTAAATTCATTTTGCTTCATCATGCTAAGTTTGCTAAAAATGAAAATTGAGTTTTAATGAAAAATTGATGAAACTTGTAACTTTTACTTGCTATATTTCCTCACTAGGTGCATACGCTATGATTTGTGAAATCATGGATTTTTACTAGAGTCTCCATAGCAGCTTGGGTGAAGCTAGATTGATCTATACTAGAGTCCTTCATGTGCTCATAATTCTAAGTGCTATAATGGTCAAAATTTGACTTTTGTGTGCAAATTGATCTCAACACTTTACATTCACGATACTGCTTTCTATTACACTTGGGATGAACTTAAAATGTATTATTTATGACCAAGACTATTCTTTTAAGAGTCCTTCTTGAGATGGTCGATGATGTCTTGAGTCAATCACACTTGAAAAATACAAATAAAAAAAGAAAAGTGGGTAAAGAATACAAATTATGTCAAATATTTCCAAACCCACTATGTGCCTTTAAGTTTTAAAACAAAAATTTGCATTAAAGATAATTGAGCATGAAGGATCTTTTATGTACTTATAGCTTCCCCAAATGTGTTAACTAGGTTGAACTCTAGGTCATTCATTTAATCCTTTGTATGACTATATTTCTAGTTAGGTCATTCATTTAATCCTTTGTATGACTATACTTCTAGTTTGGAGATTATGCTAAATGTTGCACTTGTTGAAATCATGCACAAAAATGACAGTCTTATTATGCTTGATAGCAAGGATATTACAAGTTGCACTTGGACATGTCTTAGATTAGCATAATCTTAACTTGAGTGTCTTTATGTCATATTTTGTCTTCATGGTTGATTCGATAATTTTCAAAGCTCTTTTAGGATGCATTCATTCATACATGTGAATAGGAGAAAATGCTCTCTTGATACCTATATTGTCAAAAGGGGAAGAAAATGTGAAAAGGCAGCTTCAAAGGTGGAGAAATGTGAATGCATCTTGATTCTTTTGATCATAGGAAAAATTGCTAGTTCTTAGAATTATAAGCATATTTGAGCTTCTATGGATTTTTCTTGGATTTCTAGGGTTTTTGTGAAAAATTTGTTCTTTCTATTGGTTTTCACTAAAATCTTTCTTGCCAATTTAGTTATGATCTTATTTCCTATTGCTTTGGACTAAGTGAGGCTTTGCAATTAAATTGCTTTCTTCTTTTGCCTTCAAACTCAAATTTGTGCCTTTGTGGTATTTGTCAATATACTCATCAAGGGAAAAATTGAAAGACCATATAAAAATCTATCATTGTCGGTAATGAGTTATTGACTGCGTTTGAGTATATTGTGCTCGAGTTTGAGTTTGTTTTAAATTGTATTTTGAATTTAAAGCAATTTGAGATACTGTCAGGTTAAGGGCGGCACTTTCTAGGAGCGGTTTAGATTTTCCATGAAATTTTAGCGTTCTTGTATAGGTGTGTGAGTGCTCTTTGGAAGTTTTGCTCTCGCATGAGAGGCTTTATAGTTCATCCTTATACTCTGAAATAAAGATCAATTTTTGTGCTCAAGATTTGACTTTTGTTCTTGACCTTACTTCTTGATTCTTGATCTTTCTTATTGGTTTCCTTTTCTCTTGATCATGTATTGCCAAGAGTGAGTGATTGACGGATGTATCCTCTAGAGATCATCACCTAATCATCTAGGCAAGCTCTCTCATGATCAACAAGAGATTTCTCAAGAAATTAAATCGGGTTTTTGCTTAAAAAAGAAAGATTTGAGGTAGATCTTGATATTACACATTTCGGTGCAATTTCTTTGGTGTTTTTGTTTGCTGAGACATGTGGGAGGTCATCTAAGATCATGTTGATCATTAAATCCCTACGAGTAAGCTCATAGTGAAGTTTTAGTTTTTAACCCGGTTTTGGTGCAACATTCAGTATATTTGAAAAAGATCAGCACTTTAACATCAATCTTTGTAATTGAAGGTTGGAATAGGTTCCTGATATCTTTAGAAAGGTGCATACAAAGTTTCACATTTGAATCATTTAATCAAAAGTTACATCAAATTTTTATTTGAATTTGTGTTGAAATTACTGTTCATATGCTTGATTTTACTATTTATAGTACATGGGCGATAATGTCAGTTTCGGGCTAAAAACTTTGAGATATCTTTTTTTTAGAGTAAAATTTAGTCGTTGATATCTCAGTCTGGTGATCGATCGCTATTTATTAAAAAAAAACCTACCTAGGTTGCGCTCTCCCGCAATTTGTTAACTTTTCCTTAATTTTCTCGCAAAAGAAGCCCCTTGCCTATTTATCGGATCTAATCTCTAACGGAATCGATCTTATGTTCTCCTTCCCTTCATTCTACGCAACTTTGCCTTCCTGTTCAGACCCCACCCAAGTCCCAAACCCGTTTTGCTGAACTGCTGATGCGGCCGCGCCAACGTATCGTCCGGCTGTAGCTTGTAGGTTCTTCCGCTGCCACTTGCGCCGGTGCAGGATCTTGGGTAGATCCTGCGGCTTGAGCAGGCGGCCGCGGCGATGCGGTGTGTGGCGGGCACAGGCACGGCCGTTCTTAGGGGAGGCTGCGGGCGGTGACGGGCAGACGGCGTGTAAGTGCGCTAGCTGTCGGCAATAGAAGCGGATGTTGGGGCAGTTCTTGCCGCCGCCGGCAGACACGCACGCACGGAAATATGCAGACTATGTCGGTATTTCACGTAACTACGCGAAAGCAATTAGATTACTTATCTGCTTTATTATTCATGTTGAACATGTGAGGCTTTGGTAATGCACATTTAACTGCGAGGCTATCTTCACTTAAAGTCAAGAGTGCCACATTGAGCTTTGGTAAATTCTTGTGTAATTTATTGCTTTTTTTAGATTCTATCCGTATCTGCAAATTGGTTTTAGAAATGTTTAATCTTGGTATTAATGTCAGTCGAAAAAAAGTTAGAAGCGCCACATTGTGCTATAGTGGCGTTAAAGCAACCGATGTAAGGGCTCTCTATTCGTAAGCTATACAGGATTGTCGATGCCAGTAACAGCTAGTTAATCATTCGTTGCATAATTAGAAAGTAGCAATGTTTATTCAGATATATGTTACTCGTTCCTATCGTGTAAGTGCTCTTATGTAGCTGTAGCTTTTCATTATCAGATTACATCATCAGCCCATTGGATTGGTAAGAACAAGAAGCCAATCTTGGCTACCACTTGGAGTATGAATTTCGTTCTTGTTTGATAAGTTGAATTTATTCACATTGAATGCTAGCCGAATTGTTAAACACTTTTGAATATATAGTAGAACAGGAGCTCTATTAAGCTGAAGCCTACCCTCCACGCAAGGAAACCCCCTCCCCCACGCCCGCACCGGGCGCCGGTGTCTCCTTCGCCACTGCCCTCCAGGCTTCAGTGTCTAGAGTCCAAACCTCCTATGGCAGTGGGAAGTGGTCTTTGCTGTCACCTGCCGAAGCCCGAAGCCTACAAGCCCAACACTGGCATTCTGGTAAGTAACATTCACTCCATAGTGCGAGACGCGAGAGACTTGAGTTTGAGACTTTTGAGTGCTTCACTGCTTAAGTCTTGACGAATGCGATCGACTGATCGCGTGAGGAGATGAGCTAGCTAGTGGTGAATACTGAGTGTCTATGCCACAGACCGCCGATCGACAGCTGCCAGTAGCCTAGATCCAGTAATGTGCTGCTCTCTGCTACTGCTAACAGCTGCCAGTATAGTGAGAAATGTTGAATGGTGATTGGTGACGACTGATAGTGAGTCGGTATAATTGATTAGTTAGAGTGATTAGCGATTATTTATAATTGATTCTTGATTATTGAATGATTTTTATGTTCATACTCAATAGTCGATTTACAAATTTACAATATACTCAAATACTCAATAAGTCCATAGTAAACAGTGAATACTTTTTTAAGTTTTAACTATTTACTATTTTGGTTCTATAAAATTGTATACTTGTTACCCACATTTACATTTTTTATGCTGTTTTGTATTTTGAGTGTTCATAATCATTTACAATTTACTATTATACCACTAATTTTACACATTTGGATATGCAGATTGCTTTGGACGCGTATTAATGTGGTTTTGGATGCCATTCCATTAGCGTCTAGCGAGATACCTTCTTCCATTGTATTATCGCTTTCGTGCTATGTTTCTCTTTTATTCATGTATTAATTTTAGACTTTTAGCTGTGTTGATTGTGTGAAAACCAAACATAAGCGAGTGGACATTGGCCATTTAACGAGCCCTCCTCCACGAGAGAGAAAGTGACATAGGGATTTATACAGGTTTGGGTGTCTGAGAGGACCTCCCTATTCCTGTCGGCAAGCCTGCAGGGGTAGTCTCCAAAGAGCATGGCCCAAGGGCTCGCCAGTTGAAGTGTTATCTTATATTGCTCAAGAGAGTTCTAGTTACAAATGAGGGGTGCATGAGGTATTTATAGGCTCTTGACTTATACAAATGACCAAAATACCCCTGTGGAGACAACTAATCTATAGACACAAATGAAGGGTAGTATTGTTTTTTCTAGGCACAGCTGCAATTCTTTGGTATGGACGTTGCACAACTGGCCACCTATAAGCTATTCTCCAACAAGCTGCACAATACTATATTTCATATGTTTACCTTAATTTAGTTTAGTACTTTGAGACCTTCCTCTATTTTTATCCTGGATTCGCCACTACTAATGTATATATGCTAATTAAGGATGCCACTTTTTAAAAAGTTTTTCTTGTTTAATGCTTCTCTAGTTGGATCTTTTTATCGTATCAACTTTTGTGCGGTGCAAAACAAAAGTTAATGTGATAAGCCAATGTCGTATCACAGATTTGGGGCGGTAAGATGTTAAAAAACAAAAGAATTGCCCACTATTCTTCTGTGCTTGGTAGACATGTATGCATTCTAATTGTACATTGTGTTATTAATATAATTTTTGGTTCATGCTATTGATGCCGGATGTTTTTACAAAATAGGAATTTTTCTTTGTTTCTAAGCAATGAACGGGGATAAAATAGCTATATCTATTTTTTAATATAAATGTAGTCCCTAATGTGACGAAAGAAAGTGGTTGTTAATACTAAAAAAAAATAGCATTAGCGTTAGCAACACCAAAAGAGGTCTTTAATACTAGAAACGTGGTCATTATTTTTTCATTATTAACAATGGCACACTATCCCATTGTTAAAAAAATAACGACAGAAAATTGTATACGGTCGTTAGTACCATTAACGATGGAGTATTTAACGGCAGCTAATGACTTTTAACTGCAGCATGTAGACTTTTAATGACCACATCTACTGTTGTTAATAAATCGTTTTCCTAGTAGTGGATTGAAGGTTGCGGCGTCATTACGCCAATGAAAGTGTTAAGGGAGATGATCGATCTGAGGGACGATAACAAGCTAGATTACAAGGAAATGGAGATGAAAAATGGCAGTGCCAACAGGAGAGGACGGCGCCGCGCTGGCAACCATAGCAAAGGGATGCCAAGATACGATGGTCGGCATTGGTAGCATGATACAGCATGCATAGATAGCGTAAGGATGGGGTAGATAGATGGCTAGCTTTGGTACGAAGGATGGACGGAGCGGAACTCAAGGGGTGTACCATGGAGGAAAAATATTTCTGATTACAGAACACGAAGTTTCTAGGTTGACATAAAACCAAAACTCAAACTCCTTAATTTAGGTATATGTACACGTACGTAGGCACGATAGGGCCTACGCCCTAGGGTTGGAGCTATCGCTTGTGCGATGTGATGGATGTGACTTGACTTTTCCCTGCGGATCGATCTCAACTCCTCAATGATGTTCTCCTGACGGAAGCGGATGGGCCCCACGGGATCGATCGCGGGCGGGTCGCCGTGAGGTCCCGTTCTGGCCATTGGCCAAGTCGTATGCGATCTAGCTAGTTGCGGACGGCGGACGGGCACGTCGCGCCTTCGTCGGCGCGAGGTCGAGGCCACTTGCAGACGTCGCATCGCGCGCAGGAGATAATGGTTGGTAATACGGTCGTTTTACCTAACGACGGCGGCATGCCGGCATACGTACGTCAGTACGTCGACGTACGTAGCCATACGGTGTACAGAGACGTATAGCCGTGCATACATACGTGTAGGTCGACGTACGTAGCTTAGACGGACACATACGGTTCCTGTTGTACGCAGACGTAGCCATCCATGAGCCGGACGTCAGCACGGGCGCATGCAGAGGGTGCTTCTTCTACTCCGTAGGCGTACGGGAATTTGGGTCTTAAGTTTAGCACAACTGATTTTCACTTTATCTTTTTAACTACAAGGACACAAGGTAGATGAATCTACACACGAGATATACAGGGATTGATTGGTATAGCAAGCTGGATCAAAGCAAAAATTGTACTTGTTGGTTGATCCCGGCTGTGATATGGAAAGCTACCACCCAAATCCCACACAGCCAAATATTTTCTTAAAGTAAACCTTTCTAATGAACCACGCGCCATGATCGGAAGCGCCTTCCATACATGAAGCACGTCCCCAATTTCCTCAGCGCCAGAATAAAAGGGATGTGTGAGTACGTTCATAGGTGACGATCTATGCACGTTTTCAATCCTCCCAAAACTCTAATCCATCTACCGATCATTACGGGCGTTGGAGGAATTTCGAAGGGCTGTTCAAGGGCAGAGTAGGTGGTGTCCCGAAGGCCTCCGTCACCGCCGTCGTCCTGAAGGCCTCCGTAACCGGCGTCCAGAAGATCTACCGAAGACGTCCACTCCTTCACCGACTCCAATGGCATCACTTTCGTCTCCGGGTCAGTTCTTACTACTCTTATTTCCGCAAAGGTGATCATGATGTAGGCTAGATTAAAGACTTAGTGATTAGTTTAATCTAACATTTGGTATCAGAGCCTAACTAGCCTAATCATGTTCCTCTTAAGCCCGGATTAATTTAGTTGTGGGTCGGTCATGAATTTAAGCCCGGTTAGATCCTATTTTGACTCGGTTTAGCCCTTGATTCGTCGGTTTTGGAGTTGATTAGCTTCAGTTTAGCAATTAGAAGGAGATGACTTAGCAAATTTTGGACACTAAATCACCAAACCCAAAACCCTAGACCCCTAATCCCCATTCGGTTTTTCCCAAAATCTCCAAAAATTCCCAAATCAGAACTCAATCAATTTCCTAAATGGCTTTAGAGAGTGTTGGGGCTAACCTTTGTCATCATCATTGTCGACGATGACCCTATTTTTCGCCTGGCTCGCTGTTGGCTCGTGGCGCGCCGCCGGTTCAGGCGCCTGCTCAGGCTGTGTCTGCACCAGCGTCTCGCCTCGCGCCAGATCGCCTCTGCCGTGCTCGCGCCTCCAGCCGGCTGGTCACTGCTGTAGCGTCTGCTCAAGGCCAGTAGTTCGCCATTTTCCCGCAAGATGTCTACCGGTTTTGGAAAGGGGCTGAAATGGGATTAGGTTTAGGGTTTTTAGCCACGCGTGAGTTTGTTCGCCCGCGCGTGAATCCGAACCGTCCTTCAGATCGGACGGCTGATATCGTTTGCGCACGGGTGAGCAAGCTGGCAGGCTGGCGCTTCTGGGCCGCGCGCGTGGATGGGCTGCGCCATGTTATGGGCCCTTTTATTATTTGGTGATGTTGCTGTTTTCAAATTTTGCTACATGATGTCCTATTTAGCAAAGATTAATAGTTATTACTGTTTAAAGTCTTAATTCTTGATGTTATAATTAGTCTGATGATTAATATTTTCTCTGCCAATTGATTAATGAGACAATTAATTTTTCCATGATAATTATTCTGGATATTATCTCTGATTAAATGGAACCAACGCGAAATTTAATTGGAGAATTAATTGTGGCTTAAAATTATGTATAACCAACGTTATTAGTAATTTTAAGTCGTTTCTTGTATATTTAATGCCTATTTTATTTCTGCCCAACGGTGATACAATTTATGACTTAATCTTGCTATTAAATTTCATTTCGTTTTCTGCCCAACGGTGATGCGAAATGAAATCTTATGATATTTTGTCATTTATATGTATTTAATCAGACCAACGTAGGATTAATTACATATATGGCAATTATTAATTAAATTTTGTTGCTATTTTTCAGCAATTAACAATGTTGCCTCTCAGATCAATGACATTGAACAGCTCAATGGCACTAACTTTCCCTCGTGGAAAGATAAGATCCTCATTACGCTAGGGGTCTTGGACCTTGACCTAGCAATACGAGAGGATGCTCCTATCGCGCCTGCCCCTAATGTTGAGAATTATACTAATCTCAAGAAGCAATATGATGAGAAGGCGGAGCGGTGGGAGAAGTCTAACCGCATGTCACTAATGATCATTAAGAATAGCATTTACGCCGGATTAAGGGAGGAATCTCGATTCAAAATGCTAAAAAGTACTTGGCTAATGTCGAGGATAATTTTAAGGGATCTTCTAAGACTTATGCTAGTACCCTGATCATGCGCATGCTCACCTCCCGCTATGATGGTAACAGCCGTGTGAGGGAGCATATTATGAGCATGTGACATGGCGCTAGATCAAGGGAATGGACATGGCCATTTCGATGGTTTTCTTGTGCATTTCATCATGAGCTCCTTGCCACCGAGTATGGACCCTTCAAGATCAATTACAACACTCGAAGGAGAAGTGGTCCATAGCTGAGCTTATAAGCCACTCTGTTGAGGAAGAAGAGAGGTAAAAGGCAGAGAGACTGAAGGAACAAGCTCACCTTGTCAGTAATGGCAAAAGGAAGAATCAGGGGGAGTCTAGTGGGTTTAAGGCAAATAAAAGGCCTTATCACCCTTCTAAAAATGATGCTAAGGGAAAAGCTGTTGCTAATGGCCCTCAGGCACCTCCTGTACCACCAACTGCTGGGAACTTCTTTTGCAAATTTTGCAAGAAGCCTAGGCACGTACAAAAGGATTGTGCGGGATTCAGGCAATGGTTAGCAAAGAAGGGTAATGAAATCATTTCTCACATTGATGAGTCCCTATTTACTGAATTTACCTCTAATACTTCGTGGATTGACTCAGGTGCAACTGTGCACATTACTAATTCATTACAGGGATTGCATTCCGTGACGACCATAAGAAGAGAGGACCGAAGTCTTAGGGTCGCTAATGGAACAGAGATTGAAGTCAAGGCAGTTGGAACTCTCCAACTTGCATTAGGAGGCGGCTTCAGTCTTCATCTTTTTGATGTTCTTTATGTTCCTAGTGTTAAGAGGAACTTAATTTCATCTCAGATTGACTAAAACAGGTTATTCATGTGAGTTTGTGGACAACAAGTGCATTATTAAGTTAAATAATGATATTATTGGTCTTGCCTTCGAGCAAGACAAACTTTATTTACTCTCTATGGATGAATCTGTGTTGAATGTATGCATTGTTGTAAATAAAAAGACATGTGAGACGTCATCGAAATTATGGCATTGTCGTTTAAGCCATATTTCTAGGGAGAGAATGGAACGTCTCATTAGAGAAGAGATACTCCAACCCTTAGATTTTTCAGATGCGAACCACTGTCTAGATTGTATTAAAGGTAAATTCACTAAGAAAATTAAGAAAGGAGCCACTAGGAGTACGGGTCTTTTAGAGTTAATCCACACTGATATTTGTGGACCCTTCCCAGTGACATCAGTGGATGGTTATGATTCTTTCATTACATTCACTGATGATTTCTCTCGCTATGGCTATATTTTTCCCATTCGTGATCGTTCTGAATCACTAGATAAATTTAAGATATATAAAGCTGAAGTTGAAAATCAGCATAATATGAAGATCAAAGTAGTGAGATCAGATCGTGGGGGAGAATATTATGGGAGACATGCTCCTTATGGGCAAATACCTGGGCCCTTTGCCAAATTCCTTCAAGAAAATGGCATAGTTGCCCAATACTCTATGCCCGGAGAACCTCAGCAGAACGGAGTGGCAGAGCGTCGCAATCGTACACTTATGGATATGGTACGGAGCATGCTTAGTCATTCTAGTCTGCCTATTAGCTTGTGGATGGAGGCATTAAAAACGGCTGCCCACGTACTTAATCGGGTTCCTAGCAAGTTTGTACCTAAAACTCCTTATGAATTATGGACTGGGAGGAAACCAACAGTTAATTATTTACGTGTATGGGGCTGTCGTGCTGAAGCCAGATTATTTAATCCACAGCTAAAGAAATTAGACCCTAAGACTGTAAGTTGCCATTTCATTGGATATCCAGAAAGATCTAAGGGATATCGGTTTTATTGTCTAGATCGTGTCACTAAATTCGTTGAGACTAGACACGCTGTCTTCTTAGAGGACAATGAAATCAGTGGGAGCTCACAACAAAGGGAGATAGACCTTGAGGAAATTCGGGCTCATGTTCCATTACCAACAATTCAAGAGTATATTTGCCCTGTTCCTCATACAATGCCTCAGACTGTAGTACCTCCAACTGAAAATTCTGGAGCAACACCCATTGTTGAGGAGTTTAATGAGCCAGATAATGAACCTCAACAAACTTCTGTGGCATCTCATGAACAAGTAATCAAGAAGTGCCTCAACAACCTTCACAACCGCCAAGGATCCCTAATGAAACCTTAAGACGATCACAATGAGCGAGGAGGTCCGCCATACCAGATATTATGAAGTCTTCCTTGGCGAAGACATTGGTAAGGTAGATGACCCCACCTCATTCAAAGAGGCCATGACAAGTGAGTATTCATCTAAATGGATTGAGGCTATGGAAGATGAACTGAAGTCTATGAGCACTAATGGTGTCTGGGATTTAGTAGAAATTCCCGATGGAGTCAAAACAGTAGGCTGTAAATGAGTCTACAAAACTAAGCATGACTCTAAAGGGAATATTGAAAGATTCAAGGCAAAGCTTGTAGCAAAGGGTTTCTTACAGAAAGAAGGAATTGATTACAATGAGACTTTTCCCCCTGTCTCTAAAAAGGATTCATTAAGAATAATTATGGCGCTCGTTGCTCATTATGATTTAGAGCTTCATCAGATGGATGTTAAAACTGCATTCCTTAATAGTAACTTGCATGAACAAGTTTTCATGGCACAACCCGAAGGTTTTGTCATGGAAGGCAAGGAACATATGGGGTGCAGACTTAAGAAATCCATCTATGGACTTAAATACAGGCGTCGAGACAGTGGTACCATAAATTCGATAAGATAATTAGAAATTTCGGATTTAAGGAGAATGAGGTGGATAATTGTATATATATCAAGAGTAAGGGTGGAAAATTCATTTTCCTAGTACTCTATGTTGATGATATATTATTAGCAAGCAAATGATAAAGTTATTTGCATGAAACTAAGGGATTTTTATCCTCTAATTTTGACATGAAGGATCTCGGTGAAGCCTATTTTGTTTTAGGCATTGAAATTCACCGAGATAGGTCTAAAGAAGTACTAGGATTATCTCAAAAGTCATACATTGATGAGTACTTGAAAGATATAACATGAGTAAGTGCTCGCCACCTGCTCCAATAGTTAAGGCGATAAATTTGGATTATTCCAAAGCCCGAGGAATCAATTAGAATCAGACCAAATGAAGACGATTCCTTATGCTTCGGCTGTCGGAAGCTTAATGTACGCTCAAGTCTGTACGCGTCCAGACTTAGCATTCGTTACCGGGATGCTTGGCAGATTTCAGTCTAACCCAGGTTTAGACCACTGGAAGGCTGTTAAAAAGGTTCTACGTTATTTGCAGGGCACTAAGCATTACATGCTAACATATAGAAAGTCCGATAACCTTGAAGTTTTGGGTTATTCAGACGCTGATTTTGCAGGGTGTGTAGACACTAAGAAATCCACATTAGGCTACATTTTCACCCTAACTGGAGGAGCAATTTCGTGGAAAAGCTCCAAACAATCCCTAACTGCATCGTCGACAATGCAGGCAGAATTTGTAGCATATTATGAAGCAATGGGCAGCCGTATGGCTTAAAAACTTTATCCAGATCGAGAGTGGTAGACAAAGATAGCAAGACCACTCACTATATATCGCGATAACAAGGCGCGATTTTCTATTCGAGTAACAACAAGTCAAGTGGTGCCGCCAAACACATTGACATTAAATACCATGTTGTGAAAGATAGAATCCGAATCAAACTATTAAAATTGAGCATATCAAGATTAAGTCAATGTCATGGATCCGCCACCAAAGGTTTACCTCCTAACTTATTTAAAGAACATATTGCCGGCATGGGTTTATTGGAGGACCTTTGTTTATGATCCTGGATATAGGGGTATTAAATCAATCAACACCCGTTATGACTAAGCTAGTATTCTATCGAGGTATTATGGTAGACTATAGGTAATGATGTTTCAATAGCGTTTTCATTTGCTATTGAAAACACATTACTTTGGACTGCTGTTTTACTAAGAATGAATACATTATGATAGCCTTCAATCAAGTGAGAGAATGTTGGTTGATCTCGGCTGTGATATGGAAAGCTACCACCCAAATCCCACACAACCAAATATTTTCCTAAAGCAAACCTTCATAATGAACCACGCGCCATGATCGGAGGCACCTTCCATACATGGAGTACGCCCCCGATTTCCTCAGCGCCAGAATAAAAGGGATGTGTGAGCACGTTCATAGGTGATGATCTATGCACGTTTTCAATCCTCTTAAAACCCTAATCCATCTACCGATCATTACGGGCGCTGGAGGAATTTCGAAGGGCTGTTCAAGGGCAGAGTAGGTGGCGTCCCGAAGGCCTCCGTCACCACCGCCGCCGTCTCAAGGCCTTCAGAATCAAGGCCCGTAAGATCTACCAAGACGCCCTCCTTCACCGACTCCAATGGCATCACTTTCGTCTCCGGGTCAGTTCTTACTACTCTTATTTCCGCAAAGGTGATCATGATGTAGGCTAGATTGAAGACTTAGTGATTAGTTTAATCTAACAGTACTAGCCACTTGAAGCGATCCAAATGTGGATTCCGATGGAGAGCTGCACCACTCGAACTGACGTTGCCCTTGGAAGTTGGAGAAAACTACATGTATTGTGCCATTCATATACACCTTCCTCCAGCTACCTATTTTGTACCCCTCACTTTCGCTCCTAGCACACCGGAAAGTCGAGCATGGGGTGACCTCCCCCTGGACTTCTCTCCTCCCATTAAGGTTAGCATCTGTCACCGTCCTTAACCCTGTCTCCTCCCCCAATCTAAGCCCTAATCGTTGCCACCACCCTTAACCCTTATCCTCGCAAGGTCCATGGATAGGTTTTGTGATGACCTTGCAAGTGAAAGTGCTCAATCTGGATGATGGACGCGGTAGTTACGATGATATTTCGGTGTCTTTTGTTAGCACTCAATTATCATTGGAACACTTCTATGTATTAGCACTCAATTATCTTTGGAACACTATATGTTATGTTGCGATTAAGACTTTAGTACAATGCTAATTAATCGGTTTTTATTGCTATGATATGAATTTGTCTCATTTATATACATTCACATGCTCTTGACAAATTTGAAAAAAAAATCCAGGAATTTGTGTACAAATATAAAGGGGTAAGACACAAATACAATTGAAATGTTAGAACCAGTGGTAGCATGGCATTTTACCTTCAATCCTCTATTTTGTGGTTTTTGGAGCCAATTTGTTAGCCAAACACTTTATTAAGAAATCTATAAATTTCCCCTGGAGTGGATTCTTGAAGAAGAAGCTAAAAATTTATGATCTAGAGCTATACAAAAAGACCCATAGATAGATACATCACCTCACGTGAAGCAGCATGTGCTTTCCCCACTGGGCGCACTTGCTTGTGTAAAGGTGTCCACCTGACCTTACACTAGTTGTACTTCACGACCCCAACATCTCAACAAAAGATGGTCCCTTGATTTCCATTATATTGCCTTTGGTCTCTAATAACATCTCTAATGTTCCACTCTGAACAGTTTCTCTAGCTATTTACGCATGAGAGAGATGACACATCGGTAAGGGATGGTTACTTCAATAAGGGTCGTGACAACTTCTTGAAGTTATGTAGGTTCAACTAATTCGTGAGGTCTAGAATTAGAGCAATTCCTTTCCAAGTGCATTGGAGAAAGGTATCTAACTTTGCTTCAAATTTTGTAGACCTACAGTGAAGCCACATGCACTGGAGTGACAGATTTTGGATGAGAGCTTCGGGAAATGGTGCAAACTCTCCTAAAGATACTACTGCAAGCTACAATTTCTATGTCTCACTCTACTTTTAGGCTGAGTTTGTTTAGGCTGGAGCTTGAGCTTATTTGGTTGGAGCTGGAAGAAGCTGCTAGAGCTGGAAGAAGCTGTTGGAGCTGGATGAGAATGGCAATTTTTCGTAAATAATAATTAAGTTGTAAGGGTACAGGGAAGTGGGATTTTTAGAAGCTCCACCACCCCGGAAGCATCGTTTCTTGCTTTCTCGCAGAAGTGCAAATTGGGTTAGAAGTTTCTTCTCTCCGTCTGGCTAGAAAAATACTGTTTGTTTTGGCTTGTGGCTTATAGAGGTGTAGAAGCCAAATAAACTCAAGCTCAAGCCTAAACAAATTGAGCCTAAGCTTTTGTTATATGTGGCTTATAGCTTATACCAAAAACCATTTAAAAACTGACCTATCTAGGAAATTTACTGGCTTTTCACAAGCCGAAACTGGCTTTAAGCCCCTAAACAGAACCGTAAACTCTTGCTTTTGCGAAATCCACACCCTGCATGCAATTCTAAAAAATAAAAAATAAAATCATTTTTCTCCCAACTAAACTGTTTTTAACTATTCCGGTTGTTGCTTTGTTTCCTTCCTTCAATGTGTGGCGAATAGCACAAGGTCGGATCACTGTCTACACCAGAGTCAGAGACGGCAAGGAAAAGCCATTTGCATTTAGCTACAAAAAAAGTTAATATGTTTTGCAAAAAGAAGAAAAAGTTAATTAGAATTGCTAATTTAAGGTAGATTTGGTGAGTATCTTCTCGTTGTGACAAGTGGCAGCACATCTTTACTTTTCCAACTTTTATTCCCCCTTAAAGAGCCACCCCCATTCCCGTCTCCTCAAACTTAAAATAGTTTTTTGTTTTTTAAAATTCCCCCAAGTTTTTTAATAGAAAAATTTCTAACCACTTTGAAAGTTTTTGAATCAAAACTTTTTGAAACGAAAGTTTCTTGAATCGAAACTTTTTGAACCGAAAGTTTTTGAGTTGAAACTTTTTTATTTGAAATTTCTTCAAGTTGAAACTTTCTAACTTGATAATTTTCAAATTGAAAACTTTCTTTTTTGAAAATTTTCAATTAAAAATTTTTTGAGTTAAAACTTTATAGTTTGAAACTTTCTAATTTTAAATTTTTTGATTTAAAACTTTTTTAGTTGCATTTTGTGAGTTACAACTTCCTATGTAAAATTTTCTAAGTTAAAATTATCTAATTTTAAACTTTTGTGTTAGAGAGGACGGAACGGAAGTGAGAAAGTGAGTAGGGAAGCAAGAAATGTGGAGGCAGATTGAGAAGATAATGTATTACATCTTAAAATAGTGTCCTTAAATTTTTTTTAATTTGAAGGTAACGCCAAACTAGTTGTACCCAAAGTTAATATGTCAAAGGTGATTCTTCAGTTTTAAATATTTGTAAGTTGTAGCCTGCCTCCTACTCCGGTACATATCCTTGAAAAACTTTGATGTACGTAATAGCTTTCACTGACCCTGGCAAGGAACTGACATACATCAAAAGTCAAAGGTGACAGATGCGTTCGAGGTGCAATTGACACTCAAAATATGATGCAATCTGGAACCTCTACGCACTGCCGCACATGTAGCAGCAGCGTCTGACCAGGGAAAAAGCTCGGGAAACAAGAGTCAGCCAGTAAGGCCAAACGCTCTAACCGAGATACGGGACCATTCAGTCCAATTTTAGCTGAGCTGCGTAGTAGTGTAGTAACCTGGCCGCATTCCTCATTGAGTGAAGAGGTCGGATTATTTCCTTTATCTAAAAAGTAGTGTAGTAACAACAAATTTTCACTGCAACACTTCTACCGTTGGTCGATTTCCATCAACTCGCGAAGAGATCTGATATCAGCAGCCTCACACTGAACCATCGAGCACAAAACAGCCGATGAATTTGAATTACAACCAACGGTATGAACAAGAGCAGTTTACTTGATACGGTACTCGTAAATGTCAAGGTCAGCGATATGGAGGACTACAAGTGGCAGCTTATTTATATACATAAATAGACGCCTAATGTTTTCCCTAGTCAAGGTATCCATATCCACAACATCACGATCATCGGTGTACACCCACAGGCTGCTCGGCTTCACCTTCTGGAGGCAGGCGCGGCAGAAGGGGCACGTCTTTGATTTAGCATTCCTGCGATGAGAGCAACTGTGTTATGGCCCACCATTAGACTGGCGTGCTTACATAGATTCCTCCAACGAAGTAAGCGCACGGCAAATTGGAAAGAAATGAAGGATATGACAAATTAGGCAGGAATAGTACGGACAGAGTTGTTATGCTTGTTGACAAGCACAATAATGATCCCCTTCAAAATTAAACATTGACATAAAGAAAGTGAAGGCAATTCAGAGTCAATCAAGACATTGAGCTGAATAGCAGAATTTATTGATAGAGCATAACAAAATACGCGGCAACCTTGTGAGTGTAACTACTTCCTCCGGTCACAAATAGTTGTCATTTTTTATATAGGTGTAGTTAAACTTTTGAAATTTTAACTGTCAATATCTTTTTAAATATTTAAATTGAATATATGAATGTAGATTTGTCTCAAAAAGTAATTTCATAATATTATAATTTTATTGGATTTTATAAATATATTATAATATAAATTAGTGATCAAATTTATGTGATGGAGACTATGTCAATGTCCAAAACGACAACTATATGTGACCGAAGGAGTAAGTAGTATGTCTCAAGGGAATCAAATCTTAGACCACTGTATTGGCAAAATCTACATATATAGGTTTGCTTTTCAGACGAGCCTCATGCAACCAAAATGAAACTGAATGTTGAACTATAGAAAGTTCGTAATGGCACTGAGTAACCAACTTGGGAACACGCTGTTAGTTCAATACGAATACGATGTGTGTGTGTTGCTTTGGGGGCCATGTTTGCTTCTTGGGGGCCATCCTCATTAGTTTTTTATTTTAAAAATGACATTATTGGTACTATTTGGACCCTCTTATCAAATATCGCCGCATTGTATGACTTTTTTGGTCCCATTATCTCTATTTCAATACAAAGCACCCTACCCTTCTCAGCATAACAAGGTCGTTGTGGCTGCAGGTTTTCTTGTATGGATGGCTCGCATTGAGATGCTATAATTGTGTGGAGACTGGAGAGGTCTGGCACGACCTGCAGATAGTTTTGTAGCGTTTGGAAGCATAGGAAGCTTCCTATCGAATTTGTGTCCTTCAGAACAGCCACTTCATAGCGAAGTTGCGTTCACTAGAACGGTAGAACCGAACAACCTGGGTAACCAATTAATCCAAACAACATTCAGCTGACTGTGATTTTGCTTCTAAAGCACACGAGATGACGAGAACTACTTGGCAAATTGACAATAAGCTAATATGACAAATGATGTGCAAATGCTCTAAGCAATTACTCTCAGTCTTTTCTTTTTGTAGTGTTGTATATAGGCAAATAAGGCAAGGGAAAGGGAGAGGAAGAAGGGATGATAGTATGATACCAATCCTCGAAGCACCTCAAGCACAACGAGTGCGCGCAGTCGGGCAGCACAATCTTAGCATTCAGCTCGAGGCAAATCCCGCACTCGAGCTCCCTCTCCAAATCCACCTGCGAGAACTTGTCATCCCTCCTCCTGAATTTGTCGACGCACAGCCTCCTCTGCTTCTTGTCGTCCAGTTCAGTAATCCCACTTGGCAGCTGGAGCAACGACGGGAATATCACACCTGCCGCAACGCCAACACCATCAAAACCAAACCCCAAAGACATCGACAGTTGCAGTTGTCCATGGTTCATTTGGATTATTAAGAGATTATTGCTACCGTAGAATTCCTTGATGCTGGCTTCTCTCTCCCAATCCGGCAGGGCCGTCGTCCCATCCGCATATACCTGCATTACCAGGAATCGATAATCGATCGGTATAAAACCGGCCAGCCGGTGCAATCGAACAACGCGTGCGAATTCGACGCGGGACCGCAACGAGGATAGCGAATCGGCAAAAAGACCTTGTAAATCATAATCTTGAGGAGGCCGAGCGCGCTGGCGAGCTTGCAGTCCGTCCACTGGACGAGGAAATGCGCGACGGCGCTGTACGCCATCCGCATCTGGATCACAGACCCATCGTAGTCCCTCAGGAACTCCGACGCCCTGCGCACGGGCAGGCAGCAAGAACACGGAACTCAGCAACCAATTGGTAAAGTTCCGTTTCGCAACCAAAAAAGCATCGAACTTTATCAGCACGAATCATCGGCGTTTCTGGGCACTCACAGCGCATTGGCGTGCTGGATGTCGGCCTCGAGGGCCTTGACGGAGTCCTGGAACCTCCGCATCGGCGGCGCGTCGCCGGCGACGACCACTACACGGGCGCGCGCGAGAACCGCGAATCGCACGCGAGAACCCTACCAAAAACTCCTCGTCCTCCACCCCCTCCGCTCCACTCTCCTCGGGTGATTGGATTGGACTGGAACTCTTCCCTTGCACTCCGGATTTGGATTTCCTTCCCTCGCTTTTGCGTTCGTTTGCCGAGTCCAACTCTAACCCGAGCCCCACTCCTCTTTTTGTTGCCACTCTCCAGGACGAAGGCGACGACGAGGAACAGTTCCCCTGGGGCCCGCATGGCAGTGGCCGGCGCATCCTTGCGGAGCGTGAACTCTTCTCGAGCACCGCCGAAACGTACACTGTTTCGTCTATTTAATCTCACTGACATACGGGGCAGAGCCTTGGGGGTCCCAAATGTCATCCAGGTTACACATGTGGGTAGCTTGCCGATGGGGCGTGGCGGGTCGGGATCCTGCTCAGGTCACATAAAAATATCCGTGGAGTAACGTCCGCAGCCGGGCGGCGCGCCCTTGGCCCGTGTCGCGCCACGTGGCTAATCTCCTCACTGACGTGTGGGCCCGAGGTGGTCCGGGTTCGGGACGGGGATATTTTTCCGGCGGGCCGTGGGATTCGTGGGGCCCACGGAAGGGGGCGGGTGCAACCGTGCGAGCCAGCGTGCGCGGCGGGAAGGGAAACCAGGGGGCTTCGCCCGGTTTTGTTTGGTTTGGTTGTTTGGATGGACGGGTGGGGCCGTTAAAACCTTATCGGCAAAGCCAAATGCGATGACCGCCTGATGGCTAAGGACATGTTTGTTTCGGTTAGGGATTATAGAAAGTAGATTTTAAAAGTTGGATTGTAAAAACTGGATTGTTAAAAGCTGAATTATTAAAAACTGATGACTGTTTGGTAACCTAGATTATAGTGTATTTGGATTGTTGTTTCTGCGTGGCAAAAGTCGCAGACGCCGGCCTGCTTTTTGTTGCCTTATTTTGCTGGAAGGTGGAAGGGTATTATGGTCTTTTGTACCAAAAAAAACTGAGAAAAGCTCCTCTAAGGTGGATTGTGGGATTCTAACAATCTGAACTCCGGATTGTTACAATCCAAATTAAAAGCTGTCTGTTTGTTAACCTTTCAGCTTTTAAAAACTGCTTTCTATAATCTCTAGCTGAAACAAATAGTCCTAAGTACCCTTGGCCAACGATGGTGGTTTGGTCAAACTCTCAAGATCTGTTGATCTGATCATCTTTGGATGCCTGGCAGGCGTATGGAGATTTGGGGAGCCGTGAAAATTGAAATGGCTCTTGCTTGGGCCGGGGGCAAATAAATTGCACTGGTTAATTCGCGTCGTTCTTGTTTAAGGTTTTCAGCAAATCGGTCTCATTTAGGGTAGAGTACTGAATACGTAGGCTTCGTTGATGTGATCCTGTTTACAGCTGAGAGACTAAATCATCGATGTTGGAAAAAGAGGTTGGGAGGTGACACATTGGCGAGCACTTGATAAGAATGCCAGTCCAATGATTGGACGATATTCGTTGTTATTATACCATGTGATAATGTTTCATACTCTATTGGTGCTCCCAAATCTGTAATAAATGTTGACCTGTACTGTTGATTACTGGATAAGAATGGACATCTCAGGGAGAGGGGGGGCATGCATGCATAGTTACATGCCCGGCCCCTACATGATGTACTGTCTTATTAGATTATGCATCACTCGCTTACTCCTCTCAAAAAACAGATATCATCTTGTCCTTAATTCACCTAGTAATTATGCATCACCTACTAAACTGTCTCACACACACATTCTTTCGCATCTCGTGGTTACTGAATCTAGACTCTAAAGTGCGGATCACTCTCACCATCCGAGGAACTTCTCTTCCTGATTTTTAGAGTGCAGAGAAAAAATTTCAGCTTTTTTTCCCCTTTTGAGGTTGGTAGGATTTTCATGTCGTGTTATATTTGGCCAACATCGTGTGTCAAAAGGACAAGATTACATTGTTGATAAGACAAAGGAGATTAAACTCTAAAGTGCGTATCACTCTCACCATCCAAGGAACTTCTCTTCCTGATTTTTAGAGTGCAGAGAACATATTTCAGCTTTTTTTCCCCTCTTGAGGTTGGTAGGATTTTCTTGTCGTGTTATATTTGGCCAACATCGTGTGCCAAAAGGACAAGATTACATAGTTGATAAGACAAAGGAGATCATGTTACTCTCTACGTAGGTTTATTTTAGCCACCACCAGATTTTTTTTAAAAAATCATTCATGGTGAGATGGGAGTAATATTACCCGCAATGCGAGGGTAAAACAGTAATTATCGAAGCTTCCTCCTGGCGCTTATAAGCGCGGCGTGGGGCTGTAAGAGTATCTCCAAAAGCATCGCTATTCTATTCTCCATCTGCATATTTTACCGATTCACAATACTGTATAGTCTCCAAGAGACTCGCTATCCCATTCCCTAAATCTAGCGAGCGGAGAGAGACTCGCTACATTTAGCGAGTCTATCTCCGCTCGCTATCCGGCGGGCCGTTGTGTTGTCCAGTTCGCGCGACCGCAAGAAAGTCTTCAGCTCGAGAGGAGGGAGGAGGCGGAAGCAAGGCGGTGGCGCGGCGCAGCTTCCTCTTCCTCGGTAGCTGAGCGAGGCTTCCTCTTCCGCGGTGCGGCTTCATCTCCCCTGGTGCGGCTTCTTCTCCCCCAATGCAGCTTCTTCCACGGCGGTCGCGTGCTCATCCTTAGATCTGGCGATCTACCCCGACACCAGTGACCGCGAGCTCGGGCTCCCACTGCAAGGTGAGCCCCTATTGCGATTTGCCCCTGCCTCTTTCATATTCTTGAAGATCTAGCCATGTAGGTGTATATGTGCTTGAGCATTTGTGATCTGAGTCACCTGTTGTTCTTCGTTCCCAGCAACAAAATGCCATCTTTGTTTAGGGATGAAAAATGGCATCTCGAAATTTTACATGGATGCCAATGTTGATCAAATAATTAGGGATTTGGTAAGTTTAGTAATGGAAATTGAAAGATGTAGCACTCGGATGGAAATTAGAGCAAAATATGGGACGGGGGTACTGGTAGAAAGCTTCAACTGTAGGCAAGTCAACTTCAGTTGCACACGAGTAGATCCATAGTAGTGGATCTGAAAGGCTGCTTTGTTCATGTTTAATATTGCTTAGAGGCATGTATGGAATAGAATCTCAATTTTTACTAGGTAACCTTGAGATGAGACAATGTGTGAGGGTAAAAAGAACACTTCACCAGACATTTATACAAAGGCAAATGTAATCCACAGACATGCAATTCAAGAAATTAATTTCAATTAGAGTTTCAGAAAAATAACAGTGAGTAATGAAGAAAAAAAAAGAGGAAAAGATGATTGTTGCATTAGATGATTGATAGGTTTCCTGCATTACCTTCTTGTGGAACAAGTTAAGAGTTTGATCAGATGATAGCTGCTTGAACTCTGGCACTTGATATGGTTGCTCTGTGCACAAGCTTGCAATTTCAACTTGTTGTGTGGAAATTATGATTCTGCTTCGTTTATTGTTGTCAGGGAAGTATCATTTGATGCAATTCCACTCCTCTATTGTGGGTAGGTCATTAATCACAACGAGATCACTCATTCACTCTAGCCGGTATATTTTTCATCGAATGCATCAACCAAATCACTTAGATGTTCACGCAGTCAACGATGCTAGATTGACGTGATCCTGCTCTATGTTTTATCGAGGATGCCTCATATACTCCGGATGCATCGAGCTCAGATGGCACTATCTCGGTATGGATAGACAGGAGGTAGTGTATGTTGTTTACATGTCTCAAGGGCTGGGAGCGTGCAGATGACAGGACACAACATCAGCCCGAGGATCCAGAGATCACGAACGCGGTAGCCGACTTTGACAATCTCAGCATCGGATATTTTATGTATATATACGTAGTTACTGTACTCTTTTCCTTACCGAGGGTACCTCACACCGGGGTGTAAGGTTTTTAACAAGGTAGTAACTTTGTACATGTTCAAGATTTAATAAAATTTACTTCTTTTTCCTCCAATATTTGTGTCCATTGCCGCTGGTCTCACGCATTTACATTGGTGGGGCATCTGTATATACACTACACCATGACACACCTTTGCCAACAATTATTAGTCGGGAAAGGTGGTCTATTGCCATCAATTTATCTGTCGGCAAAGGTGATACACCTTTGCCAACAATTATTAGTCGGGAAAGGTGGTATATTGCCGTCAATTTATCTGTCGGCAAAGGTCAACAATTTCCATCATATAAACTGTGGGGATTGGTAGCTTATGGCAACAAGTAATCTGTCGGCGTTAATCGTTCTGACTGATAAACTGTCGGCAAAAGTCTATCCACATATTAAGTGTCGGCTATTCTAAAATCTCTGTCGGCATTGTATAGAAAAAAAACCTGGCGCGCCGGCCACAGCGAACGCGGGAGAGTCTAAAATTTCGGCCGCCAGGCGGGCCTTATCCTCTTGCGCGCGGACTCGTTCACACAGCATCGCCCACATAAAACCTAGAAAAGAAAAATCCCCAATTGGCAGCCACCGTCCAGCACCACCGCCGCCCCTGCGCTCGAAGCCGTGTCGAGCCCCAGCCGCCGCCCCAGCGCTCGTCGCCTCGTCTTGCCCCCACCGCTGCCGCTAAGCGCATCTTCACCGCGGCATCGAGCCCCGGCGGCCGGCCGTGCGCGCATCTTCACCGACCCGCATCCGCGCCGGCCGTGCATCCCGGCGTCGAGCCCCATCGCCTCGTGCCTCCGCTCCGTCCATCTTGAGTTCTCCCAACAAATGAAACCCGGCGACCTCGAGTCCCTCAAGAGTAGGTTCCTTTCTCGTTGTTGTCGCTGTGGTCATTCGAATCGATTTCCTCCTCACCTGGCGTTGGCGGCGCTTGTTTGTTTCCTTCCATGGTGCTACAGGGCTTGTTGCGGAGCTCGACGAGGAGGGCAAGGGTGCGCCCGCCGCCGCCGCCGCCGTGCGGGACGCCAACAAGCGCACCGCACTGCACTTCACCGCCCGCGAGGGCCGCACCGAGGTCTGTGACTTCCTCATCGATCAGCTGGCACTCCCTGTCGACCCCAAGGACGATGATGGTTGCTACACTAACTATGCTATCTACCTACTCTTTGGTTTTACTTCTGATGATTCAGTCATTGGGATTAGGGATGCAATCAGATCGGATACGGTCGGATATTGTTCATCCTGTATCCGTATCTATATTTTTTATCGAATACGAAGTCGAATACGAATGGTGTCGGATGTGAATACGAATGCAAATAATACCGGATACTATTACTTACGAATACGAAGCGAATACAGACCGAATTCAATACGGGTACGAATATTTTTAGCCGGATAATACACGAAAATATAGATCATTTATTGCACATGTAACATACTGAATAGTGGATTACTTATGAGTTATGAATAATTATTGACAAAATGTGAAGAAAATAGTACAAGAATTTACTATAGTTGCATTGTACATAATTAAGAATTAATAATGAACGCACTTTGGCGCTGTGGTGCACTTGGCGTTGGCACTTTAGCAGTGGCACTGTGGCACTTGGTAGAATGGTACTTGGCACTTGGCAGTTGGCACTGATATTGGTAGATTACCAAGAGTGGTATTGGTACACCTTGGTACTAGTGCCTCCAGACTCGTGACCGGTGCTCTTTGATTGGAGAGTTCTGAGACTCACGTCTTGGAGAAATCTTTAAAGTTTTCGGATAATATCCATATTTTATATCCGGATATTATCCGATTATAAACTCGGATATTCCTGTATCCGTCGGATAATTACTATCCGTATCCGTATCCTTATCCGAGATAACTATCCTTATCCGTATCCGTATCCAGAAAATTCTTCGAATATCCGAAAAACTATTCAAATCGCTATCCGAATTGATTCGGTCGGTCGGTCGGTCGGAAAATATCCGTTCCAGTTGCACCCCTAACTGGGATGGATGCTGCTTCTATCTGTGCAATGCATGCTTATTATTTTCATATTGGTATCTCAAATTCTGAATCCATTTCCTATTACCTGCTCAGCTAATCATCTCATTACCACCAGGTGAAACTCCACTCATCCATGCCACACGGCAAGGTCATCTGCCAACTGCAAAGTACCTGCTTGACCATGGAGCCAATCCTTCTACAGCCACTAGTCTTGGAGCGACAGCCCTACATCATGCTGCAGGAATAGGTAACAACAAGCAATTAATCATGCCCCATACAATGTTTTTGCAATAACAGTTACCAACTCATGATAGAGATCATCGATCTGCCCTTCTTGTTACGTTAAAAATGGGAAATTGTTCAACTGTTTCGTTTATTTCTACAGGAAACATAGAGCTTATGAATCTATTTCTCTCCAAGGGAGTTGATGTCGAATCAGAAAGCGATGCTGGCACTCCCCTCATATGGGCTGCTGGCCATGGACAACAAGATGCAGTCAAGCTTCTTCTTCAACATAATGCTAAGGTAGTAGCTGCTATGTACATTCTCTTTCCCCTGCCTCACCTCTTCTACAATTATTAATCTGAGGCTTCAGTCATTCAGTGAATACTCTTATTAATTATGTTGATTTTAATACCAAGAAACAACTAACTACGTAAGGGTGAAATAACTTGCTATTGTTAAGATGCTGTCATTTGGCCCTAGCAATACCACTCTCCATTTTCTTCCTTCCGTATTGGACAGCCCTATCTCCTTGATTTGTAACTACGAGCAGCACACAACTGTAGCATGAATTTTTTTCCCTGAGTCGCTATATATGAATTGAAGTTAATTAACTTTTGTGCTCATGCTAGTTTCTTCTTTGAAACCTTGTTGCAGCCAAATACTGAAACTGATGATGGTATCACCCCATTGTTGTCTGCTGTGGCAGCTGGTTCCCTCCCATGCTTGAGGTTCTAATCCAGGTACATTTTTCTAATTTGATTAGTAAAAGTCCTGCTTTCCTTGCTTTTATTTAGAGCGTCTTCTTCACTTTGGTGTCATGCCTCAGTATTGTGGTTACTGGTTAGTGGATACTATGTTTTCTTGTTTGATGACGTTGCCTGTGCCTCAGGAGTAAAACAAGCATATACATGAATAAAACAATACCCATTCCTTGTGTACCTACTTATTAGTCTTTCTTAGATTACTGCAATGCAATTCATAATGTTTCTTTTCACTTTTTGACTATACCATTTCTTTTTTGGACTGATCTAACACAAAATATTGTTCTATATACTTGGTTATTTCTACACCTAGTATTATCTATGTTTTCTCCTCAAAAAGTAACTAAATATTCTGCAACATAGGCAGGTGCAAACCCAAATATCAGTGCTGGTGGAGCAAACCCATTACATATTGCTGCCGATAGTGGAAATGTGGAAGTAATCAAATGCCTACTTAAAGCTGGAGGTGACCCCAATGCCTGTGATGATGTAAGTTGTACATCATGGTAGTTTATATTTGTAGCGTTACATTGAATGTCAGCCTCCAGGTTCATGCTATGCATTGACTGATTGAAAGTTCCATAATATGCACCCAATCTTTTGCTAGTTGCAGTCCACATCATGTCTGATAACACCTCATATAACTTGTTGTAATGGTGCTATAGTCTCTTATATTGTCATATTACAAAGTGTATAATCATTTTAGGGATAATTCATACTATTCCACTCAAAAGGTTAGCTGGACCCACATGTCATTGAGACAATGACTGGTATTTTCTAAAGTACTAACAAATGGAGTGGTATAGTATGAATTATCCCATCATTTTAAGGTTGTAACTCTCTGTTGCATTTGTTTACCTGGATCGGGCGACTTCTTTTGCTGGCTTTTGTACACAAGGGGGAAGGGGGATCAAATGCCCTTTTCTATTGAAAGTTAATACTTTTTAGGCGGTAATTATTAGGTTCTTCATCTATCTTTTATGCACCATAATGAAGCTAAGGTTTTGTACTGTATAATTACATTTCATTGAATAGTGCAGTGTATGACTAATCGTTGATTCTTGTTGTACAATCAAGTGACCATGAAGTTGTGGGACTTCTTTTACCATTGACGTCTCCAATCCCAGGTGTTCCAAATTGGACTGTTGATGGAGTTATGGAGTACACATTGTCTAAAGCGGTTGAGGAAAAGGTGGCACTTTAATCCCCTTTTCACTATTTTCTATCCTCGTAGGATATGTATGCTCTCACCTTGCAAATTTTGCAGGAGCTAGTAAAGGAAGCTACATCATAGAAAGCAGCCGGTTTACACAGACCTCAACCTGTTGAGGTGTGACATAATTTTGTATCATCTTAAATAACAGTAGACTCAACGATCTAACTGTTGATGTTAACGGTGCAATTCTGACATCACTTAATTTTTTGTGCAGGGAGATTCTAAAAAATCTGACATGCCCATGTGTTCACCATTTGTGTGGTAAAGTTTAGGTTGTTATTTCATAGTGTGATTTGGGCATCCGATGTTTTTGGTAATTGGGTATCATGATTGGTCTATGGTGTTAGTGTGGTTGGGTGATGCCAATGTTAACACTTCATGAACTTGTATCTGCATCTAGGCATCACGTGGGTCTGTGTCTGTCAGAACTACTTGTTAGTTCTGAATCATACAAAGGTCTGCAATTATCCACAATCTAATTCTTTTTCGGAGACATTTATTTACAGGTTTTCTCTTTTCAGATGTTTGTGCTAACATCATCTATTTGATGTTAGTTGTCACTATACTCAAACCTTTATCAGAGTTTGAGATTTTGAAATGGCTATAAAGACTGTCAAATATGATATATTTTGATCTTTTTCTTCTGAAGACTGTAGGAGGCAAATGGTTTAAAATGCAATACTATGGGAGGGAGCAAATATTATGCTCTGTAATCTGTATATAACAAGGGCCAGTAGAATCCCCTTTCTTGTTTGTAATGTAGTGAGTGAAGCCAAAAACATTCCAAATTAAACTAAACATCCAAGGCTACTAGACTGCTACATATAAGGCATAATCTTATCTGTACACGTTGACTTTTTTAGTTTCCACATTTCCTCTATCAGATATTTTGTTTTTCTCTAAGTTCCTGTAGTTCTGTTCACGAGTTCCAAACCATGCATATGATCAGATTACCCAAATCAATTTTCTATTTTTGCAACCATGCCCCATCACCTGTTAAGCAAAGAAAATTGTCGCAATTACTTTTTTGTGTTGGAATTATTCGCAAAAAGCATTAACAAGTATCCTCTATAACTCTATAAGTAGACTGCAAAGAACCATCTAATTCTGACCTGTCATGTAAGATTGTGGATGTTTTAAAAGACATTGTTGATATATCCTATATGCTAGTTGAGTAATTTCAATAGGGTTTTGCTTGTCCAAATGATGAACTGTGCATCAAAAGTTCTAGTTAACTTATCTGTGTTCTAAGTACATTAAAATTCATACTCACAGTGTATAGAAACTGGAAGTTATGTGTTTAATTTCCTTTATATGTGTGTGGATAATTGCAGACCTTTGTTGGTACGTAGAGATGAATTATTACTTTATTACTTAATTACCTCTAGATAATATTGAGTTGTTCTGTTTTGCATAAATATATCTGTAAAATAGCAGCTTTGTCTTGTTTTTTGGATGATATAAAAATTCAGTGTTCTATGAAACTCTGGTGTATCTCATAAATTTTTTTTGCAACATTAATTGCCATTGAAGTACTGTATCCCTACCGTAGGTCTTTTGTTGCATGGAAGCTTCGAATGTTGAAAAATCGATGTCGTACCACAAATTTGGTGATGTCAGCAATATTCCCTCTAAATGTTACAAAAAGGTTGTTATGACCATCAAGACCTGATTGTGTTTATATAGATGTTCGTGTTATTGGCTTGGGCCAAAAAATGCATCGTCAACAAGGCTTCAAATGGAAATTGAAGCACGTCGACAACTGATAAGAAAGTGGAAGCTATACAAATCCGGTTGGACAATATGAAACAACTACTTGAAAAGCTACTCCAAAGAAGAACAAAATGCTTCCAAAGACTCCAAATGGATCTAATAATTCCCCAAGTGGTAATTGGTCATTCCTTTCTGTTATAACTTTATTTTTAATGCAAGAATTGTTCCATAGTTGTTCTTTTTATTAGAACTCATGAGTCGACCTAGTCTTGTGGAAGAACTAGAGAACCATGATGATGATAATGTGTCACAAGTCGAGGATGAAATACACTTAAGTGATGATGAAAATATGCTCATGAATAGGCATACCGTTGTCTTTCCGGATGAACCACATGATGAAGAGGTAATTGCTAAACCCACAATATATAGTTTACCTTATGTCTAGAACATACTTGCTACCTTGTCTGTCAAACTCTTATGCTTTAGGGTGGAAGAGATGTGATACTATATAATGTTGTTGTTTCAGATTCCACTCGACAGTCAGGAGGATGCAGACAGGGTTTGGTTCGGGAAGGATGCGTCTTGGCACGGCTAAACCTAGAGGCGAAAACCCTAGGGACTCTCTACGAAGGACTCGGCTTATGAACTAAGAAGAACAAGCGATTTTTACCTGTGTTCAGCCCCTTGTAAGAAGGGTAATAACCTTACGCCCCGCTAGATTTCAGATATGATGCTTTGAACTAGTCAGAGTTCCTGAGTTACAAATTCTCCCGCTAGCTCTTTCCAAGATTGCTTGGTCGTTGGTCTAGATCCGATCCCCTTCCCCATGCACCCGAGGGCCCTTATATAGGCCAAGCTAGCCTGGTAGGTACAAGGAGGGTCATCATGCCGATCTAAATACATTTAATGCTTTCTCTCGTGTTGTCCTGTTCCTCCGGCCTCATTAAATGCCTACGCTGCGTTCTTACCCGCCCTCACGGATGGGACCCCTTGTGACAAGTAGGTGAGAGGCGCCGGAGGAATGGGCTTGTTGCGTAAACCCTTGCTATCGATAAGTTCGCTCTGGCAGTTCGCTGTTCGACACGCAGACGGCGGTGGAAGGAGCTTCGAGGCGGCCACCGTGTGCCCACTCTTTCCTTGGCGGCGGGCGGGCGGCGGCGTCTTCGCCAATCGCCGCCACCCGCTTACGCGATCGGGCGCCGGCGAGAGGCGTGCTTTCGCCACTGCTCGCCGGGCGCCACGTGGACCGACGCTGGCCGTGCCGCGCGATCGCCGCCGATGGCGGCCGCCACGTGGTTGGCGCCGGGCAGCGGTGCTTCGCCACTCGCCGCCGGGCGCCACGGACTAACGCTGGCCGTGGCCGTGATCGCCGCCGATGGCTTCGGCCGCCACGTGGTTGGCGCGGGCGAAAGCGGGCGCGTTTCGCCACCGCTCGCCGGCGCCACGTGGACCGACGCCGCCGGCGTGGCCGTGATCGCCGCCGATGGCTCCGCCGCCACGTGAAATTGGGCCGGGCGAAGCAGGCGGCGCTTCGCCCACTCGCCCGGGCGCCACGTGGACCGACGCTTTGGCCGTGGCGCGTGATCGCCGCCTGGATGGCGGCCGCCACGCGGACCGCGACTTTATGCGCCGAGAAGGTACCCTAGCGTATAATCTGCCGACAAGATTAGCCCGCCTGCCTAGAGCGCAGCTCACGACTTTTTTAGAACCTTCACTTAATGCACTTCAATGCTTAGTGCGCTCTTGGGAGGCCACCACTATGAGGATACGACCGCCGGCCCCGCACAGATCTGCGGTTTTCCCTTGGGACCAAACGGCGATAATTTTATCCTTCGTGAACCGGTCGATGCGGGTACGATATATAGATGTACCGCATTGAGCGGTTCACGCTTCGTATTCTCTTCGACTTTGCTTTCTTGTTCCTTCGCCTTTTTTCCCAAAGCTCTTTGTCTTCTTCGAGCCACCATGGTGAACTCCATTCCAAATTTCATCGTTGGCCTTGCCGTAGTAAAGGCAGATGGGGATGGTCGCGCCGGAAGGCACCTTTCGATACCGTCCGGGGACCGCCACGCCTGTGTGCCTCTCCGACGAGATCGTGCTGCACACCTGGGCCATGATGGCGGGCCTTCTTCCGCCCTTTTCTGAATTTTTTCTCACCGTCCTCCATTTCTACGAAATCCACCATCTTCATCTCACCCCCAATTCTATCATCTTCCTCGCCGTCTTCGCACACCTCTGTGAAATGTTCATGGGGGTGATGCCGAACCTTCCTCTCTTTCGCCACTTCTTCATTCTGCGCGCCACCAACGACGACGAAGTAGTGGGGAGTTGCTATTTCCGCCTTCGGGACGGGATGGCCTCCCGCTACATTCCTTCCAAAGACAGTCCAATCGAGGGCATGGCGCTTGATCGGGTCAGACATCCAGATGACAATGGAATCGACGCTGGGGTGCCACGGACGGGCAAGACGCTGAGAATCGGAGCTCACGGTCGAAGAGACAGCAGAGCTCACGCAATGGCGCCCGCGTCGGCAGTTGCGGACGCCGGATCGAACGGAGGTCGGTAGCCGGGACTACACGGCGGAGGATCGCCTCTTCGCCCGCTGTCCGGCCCTCGTGGCGAGACACGGCGATAACGACCGACGCGCCGCGGGTCTGGACGTAAGCCCTTGTATTCTTCTAGCTTCCTTTACGCACATGTTTCTCCTGCGGCTTCCTACCAACCGACCGCCATCTTTTTCCCTTTCTTGCGACAGGCGAGGGCAACTTTGAGGAGCCAAACTGGGCGGTGGCTTGTCAGATCGATGTCGCCGGCCCCAACCGACACATTTTTTCCGTCGGAGGTTCCGCCGCTAACTCGAGCACGCGGAGCGCCTGCGGGTTGTTAGGCTACTCCGCCGATGGACTCCACGGACCGCCAGTGATCGCCTCATGCCCCCAGTGATCGATCGGGGACGCGCTGCCACGGCGACGGTCAGCGGTAAGCGTCACGGTGCTGCGACATCATGATGCTCGGACTTAAGAGGTTTCGACCCACGGACCAGCACCGCCACCACCACCGGCGTGGTGGCAGACCCCTTCAAGGTCTTGCGGGGCACAGGGGCGCCCGCCCGCGATTACCTCCGCCGCCGCCTTCCGCAAAGACCGGCCGAACCTTCACCACCGGGCGCCTTTCGCCAGGCGACGATCAAGGCGCCGACAACCTCGCCGCGGAGCTCAGCCACGGCCGCTTCAGCGAGGCGGCCTCACGCCCGACGGCCGGCTGAGCTTGAGGGCGCCACAGGCATGCTCAGAACGCGCCAAGGTGCTAACACCTGGCGCCACCGAGACGGCGAGGCCTCCGCGCAGCGCCTCGCCGCCACCGCCGCCAAGGTCGAGACATGCTCGCACCGGCCGCCGAGTTCTTGCCCTCGCGTCGCCATCGCCGCTTCACCAAGGCCGTCGAACTCTTCACCAGTAAGCGAGATGCTGCGGCACTAGGCACCATTCTTGCCGCCTTCGGGCATGGTGCCCAGACGGCCCAACAACTTGCCTCGATGAAGGCGGTGAGCCGGGAGCGGGAGAGCGGCATGAATCGGCGCGGAGAGGCTAACACGACGGCAATGCAAAGAAGGGCGGAACGCCGAGACACGGCGCGAGAGGCCGAGGCGGCTACCAAGACCTCGACACTTGAATCTTCCATTGCGGCGCAATCTCGCGACCATGCCAAGAAGGCGTTCGAGCGCACCAAGAGGTGCTCGAACCCCGGGCGTGAGGCCGAGCGCGCCGAGGACTCGGCGCTTCAATTCGCCCATGCGACCAACCAAAGCCGCGGAGGCGCATGAGGACTCTCGCCGCTTTAGCCGCCGCTTCCGCCACGGAAGGACGCCAGTCGCGATCATGGCGCAACCTACGCTACTTTCTTTGCGCCCACCATGACGCCGCTTTTGATCCCATGGCGGTGGTGACGGCCGTTGTGGGAGACGCGAGCGGCGGTTTCAAGCGAGGCGCGGTGCACGCGTGCCGAATACGTGGTCGAATCTGCAGTGGAGCAACCGGTCATGGACGTCTCCACACTGGTGTCGAAGGCGCCGACGAAGAACTCGACTTGGCGAGGGCGAGGATGGCGCGCGCTTTCTTCTGTTTCCCCTTTTTGTTGCTTTTGTTGATGAACTGCCCGAAAACCCTTGGACAACTTTTGGATGAATGTTAGATGTTTAATCGTTATTCATGCGTTTGCTCATTTTTGCATGCTTGAATTCACCACATTTGCTTGTTAGACGGTAGTCATTCGACTTAGCTAAGACGCTTTTTAGAAACACCTAATTTAGGGTAGCGTTTCTAAGTCTCGCCAAGTGATTTCATCGCTCATTGTGACCACGAGCATAGATTATGCGGACCACATAAAATGTAGGTGAAAAATGCCCTTAATCGAACAAGGAACGCAAGACACAAGAAGGTCTTAGCGTCGAAGTTTCGCGAGATTATCGCAGTTTCAACCTTCCGGAACTTATACCCCGATGATCGCTAAAAATATGCTACTGGCAGAACGCTAAACAACAAGTTCTCGGGTGCTATTAGGCGTAAACACTCAGCGGAGGCGACCCGGTGCTTGAGAGCCAACCCGAGGCGTCTGAGCCGTGTAGGAGTCTTGTGCCTAATCGACACTCCGATGACTTGGTCTCACGGACGTTAACATTTAGCACATTTTCTCTTATCATGAGGAGTTGGGTTTCAACATTTGCGATAACCATGCGCATCTTGACCTAACTCGAGGATATGATCGCAAGAAAATGGCCAAAGAACGCCAGATAAAGCGCTTATCTTATTTCAGATGTCAGCGGGATGAGCGACTTGACGCTACTGGCGAAAGCACGACGGAAAGGCGGCGAGAAAATGGCGGCGGCGCGACCCCCAAGCCAGGCGGCCGACCGACTGCTGGCGGCGACCGGATCAAAGCCGCAAGCCGGGGCGAGACGACGAAGGCCGGAAGAAAGGCGGCATCGGGCGAAGCAATGGCATCGGAAGCCCCAAGCCATCAGGCGACGAAGACGCAGGCCTCTCGAGGAAGTAAGCAAGATCGTTATGCTTACCTCACGCTGCATGCACGGCTCAATGAGAAGGTGAGTAGGCATCGGAGAGGTATACGCAAGGTAAGCTTTAAAACATTCTAAGCCCAAAGATGAAGTGTCTGGCTCGCCTGCTTGGACCCTAAGTCCTTGTGAAATACCAAGAATTCGATCCGTGGCACCATGTGCTCAGCGGCGAAGTTTCTGGGGTGGCATTAGTCGAGCGGCGCTCATGATGACGACCAACGGTGCTTCAGGAGCTAACCCGAGGCGCGGCGAGCAGCGTCGAGCAACCGACTAGCTAGCCGCCCCCGTCGCTGAGCCAAGTATACCCAAAGCGCCGAGGATCGTCATGGACTCCACAAAGGAATTAGCAAACGACGGAACCGGCGACATTCATGCGCATATTCGCCACTCAAGGCACAATCGAAGAGGAATAATAATGGCGGCAAAGAGTTTTTCGAACATGACCTTTTATCGACGCCAAGCCACCGCCGATCACCAGAGAGGGACGTACTCAAAGGCCGGCCGGAGCAAAGCATTGGTACTCGACAATTCCCTAAGGGTAGAACTTCCGAGTACTCGATGTTGTAGGAGTAAATCGACTCTCGCCGTCTCGATGGCTAACAAATCGCCGCCGAGATATCGAGACCACCTTGAAGGGCCTCCCACCGGAGACGGCTTATGTAACCCTAAGATCGTCTCAATCTGCAAGAAGACCAGTCACCCACCGCCGTTGTTCTCTGAGACCGGGTGGCGTGGTACCGCCGAGGCTCATTGGTAGCGGGCGGCGCGGAGAGCGAGACGATCCGACCTCCTCCGAAGGTTGACATCTTCTCACGGAGATCCTCTTGGTCTTCTTCGTTGAAGGCGGAGACGCTTATGGAGCCGCGGCGACTTCGGAGGGAGAATGACCTCGGCGCCATACACCAAGAAGAAGGGTGTCTCATCGGTCGCAGACGGCCGGGCGTGGTACGGTTTACCACAAAGACACCGGAGTTCTTCCGTCCATCTTGCACCCCGCCAGGAGTCGATCAAACGCCCTTGTCTTGAGGCCCTTCAAAGACTAGCGCATTGGCGCGTTCGCCGACCGCTGTTTCGTGGGATGGGCCACCGGTTAAACATACCTTGGTGCCCATTTCTTCACAGAACTCCGTGAAAGCCGCTACCGTGAACTGGTGCCGTTGTCGGTGATGATGCGGTTGGCGACTCCAAAGGGTGAAGATCCCGCAAGATGAACTTAACAGCGGCGCGGCCGTGATGGTTCAAGATCGCTTCGCCGACCCACTTGGTGAACTTGTCGATGGCGGCGAAGAGGTGGGTGAAGCCCTCGTGGTTCGCGAGAGCGGACCAGAGATATCAAATTTCGCATCGCGAACGGCCAAGATAGCGGGATGGTTTGCGAGCTTGAAATTTGGTCGGTGGGTTTGCTGGCGAAGAACCGACAAGCCGCGACGTCCTCACGGCTCGCAAGCATCCGGAGGCGGAGGCCAATAAAATCCTTGGCAAAACGCCTTGTCGACTAGAGTCCGTGGGACATATGGCTCCGCGACGCCTCCATGGATATCGAGAGCAAGTCGCTCCCTCTTCCCGAGTGATGCACTTCAATGGGACTCCGTTTACGCTCTGGCGATATAGGTCCCCACCTACCGAGTATAGCACTTGGCCTTCGTGCAATCTTCTCACCGAGGCATCATCGTCGGGATCACTTGGTCACGCAGAAGGCGGGATAGGGTCCATCCATCGATCTTCACGCTTGGCGGCGACCACTCGGTGCTCGCTGGGTACTTCATTGGCCGAAGCTTTTCCTGGTCTTTGCCTCGGTAGCACCGCCGTCTTCCTCCGACCGGGAAATTTGGCGTATGCCGCCTTCCTCCCTGGATTGGAGGCGTGTGATGGCATCGCCTTCCCACCGAGCCGGAGGTCATGCGACTTTTGCCGTCCCCCACTGACCGGGGCCGCGACAATGACACCATCATCCCCTTTGAATTGTGGCGGCGATGGGCGGTCATGTAGTCTTTCCTCAAGACCGGACGGAACAGAGCCCTTGAGGATGCAAGCCGACGGACCCGTCCGCAAGGTGATTGTCACGAGAGGATATGAATATACCCCAAACCTTCAAAATGACGTTCCATTCTTGGACCTCCGCCAGTGCGCCGCCATGGTGGGGTTGGAACATTGGAACTCCTTCCGAGCTTGATTAATGACCAGAGGGAATCTCCCTTGACTTGAGAGCGCCTAATGCCCGGTAGCAAAGCGATCGCGACCGCCACAGACCTTCATACTCGGCAATATTGTTGGTGGCCTTGAATTGAGGGCGACCACGTCTTGGAGGTGTCACCGGTCGGGAGACCAGACAACTCGGCCCGCGCCTTCGGCTGAAAGACCCATCAAAGAATAACGCGTCGAGGGAAGGCACGGCGCTTCTTCGGCCGAGAGTGGCGGAGTCCACTCATTTAATTCCGCCAACTTTGACTCTTGATGGCGGTCACGGGGCATAAACTTGATGTTAAATTTCTAGCTCCACCGACCATTTAGCAATTCGCCCTCGCTTCCGCGGTTATGGAGAATCTCGCGCAAAGGGTAGGTGTGACCACTGTAATTTCCGCCTTGGAAATAATGCCGCGGCTTCTGGACGCCACTAGGATTGCATACAACATCTTTTGAGCTGCGGATCTGGGTCTCTGCTTCATGCAATACTTTGTCGATGTAGTAGATCGCCTCAACGCCTTCCTCTCTGCGATCAACACGGCGCCACCACCCGGGGTGTGGCAAAGAATATCTGTACAAAGGCTCACCCATGGGAAACCAAAGACGGGGAGAGAGAGGTACCGCTTCAAATCTTCAAATGCCTTCTGCGCCTCGTCGAATCCACTCAAGTAATTAGTCTTTTTCAGCAGTTTGAACAGAGGCAAGCTTTTTTCTCCCAATCGGGCAATGAACCGCCCCAGGGAGGCCAGGCGACCGGCCAAACATTGGACTTGCTTGAGTCGCGCTGGCGGCTTCATGTGCTCGATGGCCGATATCTTGTCAGGATTGGCCTCAATGCCCATTACCGACACGAAAACCCAACGACTTGCTTGAGGCACACACGAACACGATTTTTCCGGGTTGAGCCAGTGATTCATCAGGAGGTTAGCAAAGGTCTCTCCGTGTCTTGGATCATTTCTTCACTCTTTTGATTTTCACCACGTGTCATCAACATAAACTTCAAGGTTCCGCCTATCTCGGGCGGAAGGTAATATGCATAGCATTGGTAAGTAGAACACGCATTCTTTAAACCAAAAGCCATCCTTACATAACAAGATACACCGGTTGGGGTTACAAAAGCGCTTTTCTTCGTCTTCAGCGCCATGCTAATCTGGTGGTACGGAGTATGCATCCAAAAAGCACAACAATTCACACCGGTACCGTGGAGTCTACGATGAGGTCGACTCGTGGCGGGGATAAGGATCTTTCGGGCGTGCTTTGTTGAGGTCGGTGAAATCGACACACACGCGCCACTTCCGTTGGATTTCTTGACGAGCACGGGTTGGCAAGCCACTCAAGGTGAGAGACCTCCGACTATTCCGCTCGCCAGCTTCTCTACCTCCTCTCGAATGGCATCCGCCGCTCGGCGCCTGCCTCCGGACCTTCACGGATCGGGCGACGCTCGAGCGTTGTTAATCGGTGCTCGATCACCTCTGGGATCCCAAATCATGTCGGACGGTTGCCGGCGAACACGTCTGCGTTTGATGGAGGAAGGTGACGAAAGCGTCTTCCTATTTGGCGCCGAGGTTGGCGCCAATCTTGTGATCTTCGGGGTTCGCTTCGCTCAGGCGACCACCTTTACTTCACCCGTGAACCGGGTGAAGCTGGTCCGGAACTGAGGGCTCCAGAAGAAGTGGCGTCGGCACGACCGACGCAAGTGGTACCGGCAGATCCCAAGCTCGCAGGTGGCGTACAGGCTTCAGACCTATCCACGTTGACAACAATGGGGCATTGGGCCCAGCATCTTCACCACCATGTAGCGTAGTGGGTAGCGCCATGAACTTGACCGGTAGCCGTGACCAAGTAAGGCGTTGTATGGGAGGTCGAAATCACGACCAAATCCACCATCTCGGTGCGGTAGTTATCCTTCTCCCAAAGTGACGGGGAGGCAAACTTGACCCAAGGAACAAGCCCGATCTGGGGCCACCGAAGAACGGCGGGCTCAAGCAGTCCCGCGCGCGGATCTGCAGCGCCATGAATGCCGACGCAGACAGAGGTTGAGGAGCTCCTCCATCCATCAAGACCCGCCCCCACCAAGACATTCCGGACCGTGGGTGCGACCACGATCGGGAGAGGCCCTAGGTGAGGGTGCATTCAGGTGGTCGGCCGACCGAAGGTGATCGCTTGCTCGACCACCGATGTCCGACCCGCCCGAGCTCGGCGGCGTGGAGCACACCTCCTTTTCACCGCTTATAAGCGGTGTTGGAGAATGGTGGATGAACCACCATAGATATCGCCATACAGTGTGATCCTTTCTTTGAAAAGCCGATGGCGGGATCTTCATCTTGATCATCATCGGTGGCGCTCCTTGAGCCGCTTCTCACCATCTCGCCCACGACCCGGCAGCTTGTCTAGGTCATGGGTATTGGTTTTATATATCGGCGAGAGGGCTCGCCCTCGCTTTTGATCGCGGCGATCGTTTTCTGATCGCGGCGGTCATCGCGCCGATCACAGCGATCGTCGCCCGGTCACGACGGTTGTCGCGTCGCTTCGCGGCGGTCATTACGCCGGTCATGGCGGTTGCGCTTCGAGGCGGGTCTTCTTCGTCGTCGCGCGGCGGCTAAGACTACTGGGCTCTCGGCCTCGCGCTTCAGCGGGGACATATTCCACCGACAGTCCGGAGGATGCTGAGCCGGTTTGGTTGGAAGGAGGCGTCTTGGCGGCTAAACCTAGAGGCGAAAACCCTAGGGACTCCTACTGAAGGACTCGGCGCTATGAACTAAGAAGAACAAGCGATTTTACCTGTGTTCGTGCCCCTTGTGAGAAGGGTAATAACCTTACGTCCGCTAGATTTCAGATATGATGCTTTGAACTAGTCTGAGTTCTGAGTTACAAATTCTCCTGCTAGCTCTTTCCAAAGATTGCTTGGTCATTGGTCTAGGATCCGATCCCTTCCCCATGCACCCAGGGCCCTTATATAGGCAAAGCTAGCAGGGGTAGGTACAAGGAGGGTCATCATCTTCGATCTAAATACATTTAATGCTTTCTCTCGTGTTGTCCCGTTCCTCGGCCTCATTAAATGCCTACGCGTGCCCTTGCCCGTCAGTCACGGATGGGACCCCTTGTGACAGTAGGTGAGGCGTCGAGGAATGGGCTTGTTGCGTAAACCCTTACTATCGATAAGTTCGCTCTGGCAGTTCGCCGTTCGACACGCAGACGGCGGTGGAAGGAGCCTTCGAGGCGGCCACCGTGTGCCCACTCTTGCTTTTTGCGGCGGGCGAAGCGAGGCGTCGCCAATCGCCGCCACGCCCGCCACCTGTGGCGCCGGGCGCCGGGCGCGGCGTGCTCATCGCCACTGCTCGCGGGCGCCACGGACCGACGCTGGCCGTGGCGCGATCGCCGCCGATGGCGGCCGCCGTGCTGGCTGGCGCCGGCGAGCAGCGTGCTTTCGCCACTTTGCTCGCCGGGCGCCACGTGACCGACGCCCTTTGGCCGTGGCCGTGATCGCCCGCTGGATGGATGGCGGCCGCCACGTGGCTGGGCCGGCGGAAGCGGCGCGTCTTCGCCCCTGCTCGCCGGGCGCCACGTGGACCGACGCTGGCGGTGGCCGTGATCGCCGCTCGATGTCTTGGCGCCGCCACGTGGTTGGCGCCGGCGGCGGCGTGCTTCGCCCACTGCTCGCCGGGCGCCCGTGGACCAACGCCTGGCCGGCGGGCCGTGATCGCCCGCCCGATGGCCCGGCCGCCACGTGGGCTGCACTTTATGCGGTGGAGAGGGTACCCTAGCGTATAATACGCTGACAGTTGTGAGGCCCTATAATCTTCCTGTGGCTAAGGGAACTGTTCAAACAACAAACCCATCATCTATTGTGGGGGGTACTCCTCTTGGCATTCAATATTGTGAGGATAGTGACAGGTTTTGCACATTTCTGCCTTAGTTCTACTTCAATCTACTTACACCCACACACTACCTGTCTACCTCACTAAAACATTTAATCCAGCAGATCGTATGTGCTAGATACCCTAGATTTATTCAAACATAAGCACTTTAATCCATTTTATGTAGAGACTGCACCAATCCAGTTATGCATGCAAGAGTAACATTTAGGGCATACTCACAGGTCATCAGATATCTCAACTAAAAATTCGGAAACTGACAAGAACTCCATATGCAATTCATTGACCTAATAATAACCAACAGAAAAAGATCCAGGTCTTAACAAGACAAGTAATAGTAGCATCGATAGGCAATAAACACAAAGACATATATACCTGGCGGCGATGGCCGATACATCAACAGATTAAGAACTCGATAATCAAATGATTTGAGATGGATTGCTTTCATCACATCTTCAATTGATATCTACAGAAAAAAATTTGAGCACTATATTTTAGTCTGAAAGAAGGGAGAAGAGCCGAAAGGTTATCTGATGCAAAAATGTTTGATTTCAAAGAATTTGAAATATAGGATTAAAATTTTGGGTCATTAGTTACTTCACATCTTAGTTTGCGAGCTGCCGAGCTCCAATATCAATTCCCCATAGAAATTGTCTTGTTTAACAGTTAACATCACTTACTTAAAATTTGGCCTCTGCTCTTTCAAGTTTCCATATTATACTTTGATTACTTTGACAAGAAAAACTGTTGATGCCATGGTGGATCAACAAATCTCAAGAAATCCAACAGATTATCTAAGAAATGGCTCTATGTACCTTTTCATTTCTTGATAATGCTTGACAAAGCTTCCGCTCTAGAGACCAATACTGAATGCCAGATTTGAGTTCATTTCGTAGTCTAAAAATAGAGAAAAATAAAGAATTAACTCAATCAGATATGATGAATATTTTACATATTTACAAGTGCTTAGAGGAGAAAATTCCCAACCGATCATCATCAACCCTTGGCTTTGAAGAAGATCATCAAGGGATAAAGCATCTCGTAAAAGTAATCTTGTTCCATGCGCCTGTTAGTTATTCTATCTTGCATTAATTGTTCTTTTGTTCAGCTGTGACGGATTTTTCGTTGTTTTTCTTGATTATTTCTTTTCTTCATCATGTCGGTACACAGTACAAGGTGATAGGCTTCGAGTATATTAGTAACTTTTGTGTAGTTGGAGATGCTACAAGTTTTTGGAGTGGCAACCTTTTGTGCAGCAAGATAGTAGTGCTGTTTATGGTTAGAAATGTTAACTAGTAGCTAGAGAAGTATATGCATCCTCTCTTTTAGTGAAAATGTATGCCCTTATTTACTAGGTTGAGACTTAGCTCATTACCTCTCACTGACTGTTACTTATTTTGGACGGGCATGTATGCAACTTAACTTATTTGAATGATCGATCTATGTTTATCAAACCTTGTGGTGGAGATATATGCGTTGCATTATTTACATGTTGAAGTGATTATTTGAACTGTGATTGTGTATGTATATGGTTATATATGTGAGTGGCACCATTTGCATGTAAAATTTGTATGTCAATTCGATCAATGGTGGATAATGTGGAATTGGTTTTGTATATATTGCATATTTAATTTGTATGTCATGTGTGCTGGCACCTTTGCCGACACAAAACTTGTATAGAAAACTAGCTTGATGCGAGGGAAAATTGATTAGCCAACACGTAAAGTGTCGGCAATTCAGATTCTTGTCGGCAATGCCCTTCTTTTCGGCAACACATTAAGCGTCGGCAATGATTGAAAGCGTCGGCAAAACATAGATCTTTGCCGACACTTTATCTGCGGCAAAAGTTTTAATCGTCGGCAATGCCCCTACTTGTCGGCAAAACATTAATCGGCAAAAGATTGAAACTGTCGACAAAACATAGATCTTTGCCGACACTTTATCTGTCGGCAAAAGTTTTATCTGTCGGCAAAGCCTAAGCCATTCGCTTCTACCGCTATCGTTTATGTATTGTCGTGAAACCTTTGCCAACAGTTTTTGTGTCGGGGAAGGTGTCTTTTGCCGACTATACCATGTGTTGGCAAAAGTGTGCCATGGTGTAGTGATATGATCGTTCGTGTATATTAGTAGTAATCTCGATCAAAACTTAATCAGATTTAACAGCTAGCGCGATCCGTAGTTTGCTAGGAAAAGAAGCACAAGTTAGCAAGAATGAATACATGATGAGACATCACAGTACGCATGCAGCACGGCAATCGACATGCATAGGAGCATCGGTTTTTTATGTGTGTGCATGCATGCATATATCTTTCTCTTGCCTGGTTGCTCCGAAGTGACATTGATCAGATATGCACCACTATTGATCAGATATGCACCACCAACCATAATTATTACCTGGTTTCATTTGTTAAGTAGGTAAAAATGACAAAAAAAATTTAGGTAAAATTATTAAGAAAAAATACTACTAGTCGTTCCTCGGTTTGCGACAATACTACTAATATCATCTTTCTATTTTGCGATAATGCTACTAGTAGTTTATAAGGTGTATTTTTTTTACAATCAACTCCGTGTGTCTTCAGGTTTTTTCCTCTCGTCGCAATAGTATAAATGGGCCGGACCTGAGCCGACATGGCACGAAATAGGTACGAAGCGCAAATGGACCGTACCCGGGCTCGCCGAAGGTTAGCCGGGCCGGCATGACACGGCGGGTACGATGAGCCGTTCTGGCCCGGCACGTTTTTGGCTCGAAGCACGATGGATCCGTGCCAGACTGGTCCGGCCTGGCACGACGCCCACCTCTGCTACCCGCTGCCTCCGCCTTGGCCGCCTCCTCGCCACGCCACCACGCGCGAGATGGGGTTCGTGTCCTTAGCCGCGGCCTTCCTCATCTCCGCCTACCAAAGAGTACGTCGTGCTCGCCTCCCACCTCACTCCTCAGTGTCGCTAGATCTGGTGCTGCGTTAGTGTCCCTCCTGACCATCTAAGGTTTCGGGAGGCGGGGATTTGTGGAGTTCGGATCTCGCAGTGATCTGCGGTTCAGTCGTCTGAGGCGCTTGGATCTGGGGAGAGTGGTTTGTGTGCGCAATATGGAGGGCAGTTTGGTTTTGGTCCCTCGAAATGGCTAAATTATGGTCGCTGCTCGAATGAAATCTGCGTTCGCTACAATGTATGACGAGTTTGCGTCATGATATACTAATCAGTGTAAGTTAGTTAAAAGAGAAGCTCGGTGTGAGATATCTCGAATTTGGGCACCTCTAATGGCGGCATTTTGGTTTAGTTTAGGCCTGTGAACTGTTATTGTTTGTAGGTGGATACATGTGCATTGTTTCCAGTTTATTTCTCCGATGCGTACTTGTTCATGCACCGTATCTGCTTAAACATAGTGATGATGGGTAATAAAGAGGACAACCAAAATTTTAGGGAATCAATATATTCTGAAATAGAAAATCTGGAAAAAGTTTTACAAAACCAGTAGTCTTTTTTGAAAAACTCAAAAGAAGATGAATGACAAGGGACTAAGAGCGTGTACAATGGTATAGACGACAGCTGTCTATATTATATCTCCACATTATCTATAGACAACACTAAAAATAACTCATACAATGGATCGTCTATATAGTTGTCTGTAATGATCTTATCCAATTAACAGACTGTCTATACAATGATACATACAATAGAAGGCTGTCTATAAGACCGTCTGTTAAATAGTAGACAGCAACTTTCTCTCTCCTTCACATCACCTAAAATTCTAGATGGTGTGGTCTTACAGACAGTTAACATGTACTATTATACATGCCCTAAAGGAGTATGTTGTGGACAGTGGGGGGTTGGGCGTAGCACTTGCTCAGCTATAGGGTTGGTGAACTGCCTGCAACCGTTGTGGGATGGAGCCTGGGAAAGAAGTAGATCACTGGGAAGTTAGAGAGCGGGGTGGGTGATTAGGATGAAGGGTTTGTTGCCTGGTAGCAAGGCAAAGATCTGAGAACTGGTAGTACTACAGCAGTGCATTACTTTGGTCTCCAAGGTTCGCTAAATTGAAGAGCAAAAATATTTCACTTCTCTTAAATGTTTTACCCTTCCTGTTACCAACGAAATACATTTTTTAGCAGCTTCTAATTCTATTGAGCTTATAGAATTCATCACCCAAACATGGCTACAGAACATGGGCATATGTAAGCATAGTAGTATACGCTACGCTGAAAGTGTATTGTTTATGCATGATGCTTACAAAGAAAGAACTGCTACCTTTTTCGTACAGGCAAAATTTGGAACATCAGCTTCCTGTAGACTGTAATTTAAGTACATATTACATACATAAATGTAAGAGTAAATTTCATAAAACTACGTGTTTTTTTTACAAATAATTGGAAAACTACATGTTTTAGTTTCTATTTCACAATATTATAGATTTCAGGAGAACTTGTATCACAAAATTATATATTTTAAAATTGACTTTTTTTGTAACGAGTCTGACAATATAGGCCCACATGGCAGCTTCACTCGTGAGTTAAGCGGGAAATAGGGGTGCGTGAGGCTGCCATATGGGTCTGTACTATCAGATCCGTTATAAAAACAGTCAATTATAAAACTTGTAGTTTTGTGACACAAGTTCTTTTGAAAACTGTAGTTTTGTGAAATAGGAGTTAAAACCTATAGTTTTCTGATAGTTTATATAACAAACCTGTAGTTTTGTGAAATTTACTCTACATGTAATGCCAAGAAGTCAAGGTTTGAAGAAAATTATTTACACTCATTTTTTTGTTTCATTCATCTATTAACTTTCACTTTTTCGTTGACTACAGGTTTAGTGAATTTGGAGTTGATGGTGGGCCAGCTGCAAAAGCCCCTGAGCCCGAAGTTCACACTTTTGTTGAAAATGTTTCTTCCCGAACTGGAATAGTGGTGCCTCACATTGTAGTAGTAACTTTCCTGTTGATAGTGTGTGTATATATATGTATGTCAAGTGAAAAGCGAACCAGTTACTGATGAGTTTTCATTGTTTTTTTATGGGGTCTTTTTACAGTTGAGCATGTTATTGCTGCCACCATTGCTTTGAGGGGTCTTGGAGCCTGGAGGTCTCCTTTTCATCCTTAGCAACTCATTGGTTGCTGCTCTCTTAGAGTCTTAGTAAGTTCTCAATTTGCTATAGGATATTCTATTTTACTTCAAGCCTTACTAATTCAGCCACTTTCTCCTGTCATATATTTCACTGGCACTAGTAAGACTAGCTGAATGCCCGTGCACTGCTACGGATTAACAACAGAATCATATTACATGTTTACGAAGATTATTTACATGATTGAATTGAACAAAATAGAGATAACGATGCCATTCGAATTGCTCCAAAAAAATGCCATCTGAATTCAGATTTTTTCGAATGCTTTGCAAGTACAAAAGCATATAAACAAGTAAAAATATTGTTGGCCAAGTCTATTCACAGTTTCACATAGTCTAATTGTTGTGAGTTACAATGTAAAACAATTCTGCTAAAACAAAAAAATATAACCACCATGCTAGTCCAATGAAACATGCAGTAGACCAATAATGATGTAAATTGAACTATGCAATTTATAAACTTTATAAGTACCGAATGGAAAATATAAATCTTTTTTTTTCTTCACCTCAAGAACCCATCGTCCACAACACCTTCCAAGTTCCAAACAAGAGACACATGTACAAGTACCAGATGGCTTAAGATGATCGAACACTCGCACGTTACCAACAATTGCAGTCGTATCCTCCGACAGAACAAACAGTTGTATGATATACTTGCCTCTATTTTTCGCATCCTTGCATTTTTGATAAATTTTGGCAGCTGGTGACCTCTAGTAATGATGAAGCAGTACATCAATCCATCGACTTCTGATTCCTCCAAGCCGGTATGCATCATCCAGCAAGGGATACTGGGACAGTTCCAGGTAAACAGCAATGATAGCTTGCGTACAGCCCAACCCAGATACAGAAGCATGTACATAAAGAAGTATGAACATTATAAAGCAATTGTTAGCTACCCTGCAAAAAAGGAGAGGTATATCAAATGTATATCTAGCTCTTTGGCATCACTAAGTATATGAGGAGAAAAAAAAACAGCGTGCTAAATTCTTTATCCAGTCATGCTATTTCCAAACCAAATAAGCAGCTTCCTACCATACCCTGTCTTGCGGCTCAATAAATACTGTTTTTTTTAAGGGATTTGATAAACATCAACCGGATGTTTTTTTGGTTGAAATCACCTAAATCTAGAACCATTGGATCATTGTTGAGATTCGAGAGTATCGATTACATCCGATCCTATGATTTGATCCAACGGCCCGGTGAATTTGGATCCAATCCTATGATTTGATCCAACGACCCGGTGAATTTGGATGTTCGGGAGTATCGATTACATCCGATCGTATGATTTGATCCAACGGCCCGGTGAATTTGGATCCAAAATCCAATAGTTCTAGATTTGAGTGATTTCAACCAAAAAAACATCTGGATGATACCTATACACTCCCTTTTTTTAATCGTTAACAACTACATATACCGCTCTAGAAACAAAATTTCAACCAAATTTATGACTGTTTGGACAAGGTTTATGCTTCATTTATCAGGATATCTCTATCTCCAAACTATTGTTATCAAGCCCCACGATTAGTCAATACTAATCGACGATTAATCGCAAAGTCGGCCTGGGAGCACGACTGGATGACCTCGGGATTTCTAGTCGACGACTAGTCACGATTAACCAGGTGACTTGGTTGTCAAGCAAGCCGTCGTGGAGAAGGGGAGAAGATGAAGGGGAAGGGGAGGAGGGAAGGGGAAGAGGGCGAGGGAGGAGAGAAAGCAGAGGTTGGAGAAGAGAGTTACCTGCGAGCAGAGACGACGGTGGAGGCAGCGGCGACAGCGGCGAGGGTGGAGGCGGCGACAAGCTATCGCCTCCACCGCCCCGATGAGCCAGCCTACAGCGGCGGCCTTGGCGCCTTGCTAGTTGCTATCTTCTGCACTGTTCTCAATTTCTGCTATGTTTCTTGCTTTCTTCTCTGTTTTAGTAGTAGGCAGGTAGTAGCCAGGAGCAGCAGCATTAGCCAGCAGAAGCAGGCCCAACTCAGGTGGGCTAGCAGCAGCAGCAGCAGCAGTAGATGAGCAAGCACACAAAGCATGTACATGTCCCATTGATAACAATAGTCCACGACTAGGAAACTAATCGTACTGGTCGTCGTGTGATTTGGATCGATGTGGATTGAATTGGAGGCCAGGTGTTTTGAGTTCTTGTTTTAGAGAGGGGAGCGGAGTTAGGGTGTATTGGCGGCAGCCGTGATGGGCATCGAGAGGGATGGCAGCGGCATGGCAGGATGAGGAGAGAGGGCGAGAGAGACAGAGGGAGGTTGGGGACTGACTGGAGGGCGTCGAGTAGGGTGATTGATGAAGCCGTGCGGTGGCAGCGGCATGCGCGAGCGCGAGATTTTGCGGTCGAGAGGGGGTGGTGTAGCACGAGTGTGCGACTGCGCGAGGAGGGCGTCAAAGGTTGGCAATCCGAGCGCTGGGGGCGAATGACCCATCTGTTGGCTTGGCGCAGACTATTTTGTCAGGAAGATGGGTGGCCCGACAGCGGGCGTTGAGGGACCCGCCACTTCCTCTGAGCTTCTTTTTTGGCTCCACCTCCACCGGATCCTCTCAAGGGATGGCAATTGAACGTGGCGAGTAAAGATAGTGATTGTCCGTACTCATACTCATCGACTAAAATCTCTTCTATAAGTATATCTACGAATAGTGGTAGGCAAAGAACATCACTTATACCCGTCGTCCGCGGGTACCTGATACCCATGGACATATCCTTTTACCCGTCACCATCAACAACAGTCAATTAAAATGGACCATTAGCACAAACATACTCAAGTTCAACAATTAACAAAGGAGGACACACCTCGGAGCTGTGGGTGACAAGTTCACTTTTTGTACCGTCTAATGCATCTGCAGCTATTCTAACTGTGCAATCTCAATCTCTATCCACCATCCCAACTAAGCAAGATCCCGCACCTAGATGATGGCTATACTTGCTATGCTTCAGTCCATCTCCATGTTGCCTAAGACTAGGGTTTTGGTGTAGGGTCTTCCAAATTTGGGTGCATGAGCAATCTATAACAATGGAACCATGTCACGACAATTTCTAGGAACGCTGAAGGGGCACAATTCCAGATTTAGATCAAACTAATTATTCTAGATCTACAACATCGAAAACCAAATCAACTATGAGGATCCACACATATCGGGTTCCAAATGGGGGATTTGGCTCACTTCGATGTTGCTGTTGTCAGGGAGAGGATGGTGACGCCGAGGTTGAGAAGAGGATAGGGATGCCAAGGCTGGGGAGAAAAGGAGGAGGACCGCGCCAAGCGAGCCACCCTCGCGCCAGGGGAGAGGAAGATGTCATGGGCAAGGGAGGGATGACGTGCCTTCTTCTATCCCCTTCTCTTCACTAGGCTTTGGAGAGTGGAGACCTTGGTTGAGTCAGCGACGGCAGGGGAGAACGAGAAAGTGAGAGATGCGAGAGGGGAGTAGACATGATAGGGTTTCATTGTGGGTACCACCTGTTAGTAGAAGGTTACGGGTAATAGGTGGAATGGGTACGGAGGAGCTCCTCCATGCCCATACCCGTTTGCTCGTCGGGCAAAATTTGGCCCCCATAAACATGCCCATGGACAACAAAAAAAGGAACATACCCATTTTTATTAGAGTTTTTACCCACGAGTACATGAGTAATTAGGTAAGATTGCCATCCTTAATCCTCCCCAAGCCTCTTGTCTACTACCTCGAGCAACAAATCTTTGTTCGTCCACCGTGCCACCTTGGCACAAACGGATCCTGCTAGATGCCAACGGATCGGCGGATTTTGCGTATCCTATTCCAAATTTTTCTCGGTCTAGCGGAGGATTGAATCAATCTGATTACTTGCCACCCTCAACCATTCACGAATAGTTAGTTGGACTCTGCGACCACCTCCACCCCTTCACAACAACCTCCACTGCCCTCCTATATAAGGTGAGTTATTCAATCAACATTGTCCGCTAAGCTTCCTCCTATTCACGCTACCATCTTGGATATCGAATCGGCATTGATTGCAACCTCCATCCATAAGCGACTCGATGCCATCGGATCCGTATCGCATCCACCATCCAGATCGACTGTGTTGCCTCATGATACTGGTTAGATTTGGAGCGCTAGGTGAATACAGTGGCAGACAGTGGTCGGGGAAGGGTTGAGAGGTGGTAGCAAGAGGAGGAAGGGGTGGCCATCACGTGAGGATGGAGTAACAGATATGAGAGAGAGTAGTGAGAGATGGGAGCAAGGGGGAGATGAGAGAGTTGATGGGGGGGGGGGCAGAATGGGCCTAAGATTTGAGTGAGAGCCATGTTTTTTTGGGGGGAGGAGTTGGCGTAGGGCTCATCTATCTATCGGTGCTATTTTTTTCTATAAAGGGTGATGAGATGACAGATGAACCACCACCACTATCTTCTTTTAAAGTAGTAAAAAAACATGAACTTTTCCCATCATGAGGAAATTATTAGTGTGATTATACAAACATGTCCAGTTGAAAACAGAATGTGCTCATTTTACTTAACTGTAAGAAAAATTGTATTACTTTTTATATTTATTTTTGGACCAGTATAGCTGAACTCGTTAATTTTATTATTGCCTCTCTGCTCATGCCACCATCACTGCCCTCGTGCATTTGTACCCTCTCCACATCTACGATCATTCTGCTCCATGTCCTCTGTTATAACTTCGGTGCTATGTCTGTAGTTGGTAGAAAAACAAGAATCCTTTTTCCAGAATTTACCAACAATTATCTTGCTTGAAATTGTAAAGCTGGCATGCAGGATTCCAGCAGAAGACTTTACTGTTTGACAACAAATGTCATATGGTGGTTTTGATGATACGATTGTGCTTCACCTAGTGGAGTGTTTCAAAGTACAGTTCTTGATAACACTAACACTACATTTTTTAGCATAATATGTGTTTCACTAAGAACTGGATTGGTCAACTGCTGAACACCACTATGGTTCATTGGCTTGTTTTGATCCTTGTAACACTAAGTGTTCTTTTGGCGGTGTTCACCATGAGTGCCCTTACAGTTTGTTTTATTTTGTTATCCTGTTTTCTAGTACGATGATGTATGTGACTACATATGAGCCATTTCTATGTTTAAGCCTTCACTGGACAAGTGATAATGCAGGTCCAGGTAGGGTTTACCAATCCAGAACTGTAGTATGGAAAACCACACAAAATCTGATACGTATGGAATCAGTTTTAGAGAAGGGAAGAAACCTTCTCAAAGTGATAGCCGTTTTGCTAAAATGTTCAGTGAGTGCTCCCTCTACAGCTCTGGCATTTTGCCCTGCCAAAGCAACCTTTACTGCACTGTAGTGGCGTCTTTAGTTTCTCAGGTCCTTTCTGTGGTTGTGTTTACGCATAGAGTTGCAGGCGTGCATTATTTTGTACTACTGATCCAGTATTCCAGTTATGCGTGCAACACAATGCCTATACACACATATTGAAAATTGAAACGAATTATTTTGAATGGAAAAATTAGCTACTTCTTTGTGAGGTTTGCTAAAACATATAGAATATTTCAGAACCCTCTCGGGGAGAGGACTTGTATTGTAGATTAACAGAGCAGCTTACTCTAGTGGTAGTTGTGAAACTGGTTAAGTTGGAAGGAAAGTTTGTTTCAAGGTTAGTACAATAAGGGATTACAGCGTAGATGAATGGTAACACTGGATCGAGGTTACCCTCAATCTAAAAAATGTAACAACACTCTCCTAGGATGCCATATATCATCATCTCCATCTACCTCCACCCTTCCCCCTTGCCTCTACTCTTTTTTTACTTCTCCTACCACCCTTCCTTCCTCTCTAACATAACATTTTCAGATTAGAAAAGTTTAACTTTGAAAATGTTAAACAGAAAGTTTCAACTTGAAAAAATTTAACTCAACATTTAACTGAAAAGTTTCAACTCGAAAAGTTTTAACTCACAATTTTCAAATTAGAAAGCTTTTACTCGGAAAGTTTTAACACGAAAAATTTTAAATCGAAAAGTTTCAAATTAGAAAGTTTCAACTTGAAAATTTTTAAATTGGAAAATTTTGAATTATAAAGTATCAACTTGGAAAATTTTAAATCAAAAATTCTCAAATTAGAAAATTTCAATTTAAAAACTTTCGAAAGTGGCAAAAAGTACTTCTTATTCAAAAACTTGGAGAGAAAATTTGAAAAACAAGAACTATTTTTCTCCCTGCAGTTGCTTTACCTCACTTTTATTACACCTATTGTCTACGATTTCTACAACTACAACGTGGAGAGTGTTTTACCTCACTTTTATTACACCTATTGTCTACGAGATCTTTATCAAGTTCACACAGGTAACGCGGCAACTTCCTAATCACAATGTGCTTAGTTTTTTAGAGTCAACCCTTCTTGCCAAGTCTAACAGTGTTAAACAACTCGTAATACACTGCGAATGCAGAATTGCGCACTCGTCGGGGCACTCCTCTTCTTCCTGGGCATGAAGAACTCCTTTCCTAAGAGGCAGCCCAACAGGAAGAAAAGCCCCCAAATCAAAGACAAACTAAGGTTTTGAAGGATGTCCGCAGCCAAATTATTTGCCTGGTAGCCTTTGAAGACGGTATCCATGCACTTTTGAAAGCAGCTAGATATGGATATTCTAGGGTTTAAAATCTCACTAGATTTTCGAAATCATGACCTTTGGTTGGGGCCAAGATTCCAAATCTCAGCGAGATAAAAAAAATTTGAAAATTTTAAAATTGCTACAGTGATTTCGAGGTTTTTTTGGATAGAGATGATCTCAAATTCGACCGGTTTTATGTTTGTAAGATCGGATTTAGCACTAAATTTTTTGTGGCGAATTGTAATACATTTTCTGATGAATACGTGTGAAAATTTTGTAAAAAAATACATATATAAATTATGTAATTATAAACCCTAACTTGAACCTAACCATAAACACTAACCCTAAACTCTAACTTAAATTATGCAAACATGTTAACTACAATACATATTAACTACAATTTTTGGGATGGATTGGATAAGTCAAAATTTTTGGGACTAGGCCCTTCTATTGCATGTATGCTTTGCAAAAGTTTGCGGGGGAAAAAATCACATTTATCTTATTTATACTAGATAAGAAAAACCTAACGTGGAACATAATTTCGTATGAATTTTAGAGAAAATGGTATAATTATCAAGGGTTTCATATAGAATTCTCAGTTTCAAATTAATGTTTTATTCAACAGACTGTACTTCTCGAGCCTTTTAGGTTTATACTTTTAGAAAATAACTACATGTAGCTTCAAATACTCGATTGAAATGATATAATTTGTATTTTTGAATAAGTGGTTTAACCATGGATTAATATTCAACTACTTGAACTTAACCATAAATCCCAACCGTAAGTTAGTATTACTAACCATAAGCCCTAAGTTAGTCTAGTACTAATCGTGAACCATTACCTAAGCCCTAAATCCAAACCTAAATGGCATAATTAACTAAATCCCAACCTAAATGACCTAATTAACTAACCTAATTGCCACTGGCCCAATGCCATAACTCACTCCCTCACTCCCCACTTTCTGAAATTCCCCAACAGGCAACACAATGCACCCTAAGATTATCCCTCTCGATCTCATTGTCGACTGGCTACCTCCAGTCCAGATCCGGCTTGGCTCGCCTAGCTCCGGTCAGGAAGAAGACCCCATCTCAGTGACCTGATCTCGGCGTTTTCAGCTAATATTTCACCGAAGCCTCGTTGCCTGAAGGTAAACAAAATCTCATCAGTTTGGTCCATAATTTCGTCGATTTGGTCCGAGATTTCGGCACTTTAGCCCAGCTTGACACTTGTAGGGGAGGATTAGCATGTTTGATGGCCAGATCTGGCTAGATTTGCTGCTCTTTAGAGTGGCTACAATTCATGGTTGCATAAGCTCAGAGAAAAGGTAGGATTTGCTGATTTGTCAAATAAATAGATATGATGAGTTATAGTAGTTAATAGGTATGAATGGACAGCTTGTTTGTATTCCGTTGTAGATTCTCGTGATGGCATATCATGTGGATATTGTCTGGGAGCATGCTGAGCACATCGGCTAAGAGTCTATGTGCAAGTACTGTCCCCATGTTATGAAGAGGATGCGTGACCTATCTGAAGGAACATCTCGCTAGTCGCTCCGGCCAGGTGAAGGCCTGCCCTGGTGTGCCTAAAATGGGCTAGGCATATTATGCTCACGGACCTCAACGAAGCTCAGGCGAAGAATAAGGAGAAGCATGTGGAGTGCCTTTGTAAGAAGGAGGCTTGTGTCGACTGGGCCACCAACTATCGTGACAAGGAGGAGTAGCACAAGATGGTCATGAGGGCCTCCAAAGAAGAGGCTTACCTCGAGAGCCAAGGTTTAACTTCAAGATTAGGGTCTAGGAGTGGTACAGGGAGGTCCAAGATTCAATCCAGAATCAGCCAATTGTTCGGTAGGTCCAAATCGACACGGGAAAGCTATGGCTCTATTGATCCTGACCTTGCACGGAGTGATGTCCCACAGCAACCCCGTATTGACAGTGCATTCAAGCAGGGAGCGAAGCAAAAGCTTGGGAGGGCATGATCGAAGTGGTTCCATGTAAATGCAATTCTAGGAAGAAAGGCCGTACTTTACAAGTATGCAACGCTCTTAGGGTGTTCAAGTTAAAAATCTATCATGCCTGGACCTATTTGATCATTGATTGTACTAACCTCTTACATCCACTGTGAACAGATACACTTAAGATGACGCAGGATCTCAGTCTAGGGATTCATGCTCCACGGGCCCAAGAGATCGACAGAAAGTACCTCGATGAGAACAAGAAGGAGATTGTCGAGTACCTTCAGAAGTTCAAATCCGATTGGACACAATTGGTGTGATAGTCATATGTGACTCATGTATTGGCTCGACAATGTAGAGCATCGTCAACTTCACGGTGTTTTGCAATAGGGTCATGTTTTTCCACAAGTCCGTCGATGTCACAAGTATGTCATTGCCATGAGTTGAAGACAACCCAGTGTCTTGCTAGTAATGCAAATGTACATACTAACTTCCATCATCTGCATTCGACAAGCAAGATCTAGGACCCCTAGTACCTGCTATAGGAGATTACGAAAGTGGTGGCAGAAGAAATTGAGGCCGACCACATGGTGCATGTGGTTACTAACAATGTATCTAACTTCAAGAAAGCCTGTTAGATGTTATGAGTGCAGTACCCATGGATTACCTAGAAGACGTGTGTGGCGCACATAGTGAACCTTATGCTCAAAGATGTGTGCGACCTCCCCGAGATCGAAGGGGTCATGGGAGCAGCGAAGAGGATTTGGCTCTTCTTATATAACCACAAGAATCTGCATGCCCAAATGAGGAAACACATGTGCAAAGAGTTGGTGAGGCCAAATGCCACGTAGTTTGGCACGACCTTCATTTTCTTGGATAGCTTTAGGGAAAAGAAGGAGAAGTTCAAGTAGTGGACCCATCTAGGTGGTTAGGTAGCAAGTGGGTTGGGATGGAGGATGGCAAGTTCGCATATGACCATCTGGTCAACAGGGGTTGGGGGACCTTTTGGAGTGGTGCGTAAATGCCATCAAACCCATGTACAGGCTGTTGAGGTTTGTGGATCAAGACAAGTTGCCAACGTAGTTGTGTCATACTGCAGCATGCATTTGTGTAGATTGAGTACAAGCAGCTTAGGCAATAGTGCAATGACCAGTACAAGCCATTCCTTAAAGTCATGGATAAGAGGATGACTGACATAAGTATGGCACTTTTATTCAAGCAGATTCTACTCAACAAGGACACTAGTCTGCCTCTGTGAACCCTCCCTTGTTGAGCAGAGTTTCCCCCCACAACATGGACGGATCAAACCAGTCTACAATCGGGTTTCCACCTAATGCATCACATCCTCAATGAGGCGATTGAATGGGTCGACGTCCTGTGCCTCACTGGCAGATTCGTAGTCCCTTAGCCGAAGTCGAAGATTGTAGTGGACGAACACGAGCTACTAGAGCTTTGCGTAACTTAATTGGTTCCTTAGTTGCGTGTGCACTAAGACAAATGTGCTCCAATTTCATTCACAACCGCTTGACGATGCACACTATGACACAACCTCTTGGCATACTTCTGCAACACTGGTGTCTCATTCCCGAATGCCATCCACCATTGTGCTACAGATAATAACCCAAAAAAGTACGCTAATCAGTGTGTGTCGAACATAACATTAAAGTACGAGGAGCAATGCTTAAATGCTTTCTCTCCTAATACAAGGTGCACAAACTTAAAGCAACCGAAAGGGTAAGTAATCACCATCTACCATTTATTCATGATTTAATATTTGTACAATCGTTAAAAAGAAAAGTATGAAAGCACCTCTCAAGTATGAGTGCTCCTCCCACATGAAACATAACAAACATTATCTACAATTAGTAACATACCAGCCGACATGTGGGGATCGGTGGCACTACTCTCTACAAGTTGGTAGTGAATCGTCCCCTCCTAAGATGGTAAACATTAGCTTCCTTTATGGAATGGCTTGAATTGGTCACTACACTCTTGCCTGAGCTACTTGCACTCAATTTGCACAAGTGCGTACTGTAGCATGACACCACGATCATTAGCAACTTGTCTTGATCCACAAACCTCAATAACCTGTACATGGGTTTGACGACATTCACGCACCACTCCAAAATGTCCCACTACCCCCTGTCGACTAGGTAGTCATATGCGAACTTGCCCTCCTCTATCCCAGCCTACCCGCTACCTGTCCAGTCCGGATGGGTCGTCCATTGCTTGAACTTCTTTTCCCTGAAGCTATCCAAGAAAACAAAGGTTGTGCCAAACCGCATGGCATTTGACCTCACCAACTCTCCGCGTATGTGCTCCCTCATCAACGTGTGCAGATTTTTGTGGTTGTAGAAGAAGCGATAAATCCTCTTTGCCTCTCCCACAACCCCTTTGATCTCAGGGAGGTCACACACGTCTTTGAGCATAAGGTTCATCGTGTGTGCCACGCACGGCTGCCAAATAATTCGTGTTTACTACACGTGTAACATCTAGCAAGCTTTCTTGAAATTGGATGCATTGTCAATAACCACCTGCACCACGTGGTCGGCCCCAATTTCCTCCACCACCACTTTCGTAATCTTCTGTAGCAGGTACTTGTGGTCTTGGATCTTGCCTATCGAATATAGACGCCAGAAGTTAGTACGTATATTTGCATTACTAGCAAGACACGGGGTTGTCTTCAACACATGACAGTGGCATACCTATGGCATCCACGAACTTGTAGAGGAGCATGACCCTGTTGCAGAACACCATAAAGTTGACAATGCTCTGCATTATCGGGTCAGTCCAAGAGTCACACATGATTGTCATACCAAATGTGGCCCAGTCGGATTTGAACTTCCTAAGGTACTTGGCAATCTTCTTCTGGTTCTCATCGAGGTAGTTTCCGTTGATCTCGCGGACCCGTGGTGCATGAATCCCTAGTCCGAGATCCTGCGTTTACTTAAGTGCGTCTGTTCATAGTGGACGTAAGAGGTTAGTACAATCAACGATCGAAGGGGTTTGGGCACGATCAATTTTTAACTTAAATACACTAAGAGCATTGCATACCTGTGAAGTACAAACACTCGACCTTCCTTCTTGAAATTGCATTTGCATAGAACCACTTCAATCATACCCTCCCAAGCTTCTACCTTGCCCTCTACTTGAATGCACTGTTAATATGGGGTTGCTGCGGAGCACCACTCCATGTAAGGTTAGGATCAATGGAGCCATAGCTTTCCCATGTTAAATTGGACCTACCGAACAATCGGCTGATCATGGATTGGTCCACGAACTTTCCTGCCATAAGATCGAGGATGTTGACTAGAGAGGGTGAATAGGTGGCTATAAAAAATTATTCTACAATTAATTAAAATCTTACCTAAGTACCTTTATGTCAAAGACTAAATGATAATAGATGCGGAAGCAATAAACTAAGGTTTTGATAATTAAAGCCTAAGTCAATTGGCTCACTAAGTGCACTAACTATTTATGTCTCAAACAATAATTTGCAATCCTAAATACAAGCAACCAAACCATCAATTCTATGAATATAAATTGCTTGAGTATAAATAAAGAATAAAATACAAATCACAAAAACACAATAATATTTTATCGTGGTGTTCGGAGACTTGCCGGTCTCTCCTAATCCATGTTGAGACAAACCCAAACCGCTTTGGACTGCCTCTACGAATTGAGCACCCGTCTCGATTCCACTAGTGGTAGCTTTTTCTCTCTCCGAAAAAGTAAGCTCTAACCTTCACAACTTTGTCTGGCCTTCTCACAATCTCCTTGAGAAGGTCACTGCGCACGACGCTTCTACACGTTGTCTAGGTGTTAGCAAACACCAAGAGTAACAAGTCAAGCCCTCTAGTTTAAGCTCCACCAAGTACAACACATATACAATAGTGATCACCGAGTGCAACACATGCATAAGAGGCTATCAATCCTCCCCTAATTACAACACATATAATTAGAGCTCACTCTTAGCTCAAGAACCAAATGTAGGAGTGTAACACATGCACAATACCATCCAAATGCTCAACAAGGCCAACAACAACAAAATACCATTCCCTAAGGCTCTTTTTATATCCTAGCCAAAGAAAACTAGCCTTTGGGGGTAAAACAGGCAAAAAAGTACAGCAAACTCGGTGCTACCATCCTACTAGGGCCGATAGCACCAGCCTTCTCGCCAACGACTAGAAAAACAAGCCGTTACTTAGAAAATCCGGTGCTACCAGGCTTGGGCGGTAGCACCTGGCCATTTTTAATTTTTTCAACTGAAAAACACACGTTCTGTGATTTTTACACTGCACATATGGTCGGTGCTACCGCTTGGCTGGTAGAATCGGGCCTGGGGCCGGTGCTACCGCCCAACGACTAAAATAATCATAACTTTTTACTCCGAACTCCGATTTAGTTGATCTTGAATTCTATGCAAAGTTTATCAAGAGGGTTATAATTTTTACCCTTTTAAAAGATTTAAGAAATCATATATATTTTTAAATATCACAAAAACAAAAATTCCAATGTAGTCACTCAAGTCTAAAATCTAATTTTCTCAAAATCCCTCAGATAGACGTGATCAAGAGCATGACTACAAGCTAGTAAGAGTCAATAAGATCAAATTTTGAACCATGTGATGATCAACTCATGATCAAAATAATTTTAAAAAATATATTTGTAAATTCTAATCACATGCTCCAAGATCAAATGCATGAACATCAATATTTTGCAAAACACATTTGCAAATATAAATCTTGCAAACAAGAGCAATAAAGATCATATCTTTGAGCTATGTGATGATCAACATATATTCAAAACAATTTGCAAAACGCATTTGCATCTCTAATCACATGCTCCAAATAATTGCACAAATATCAACTTATTTGCAAAACAACATCGAACATGAGCTTCTCCTATTTGCAAATCAAAACTCCATGCAAAGAACACATCAATAAAATTGTAAGCATGTGCTACAACTATTTGCAAAATATATTCGTAAATATTTGCTCCATGCAAAAATCAAATTAAGAGAGTGTGAGCTAGACTAAGGGCCTGTTTGTTTCAGCTTTGGATTCTCTAAAAGCTGATTCTGGATTGTGGTTGTAGAGAAGCTGATTCTCCAAAAGTTAGAATCCAAAAGCACATATGAAGTGGATTGTGGATTCTAGTGTATATGGGTGGGCTGGATTGTGAGAATCAGATACTAGAATCAGGCTGTTTGTTTCTGATTCTGCTTTTAGGGCCAGAATCCAGAATCAAAAGCTAAAACAAACAGGCCTTAAGCGTGATAGAGCTATCAACGCATGATGAGACTCAAGTTATAAAACTTGACTCCTCTTAATAGTATGTCAATCTATACTAGCTACTCGGTCTTCTATTTAAACACTAAGACCGGTAAAAGACTAGAACACATCCTTAGTTTTAGCTAGTTATACCTTTGCCTCTCACAACCACTAGAGCTTTGATGATGACTGATCAACTTCTTTCCAAGTCAGTATCTTCGTCTGTTCATCAACACATGATGAACTCCCATTGTCTTAGCTTCGGAATCCTCTCTTGATACTCATCAACACATGGTGGCGTCCTTGTCCTATTTATCCATCTCAACCTTGGACTTAACCTATTTCAAACCCATTGAAAATATTAGTCCAAAACACATGGTTGTCTCAATCATCAATACACTCAATTAACACATAATAGATGCTCTCAAGATCCTTTGATGAATGACCATAACCCAAAGACAATTGATTGAAAGATTAATTATGTTTTGAGTATACTAATGCAACTAGTGCTTCATATACTCAAGAACTTTTGATTGCCCTAAGATCAAGTAAGTGAACCATCAACACATGATTAGTTCTTTGTTGATTGAATGGCAACCAAACTTAATTTAAATTGAATTTAAATTGTCATAAGTACATATTAACTACACAAGTTTCATATACTCAATTCGATGGAATCTAAAAGTAATGATCCAATTTATATGGAGTGGTGGAAAGGAATCGATACTCTTAAGACCATTAATTATAGAATAAATTCCATTAAATTTTTGCATACAAATAACTGAGCTTTAATCAATATACACATATTTAATTTTTGATTGCTTTGGAGTTTATCCTATATTACCATGAGTATAATACAACTATGCTAGTTAAATATACTCAAGGGGTTGTTTCAAAGTAATGATCCTTGGTATAGAAAGATGAATTAAATCAATACTATTAAAACATCAAGGTAAAGTATAAATTCTCCCTAAATGTGTGCATTCATGTATATATAGAATTGAAATATTAATGCACATCTTGAGGTCTAAAGAATGGTAGAGTTCACCTTTTAACTTGAATTCACAAGATGTATTAAGATATCATAAAATGAATATGAGTGCATACCTTGGGTTTTTTATTTTTTAATGAGATGGGACTAATCAAAGGTATACTCAATAAAAGAGTTGGCCTCATATTTGAATTTATCAATATGATCATAAATATTATATCTAAGGAATGCAACAAGATATGATAATATGAACTCGAATGCATACCTTTGATATTTTCATCTTTTTTATCCAAAAGAAACTAATAAAGTTAATCTAAACAAAAGAGTTAGTCTCATAAAAAGATTTGTAATTAATTAACAATTGAGACTAATCAATATTACGATTAAAAAATAGTTAATCTCAATATTAGATTTGTCATTAACACCAAAACTAAATTAATGGAGTTTGAACTTTCACCTACACTACTCCTAAATTCTGATCCTAGGGTCAAACCTTGGCTACTAAGGTATGCCTCTTCTTTGGAGGCCCTTATGGCCATCTTGAGCTGCTCCTCCTCATCACGATAGTCAATGGCCCAATCAGTGCAGGCCTTCTCCTTACGGAGGTGCTCCACCTACTTCTCCTTCTTCTTTGCCCGAGTTCTGTTGAGGTCCATGTGCATAGCTTGTCTATCCCTTTTTAGGCACACCAGGGTAGGCCCTCACCTGGCTAGAGCAACCAGTGAGATGATCCTTTAGATGAGTCGTGCTCCCCTTTCATAACATAGGGATAGTACTTGCACTTAGACCCTTGGCCGACATGCTCGCCATGCTCCTAGACAGTATCCACATGATTTGCCATCACGAGAATCTGCAGCAGAAGATAACTATCAGCTGTCCATTCATACCTATTAGCTACTAACGCTCTTCCATTCATTTGATAAATCAGCAAACCTTACCTTTGTCTGAGCCTATGCAACCATGAATTGTGGCCACTCCAAAGAGCAACAAATATGGCCCGACCTTCAAGCACACTAATATGCCACCTACAATCATCAAGCCTAGCTAAAGTGCTGAAATCTCAAACCAAACTGCCGAGATTTCATTTACCTTTAGGCAGCAAAGCTTTGGTGAAATCTCAGCTGAAACCGTCGAGATTAGGTCAGCGAGATGTGCTTCTTCCTGACCGGAGCTAGGCATCATGGCAGTTAGGTTAGTTAATTAAGTCATTTAGGTTTGGATTTAGCGTTTAGATAATGGTTTATAGTTAGTATTTGGCTAGTTAGGGTTAATGGTTAGTACTTCTACTAAATTAGGGTTAGTTTTTATGTTTAGGTTCAAGTAGTTCAATGTTAATCCATAGTTAAACCACTTATCAAAAATACAATCCATATCATTTCAACCAAGTAGTTGAAGCTGCATGTAGTCCTTTTCTAAAAGTATGAACAAAAAAGGCCCCAGGAGAACAGTTCAATGAATAAAACACTAATTTGAAACGAAGAATATTGTATGAAACAATTCAGAATCATACTGTTTTCTCTAAAATTCATATGGAATTATCTTCCACACTAGGTTTTTCTTATCTAATAGAAACAATCTAAATGTGATTCCCCCCCCCCCCCAACAAACTTTTGCAAAGCTTGTAGGTAATAGAAGGATCTAATCCAAAAATTCTGACATATCCATTCCATCCCAAAAATTTTAGTTAACACATTTGCATAATTTAAGTTGGGGTTTAGGAGAGTTACATAGTTTGTGTATGTATTTTTTGCAAAATTTTCATACGTATTCCTCAAAAAAGGTCTTACAATTCACCATAAAAAATTTAGTGCTAAATCTGGTCCTATAAACATGAAAACTGGTTGAATTTGTGATCATCTTAGTAAAAAAAACCCCAAATCTCACTAAAAAAATTCCAAAATCACTGTAATAATTTGAAAATTTTTAATTTTTTATGTCGCCGAGATTTAGAATCTCAGCCAAACCAAAAGTGCCCAGATTTCAAAAAACTTAGCAAGATTTTGGATCCTGTGTAATATGTGCCTATCTGATCAGCTTATTTCGGCAAGTAATAACTAATAAGTAGTGACAATAGCCAGAAATGCAAGACTAAAGCACCGTTGTCTCCCAAGTTACTATTTCAGCAAAGAACAAATTCCCCTTACTCATGAACTATCAAGGGAAAAAATTGCCAATCGAAAATATCCGTCTACAAAATCCTCTCTAAAACCTGTCAGTCCCACTCCTCATCGCTGATCATGTCTCCACTTCTTGGCCGGCCGGACGACGATCAGCACCTCTGCGACGGCCTCATCGACTCCCTCCTCCGCTAGCTTCCTACCCGTCTCCACCACCAGCCTCCCTTCCTTCTCCAGCATGTATATCCCCTCCTCCACCATGATCCTTCTACTCGCGGTTGGCCACGACTAGCACCCTCCCCTGCTCCGCCGTCCGCCAGCTCGATCACCACCGCCTTGTCCACCGCTGCTGCGACGGGGCCCCAGCCTGGCACCACCTCCCACCGTGTCCATCCTTTGTCGACCTCCATGATGCTGAGGTCCACGTCCATCTTGGTCCTCCTCGGTTCGAGGTCCATGGCCATGATGCTGTTAGTCTCTTTTATGACCAGCAGCAGTAGCACGGTTGACGCCTCAGCAACCTCGCCGTATATGTACCGCACCACCGGCACGTCAGGGCGCGAGGTGGCGTCGGCCTCCACTTCCTCCCCAACGACCTTCTTCTTGGCCCTCTCCATCTCGAGTTCCACCCGCGCCCTAGCCGCATTGGTCTCGACCACCTCGAGCGCGCGCTCGAGCTCAGTGACGCGGTCCTCGTCAATGATTGCCTCCCGCAACTGGCAGAAGTGTGCGAAGGCGAGGCAGTCGCCCCACGACACCCCTATGAAGGCCTTCGAGCCGTAGTCGAAGCGGCGGCGGGAAGTCCTTCATGGCGCGCGTGAGCTCGCGCACGCCCTTGGGGTCAAGGTGTCTGTCGATGGCGTCAGCGCGCTGGATAGCGTTGAGGAAGTGGAGCTCGGGCCCACCGGAGGAGTCGAAGTAGTGGACGAGCTCGACAGGGAAGGAGTCATAGAGGAGGGAGTCACGGACCTGGGCGGCGATGGCAAGGCAGTTCTGCTCGATGTTGGAGATGACGATGGCCTCCTTGATGGAGGACGACGTGAAGCCCTTGCGGGAGAGGAAGGAGATGAGGGGTGCATACTCGTGCCAGAGGGCGAGGCGGTCACAGGATGGCGATGCGCTGGGTGAGGTCGAGGTTGCGGAAGATGGCGGGGAGGGGCAACGATGGAGGGTGGAAGGGCTAGTAGAGCTGGCCCGGTAGGGCCGACGGGGACCAAGTGAAGGGGAGCTTGCGATCACCGGGGCCACCTCCGCTGTCGCCGGGCAGGATGATGGCAGTGGCGGTGGTGCGAGTAAAGCGGCGGTGGTGCAAGGTGCGAAGGGCAATCGATAAAGGCTTGCAGTGGCCCGCGGCTGTGGTGACGGCAGTGGAGGTGGGGTGGTGATGGTGGTGCGAGAGGGAGAGCATGGCAGTGGCGAGCAGTGGTGTACGCAGGATAAAAAAAGGGTGCTTGTGGGAGTTTGTTAACATAAGAAAACTATATCAAAATGTATGCAATTTAAAATACTTAGCGTAATCGAAATTTATGTGTAAGATGCCTTGATAATTGGTAATGAATATAACACCCTAAATGCCCATATATGTCGATATGCGTGTGAGTAGAATTCTATAGAACAAAAATAGATGAATTAGTGAGGCAATTAAAAAAGCATGAGTGATTACAAACATTGAAATGAATGGAACATACCACAAAACCGCTAGCTATGACTAGGAGAGGAAGGCAAGTCCATTATATGAAATTTCATTTTTTGGAAGCGATCCAAGATTGTTTTATCATCAATACTTTTAAATATTTTCTATTCAGTGTAGTACACCATCAAGTCATTGAGCCAATCATCGGAGACTTTGTTGCGCAAGTCTATTTTGATAATTTTCATTACTGAAAATATTCTTTGAATTGATGTTGTTGCCACAGGAAGGATCAATGTTAGCTCAATGAGGCGATAGACCAATAGAAAGGCTGTCTTTTCTAGTTTTCAACCATCTTTTTTGCTAGTCTTGCAAGGTCATGACATCCATGAAATTCTATGCTTCTCCTAACATTAAGAATATAGTTTTGAAGTTGAGTTCTTAACAATATATAGTCACCTATGGCGAAATCATTAGTATAAATCTCAGCAAGTCGTATAAATTTGTCAACATCAAACTTGGAGAATGAGTTTCGTGGGTCGAGATAAGACATGCATATTAATAGCTCTATAGAAACTTCATTGAAGCGATGATTTATCTCTGACTTAGTAGCATCAATGGCAGCATAGAAGCTATCAACTCTATAGAAATGATCATGAGTCATTATATGGCCTTGACATGCCATTCAACCCATAATTGGAGTGCTTTCATCTATATCTAAAAACAGTGATGCTATTTGCTTCACAAAAGCTTTTTGCTCGTCCGAACAATAACTCCCACCCATTATTCCTCATATTTTGTAAGTTCTCTTTCATATCCATAATCAAACTCATGGCATGAACAATGTCCAGATCCTTTCTTTGGAATTCATGTGATAACTCATTTGTAATACCCGACAAGTCCAACATCATATGCAAGATAAACACAAATTCAAAATTTACCATTTTTCTTATTAAACCATATGCTACACTAGAATTAGAGGGCTGACAACTATCATCACTTACAATTTCTAGCACCTCCTCTGTTGCCTCCCACATTTGATATAGACGGAGTAAGGTTTTGTGATGTGAGTCTCATCTAGTATCTCCAGATCTAGTTAGACTAGTTTTCTGATGCAACCCTGTTCCTGATGAAATCCTCACATGCTTGCCTACAAAAGTTGTGAGTACTGTTAGGTCCACCAACATGATCATTTAAACTTCTCTTAGCCTTCCTCCAATTAACGAACCTATCTTTTGTAAATGCATCATTGTCAAAATATTTGGATGTGCTGGACTCTTGAAAAGAAAGCAATAGAAACAAAAGGCAGCATCTTTTGACACGCTATATTCTAACCAGTCAAATTCCTTGAACCATGATTCTTGGAAAGATCTCAAACAAATCATTGTTTTCTTTGGAAAAACATAGCCGAATGGTCGAGTTAGACCCTTCAATAAATATGCTCTCCTCACTTGATCTTTAATTTCATTGGGATAACTTCAATTGCTACGCGACATGCTGGATCAGCGATGATATCATCAGGATTAAAATCAATCTGGGACTTTTTTGGTTGAGTTGTGCTCTCGTTAGTTCGAGGATTACTTGCACTTAAATTGTTTGAAAAATAGTTGTGAAAGGTTCATTTGTACATCTTTTATAGATCTATAATACAATTTATAGAACCTATAATTAGTTATATTAGAGAATAATTTACTAATCAACTAATAATTCAAATTTACTAATCAACCAAAAAGATGAATATATGATATTTCGTGGATCATGGTACTTACAATTTACAAATTAATCGGTAATTAAAATAAAAAAAAACTCACCTCTTACCTTATCCTCTGGCTCGGCCGGTCGGCTCGGTCCTCCCTCCAGTCTTCTTGTCCTCCCTTGGTCCCTCCAATTCTCACGTGTGATGCGTCCCTTTGGCTCCTCCCTCCAGTCTTAGTCCTCAGTCGACTCCAGAGTTAGGTTCCGCGCCCGTGCGGATCGAGCCTCCACCCGCCTCCCACCGGTGGCCCGTGGCCGGCCTCACCCTGCCGCCTCACGGCCCCACCCGCCCGCTCCCCTCACGGCCCAGCTCTTGACTCTAGAGTTCCCCTCACTGTCTCACCCCGCCGTGGTGCTGTCGGCCAGATACCTCGGCCCCTCCACCCGATGGACGACGGTTGACGCCGCGACGCGGCGTCCCTCCTCCACTGGCCCGACAATGCACCTCCTGCACCAGCACACGGCTCGGCAAGCAGCGACGCCCCTTCACCCGATGGTCGGCACGGTGAGGATGAGCCCGGCGGCCGACGCTCCTTCTCAGTTCTCACCCGGTGAGTCCTCTTGTAGTCTCGCTCAATTAGGGATCTCGTATCTGAGAATTGGGGAATGGCCGAACGGGAGAATGGGGATTGGGGATCGATTTGAGTTTGGGTAAGTGAGAGTCTATTTGGTTTTGGTTTCATGGCTTGTGTGATTTGGTGCAACCACACCTGGACAAGTGGACAATCGGACTCGAACTGACCTGGCGACCTCCCTTCCCTATTCTCTGGCTTGACTCCTATTCCCCTGCCTTCTCTATCCAGGTGTCCTCCTCAGTTAGTCCTCCTATTCGCAGCCCGCAGCCAGTGCTCCGCCGCCGCATAGCCACAAAAAATGAAGTGCGCTTGCTCATTTTCTCGGAGATGCGACCGGTAGAGGGGGTGTCCATACGTCCGCCGCTGGTGATGAGGGAGTAGCAAGCAGCACAGGATAAGCAAAAGCTTATCTGCTATGTTTCGGTTAGACACGGACCACGCTTCTGAGCCCTCTGACTAGGGCTGGAAATTTGGCTCATGGCTTGCTTTCGGCTCGGGCTCGGCCAGCTCGGCTCGGCCGGGCTCGCGGCTCGGAGCGAGCCGAGCCGAGCCTATTTTTGTTGCTCGGTTTTTCGTTGAGTGGCTCGGCTCGGCTCAAGACCGGCTCATGAGCAGCTCGTTAGCTTCGGCCCAATTAGCCCATATGAGCAAAACCCTAAGCGATACCTTCTGAATTTTGAATTCTTGAACCTTTGATGATACAATATCAGTGTTTATGTTTACTAATTGTTCTATTGAACCTCTAGGTTTACTAATTCTGAATGCAATGTCAGTGTTTACTAATTCTAAATGCAATTTTTTGAACTCTTGATAATAAATGCAAATGCAATTCTGGTTTTTTGTTAGTAATATCTTGACTTTATTACTTGAAAGCTATATTGTTTGGTTATTTCTGAAGTTTTATATTAAAATTTGAAAAAAAAAACTCATATTGATCTAGCTTGGCGAGCCGATGAGCCGGCTCGCGAGCCGACCTCGAACCAAGCCGAGCCGAGCCGACTTTTTGGGCTCGCCTCAGAGCCGAGCCGAGCCTGATTCCAGCCCTACCTACAGCCGCTTCAGCTTCCACCGCGACGCGATTCACGGACGTTGCTGCGCGCGCGCGACCGCATCACCTCACGCCTCGAGCAACCGCGCGCCCGGCCTACGGTCACGGTGCGCGCGACTGCTGCACCGCACCAGGCATTTCAGGCCATCAGCGTCGCGGAACGCAGCGGCAATCGTTACCGCGACACCTGCCCCGCGTGTCACAGGGCTCCGGTGTCAGGGTTGCTGTACAACCAGTCGCCTCCGTAATTTCCGTGCTCTCGGCTCTCGAGTACCCTGCGTTCATCTGTGCTCATCAGCGCATGTTCCGGGTAGGGGTGCAAACGGATCGGATCGGACGATTTCACTCATTCCGTATCCTATTCCAAATTTTTTTCGGATATAGAATCGGATACGGACAGTTCGGATTCGAATCTGATCGGATTACTTCGTCGCGAATCGGAGCGAATCGATCGTTCGGATCACGGTTAGTCTCGATTCGAATAGTTAGTCGGATAATGCGTGGCGAAACCATATATGTCACGCATATTAAAATCAATTAACCATACACAAACTTTACTAGAACCTTGGAGACATATAAGTGTTTCAAATTCAATAATAGTTGCCTTCCTATATAAGAATAATATGCACCAAGTATAATTCCAACCAACATATGAACTTATATGATGTAGAATGTTTATGTTTATCGGATCATTATCGGATATCTATTGCACTCATTTACACCGATATTTTCGGATATCTCGGATATGCGGATATAGATCGGATCGGATCGGATACTTCTCTTCCATATCCTACCCCATATTTTTTTCGGATAGGCGATTTCGGATCGAATCCGGATATAACCGGATATCATTTTTCGGATTGAATCGGATTTTAAACGAATTGGTCTTGATCGGTCGGAAGTATCCGCTCCGTTTGCACCTAGTTCGGGGCTTTTAACGCAGGATAAGGTTTAAGTATTCAGGGCATCCGGCTAAATCAGCACGGAGCAACTTATCTGAAAGCGTACTTTTTAGATTTTTAGATTAAAAAGTACGTAGTTTTTGTACAAGAAAGTATTTAGTAAATAACTAATTTTCTTTAGTAATAAATTATAAAAGCAGGTTCTATTTATCTTTCAGTTTTTATCTTTTGCTAGTTATATGTAGTTTCTAGTTTATGTCAAAAGTGATTTAAAAACTAAGACGTTTGAGGGCTTACTAGCTTTTTGAAAGTTGAAGTTGGCTTTAACCCCCTAAATAAGTCCTAAGAGAAGCACTGGAGCTCACCAGTGCATCGGAACATCACAATAACACCTTTCAAAAACCACGCCCTGCGTTCAAAACAGACGCCGAAAAGGTTCCCTTCCGAGTTCAATGATTTTCTAGCCTAGACATATTTTTTTCTTTAAATATGCTTCCCTTCTAAACGTAATTATAAAAATAGCTCTCTCTAACCACAAAATGCGTGGGAGACTCCAAGCTCAGTAGGTTAGGTAAGATGACTAAATAGGTGATTTAATTAAGTAAACCAGGTTATTAATAAATTAATTAAGTGGTTATTCTAATTAAAGTGGTTAATTAAGCAATTAATTAAATGAATTTGATGTGCTCAATGCTATCGAGGAAGGGGAGCTCAGCAACACCTTTCCACAGTGTAGGTGCGCGCTAAATGATATATACCATCTGCCACGATTATAGATAAAGCTATGTTTGTAATTGCACTCAGAAAACTAGATTTACAACAAAACGAATTGTAGGGGTCAAGAATAGCACTGACTGCTTTTTTTGTCCCGTCCGCTAATTTAGTCCGGTATTACTGTGACGCGCGCGCTCGTTTCGCAACTGTCTCGTTGGTCGCTTCCGCCGCTACGTAGCTGCAGGCTGTACGTGCCGCGTGCGGCCGTGTGTCACGGCTGAATTGCATCTCCTCCCCCACCGCTCTGAACGGATACTGAACTGTGCTGGAGAAGAGTGAGTATAGCGTAGTGGGCAGTGACACTAGTCGTTCGATTCACCGAACCCATTTCGTGCGCAAAGAAGTTCACGGTATCGTTCGAAAAGAAACTGCAAAACAAGATTCACGACAAATCAATACCTTTCTACGCCTATACATCAATTCGCCATTTTTCGCTACCATGCGTAGCCCACCCCCACGATAATTGCCATCGAATCGAGCCGTTCTTACCCAAAACAGCAACCGAAAAAACAAGAAAGACAGAGAGAAACAGAAAAAAGGAATGGAGCCGTGTCCTCTGACTCCCCAAGAAAACAACCTTTACTGCCGACCGCACCCACAAATCACGAATTATTTTTAATAATCCAAAGTTTAAATAATTTTACAGAAATAATACACCTAAAAAAATTACGAACATATACCTCTATAACTATTTCAATTAGTCTGTCAATAATCAAACCAGCGAAATGCTAACGTGGTTTCTAGCGAGGATCTCTGCCACCATTTCAATTAGGAATAGAGATTCTGTCGCTAGTCCAAACGGCGATAGAGCTCTGTCGCTAGTCCAAATAGCGACAAAACCTTGTTTGATTTATTCAAAGATAGAAGTAAAGAATTAGCCCATATGGTGGTAGAAAATAACAAAGAAATAAGCCATGTGTTGAATTAGAGTAATATGTTACTTTAGGCAAGGACAACACAATCGGCTCTTATTATCGTGTAACCGAGGAGTTCGTTGAATACGTATAAGGAGATCTAGTGATTTTTTTGTTCGAACAAACCAGACGAAGCCTGACACAGCATTTTTTAAGATGCAAATTACATGGCATGTAGAGTTAGTTTTGATGCATATATTCGTCTTATTGCTCATACGACACAAATGACGATAAGCACTAACCATCAAACACAAACTATAGGTAAGATACATGCGTGTCTTTTCTTCCCTCTCCTCTCCTCTCCTCTCTTATCTTTTCTCTTTCTGCTGGTTCGGTTCATACATAGCCAACTGTGCTGAATTAAAAGGTCTTTTGTCACTATTTGAAATGGCGATAGAGGAGGTGTGGTCTCCATTGCTAGTTCAATCAACGATCGATTTACTCTGTCACCAATTGAAATGACAACAGCTAATGTGGCCACCGTGTGGCACTCTATCACCATTTAAATTGCGGACACTAGGGGTGCAATCGGATCGGATAGATACCAATCGACTGACTAGATCTATTCGGATCGAATTCAAATAGTAGTGTCAAATAGTTGTCAGATTTGGTATCGGTTTTAGATTCGGTATCGGATTCAGGAGATCACTATCTATTAGATCAAAATATTACGATTATATTCTCGGCTAATTCCGGATTAATCTAGCGACTCCGATCGGGTCCAACAAAATAGTCTAAGCAAATAATATAATATTATTATGTACTAAATAGTTTTAAAATGCTAAAAATTCTTTTTCATATAAAGAATACTAGAACAGCCCCAAACAATTTAGATAATTTCAACGAATTGAAATAGGGCATTTTGAACTTAATAAAATTATTTTCAATACAATAATGACTTTTTAGATAATAGATAAAATTCAAAAAGGCTTTTTAGAAAATAGCAAATAGATTTCACAAAAGTGGAAAAAAATTCACAAAAATTCCTCTAGACATTTTTAATTTAATAAAATTATTTATAACTAAAAGTTTGTTTTATTTTTACACAGAAATTACTTTTTAATTTATGAAAAAGAAAAGCCTTCGTAAAATCTAGAAAATTCATAGAAAATACTAGAAAATCACAAATAATTATTAGAACATTCAAAAATTTAGTTATTCTATGGAAATTCACAAAAGCCAATAGTATTTTAAATTTAAATTTTGTTAATTATTTTGAAAGATACAATTCCGAGATGTTACATGCCGCCATCTAAGCTTAACATGCAAGAATATGCTTCCATTTGTCTACATGAATACCTAATAGTCTTTTGCAAAATATAAATGAATATATGATAATTTTGCAACTTTGTTAGTCTGCCTGATAAGATCACTTGTTAAATTGTGATAACCTGGTTGCATGTTAAACTCATTTGATTGATTAATCATTGTTATATGTAAGCTATATGTAGTATCTATTTTCGTGCAATATCCGACAAACAATATTCGGTGCTGTATCGATTTCGCTTCGTATTCGCTTTGAATTTGTGACTGATATTATTCGCATCGTAATTATATCCGGCACTATATATATCTAACTCCAAATCCATAAAAAATGTAGTTTAGGGTATGGAAAGAACGATATTTAACTGAATTTGAGCTGATTGCTCCCTTAGCCGACACAGTCCTGTTGGGGGTGAAAACGGGTCAGATGTTTCTCATCCGATCCAGGACTGGATTTAACTATCTAACCGAATTTGAGACAAGATCTGGATACTTGAATCTGGATACGAGATCGAATATGGAGCAACTAATATCCGGTAAATATAGGATGTGATCTAGATATTCGGATTTTTTTCTATTTGGATTCGGATAATCGGATTTTTCCTATTCAGATATCAGCTAAGCCTAGCACATTTTTCCATAGCAGCCCATTTATATTAACAATTCATTGGTTTTATTAATCCTCAATTAGCATATTATTTATATGATACTTATTGGGTTTGATTGATATATAACTTGCTACTGTGGTCATGTACTCATATGGTTTTAATTCAACATATAATAATACTTTATATATACGTGCATTATCCGAATATCTTTATCTTTTTTCGACCTAAATCTATCATATATCTATTCCATATCCGTGTTCTGAATAATCTGGATTAGTATCCGTATCTGACTAGCTCGTATCCGGAAAAAAAATACGGATTAGGATATAGAAAAGGCAATATCCGTCTATATCTGACCCGTTTTCATAGCTGATATTGTCTTTGTCGTCATGGGAATGGCAACAGAGCAGTGACAAAGGTATATTTGTGTAAATTTTTTTCGCGTATTATTTCAGTAAAATTATTTTAAATTTGTATTTTTTTTTTCAAAGTCTGCAAATCACAGCGAAGGGAGTGCGCTGCAGCAGCCGACGCCTCGCAGAAAAGTAGGAGGTCAGCAGCGTCGACGCACCGGACCACCCACTCCCGTGGACCTGACGGCCCGTCTGGACCGCCAAGTCGCCAACGACCGCCCGCTCCTCACAGATCCTCTCCGCGGCCGAGCAGCGCCGGCCGAGCCGAACAAATGAACATTCGCCATCCCTTCCGCACGCGCAGGCGCACGGCACGACCGGAGGCAGACGATGCGACGGGGAGGAGGGTAAATAACCACCAAACGGCGGGGATAAAATGGGAAGGAGGTAAAGGGGGAGTTACAGCGTACGACAGCAAGCAACCACTGGCGAAGTGGCGAGAGAGTTCGCCCTAAGGAAAGTAGTACAGGACTCGAGACGCGTAGAGGGAGGGAGAGGGGAGCACAGGAGTCCATCTCGCACGATCCGGAGCCAGGCGGCGCGGACCCATGAGAATCCGGAAGCGCACGCCGGCCAGGGCCGCCTATCCGGGACAGGCGCCGGCGCGCGTCGCATCCCCGCCGCCGCCTCCGCAGCCGAAGGTGAGATGCCGCCTGCCCCTGCCCGTGTACTGTGCGAGCCGCGTCGTGGGCGACAAGTTCTGCGCTTTACGTGTTCTTGGGTTTGGGTTCTGGGCAATCGTTCTGTAGGATGGTGGAGTTGATCCTCCTGCGCTTACCTGTCGGTTGCCATTTTGGATGCAGCAGGAGAGACCCCAGGAACAGGAGGAGGAGGAGGAGGAGACGAAAGTGAGCCTCATCGGAGTCGGCGACCAAGAAGACGACCAGGTCCCGGCTGCCTCCAAGAACAGGTCCATGCTAAAACCACTCTCCTCTGCTCAGCCGCTCAGGCATCTGCGCGAAATTTCGGGTGGGCTCGCTAAGATTTGGGTTCCCCCTGCCTGTGCAGCGCAATGGACATGTCGAAATCGGAGCCGGAGCCGGAGCGGCAGGGCGCCGGCGAGCCGGCGCGCCCCGCCAGGTGCAGCCGGAACGACGGGAAGCAGTGGCGCTGTAAGAGCTCTGCCGTGCCGGGGTACGTGTTCTGCGACCGGCATATCGCGTGGTCGACACGCAAGCGCAAGCGCAGGGCTAAGAAGAAGAATCACGGCAGCATCTCGCAGCTCACCAAGGAGGAAACCGCAGAGGTGGAGAATGAAGACGACGCGGAAGAGGCGGAGGCCAAGAACCTGGACGCGGCTGCGACGACGCCTAACCCGAGATGCAACGGCGGCGGCGACGACGGGTTCTACTACTACGGCGGGTTCCAGCCGGGCCGGAAGCGGGCGAGGAGCAGTGGAGCCGGGCCGGCGTGAAGCAGGACGCGGTGCTCTGTTTGTCTGATGCTTGAATCGATTTTCGTAGCTTTGATCCACTAGCTAACTGCAGATAATTGTTGGGCAAATTCCGTGACGCCTTTTTAGAGGAAATCTAGGACCCGATGCAAAAGTAGTCAAGGAATAAACTGGAGGACGGTGTGATTGCAATTTGGCAATGTCTTGCTCTTCTCGGGTTGCTTTTTGGCCATGTTCCTTGTGATCAAATCACTCCGAGGGGTTTTTTTCTGTCGCTCGTGGTGATCGACGACGATCATTTATGGTTGATGGGATTCGATCTCGCCAAACGAAATGGAAGTCAGGATATATATTTCCGTGAACAGCGTGGACGCCGCGGACTGCCGAGCGCTGGTAGTACGTGAAGAACTAAAGAAGGCTGGGGATGTGCAACAGAACAGAGCTGACGAGTACAGGCTTGCCGATGGTTTCGTCCCCTGCGCTCCGTGGTGAAGAGGTGAGGATTTACCACACATTCTACCCTTACAAGTCGATCCTTGTGGCGTACTCCTAGTGTGGTCGGTGGAGCACATTCATGTGGAGAAAACGGTGACTTTCCATGGTGCGCGTGATAGTAGTGACTTTTTTTTTGGAGGAAATCTACACTAGTAGTCAATTCGGTTGTTTTCTGCCGGCCAACCAGCGCGGCCAGCCCACGCGGATCAGTTTCTCGCCGCGCGCGGCCCAGCTAACCTTGCAGCCCAAGCGAGCCGCCTCGTCGGCCGGAGATTCGCGCCACCAACAGCACAGTAGTGTGGGTTGAGGAAGCGGTGCGACCGACGTGGCCGGCGCCAGGCAGCTCGACAGCCGGCGAGTCGACTTTTTTTCCTTCTTCCTCCGGCTGAACCCGACCGCGCGGAGGGCCGCTCGCTCGCACGACGTGCGCGAGTATCCGCGGATTCGCTGCTGCTTGATCGAAGGGGAGATCACCGATGTATACGCGTCAAAAGTTGGTCAGTGCGCCCACCGCGTTGCCTGAATTTGACCCCTTGTTTCGGCTACGTGGCAATGTATCTGTCAGTTTAGCCATGCAGGGATCGATCGATCGTGCGCGCTACGTAGTCCGGCTTTCCTAGACTGATCAGCATTTGCCTTACTTGAACCTCTCTTTAAACCAAACCGATCACCAACTGTCCACGTGTGTGCTAGCTACTGTGCTGCACGCTGGATTGGTTTACCCCCGCCTCGATTCGTGGGCCAATGAAAGCCTACTTTTGCTTGAAGAGCGGTTATATGCATGCCGGAAACGTTAAATTTGCCTCCAAACGGGCGATCATACGAAAGAGCCGCCATACATAAACAAGACCATGGAGGAACATGAATTAACTTGCTCTCCAACCCAAAAAGGAAGACCTCGACATAAAGGACTGGTATTCTCATAGCGTAGATAAGCTACTAAACACACAGTAATTAAAGGTTAGCTAGCCTAGCCAACTAACAAATTAAAGATGACCATGAAATAACAAAACAACAAAATACAAAAGCCAAAACAGTTTGTACAACAATCCAACAACAAAACCGGAACGAACTAAACTAAGCTGACCCGAGCCTAGCCTAGCTAAGTAGCTACCTCCTCCTCCTCCTTCTACGACGGAGACCAAAGCACTTACGTGTGCGCTTACATCAACGACTTGAGCGACCGGGCCTTCACCGGCTTCCTCCACCTCTTCTTCCACTGGGTCTTCCTCTTGCTGTCACCGTTGAAGACGGCTCGGGGTTCGCCGTTGCCATTGCTGTTGCAGCCGTGCGTGTAGTCCCCGTTGTCGTCGCTGCTCTCCTCGTCGCCGCCTGCAATCCCGGCAATGTCGCCGCAGCTCGAGTCGTCATCGCGTGCAGCCGCCTGATGGTCAGAATCATCAGCTTGAGCTTGACCTGCAGTAGGAGCAGCGTGGTCTTCCGGTGGTGCTTCCTCCTCTTCTTGTTGAGCGAGTACAGATTCATGCATGCTGCTGCTGCTTCTGCAGTGCCTCTTGGTGCGGAACGGGCCGAACCCGGTGTAGTAGTAGAACCCCTCGCCTGCCTCGCCCGACTTCTTCCTACGTGGCTTGGAGCTGGTGGAGGGCTTGGAGGCTGCCGACGCTGACAAAGCCACCACCGGCGCTACCGCGGAGAGGCTCTCAGAGACGGGGTTGTAGTACGAGCGCTTCTGCTCGAAGTGGTAGTCGCAGAGGGCGTTGGGTCGGCTCACTTGCCGCTGGCAGTGCCACCTCTTGCCGTCGTTCTTCTTGCACGTCCAGACTTGTGCTGCTTCCCCGCTGGCGGCCTCGCCGTCCCTCTCCTCTTTCTTAACCTTCGCCTTCTTCTTTGGCTCACTATCCTTCTCCTTCTCCTTCTTCTTTACCACTGTCTTCTTCGCAGGCGGCTTCTTCGCAACCTCACGCCGCGGCTGAGCGCTGTCCTCGTGGACCGCTACCATGGTTAGCTCCTCCTCGTTCTTGACGGCGCCGGCCGGCATGCTGGTCGGGTAGAGCCAGCTAGCCCGGGAGGCGACATGGATGAAGTACTTCCCCACTAGGTCCTCCTCCTAATCGATCAAAAATACAGATTAATCAAAACAGCAGCACGTACAGACGCTTCCCCCAGCCACCTACTGTGCCGAAATGGGGGCGTGGATCTAGGGTTCGACCCGACCGCCATTTCCGCGATTACAACCCTAGCCGCGCCGCCGCCCTCAAATTACCACGAGGGAAGGGTAGCTAACGCGCCGTAGACCTCGATCAGGCCGGCTCCTCCCGCCGAAAACCACCCCCTACCCGCGCATTCGAAGCCGCGGATGAACCCTAGCGACATGCACGGACCTGACCGCGCGAGCCGCTAGAACCCAACGGAAACTCCCCAAAACCAACGAGCTAGAGAAGCGCAGGTCTTACAGAGCAAAGCGGAGCGGAACAGCAGTGGCGGAGCAGGGAGAGGGGAGGGCAGTGGATGGGGCGCTGACCTGGGGATCGGAGAGGTCGAGCTCGCCGATAAGGTCCCACGGCGAGCGGCTGAGCTCGCAGGGCTCCCCGGAGGCAGTCGCAGCCGCGAAGCCGGCGCCCCCTGCGCTGGATTCGCAGCCGGCGCCGGGGTAGGGCTCCGGGGGCGGCGGCGGTGGGAGCGGGAGCTCGAATCGGGGAGCCGGGGCTGGCGGCGCGGAGGAGTAGGCGGAGCCGAGGAGGCGGGAGGCGCACTTGCGGATCCGCATGGCGGGGCGATTGGGCGATGCGCGGCCGCGGGGGGTGGGATCTGGGGCCTAGGGTTTGGGATTTGGGGTGGGAGGCAGAAGGCGGAGGAGGAGTAGGCGATGCAGGAATGAAGGAGAGATGGGTGGGCGTGGGGTTTGGTTATATTTTTCGATCTCTTTTGCTTTGCTTTGCTTTGCTTTTTTTTTTTCTTTCTTCGCCTGTGATGTTGGTGTGATATTTTCTCTCGCTGCCTCCACGGGCTGGGCTTGGCTGGATTCGGTAACGTTTTCTCGGGGGACTTTATAGTGGTGGCACGTGGGTCCCGCCGGTCAGTGACGAGAGAAGATTCCATGGGGAACGGGAGAGAGCACCTGTCCCTTTCTACTGTGCTCTGTGGGTGAAGACGGGGAGAACTGCTCGTATCCTACAAATTTTGCCTGAAATCTTGGATTTTAGATCCTCATAAGTTTCAAACTATCGGCCAAATAAAAAAATTGAGAAAATTTAAAATTACTACAATGATTTCTTTTTTCAGTGAAATTTTGCCCAAAACCGTCAAAATGATTCGGATTTTGCTGTTTTTTGGCGGATTTAACCAGAATAACATCAATAACCTGTATGAAAGTGACCTTCAATGATAATTTGTCGAAAAAGTTAATTTTTGAGATATTTTAAAATTTTTGTAGAAACACTGTCGGAATTTTATAAAATTGAGGAAGCTTTGTCATGCTATGAAAAATTCATAGTACCATCTTAAGATATCTAGGATCATACAAAAAAATTTTTACATATTTTAAGTTCATTTGTTATGTTTTAAAAATGAAAAACAGAATTAGCATAAATGAGGTTGTAGCTGTGTCAGAATTTTATAAATTTTGTCAAGTTTTGTCATGACCTAAAATTTTTACTATAGTTTAATAATTACCTCATAACCCTTGTGTAAAAGTTTCAAAAAATTTAAACCTATTTTGATTACTCAATCAAAAATTGTATACGGTACAAGCATGTGTTGTAAAGTTCGAAAACTGTCAAGTACTACATTCACATTTTTTAGAATTTTTAATAGTTGATCATGATCTCAAAATTTTATGGGAACATTATCGATGTTTTCCAACTATCTAAAATTTTTTCATAATTTTTGCGTGCCCGTAACTATGCAAAAAAAAAGCTACTATGAAGTAACACTTCCACATTTTTTGAGAATTTTTTTATGGTTGATCATGATCTTAAAATTTTATGAGAACATCATCAATGCTTTTCAACTATCCACAAAAAATTTCATAAATTTTGCTTGCTTCAAACTATGTAAAAAAACGCCATGGCTAGGACTTGAACTCAAGACCTTGTCTTTGCTAGACTTTACATTTACCACTTAGCTAGAGCTGCTGGTAGCTTTTGAGATTGAGAACTAAGTTTGAAAGACCATGTGGAGGTCTATCCTTGTGTGTGATGAGTAATTGACAAGAGTTGAGCTTGGTTTGATTTGAAATTGAGTTTGATTTGAATTAGATTTCGATTTGAAGCAATTTGAGTGTTGGTTGCTTTTCTTAGTGCTACCGGCCTGGGGGCAGTAGCACCGGACCATTGAGTGCAATTATGATTGATTAAAGATTTTGGGATAATTATTGAATATATATGTGGGCATTGCTATGTGAAAGGTTTTTCCTTGTCTTTGATGGTTGCAGGGCAACGGTGCTAGGTCATGGTGAGGCGGAGGATGACCGGGACTAGGCGAGGAGCGTCGGAGATCCAGACGGTTGGAAGATCGCCGGAAGATGATCGAAGACGGAGTCCGGGCAAGCCAAGAAGACAAGGAAAGGAGATGATGCTAGCTAGATGTCGCGTGGATCAATGAGGACCGTCGGATTGCGGTCTAGTTGATAGGTTAGCAGGTCTAGGTAGTATGTTTTGAAAACTGTGCAAGAAAACCCGGTATGTGTGTGGGTTTTGGGTTAGCCCTTGCATGGCTGTGTGAGTAGGTTAATCCTAACCCTTGGATGAGTGCTCTAAGGTTGAGGGATTCATCCATGGGTGGTAGGTGGCCCTAGAGTAGTATAAATAGGGGTGAAGGAGTAGCCTCCTTCCCTTGAAGGTTTGAGTTGCTCCTTTGAGCTTTGCCCACATGAAGTGAGACTTTGTAAACCTTCCCACCAGAAATACAAAAATTTCTTTACATTATTGTGAATTTAAATTCCGCATTTACATTATGTCTTTACTTTACTTTTTGAGTGATTCTTATTGGAAAAGGTGCAGGACTCTCATATCCATCTATAGAAAAATTTTGGAGTATACTAGTTGCACCGTTTGGGAGATATGAAGTGAAAACCGAGCCCCAAACTTTCTGCTCGAAGTTCGTGACTGTCTGTGTTCTTAGATTTTTCATGTTTTTTATGTAAGGTTTTTTGAGTTGAAATTTAGTGGATTTCTTCACGACTCTTCTTCTCATGGGATAAAAATTCTCAAAATTTCTTGAGCTGCAGAAACCCCCAACCACCTGTTCAAATTGAGGACTGCTTCTGGAAATTCTGCTTTTGCTTTTCTGAAAGTGGCTTTTGTAGTTTGAATTGATCTCCTTTCTAAAAGTAAGAGTTGAATTGATTTCTTCTCATTTTTGAACACTAGCAACCAGAATTGTGACTCAAAAATCCCCACATATTTTATGGTGCTTATCCATGCAAGTTAGGGATACACATAGTTGTCTAGGTTTTCGGGTTTTTCACGATTTCCTTTAAGCGATCTTGTCGAGATTTGATTTAGAGTATTTTGGGGGAAAATTTGTTTACGACCATTCACCCCCCCTCTGTTCGCCATCTCGATCCTTCAAAGTTGTTTTATACATGTAAAACACACTAGCTTTAAAGCCCCCTCAATCATTTGTTTCTGCTTCACAAACTCATCACGAGCACAGCCATTCTAACTTTCCTCTCTGGTTCTTCGGTTCTTCAACCACAGTCCTCACCTGCTCTCTCCAATCTGGCCTAAATCTGGCCAAGTCCAATCGCATTCTGTCAATAGGAGGGAAATCTCGGTGCAAGGGAGCGAAATTTCGGGTCTTAGAAGCGAATTTTTGGGCTAAAATTTTTTTGCTAGTAAGTTTTGGTTCTATAACCAAAACTTGATTTATTTTCTGCATACTTCTCTGTTAAGGAATGAGAAAGACTTTGGTAGTGGTCCTTGTTTCGTTCATGAATCTGCTGGTATTGCAAATTGCAAGAACATGAAGTCATGAACAGTTGAACACAGTCACGAACTTCTCTATTAAGTCATGAACTTCACGAATATTGATGTATTGTAGGTTTGTAGCTATGTCCACTTCTAGTCCCATGTGTATTTTGCATCATGAAATGGCCTTTCTGTGCTATCTGTTTCCTCCCATTAGGAATAGTGCATTCGAGTAATCTATTAGTGCACGATATATTATTGTCTTTTCTGTTTCATTTTTGCCGGTATACCACTAAGTTGATGCAACATTTTATTTTATTTTTTACCCTAGTTCAGATGTAATTCATTTTTTTAGAACTTGCAAAATAAAATTATGTGATCAATCCTTTTAATTTTCTCTCACTGCCTCATTGGTATATTTTCTATTCCGTTGCAGGCTATCGTAATGGCAGATCGTCAGGGTAACATATGGGATCACGGGGAGCGCGTTGGCCCAAGGTCCAAGTGCAACTACTGCGGTCATGTTATGAAGGGTGGAGGGGCGACCCGTCTTAAGGAACATCTGGCTAGCTGCTCTAGTGATGTGAAGACCTGCCTCGACGTGCCTAAAGTGGTTAGACAGGCCATACTCGTAGACCTTTGTGGATATCGAGAGAAGGAGAAGGAGGCGGTGCGCCTCCGTAAGGAGAAGGCTTGCGACGAGTGGGCCACCGTGGCCATGGAGTACCGGACCGAACAGAAGTAGCTTAAGATGGCCATAAGGGCCTCTAAAGAAGAGGCCTATCTTAGGAGCCAAGGTTTGATTCTAGGTTCGGGGTCTGGGAGTGGTGCAGCGAGGACCTCGGTCCAGTCCACTCTCAGCAAAATATTCGGTCGGTCCAAATTGATACGAGAAAGCCACACCACCATCAATATTAACCTTGCATGGAGTGGTGCCCCACAGCAACCCCGTATTGACACTGCATTCAAGCAGGGGGAGGCAGAAGCTAGGGAGGTCATGGTTCAAGTAGTTCCATGCTAATACAATTCTAGGAAGAAAGGCCGAGTGCCTGTATTTCACAGGTATGAAATGATTGTATGCCTGTGACCTAATTGCAGAGTGGTTTGACTCGTCCAAGTCTATTGGGGAGCCTCTACTCGACGAGGACAGTGGGTACGACTTACCCCTCCCAGTAAGATTCATGGTTGACTCCATCCTGCGCGGAAGAGATGAACAAGGCAATAGGTAAACAATGTAATTGTTTTCCATTCCACTTGTTAACCATGTTTGTCGAAACCTCACAACAGTTTTAATCTTACTTCTAATTGGCCACAGATGGGAAGAGCCTCCCAGTTGGGCCGAGTGGATGGTCGGTGACACGCACACAGGGATGAGAAAGTGTGCTACCGACACCGATGACGACGACATCCTAGCGGGAGCATTAGGCGGGTTGCAGAAGTTATCGAGCAGCTAGCGTGTTAAGGAAAAAAGAAAAGCCCGAAATGATGATTAGCCTGATATCGATAATGATGATGAAACGGAAATACCTTCTCATAATATGCAGTACCTCAGTAGTAGCTCAACAATAGCGATGGACTCTCCTAGCGATGATAGGATGGAAGCTGGCTGGTACTCCCTCTGGCCTCATTCACAGCCACAATCGCTGATAGCATTGCAACAGAGGGGTACCACCCCAAGAAGGGGCTCCCAAAGGCAGACCCGCAGTACAGGGAAAGGCGCGTCGAGTGGTTGGGGTGGGCGCCAGGTAGCGCAACTACAGGATGGTGCAGGCTCATGGTGTAGCAGCGAGTCTTCCAGCCATTTGGGCTTCCCAACTGAGCATAGCGGGTACGGTTCAATGCCCTACAGATGGAATCAGGGTGGGTACGGTTACAGACAGAGTTATGACAGATCGAGCATCTTTTGGCCGTTTGACTACACTGATCCATACACTGATCCGTACACACGACACTCATCTGTCAATGTCAAGTACCTTCACTAGTCAGAGAATTATAGCGCCTGAATGGCTCATTAAGAACATTGGAAGTCTGCCTAGCTACTGCGGGACATGACCTAGAAAGAATATAAGTAACAATACGAGAGGAGGTATCACGAGGTCATTGTCAATAACGCAGAGGTGGAGTTTGCACCACAAGCGTACTACTACTCGTAGGTACATGATGCAAATATACATTCATTTTATTGTGATGCAAATACGTGATGAATTTTCATATGTATCGATTTTGTTTCATGCCTATTAATTATCATGCAAATATATATTAATTGTTTTCAACTGTGACTCATAATCTTTGAATTTCAGTCGAAATGCTGCCGAAATTTCTAAATTCACACATTGATGATCATCTAAAAAATTTAAGGCAAGGTTAATGAGGCATCACGACCATCCAATAAAAAATTCAAAATTTTCTAACGTACTTTCAACTATTTTTCATCCGAACATCACCACTGTCTAAATTTTTAAAAATTCCTTGAGCTTCACCAACATCTGAAAATTTTATGAAAAGATTATTCATATATCAGAATCATGCTAAAAAACTTTTAGATATTTCTAACATGCTTTGTCCCATGTTCCATTCAGCTCAAAATTGCCGGCCTACGTTTTATTAGGATAGTAACAATATTTAAATTTTTAAAAATTTCACAGACTCCATAATTATTTGAAATTTTTATGACAATATTAACAATGTGTTAGGACTCTCAAGAAAAATTTTGAAATTTTTTTTCATCATTTGAACCACTTTTTAGCTATGCAAAACAGTTAAAATTTCGGGTATTTCGCCCGAAATTTTAGAGATTTTTCACCGAATTCCGCTTTTTCTCGGTAGCAAACGGACCGGATTTGAATTTTGGGCAAGATTTGTCTGAAATACTAAGATTTTGTCAAAAATTCGGCTTTCGATTTCAGGCGAGATTTTATCCGAAAATGAAATTTGAATCCTTGTATCCAACTACCCCGTGAATTGATTATTTATAAACAGTTTTTTTACGGAATGACGAACATACTCTATTTTTACATTAAATTCAAAATAAAATAGAGGATAAAAACCACAAATTCATATAAAGCTATCGAGTTAGCCCAATCAAAAACTAGAGCTGTGTGCGTTATATGCACCGAAAACAATCGATCCAGATCATTTGATACAACAGTATGAACACGACACCAGGACAAACTCATAGAAATACCCCTTTAGCAAAGAAAAATAGACATGATGTCGCTTTATTTTATCGTATTGGAAAAGACTATTCATATCCTACATACCTAACCCATCTAGGAAACTGAGTTAGAAGGTGTGAATGTTTCAAAGCTAGGAAGATCACGTGCAAGTATTTTTTTTACTTTATGTTGTTTTTAAAAGTATCATGCATTTATGTTGTTTTTAATAGTATCATGCATACTTATTTATAACCACAACCTCCAGTAGATTTGATTATTTCTCTATATTACGTGGTTGTTTTGAAGCAGTGAAACTAGTTATGAATATAGTTAAGTTGAGCTTATTTATTGTGCTAAAGATGAAATGAACATATAGATTGCATCATGCAGGCTACAATCGACCCTAATCCAAGGACCTCAGACCTCAACCTAAAAAACAACTTAGGACTGGTCTCACGCCTATCCTCGTTGCTATCGTGGGAGAAATGTGAGACGGTGGAGTTAACTGACTACTTAAACTCAACCGGTGGGCGTCGTAGTACCTAGTGAAGTTATTTTAGCACTACACGACTCTACGAGGTTGCCAATGGAGTGCATCTGCAACCACTTTCGTTGGATTTAAGTGTATATATATTTTTCAGCCTTCTTGATTGATCTCTGAAACAGTCTAGCTCTTCCTAAGCCTCTAGCCGAGTTGAGCTAGAGGGAGGCATGGGATTTGGTTATTTCGCTTGCTCTTCTACTGTTTTTCTTTCGCGTGGCGTGCGGTGGCATCTTCTCTCGCTCGCTCCCCTTCGCTGGCTCCGTGGGTTTGGCTTGGTTTTACTGGATAACTTGTGGGAGAAGTCCGGGTGAGGTGATGGGGGTTAACAAACTGCTTAGATTAACTGTTGAGCTTAGCATCCAAATTTACGTGAAAGTATACATCATGGTAATATAAAAATGACTGGATGTCTGGATCGAACTAGCTAGGCTATAGGCTACGTCAGCCCCGGCGCCCAAGTACCTCAGAGCCTCTCACGCAGTCGTATGTTATGTTTGACTTGTTGACTTACGTCAGCAGCATCAAAGTAGGATTGTATAAGCTCCAGCCTCCCAGGCTAAACCGCACTAAGCTGCAATTAGCCAGAATTGATTAGGGCTAGCTCTAAATAAACATATTGTGCCTGTGTAATTTCCTGCGAATAATAGAAAGTCAAGCATCTGGGCTAGGGTTTCTGGAATCATGGTGTACCTACAAATATAGTTTTATCGAATCGAAAATTGATTGTGTCGTTAAAACCTCTGCAGGTGCATGTATCTTCCGAAAGGAAGCTCAAAGAATGTTCACTAACCATTAATGTTAACCTTAGCAAAGTGATGAAAAATAACGGCATCGAACATGTATGAACATATCAAAGTTCATAACTCGGGCATGCAGCGCAGTTGATAATGCTAAGTATGGTGTTTTATATATAATCTTTTAAGATTTGAAAATATATACTAAATAAATTCTAATTCTATTAGGATTCCTACCTTCTTGGGAGGAGAACTAATGAGGCTATATAAACCCATGAGGGTAGCTAGCCATAAACAACACAAGCAACCAAGCCACGAATCAACTCATCCAATAAAAAAGGCGCACGAGAGGATTAGAGAATGAGTAAAATTCACAAAACTATAACTTTTTAATATAAATTATTAGAAAACTACATATTTTAGTTTCTATTTCATAAAACTACAGATTTTAGGAGAACTTGTGTTACAAAACTATAGATTTTAGAATTAACCGTTTCTTGTAATGGGTATGATGGAACGATCCCACATGGCAACCTCATGTGTCCCTATCTCCCGTTTCACTCGCACATGAGGCCACCATGTGGGCCCACACTGTTAGACCCGTTACAAGAAACGGTAATTTCTAAAAACTGTAGTTTTGTAATTCAAATTCTCCTAAAATCTATAGTTTTATAAAATAGAAACTAAAATATGTAGTTTTATAGTAGTTTGTATAAGAAATCTATAGCTTTGTAAAACTTACGCTTAGAGAATAGGTTATACTTTTGCACTAGATTATTGCACAGAGTAAGAATCTAAGGTCTTAAAAGGTTCTAGAGGGTTGTGAGAGGCAACAATTGTTGGAAATATGTACAGTATTTTAATTCCAGATTTTACCATTAGGCAAATAACACAAAAACTAGAGATGCATAAATCAACATGCTACATATTGTACTTTGAAATATGCTCAAAAATTTAAAATAATAAAGTCGATCGATTAGATGAACAATTTATAGTTGGGATTGATGAAGAACAGGAAGCAGCACATACTCGATCGTAGAAGTAGTCGACGTCGAGGAAGAAGCCAAGTGGTAGTGCCTAGAAACCTTATTGTCGCTCCATGTAGGTGATCTCTGCGGCAACGGGTTCGAGATTCCGCTCACCTTCCTTCCCGGTGCATGCAGAGGAGTAAGGATGGTGTGGTTCAGCTGCTCAACACCACAACACAGCTATCTAAAGAGGAGTAGGAAGAAGAATGGAGGAGAGATTCAGGCTCATCTGGACTGGATGTCTCGAGGTCTTTATATAGACACACATTAGTTAGGCCATGTTTGGATCCCTGGACTAATTGTTAGCTGGCTAAAAATTAGTCTTAGTCTATCCAAACAGAAAGACTAATAGGTGGGCTAATTTTTAGCTAACCTCTCAACTAACAATTAGTCCATTAGTTGGTGGGTGGGAGCTAATTTGGACTAAAAGCATGTAACACGCTGGGAAAAGTCTGAAATACCCTCGCCATTATGAGGGGCAGACATATTATGAGGGACAGACATGACTTTTCAAATAAATTAGCCCAACCATTAGCCATGTATCCAAACAGCTCTTGGCTAATTTTAGATGGACTAATTATTAGCTGGCTAACAATTAGCTCTAGCCATTAGCCAGCTAACAATTAGCTCTAGTCCATCCAAACATGGCCTTAGTCAATAGTAATTGACATTGTGTCAATTTGTTCACTAATAACTAACAGCATTATGTCAATTAAATGTGATAATTACTCACTAGTAACTGATGGCATTATGTCAATTAAACCGAATTGAAATAAACATTTAAATTGCATTTAAATAGAACTATTAGAGTGATAATTGCATGATTTAGCCAAATAAGATGTGGATTCAATATGCTAGGAGATGCTCTACAACACGACACAATTATTTAAACAAGTCACATGATTTTTCACACGAAAATACGTTAGTACCTGTGTGCGTGCTTGTGCATGTGTGTGTGTTTAGCAAAAGTCCACCCCATGCCATTCCCATACCATGTGTCACATTTTTCAAGGAGTGACAAGGACTCTACCGTATAAATTATCTTTCCTCCACTTCACTAGTCAATACTAAACCATGCATACTTTAGAATTTTAAAGGAAATAGCTCTCTCATGGGCCAATTTATAACAATTCCCCTCCAATTCCAATGCAAACAATAGAAAAGATGTCAAAGATCATTATACTGAAGTGTTGTTAATATATCGGTCTTTTGGTGTAAATCTCATACAAATTGAACTTGCACCTGGATTAGCAAGATTCATCCTCTCAGAGCTAATGAATGGACTGTGTCTTGAATTCATAGCTTTTCATGATCAAACTTCACTTGAAATCACAGCTGATACTAGGTTGCCAACGAACCAAGCATAAACGGAGCATTATAGGTCATGCTCCCTTATCTACTCATTAGCTTTTTGGAGAATGCCCCATTCTCATGAACTGTGACCTCACATGTATGCTCAAGTAGGTATATTTATTATAGGTATACTACAGGCCAATATCTTTTTTCTCTCATTTGACACTAGAATATATTAAGGATTTAAGCCAACCATCTATACAGTTGAGAGTACTTTGTCTATTTAGACACATGTACAATTTAATAATACATACTCTCTTATTACAACATCAACTTATTTTTCCTATTACCTGGTTCATTGGATATCCAATCAAGAAGATAAGGGGGTTACCATTATGGTGACTCAAATGAGCCTCATACCCATATCCATAGATGCAACGGAAATCAACTTCATTGTAGGCCCTTTTGTAAAAGGATCCGCCAGATTTTTCTCAATACGATATAATTCATAGTAATTATTCCGAAGTTTCTCAAATTTCTGACAAATAAGCCTGTGCTTCACATGTCTAGAGGACTTTATGTTATCCTTAATACTCATAACCTTAGTCAAGACTATTTGGTTATAACAGTACATTTGGATCGCCGGTATTGGTTTCTCAACCAATGACAAGTGTCCAACAGTAGCTTTCTAAGACATTCAGCCTTAACAATGGCTAGTGCTACAAGTTCAACTTCCTTGGCTAACTTCATTAATATGGTCAGTTTACAAGACTTCTATGAAATTGCACCACTAGCTATGGTAAAAACAAAACCACTTGTAGCTTTGATCTCATCCACATTAGAGATCCAATTGGAATCACTATATCTTTCTAATACGGATGGATACCCATTATAGTTAATTCCATAAGAGGTTGGCCTCTCAAGTAGCGCAACACTCTCTCAAGTGCCTTCCAATGATCATCCTCTGCGTTATACGTAAAACGGCTGCAACATCCCAGTTTTGCATTTTATGGATTTACTAAGCATTTTATAATTTTGTGAATTTTCTAGAATTTATTTGAATTAAGCCTTTTGTTACAAATATTTAAATATTTGAAAATTTTAAATAAAGTTTTTTGAAAATATTTTATTTGAGTTCCAAATACCTAAAATAATTTTTAGAATTTTTCGGGATTTTTGGGTATTTTATTATTTATTTTGATTTATCTAATTTCTATAATTATTTTAATTTAAAAATATTTTAAAACCAAATAATAGTGTTGGGCCAAAACCCAATAGGCCCAACCCATTTCCCTTGCAACGTCGTCGCTGCAAACCCTAGAAGCCGCACCATCAGATTTTGATCCGACGGTTGAGATTCCGCCGTGTCACCACTGCACTGTCGACCAACCGATGAGTGCCACATGGACGGCTGGGATGGCTTCCTGTCATGCCGCCGTATCCTAACTGAATTATGTCGCTGTCATTTTTTTTGTCTCAGTCTCCATGCTTTTCACGAACACAGAGGGGGCTATTTAATGTGCTGCACACCCTTCGAGAACCGCCGTCTTGCGCCACACCCGTAGCACTAGAAAACTTCGCCTGAGTAGCCATCATTGTCATGCTTGAAATCACCATTGTTAGTGAGGAGTGCCGTCATGTTGTTTCTCTATTTTTGCCACAGTCGATGAGTTTCCGCCGAAGGCAGAGGCATCTCCGAGTCCATCGCATCGAGATCTTCCAAATTCGCCAAGCCCTATCACCGAAAAGTCACTAAAAGGCCATGGAGGAGGTCGTCATCTTTGTCTTCGGTAAAGTCTCGCTGTTGCGCCATTGTTGAGCTTCGTTGTGAGTCGCAACCATCCGATCCATAGCCAACGCACCAGATTTTGCCACGCGTGCATCGTCGCTTCGCTTGCCTTTGTTCAACCATAGCCATCAAATCTAGATTGGTCGGTCTTATTTGTGCCACATGTCACAACCACAATTCGCCGTGAGTCATGATGCTGCCACGCCGTCGCCTATCTTTGCTGTAGATCCCTACTGTCAGATTGAGCACGGATGGCTTAAATCGCACTGCATAATAGCCGAATCCGCGCTTGCCGCGTGTCACGCCTATGTTGCACCGCGCGTGCTCACTAACGTTAGCCGGACCATGGCATAGTGGATTGGGTTCATGGTGGACCAAAGCCGACCGTGGATTGGGTCCATGCGTCGGTACACACGTTAGACTATGGTTGGTTTGGAAGGATGCTAACACAATAAACCTATTTTCTAGTATAGATTTAATTCAAAAAATAATTATTTAATATTTTCTAATTTTCTTATTTATCAAAACTTTAGAGAGCCCGTTCTACCTCATACGAGCTCCAATTGAGGTGATTCCATATCCTAAAAATTTATAAAATTGAGCTATATTTAGTAATAAATTTTATTTAATTTTTAGAGTTTATTTTGCTATATATTTTTTGTATTTATTGCTTTATTTATTTGTTCATGTAGGCGTTGAAGTACCCAAGGTGTTCGTGAACGAGAAGTCAACTCAAGAGCAAGGTTCAAAATAGGATCAAGAACTTTTTAAAGGCAAATTGTGCTTGATCATATTGAGCCCATGTTTTAAAATTTATATTGTTTTAAACTATTGCATGCTAATTCAATATATAATTGTTTCAATTAAATTGAGATTAGCTATTCAACCTAATTAAACTTATATCTACCTTGTCATTTGTATGCCCGGATTCATTTGTCACTCTAGTATGGTTCTTTATTAGTTAGTAACTATTAATTGCCAATGTGGGATGTTTAGAGCATGAATAGTCTGCTTAGCCATACAACGAGTTGTTGATACCATTTTGTGTATGCAAAGTTAATCTTGCTTAATGGAATATAGAACATATTTATGAAAAGGTGTGTCTAAGTGTTTTCACACAATGTTGTTGATAGCACGTGGTGCATGGTAATCCATTGGGGTGGTAGAATGATTTAGACTGAGATAAGTGGCAAGAGTTGTGAATTATGATGGGCCAATGTAGCATTTAGACGGTTGCATTGTTATTTTGATACATGAAAGTTGATGATATGGATAATGGTTATTGTGAATTTTTGGGAAGTCTTGCCTTGGTCAATTAAGGATTTAACTTTGCAAGCATTTGAACTGAGTTCATCATACAACCACATGTCATGTATGGGACAGACCTAGCTGATTAATTTGTAATGTCTATGTTTTGGTATTGTCATGGTGGTGTGGGTTCCGAGTGCACAGGTAGACTCACATGGCATAAGTGGGGGGCCCTGAGCGTGGTAACTAGTCCCACAATGTTGAACCCTCAGCGGGCAGTACCGGGTTTAGACAGAGTATTGTAAAGGTTTTGTTATGATCATCCGCCTTTGTGGTGATATGATTGTATTTTGTGAATAAAGTGTACAACCTCTATAGAGTGTCAATCCTATTCGAATAGCCATGCCCGTGGTATTGAGCAATGCTCAGGAATTACAGTCAAGGGTTAGATTTCAATAACATGAATTTGGGAATGGAGGCAGTATTCCTATGAAAGTATGGAAATTGATATAAGATTGGGAGTTTGTTTATTTAGGAAATAACTGAGAAATTATTATTGTTATTATTTGTTTTGCTGCCATTTCATTCTATTTATATTATTCTTTTATAAATGCTATTTTATTGTAAAATAACCAATTTGATCATTCATTTGGAATAAACCAAGCATGTAATATAATAGACTTGCATTATGTACACAACTTGTTAAGTGCTTTATGTATTCACCCCTTGCAACAACAAATCACCAGTTGGAGAAGAGTCTACACTAACTTACGAGGAGGAGTACTAGGAGGAGACAATCAACTAGGGCAGGAATCTTGCCAGTTACATGTGGCAAATTGAAGAGTTACTATGAATAATTTATTTCTGCTACAATTTTATTTATTTCTTAGTCTAGCCCTATGTGGCATATTCATGTAAGGTTGACTTTAAGGTCGTTCAATAGGTTATATTTAAAGAGATGAAGTCTTTATTTATGTTTTTGTTGTGTATGATTGTGATATTGATCTATGTTGAGACTATGTGCACTAGCGTGATCCTGAACTAGTGCAGAATACACAGAGAGTCTGGATTTTCATATTTGGATCTTGACACCAGCTTAATTTGCTCATAGCAAATGAACTGTCAGGTCTTTTAGCACTAGCTAAATACATAAGAGACCCAATAATTTATGAATACCTCAATTGATCTTTTACTAACACTTGATTCTTTTGAAGCTTAACACTCGCATCATAAAAGTGTTGGGTAAAATTTTCAATTCTCAAAACCGAACCATCTCAATGTTTTTTTAGCATAATGGGATTTGGTTCAAAATGATCCCATCCACATTTTTTGATCAATTTAATATTTATAATAATATCTGTCTCTTCTAAGTCTTTCATATCAAAGCATCAAGATAAGAAAGATTTGAACCCCACCATAACGATAATATATACACTTATCTACCTCATTCAAAATAAAACCAGTAGATGTTAAAGTTTTATTAAATTTTTTATGCCATTGCTTATGTGCTTGTTTTAGGCTATACAAGGATTTTAATAATTTGCACACCTTATTTTCCTATCGAGTAATCACAAAACCATTTGGTTGCTTCATATACATTTCTTCCTCTAATTATGCATTAAGGAAAGTTGTCTATACATCTATTTGATGGGTGTGTAGACCATAGAAAGTAGCTAATGCGGTGAGTACTCTAACGGTGCTTAATCCGCAACAAGAGAATAAGTATCAAAATAATCCTCTCCTTTCTAGGTATAACTCTTAGCCACAAGTCTTGCCATGTACTCCCTCTGTTTATTTTTATAAGGTGCTCACACATTTCAAGATTCTAAGTTTGTAAACTTTGATCAATAATTTGTCCAACAATATATATATATATATATATATATATATATATATATATATATATATATATATATATAGTATATAAGACGTAGTATACTGTATATAAGATCATCTAGGTGGTATGTACAAGTGATTTTTTGACAATATAGTAAATACGCTAAAAATCATGGACTCCTTGCAATTTTTCATGTGGCTCACATTGAGTATCTTATAATTATTTGAAAGCAAGTTCATTTATGTAGTATTTCTATGGATATTTTATATATATATATATATATATATATATATATATATATATATTTAAGACACAAAAGTGATACAATTAGATTATTTGAAAGCACATTTCTATGGTTATGATTTTGTAGCTATGAACAAAGTATTATAAAAGAAATTAACAGTCAAAGTTCAACTTTGATGCACCAAGTCAAACCACGCCTTATGAAAATCAACAGAGGAAGTTCTTATTAACAATACAATCATGCTTCATTTTCTTTCCAAGATCCACTTGGATCCAATAGGTTTATACCCACTAGGATGATCAGTGATATCCAAAGTCTCGTTAGCCATAATGGAATCCATCTTACTACAAACTACTTCTTTCCAATATTCAGCACCATTAGGTAGTGCATAAGTCTCTGAAAGAGTTTTTAGCACATCATCCACAAGGTCTACCATATATTTGTTACTAAAGGTTTTCTGAACCTTTTGTCTCTTGCTCCTATGAGAAGCCTCTGTGACTAAATTATTATCCTCCTTAGAAATATCTTCTACTTGTGGTATCACTCATTAATTCAAAAATAGTGATAGGTTCATCATCATCATCATTAGTTTGAATATTCTTAGTTCATGAAATAACGTATGAGAGTCTTATAGGATAAATATCCTCCAAGAATGAAGCATCCGTGGACTCTATTATTGTGTTAGTTATAATCTCAGGAGTTTTTGATTTTACTACTAAAAATCTTTAGGCTATGTTGTTATAAGCATATCCCAGAAAAACACAATAGACTATTTTAGGTTCAAGTTTTCTCTTTTTCTGCAAAGGTATATTGACTTTTGCTAAGCACCCCCAAGTTCATAGAAAATTGACATTGAGTTTTCTTCCCTTCCATTCCTCGTACAGAGTAAGCTCATGTTTTTTAGTGATTACTCTATTTATGATAAAAGTTACTGTTAATATAGTTTTCCTTTACCACATCTTAAGCATACCGACACTCTCCAATATGGCATTCACCAAGTCTGCTATTGTTTGGTTTTCCTCTCAACTACCCCATTTGGAATATGGTGGTGTAACTTCATGAATTATTTCATGCTCATAACTAAACTAAGAGAATTTATGAGAGATATACTCTACTTCACAATCAGACCTTAGTCTTTAAATTTTCTTTTCTAGTTGGTTCTCAACCTAGGCCTTATAAAATTTTAAGTAGTTTAAAACTTCATCTTTTATTTTCAACAAATACACATAACAATAACATGTTGCATCATTTGTAAGAGTAAACAAATATCTTTTAACCCTTTTGTCAATAATCCATTTATCTCACATAGGTCAAAATAGACATGACCTAATGGGATCAAGTTCTTTTCTTCCTCTAATCTCTTAAAGGTTTTTCGAGGCTACTTTGCTTGCACATAAGATTTTCACTATGATCCTTTATCAATATCACATTTTGGAATTAATTCTAATCTGGATATTCATGCAGTACTCTCAACACTAATATATATGGCAGAAACAAGAATGCCAAACATTGACCTTATATTTATTCAAACCAATTGCAATATTCATATTATAGAGAGACTCTAGAGTACTTAAGCAGAACAACCCTCCACTATCACAACGTTTACAAACAAAGTTCCCAAACTTAAATATTACAACTTTATTTGACTAAAATACTAGCTTATAACTATCTCTGCATATGAGAGAACTACTAATGAGGTTCTTGTTTATTGTCGGCACATGTTGCACATTCTTTAAGTGGACAATCTTATCTGTAGTAAGCCTTAGATTCCCTGTGCAAACACCAATAATAGAAGCATGTGACCTATTTCCTATTAGGACAAAGGAAGCCCCAGCTGCTTGGTAAGAAGAAAATAAGAAAACATCAGAGCACACGTAAACGTTAGCACCAGTATCAACCCCACCAATCAATAGATTGACATGCTAAAGAAACAATAGGAGAATTACTAAACCCTCCAGAAGTCGAGGCCTTGCCTATGGTCACGTTGGCATTTTTCTTGTCTGATTCATATGTCTTGTCTTTGCAGTATGAATAATCTTTTGCGCCGTATGACCGTCCTTGCCACATAAGAAACAAGTGATGTTCTTCATATCCTTCTTCTCAGTTTTTTTTTCAAAGATAGTTGTCTTGTTTGGTTTAGAGTCTTTGAATTTCTTTCCATATAACTTCTTCTCGATGATATTGGCATAGTTCTGAATAGATTTGCTAGGTGCATCTTTTGCCCTTATCTTTTCTTTCACATGAAGGGATGCAATGAAATCCTTAATAGAAATCTCTTTCCTCTTGTGCTTTAGACTAGTGGCAAAATCCCCCCAAGATGCAAGAAGTTTGTAAGCAATGCCCGCGGCCATAAACTTAGGAGGCAATGCACAACCTAAGTGTGTAATCACGTCAACTTGTAGCCGAAGGTCATGTGCTTGTGTAACAATCGACTAAGCATTATCCATTCTAAAATCGAAAAACTACTCACACATGTACAACCAGTAACCATCTTTAGCTTCTGCATACTTTGTTCAAGTGCACCCACAACTTAGTGGCTAGCGTTTAGTTCATAAACACTTCGTAGAGTTGATCTGCCAAAATGGTCAGAAGACAACTTTAAACTAGTGTGGTATTGTTTGCACTATCGAATTGCATGTACTGGTTAACTGTAAATGGATGCAGCAAGTGGATCAGACACCATAGCCCTGTGGAACAATGGATCTGGGTATCTAGCTAATGGGCCGACCGGATTAGCCCAAGGGGGTGGGCCGAGCCCACCATGCAAAAAGGGAGAGCTTCTGGAAGGTCTCAGCCGTGCCAGACAAAAAGAAGATTGGGAGAAGGAAGCGACAAGAATGGGTAGACAACACCTGTACCCCTGCAACGGGCGGCTCTGCTCCGGCATGGTACTGTGCCTGGTCGGGCAGCTACAGGACGGTCTTTGCTGCTGCTTCCAACTACCTCTACTGCTCTTGCTGCGCCCCCAACAACCCCTACGGCTGTGCCAGGGTGACCCTTCCTCTGGCATATAAATAGAGAAGAAGCCCTGGGAGAGAGGGGAGAAAAAATCTGTAAGAGAGAGCTTGTAAACAAGAACATTCACATTTTACACCAGAAACAACGAATGCAGGACTAGGGTGTTATCTCCATTGGAGATCCCGAACCTGGGTAAAAACCGCCTAACGTCTTGCATTACCATCAGACTCAAATCTTCCGCCTTGCCCCATTCTCTTTTCTTCATTGCCGATCACAACCATCAACAAGCCCCAACAACATAAGCCAAAACTTGGCCCTTATTTGGCATTTATGGAAGTTTTCACTAGAATACCTCTCAGGTTTCATAGCATCATAAGCATCCGTCATTGTTGAATCACACAATTATTCACAGAAAGGTTTCTCGATTGCTGAAAATATGCACAATATTTTAATTCTAGATTTTATCATGAGGAAAGTAGCATAGAGAACTAGAGATGAATAAATTAGTAGACAACACATTGTATTTCAAAATATGATCCAGAATTGAAAATAATAAGTCAATCAATCAGACTAACGGCTTACAATTGGGTTTGATGTAGAATTGAAAGTAGCGTAGAGTAGTTGACGTCAAGGAAGAAGACAAGCAGACGTGCAGATGCACTGTTCAAAAATCTTATTGATGCTCCATGCATGTGAGCTCTGTGGCAATGGTTCAGAGATTCCACTCACCCTTCTTCTTGGTGCAAGCCAAGGAGGAAGGATGGTATGGTTCAGCTACTCAACACCACATCACACTTATCCAAAGAGGAAGAAGAAGAATGAAGGAGAGATTCGGCCTCATCTAGCCTGGATCATCTTCAGGTCCTTATATAGACGCACATCAGTTACTCACTTGTAGGGGTACAGTCGAATTGGATATATGTCGACCAACCCACTGATCGGATTTATTCGACTCGAATTCGGCTAGTCATGTTGGATAGTTATCGGATTCAACATCAGTTTCGAATAGTTGGTTTTGGATTCATAATTAGATTCGGGATATCACTATCCATTGGATCGGGATATTTCGATTATATTTTTTTTGCATAATTTTCAGATATTCATAAATTTACAACACATATTCTAGTAGCTTCAATTGGCCCAACCAAATAGCCCAAGCTATGCGCTTCCTCCATGACGCCACTCTCCTGCCGTCGTCCCGCCGGTAGGGACCGACCGCCACCAAAGCTTGATAAGTAAAAAATATACTTCCACTTGTCTATGTGAGTACCTGTTACTGTTTTGCAAAACATAAAGGAATATTTGATACTTTTGTAACTTTGTTGGACTACTTGATAAAATTTCTTATTAAATTGCGATAATCTTGTTGCATATTGAACTCATACAATTGGTCAATCATTGCTATGTGTGTGCTATATACAACATCTGTTTTCACACAATATTCAACAAAAAATATTCAGTACTGTATCATTTTGCTTTTTATTCGCTTTGAATTCGTGATCGATATTTTTTGTGCCGTAGCTATATCTGGCACTATCTATATCCGACTTTGAGTCCGAGAAAATTATGGTTTAGGATAAAAAAGCGATATCCGACAGAATCCGAGCCAGTTGCACCCTACTCACTAGTAACTGATGACATTATGTCAATTTATTTATTAGTAATTGACGATATTATGTCATGAAATATGGCAATTAGTCATCAATAACTAAAGACATTGTGTCAATTAAACTGAATTGAAATAGATGTTTAAATCTCATTTAAACAGAATGAGTAGAGTGATAATTGTATGATTCATGCAAAATAAAAGGTGGATTCTATGTGTTAGACACTCTACCACGCGGCATGGTTATTTAAATAAGTCACAGGATTTTTCACACAAAAGTATGCGCATACATGTGCATGTGTGTTTAGCCAATCTTCATCCCATGTCATCCTCATGTCATGTGTCATATTTTTTCAAGGAATTGCAAGGACTTCATCTTATAAATTGTACTAAACCATGTATATTTAGCTAGTCAATATGGTACTAAACCATATATACTTTGAAATTTTAATCGAAATATGCCTCTCATAGGCTAATTTTTAACAATAATCCTCCGTACTCTTTTGAGGTTATGCTCAAATAACTTATGGTCGGCTTCATTAAATCTTTTTTTCTCATCGTGGTTGATTTATCGCTATTATTTTTGTTCTCTCTAAAATTCATATTCTTCGTTTTTGAGGCTGTGCATCCTCGTGTCCCATCTAACAAAATTTTGATTTAATCCGGGGTATAACGACCGAGGAAGACCGAGGGCGGAGGAACGGTGGTTTTGCAGCTAATGCCCCACGGACTCACAGAGAGAGCTCCCCGGAAGAGCCAACCGCGCGAGAGCATCCAAATTTTCCTTCGGTTTGGAAGGTTTCGCGTCGGGTTCCTTATTCTTTCCTTCTTTTGTGTTTTTCGTTTTCCTTGAACGCGTCCCTTCCTGGTAAGCTGATGGGCCTGTATTTCTCTGAATGGGCTATGGGCCTTTGTTTCCGGCGGGCCTGGTCCCAATCCTATCACGCCACGTCTGATCAAGGCACTCCCATCCCAGGCCCCAGCACTATCTAAAGAAAAAGGTTTTTATACTTCATGAAAGTGTTTGAGCATCCATTGGCTCAACACTTTTGACTGACTGTTTGAACGTAGGAGTTTTTGAAAAAAAAACATTTCTTTTTCTATAGAAGTTGATAAGGTTGATGAAAAATCTCTTGTTTTTCAAATAGAGCAGCCTATTAGACTATGCCATTGCACGATGTAATGACCCTCTTTTATATTTTAAAAGTAGGTATGTGTTCGTTATCGATTCTAATACGCACCACTGGAAATATATTTTAATCATTAGACAACTCTAAAAATTTTATCGCATTAATTACATCATTACAACCGGAACCTACCAAATAAACAGTGCAATTATATCTTTTCTCTCTCTCTCTCCCCAATTATCTGCGGATTTCCAACCTCTCAACAAACTTAAAATCTGCTGTTAATATTATTTTAAATGTTTAATAAATTTTGGCGTCTACGTGTAGGCCTTGCGTAACATGGTATATTACTTTTCTTTTTGGACTAACATAGGAACAAAGATGAGTAGACGAATTACGCTTTAGTAAGTAAAGCAGTTTCCATGTAGAGGTTGTTGAGATCATGTATAGAATAATGCAGGTATTTCCTTGACCCCGAGGAAAAATCGCAGATGATGGTCTTATATTTCTTTAGCAGACTATCGCGACTTTCGGAAATGTGGACTTTTTCAAAAACACGTAAGGAAATGTGGACCGACGCACGGGATTTTTGTGGGTCTAAAAATGTTGGTTTTAGTAAACGAATATTTTGGACCTGATAGTTCAACCAGAATGAATACTTAAAGTATGATTAATTAAGGATTTGGTTCTTTGATGGCATCGATTTAGAAAACAAGAAACAGCCATCCTCTCAAAAAATAAAGAAAAATTAAATGAAAAAAATAAAGTAACACCTTTACTAAACTTGGGTAAGCATTTAAAAGGAAGGAATGTAATAACAAAGAAAGAGGGAGATATAAATAATCAAATTGTTTAGCCAGTATGGATATGTAGAACCACGTATGGTCATTGCTTGTATTGCTAGATTTGTTTGTCGTCTAGAAAAATCAAATACGCACAACTACATTTCGCCAGCTGCTTATGTCCCGCTGCAATGTAGCCCCCGCTCCTATTGTCCCCACATATGATCGACTCACGCCACTAATCCTCTCCTTAACAACATCGCGATCTCCTGCTTTATTAAATCACGGAGACCGCGTGGAAGACTTTGGAGCCTCAAAACATTCGCCAAAGAAGCGTTTCCAAATAAAAAACTGAAACCGCGTATTCTTCCTGTTTATTTTGACTTCCAAATTTTACTTCTAAGTACTGCTACTGTACAATTTTAATATGATTTTCTACCATATTTTCTCCTATATCTCTCTTTCAACTACTTTCAATCAGGCGGACTAACGGTGGGCAGCTTAACTCTTGCACAATATTCTGATTAAGGTATGTTGTATATCTTGTATAGGAAAAATATCATCAATAAATGTTTGATCTGATGCAATCCAACTAACAAAGTTTCAAAAAAATGAAAAAATCATGGATGTACATCTCAGCTTACCCCATCTACATATAAAATTTCATAATCAAATTCGTCCTGTGCTAGAAGTTACAAAAAAACAAATGATCATGAGCTGCTCGCTCATGATCAAGTTTATTTTTTCATTATCAAGTTTATTTTTTATTACATGAAATTTTATATGTAGATGGGGTAACTGAGATGTACATCCATAATTACTTTCAGAATTTTTGAAACTTTGTTATTTTTACCAAGATTTAAACTTTATTTTTGATATGTTCTCGATATGCATAGACCCAACATATTTGAAAGTTGGAACGGCACTAAGCAAAAGCGTTAGCATCACTGCACGCTTGTGCATGCAGCTTTGGCCTACCAAAGATTCCGATCTCTTGCGCTTCCGCCTTCATGGAGTGGACGGTGGTGCATCGCCGGCATAAGACGAGACGAGCCCATCTAGCGAAACGCGAGCTACGACATGATGTATTCGACTAGTTGAGCGACTTGATAAGTCGGTAAGTCATATCGTCCTTAACTCGATGAAAGTATTTGTTGGATGTAGATTAGCATTTGAAGTTAGAAGTTCTGCTTTTAGCAGAATCTAACTTAGAATCAATTGTTTCTTTATTATGTTTCTTTAATAGTACTATTGTTGTTACGTCATTACATTCTTTTTAGCGTTTTAATACTACTTTAAACTGCTATAATTTTTCCCGGTCATACTTTCAATATCACCTACTATCATAAACTACTGGAAAATATATCATCCAAACATACAATGAAACGAGCTACATAAATTTTAAAAAAAGCAAAAAAAGGTAAGTAATCAATATTGCTAACTATTTATTTACACTTTAATATTTATATAACTTTATTAAAAATGAGCATAAAACACCTGTCGAAAAGGTAATACAGTTTTTACGCATATATCCGGTGAAAGTGAAACATTCACGTCAGGAACGGAAAGCAGCACGACCAGACCAGACAAGCGGTATACCGCACAAGTAGCCTTTTTATCCGGCCGGCGTCGCTTTCCCGTCTTTTTCGCCAGCAATAAAAGGAGAAAAAGATTGGAAAACATCAAAAAGATTAGAGCCGTGGCAGAAAAGCCGCCCTGCCCTCCATTCTCCTTCGTCCTCCGATCTCCATAGTTGCTGCAGTGCGAGGGTTTAGAGTTCGTGGGGTTTACGGTCTGCTGTGTGGTCGGTCGCGCGCCCATGGCCGCGCCGGCGGCGGCGGGGTGGGCGTGGTGGTGGGCGGCGCTGATGGCGCTGGGCGTGGTGGGGTGGGCGGCGGGGCCCGCGGCTGCGGCGCGCAGCCGGTGGTGGTGGCCAGCTACGGGCAGGTCAGGCTCTGGCTCAAGCCCTACGACTGGAGCTACCTGCGCGGTGAGAGATTTTTGTTAGAGCTATTGCTGGTTCGGTTTGAGTTGCTGTTCTGTGTTCACGGGGCCGGTGTGATCGATCGGTGTCGCGGAATTTCTCCCTTTTGATTTTTTTTGGGAATTTTGGAATCGTGCCTGTCACTAGCTGTTGTGAATTTTGCCAAACAATGGAATATTTGGGTTACTAGAATTCAATTCGATGATAGGCTCCTATGTAGCAACTAATGCTTTTACTCTGTTTGATCTTCGGAGTTTTGCTTGTTAAATTTGTTTTCACTCGTGTAGCTAGTAAAAAACAACTGATTTTATCACATCTGCTTTGTTTTTTTATTTACCTTTACATTTTGTTTTCCTTACTAGCAGTTGAGCTGCCGGCGTCGTTTTCTTCTGTCACGATGAATTTCGCAACAGATACGGACATTGTAAGTGAAAGACTCTGGTCTTCTGTGAATAATTTATTTTTTGTTCATAAGAAAACACTCTTTTTGGCGGTTAGTAGATTTGTTGATATGTGGATATGTTGGCCAGCCTTCTCTTAGTCAAGTGGCAATATGGGTGACTAGAAAAATGATTCATGGTTAGTAGCCAGCAATGATTATCAGTAGCTGAATAATTTAGATATTATGTTATTTTCATGTTCTTCCTCAGTACTGTACATATGTGTGTCAAGATGTAGATATCGGTTCTGTATAACAGAGGATAGATAGTCCGGTGTTCTTCTTTGGGAGTAGCATATCATGCTATAAAGACAATTGAAGATGCAAGGGTGATCAATATGTTCTTTTTTTTTCTTTGATGGACGGTAAGTTGAGGTGGTAAAGCATTGTAGTTTGTTGCGTTGCATGTGTGGTAGGGATCAAAAGAATACAAAACACGGCTATACCTCAAATTAATAAAGCTAATTAGTGACGCATGACAGAGTGAGCTGAAACATCCTGTTTTCTGATCTTTTTAGCTTGTTTGAAGAATAATAACATGATTGATATGGTCAATCGCTATGGATTTGCTGCATCCTCCATTTGGTTTATCTCTGACAATTTTATAGCATAGATTGCAAAATTGACTTATTTAGGGTTTGTGCAATATTTCTTTAAATAATGCAGCCCAGGGAGCACTTAAAAGATCTTCCTAGAAGCGAACTTGCTATCATCTGTTTGATGAATGCCAACCCTCCTATTCCTGATATATCTGATTCTTTTCTGGACAATTTATGTGAGTACCATATACATTTTCTTATGTGATGGTGAACTTTGATGTCTTCATTTTCTATTTAAACAATCTCGTATACCTGCTTAATCATAGTGAACTAGTTAAAGGTGTGCTAGATATGGTTTATGACCATTGTATTTCAAATTGAAACAGATAACTTATACCAAATTATACTCAAACCAATTATAACTGCAGTTACTATATCCCTTCAAAGTTCCAGCACTGATTTCTTGCAAGAGAAAAGTAAACAAATGCCATGACAGATAAACATAATTTTGTTTAATTTTAAGTATTTCTATCTTTGAACTTGTTCATCTTGCACGCTGAAGTAGTTAAGATGTTATTCGCTCCGGTCACAAATCAATGACGTTTTGGACATTGATATAGTCTCCAAAACGCAACTTTGACCACTAAATTCTATTGTAATATATTAATAAAACCTACTAAAATTATAATGTTATGAAAGTACTTCTCGAGACAAATCTGCATATATTATTTTCACATGTCCAATCTAAACATTCATGAAAATATTGATAGCTAAAGTTTACAGAGTTTGACTGCACACATCCCAAAATGTCACTCTTTTGTGACTGGAGGGAGCAATATAATCTTTTGACAATCAGCACACTGTGCTGTTTCTCTTCCATTCTGTTGGCTATGATCTGTTCTGCCATCTTCCTATTGTTTCTGAGAAATATATTTATTTCATTAAGTGACAGTACTATGCCTAGGTCACTTGTTCAGTCTAGACGCGGAGTATATTTGGTTGAAAGAAAGAAGATAGTGACGTGAGAATATTCTTCTAGTAGCTTTTTTTTTTTCTCCGTAAAAGTTCTTTGATTGTAAGTTGTAACCAAATTTTCTGTTACGTAGCTTTCTGATTAAACTAATTTTGACAGGAAGGTTCTTTATTGCAGTATCAAACTTTCTTGCTGTTGGATCTTTTGGCAATACAAATACTCAGTCAAATCTGGTGCAGTGCATACCATTTCAGAAAAACACAACAACAGTGTTATCAAATAACCAGGTTAACTATCCTGATGCTTTGATTTATAAAGCAATATGTGGTAGCTAGCTCAACTACAGTAATCATCCTTTTTTGTAGCAGCATGACACTACAACAGTGATGCAAAAGATGTTGGTGGATCGGTAGTTTATGTTGAGTATAGTTATTACATACATCACATGTAAACTAATGGTGACATTTGGATGATTACCTCTCCTAATAGTCCAAATACATGATAAAATCACGAGGAATGTTAATATTCGGGAGGATTTTATGACAATCCAATTCAAGTAGAACCAAATAAAGCCTGCTTCTGCCATCTCTGTTGAATCCAGCCATGCTACTTATGTACTAGTAGTTCTGAGTTTTCCGCAAGTCAAATTTCAAAATATTTGCCTACTGACACTGTATTCACTTGCATTATCCATTAGCATTGTATATAGATTTTCTCAAGTTAAAACTAGGACTGCTTCATTTTCCAAAACATATTCACCTCCCATACATAATGGTAGCCAATTAGGAAACTGAAACTGAGTCTAGGTTGATTACTCTATGCAGAACCTAACCATAAATAAATACACATGACGAGCCATAACTAGAGTAAAACCAGTGGCAAAAAAGTCAAGATAACCCGATCTCGTTCTTGCTTACTTCCATTGACCAGTAATTTGTAATCCTGTGTTACACCGCAGGGTCCAAAAACATATTAATTTTGGGTTTTCTTTCTTGCTTCACCCAATAGGTTTAACCCTAGTTAGTATGACTTGCTCCCTTGGCATTGTATGCAACTATTTCCCTTAATGCAATACCAGGCCTCCCTGGGCAACTACACTGGGGTATCACCATCCTGATCTGTTGGTCATTAAGTGCAAGAAATTTGTTGTCTTCAGATGTATGAATGTATCGGCTATCAACAATTTTCGAGTTATAATGCCCCATCTTAGAAAATTCTGTGGACTTCTGATATACCAGCCTATGTGCAGATATCGCCAGGGGTATGGTACTTTGGTTACTTCAATGGCCTTGGACCTGCTCGTACACAATCAAAGATGGTATGCTTACTTCCTATTATGACATGTCTATAAGACACTCGCTCTATGGCATAATTATTTAATTTTGTCTTTCAGCATAAATGTGTCAAACAAAATTTGAATCTTGATGACTGTACCTTTGCAGATTAACAGAGGGAGAGCATGTTCAGTGAGCACTAGCATTACCATAGAGGCATGTCCCACTTCAGCGTTATGGGGACCCTACTGCAACCAAACAATTGAAATGATTGGTTGTTCTCAATTTTCAAGAGATAACAACTCAAGGAATCTTTTAGATCAGAATATTCACACGAGGAAAAGTTTGAATACTAGAGAGAACAATAGACGAACCAACTTCTTATCACAGTCAAACCATCTAGTAGAACAGCAACTTGATTCCAACAGTACTACCTCGGTGAAAATGGAGAACTTGATCACTTGTGCCATTTCAAATGGCTCATTATGCATCAGGCAAGGCGATACAAAGTTCTACTTCTTGGATGTAGTCAACCTAGCATTGCAACTTGAAATTACAGCTGCAAATTTTGGATTAGTTCAAAGGGCATCTCTGATTTGTTACCTGCGCTATAATGCCTTTCCTCAGAGAGATTTGCATGACTATTCAGCTGATATTAGCAATGTTCCTTTGGTTGTAAAGTTGCCAAATATTGGACGATGGTATGTTGCTATTGAGACTGTCAATATAACACAGATGAACAATACAGCATCAGGACCTATGCTGGATACAATGTGTTTCTCATTGGAGTGGCAAGTAACTGGATGTCTGAATGGAAAAGCTGGAACCAATTGCTCATGGGAGGCTTATATGCTCCAGGTGGGTTAAGTAGTTAATAGAGATGTATTCTGTATTACTGCTGAGTGCAGACGCTTTCCTGTTTTAACCTTTTAAGCGAGAAGGTAAATATAGTCACGGCAAAGCTCCAGTGGTTTGCCCATAATGGGTTGATCTTCACCTTTGCCAGTTAACATGATGTGGCTGTCAGTTGTTGGCAGGTGGTAACTGGTGAAACACCATGACCAGAAGTTCAAACATGTCTAATTTTTACCCTTTTCTTTTATTCCTCTTTTGAAAGAATTCACTGAATGTTTAGTTTGCCTAGAACCTGTTTAATCCAATGCGATCCAGCCTGATTTGGCAGCTAAATGTTAGCTCCTGTCTTTTGGTGCATTGCCCATACTGCAATGTTAATCTTATAATTGTCAGGTGATCATGAAAGTTTCATTGGGAATAAACGAAACAAATAATGTGAGAAGCTACACAAGAGCAAGAGCAAAATACCTATTAGTCACGTAAAACATTTCTGGGATTAACAGACTTTAGAAATGTCTTTGTTGGTGCCGACTTAAAAAATTTGTCTCTAATGATATGAAATCTTGCAAATATTTTTAAATGTTACGCCAATTCCGAAGACTTCTCTGAAAAAAATTGCCAACAATATTGGTGAAGCTATCATTATGTTTTCCCCCTTATTTGGGAGCCATTGTAAAAAAAAAGCTCTGCCCATGAAATGATGTGCTATATCAATTCTTTAAATTGCTACAGACACTACCTATCTTTTGATGACCCCTTTGTTTTCTATGGCAATTCTCTTTTACTAGATTTGTTCAGGAATGTTATCATAATCAAGTGGCATGTTTGTTGAAGTTAACCAGTTATCAGATTGCAGTAATCTGATGTACTTGTTTCCCCATGAAGAGCCATTAACTTACGTATATTTTGTGCAAAGTAGATTTTAGTCTTTATGATGTGATAACTCTCAACATTTCTCTGTTGAAATAGTGCCAACACTTTGCCACCCAGGAAGTGGCAGTAGATTGATACCTTAGTTTGTCGAGCATAGATGTTGGAACACTATGTTCTTTTGAGAGTGATAATGTGCACGCTTTGTTACTGTAAACTTTGTTTGTGAGTAGGCATCTTTATGAATCAAATATTGTTCTTTATATGCAGAGGGTGCCTAAAAGAAGTCCTTCTGTTCCTTTTGAGTCATATTATGTTCCTACTGATGGAAGGGCATCGTTGGAATATAGCCACTTCGCGCTGGAACAATTTTTAAGCAACTCATCCTATGAGCAATTTGCATGGACTTATTTCTTTTTGGATGTTCCCCAAGGTTCGGCCAGTGCATTGATCCATATCCAGCTAAAGTCAGACAAAGAATTGAATTACGAGCTGTACTCAAAATATGGTGGTTTACCATCAAATGATAGTTGGGATTATTACGCAAGCAGGTCAAGCAGCAGTAATGGTTCAGTATTTTTTTCATTACAAAATTCCACGAATTCAGACATGGATCTATCTATTTTTTATGCTAAGGAGGGAACTTGGTGCTTCGGAGTGAAGCATCCAAGTGATACGTCAAATTCTCAGACGTACATGTCTGTAGCTCTTCAGGGATGTCATAGAAACTGTAATCAGAAAGGTGTGTGTCATTCTTCAGTTGATGAAAGTGGGCTCACATTCTACAGGTAATTCCTAAATATGTTACCTATTATGTGAATGTACTTGTATTTTTTGCACCCTGTACTCTTTAATACTTGATGTTTAATGCAATATTAGAGAAAATTAGCAAATATTGTATTTATCATGGTAATCTTAAAAGATATATTTTTCATTTTCCAGCTTCTGCACCTGTGATCGTGATCATGGTGGGTTTGATTGCAGCGATGAATTAGTTTCACCTAATGGTAAAGTCTCTCATATTTAGTTTCGAAAATTCTTCTGGCCAATAATGTGTACAGTAGTAGTACCTTTCCCATTGAACTGAGAAACAATATACTTCAATCAGCTACAGCTGTTGCTAGTCAATTATGGATGTAATCCTTTCCTCTGCAATGCAGCCTCCTCCTGTTTAGAAACCTTGGAAAGGTTTTAAAGTCATTAAGATTTGCTACATTAGGGCATTTTAAGGTATCTGATTCTTAGGTGTTTGCCTTAGTTAAACTAACATGTACAAGGAGCTTCATGGCAATGTAATGCTACTGGAATGTTTTAATGTAACAAGTGGATTTTAAGCTTGTGCCTCATTTAGGCGTATTCCATTATTTGACTAATTCTACAATGGACCAGTGTAAGTTAAGACGAGATAAATGTAGTACACTTCTGTAGAGGATGAAAAATGCAAGAAATAATGAACCAACATGTGTTAAAGATAGTAGTGTAATGTGTCAATGGTAGAAGTGTAAGTCGTGTGTGCTAGGGGTAGTCAAGGAATTGTAGTCTAGTCTAGGGTTTCACTCATGTACACTATACGTTAGCCTCTAGGGCTCTTGCAATATAACCAACTATTCAGCCTCAGCTCCTCTCTTTTAGCCTTAACACCTCCCTCAAACTCAATGCGTATGCCATAGTTGTCACGGCGGTCCAGCTAGGCGTGGCGAGCCAGGATGCCTAGGCGGTGATTGGATGATGATAATAATTCTACAAAGCCACACACACACCAGCAGGGAGAGCAACAACAGCAGGAAGGAGAGGAGCAACATCACTTTGTTGGCAGTGGAATTGAAAGCTGTAAACAAAAGATAGAGCCAGGCTGAGTCAAGCTAGAGCTAGAGCTGAGCTAGAGAAGTCAGAGTCAAGTTGAATCGGGAAGCCGGAAACTGGAGTAGAGCCCTCAGAGCTGGAGCTGAAACTCAAGAAGCCAGATTTAAAACTAGTTGTGAGATTCATTTGAAGTCCGATCAGATTGTGAGCTCGACTTGGTTTCCTCTCGAGAGACTTCTCTTCGCGGTGATGAGGCCTACGCAGAGGGGCATCGCAGAGGCGGCCAGCGCTCGGAGGCGGACGGAGCGGGTTGGAGTGGCGGCCGAGGAAAGCGCCGGCGCACAGTGGTGGCGCGATGGAGCGCCGCTCGACGACGCGCTCTCGAGTGACTTCTCTTCGCGGTGATGAGATCGGCGCAAAGGGGCACTTGGAGGCCGCAGCAGTGGAGGCGACCGGTGCTCAGAGGCGGACGGAGCGGGTTGGAGCGGCGGCCGAGGACAGCACCAGCGCATGGAGGTGGTGCTATGGAGCGCTGCGCGGTGACATGGGGTCGGGACCGAGGAGGAGGCCGGTCCTTTCCTTTCGGTGCCCGCCGCTCTCAGGCCGCCCCATCCCTCTCCAGTCAAGGCGGGCTGTCCTAGTGTCCTCTAGCTTTCGGGACACCTAGGCGTCGAATGACGCTGTAACAACATACCTAGTCGACGATGTGACAACATAGGTGTATGCAATAGCATTGAGTTTGAAAGGGATTTAAAGAAAAGAGATAAATCTGAAGTCCGAGCTTGAAGATGTCGTCGAAGTGTGCAACTCGATAAAAAATCTGTGTGGTAGCAAACAATCTCCTCCTTGACCAAGTTGTACCTAGAAGCCTTCGCATACTGTTTTTCAACTCTTCACACACTGATGATAGCCATCCACAAGATGGTACCTCAAGCCTTCGCAAGTTGTTCTTTAGCTCTTCACACGCTCAAATGGTTCACTGCACATTGTGTCTTGAAGAAAAGATGTTGAAACCAATAGGAATAGAGTGATGTGTTGAATCTGGCCAATGAAGAGAGATAGATCAAATCATGCCCACAAGAAGGCAAGGTGAAGAAAAATGCATGATGATGACGAAAAAAACCATTGGTCAGGAGTCGTAATGAATGCAAAGATGTGTAGCAAGATGGCTACGAGTGAGGACCAAGAGGGCAAAGGTCGCATCGACAATGATGATGATGAGGGCTACCGCAATCGATTCAATTGGACACACTACGACAACTCGAAAAAGAACGAGCAATTGGTTGATCAACAAAGGAATTGGACTAGCATGGCTTCCCTTGACAAACTGGAAGAGAGATGCAACAGACTTGGATGGACTCGATGGAAGCAAGACTTTAGAGCACTCAAAAGATACTAGAGAGATTCTAACAGCAGCTAGAAATAGAACCAGACGAGCAGCTCCATTGATAGAACGTAGCACAGAAAACTAGCCCACTCAACGATTCGCCACTTGCCAGGTGCCCAACATTAGGACTTCTGGAACCTCGCATGGGTGCCGTGACCTCCAAACTTCTTAGGTTTGCATCGCCTGACGTTGGCAACAAGGAGGGTGTGGTCGTAGCGGGTGAAGATGTCCTTCTTTCTGGCCTTGTCAGCGTACTTCTGGCAGTAGGCGATGAGCGCCTTGGCAATGGCCTGGTTTATGGCTAGATCTGGGACGTCTTCCCGTCGCTGTGGACCCGGATTCGCATGTCGATGTCCTTGAAGCAGGAGTGGCCAACAAGCATGATGGGCTCAAAGGCCTTGAGGTGGAGCTTCTTCGGTCAGATCAGCTTGATGGCTGTGCCATTCACCTTGATCAGCTCGCGCCCAGGCTTGCAGATCTAGGCTCCCTAAGCTTGATCCATGGCCAGTGACACGAGAAGATGATCGGTGATGGCAGGACAACGATGGAGGCCATGGCGATGAGATCCAGATCCGGTGATGGTTGATATGGGTCAGATTTTGATCCAAGGACAAACCGGTAGAGAGATGCAGGAGAATACGATGTCGAGCCTGGATCCAGCGAAGAGACATTGGGGAAGAGATGCCGAGCCTAGATCATGCCGAGATGATAGCGAGGACAAGGTGGCAACGACGTATCTTACTTGGGCTAGGTCACCGTGCTACTCTGCCTCTCTGCTGCCTACTACCTACTCTTCTCACCGCTACCACTAAGATAAATTGAGGCTGACAACAAATGGCGACGGTGGTGGAGCTCAAGATCGAGGAAGACGGCGGCTGGTGATGATAGAGGAGCTCAAACAAATGCAGCTCGGCGACGATAGAGATGAGCCGCCAATGACAGATCTTCGCTCGGCTGCGATGGAGATGAGCGGATCCGGCTTGAGATGGTCGGCGACGATGTAGAGATGACCAGCAGTGACGACATTGGCTTGATCCAGTAGTGATACGAGATGAAGATGAGCAATGTGCTTAGGTGCTGCTTGCTGGTGCTGCGGACGGTAAGGCAAAGAAGAAGATGAAGATGCTGCTGCCACTAGACACTAAGAAACTATTAGAACTACTGATATACTAAAGAGCAAAAATGAAGTTGAATGGCTGCCCCCGGGAGTGAAGACCGCTCCTCCTAGGGGTAGCTACCATGGTGGAAGAAGATGGAGGCTAGAGTTTGGATCGATGCTCTTATACCATATTAGATTTAGTGGAGAAGAGAGGAATTGGGGCTGAATAGTTGGTTGAATAGTTGGTTATATTGCAAGAGCCCAAGGGGCTAATATATAGTCTACATGAGTGCAACCTTGGACTAAGACTAAAATTCCTTAACTACCCCGCACCCACATGACTATTACACTTCCACCCTTACACATTACATACCATCCTTCAGAACATATGCTGATTTCTTGACATATCAATGTAGTAAGAAATTCTTGCAATACGACACATCAATGCAGGCTGCAGCTTATTTTCAATGAGAATGCATTACCTACTTGACACAATAAATGTTGTTTTTCAACCTGTTGTGATGCATCATTTTATGTCCATGTAGTAAAATTATTAAATTACTGTTTGATATGGTTAAATCTAAATGTAGGGCACATCTGGCAGTCTGTCTTTCTAATCGCATCAAATGCTGCAGCAGTTTTACCTGCCTTTTGGGCCATCCGGCAAAAGGTATGTTTTTCTTCTAGTGTCATGACCTGAAATGACTTGTTTTGATCTTTTTTTTTAGTTTTTTTGGGGGTAAAGTGCACCGTAGGTACCTGCACTTGCACGGGTGGTTTAAGTAGATCCATAAACTTGAGAACTGGATATTTGGGTCCTCAGATTTGTTTAAGTGGGTCAATTGATGTCCAAAATTGAGGTTTCTTGGCTGACATGGCTTTGATGTGGGAACTGTAGGCTGGTGTGGCACCTATCTGTCCCTCTTTAGTGCCACGTGAAAGTCACGTCAGCCAAGTGAAATAGCTTTTGGACCTCACCTGACCCACTTATACAAGTGATGACCTAAATATCTACTTTGCAAGTTTATGTACCTACTTGAACTACCCGTGCAAGTTTATGGACCCACGCTGCAATTTACTCTTTTCTTCTTTCTATCAGCTGATCCAACGAAACCGTTTTAGCATTGGGGGCTTATCTCTAGTTGATTACACAGAAGCAGCATTTCTAGTTGGAAGTAAAATTGTTATGAACCCATGACAGAATATGCACACAATAATGTTTTATGTTGAACTACTGGGCAAAGCATTCTACGATTTATGGAGTTTGTGAGAATCCAATAAACGTTAGCTTAAACAAATCTTGTCACTACTCACTATGACATTGGTGATTTTCGAGGATGGAAATATTAGTAGGTCCTGAATGGTTGATAGCCTGCTAGATTGTCTTATTGTAAGGTGGTAATGTGACATTGGTGATTTTGGAGGAAGGAAATATTAGTAGGTCCTGAATGGCTGATAGCCTGCTAGATTGTCTTATTGTAAGGTGGTAATGTGATATCCCTTTCCACAAGAAAATGCCATGCTTACGTCTGTAACATAATATCTTGATATTCAAATATCCCCCCATTTAAGAAGCTAAATTTAAGGGCATTATTAAGAAGATATTATCAAGATGCGGAAGTAGTTCATATAACACTCCGGATTTTGGTCGGAAGTCCATCCAACACCCCGAACTATGAAACCATATATTTGACCCACCAAACTTTGTAATTTAGTTCAAATAACACCCTGACCTGGTTTCGTATGGTGGTATTGCCTGTGTGGCGCAATAAGTAGGTGGTTTTGCCACGTAGGTTGACACACTTGTCAAGTTAGGTCAATGACAGGTAGGGTCCACAAGGGCTTCTCCCCGCTGAGCTCCCAACCATGCTTCCATGGCTGTCAACCTTTTTAGCTCCCTCTATTTTGATTTGGGGGAGAAACCCATGTGGCCCTACCTATCATCCACCTAAACTTATCAAATGTGTTATTCTACGTGACAAAGTTATCCTGTCCACTCATGCCACGCGAGCAATACCATTATGCGAAACAGGTTCAGAGTGTTATTTGAACTAGATTGCAAAATTCCAGGGGTCAAATGTCCGGTTTCATAGTTTGGAGTGTTGGACAGACATTCAAGCAAAGTTTGGGGCGTTATATGGACTTTTTCCTTATGAAGCTAATTTTGTGTTTTTCTTCTTTGATATAGAATGCAGTAGATTTGTTTGATAACATGCTGACATTTTTTCCCCTGCCACCTAGGCGTTTGCAGAATGGATTCTTTACACGTCTAGTGGAATTTCAAGTGCATTATACCATTCATGTGATGTGGGCACCTGGTGTGTACTATCTTTCCGTGTATTACAGGTAAGCTACTTAGCACATACTGCCAGTTTAAAGCTTGACGTTTCACTAGGTTAAATCAGTTATGGATGTATCCAATACAAGGTAGACCACCCTTCTTTTTGATAGTCAACTTCAGTTGGAGAAAGCTGAAGAGGAACACAAGCATAGTTTGCATGTAGTTTCATCCAATGGACATTTTCAGGAATGTAGGTCCTCGGTGCATGGACTGATGTAGTCATGTATGATCACCTAATTAGTTTACACAATCTTTAGGCTGCCAAGAGATCACTGTATTTTAACAGATAAGCTTCTCACTACTGCATAGTTGTTGTATAGGAGCAACTTAAAAATTGAAAGATGATGGCACGAGCTGGCAGTTTTGTGACCAATAGAAATAAATTGCAGCATCATTTTTTTCATTGTTGATGCTAGTGAACACCCTTTTAGGACGAGTAATTGGCTTCAGACAAAATAGATATAGTCATAGTTGTCACGGCGGGTTGGCTAGGTGTGGCGAGCCCGGACCGCCTGGACGCCTAAGCGATGATTAGACGATGATAATAATAAATAATATCTCATATGACATGGAATTAAGTCCAATATGAAGCAAAAAATGTATAATCTTAAATGCACATATGTTCTATCCATGAGAGTATGAACTATGAAGATGTAGAAATGTGTAATCTTCAATGCTTACCTCATCAAGAAGAAATCGACACATCTCCTAACTTGGTACAAGTTGCGGCAACATCTATGCAAAGTAGAATCTAGCAATATAAGACAAGGAAACAACAAACAATTAAGTTTGATACAAACTTACAAAGTCATAATATTTGCTATAACATTGATAGTTCCAAACAACAAAAGATACAACTCGTTCCAAATAGTACAACAAAGTATCAAAGTTCATAAATCATAATAAAAGTAAAACGTCACATCACAGAGAGTGAAATAGTAACAATTTCACTCATCATCCAACTCCAAACTATGCCTCTCAATATTTTCTTGACCACTCTCTTCAGAAGGAATTTGAGGTGCTTGACCAAAGTCATCTTCAACATCCTCATCATCACACAACATCCTCTTCTTTGTCATAGCCTAGCTCATGGAGGGTAGATGTAGCAACTTCACACCTAGTATAAACTTGAACTTCATCTCCACAAGCTCTTCTAGGAAGGTTACAACCCCAAAGAGAGGATGATGCTCCGACAGCTTCATCAACATGATCCCATAAAAGATCCTCACCGGCATGCACTTATTCGGTGTCCTTATTGGTCCATTCATTCTCCCATTGAAATGTTTCTAGGATCAAAGGATTAGAACCACTTTCTTCACGAAGCCTTTGAAACCTATATGCAATTTTTGTGTTGTATTGAATGTACATCAAGTCATTCAACCTCTTGTGCTCCAATCGGTTCCTTTTTTTTGGTATGAATCTAAAGTAAGAAGAATGGTAAAGTTTTAAGTTTGATATGTATTGAAAATGGTAAAGCTATAGCCTATAGGTTTGAATTACTTACAAACTCAAATGTACTCCAATTGTGCTCGCAACCGGAGAAGAAACAATAAAGACCAACAATCCGCATTGCAATCTTTTAGAGAGGCAAAGCATGGCCACCATATGCTTTCCACCAATCAACTAAAGCCCAATATGAAGGTCTATATTAGAAAGGTCAAATGTCATATTGATTATTGAATACACTTAGGATTTAGTAGGACTTACGAGGTTTCTTTATTTTTCGTTGCATGATCGCTAGCTCATTGCTGAAGCTACCATGGGTCTGTTCACAGTCATCAACTAAGACATCAACAGTGCTTAGCATGTCCCTATCACCATGACACATCTTTGCAATCACTAAATTAAATGTCATGCGTAGGTGAGTTGCATAATCTTCATCCTTCTCTAAGATGTCAAAGGACCTAGATGGACTCAAAAACAAAGCAGCCCCATGTAGGTTTTGCTCCATTTGACTTTCCCACCGATTGTCAACAATGACCAACACTTTGTTGAGCAATCTTTTTTTGCTTGTAGCTGGGAAAGAATCCTTGATTTTGTTCTTAGCCATATCCTGTGCTATGGATAGTTCTGGCATTGCGGGCTTTTCATCACCATCAACAAGCCTCAAGACAATTAGGAGGGATTGCGACGCTCTTATGCAATCTTTCACTGAATTCCAAAATGGCATAGCGAGGACAATCGTTGCTACATCCTTCCCAACTTCTGTCTAGACAATTTGGCTCTATTCTAATCGTCCCTAACAAAGAACTTCATCCAAGGCATCTTTATGCCTGTACATGCTCTGCAAAGTGAGGAAAGAGGTGGCAAACCGAATAGTCGCGGGTCTCACAAGATCCTTACCACTCGTTGCATCCCTCATTGCAGCAATAAGTCTCACATGCCTATAAATGTAGGTTGTGACACGCTTTGCTTGGGCAATGCATTTTCTAAACTCCTTCATTTTGCTAATATCCTCCAACATAAGATTCAAGCAGTGAGCAGCACATGGCATCCAATGTAGTCTAGGAAACCTCTCCATAAGAGTCCTTCCCACCGCCTTGTAGTTAGCCCCATTGTTTGTGACAACTTGCACAACTTTGTCCTCGTCAATCTCTTGAATTCTCTTCTCAAGTAAACCCACCAGCAATACTGTTGTTGAATAATTCTTGTGCACAACTAGCTGTTAGCTGTAGTAGCAGATTAGGCGTATGACTGATTTAGTTGCCTATTTTGGTTCCTGTAATGGTGGGCAAATTGCTTGCCAAGTTAGGTGCTAGTTTTCCTTCTCTGGTTTCGTTTCCTTTTTCATGCAAACCTTGTTTTCCTCTATTTAAAGTTGATTGATACAATGAGAAAAGCTGTACTGCTTACAGCACCAAAAACAAGATCGTGTTCATTGTGTGCATTACGTGTTCGCGTGAGTTTGTGAGTGCCAGAGTTCACCGGCAACTGGAGGTTGATACTCGGTGAATTCTAACAAGTGGTATCGAGCACTGCTTAGAGCCGTGAATACGATCGATGACGGGCCCCAGCAACGTGAACGACTCCGGCAGTGGTGCCACGGTCCAGCGAGTGATTCGTGAGGTGGGCGGCGGGACTAGGTACCCCGTCCTCACCAAGAACAATTACTCTGACTGGGCACTGTTGATGAAGGTGAAGCTCAGGGCGAGGGCACTTTGGACGGCTGTCGAACCAGGCGGTGTTGATCCTCAGGAGGACATGATGGCGCTGAGCGTCTTGGTCGATCTTGCCCCGCTTTAAATGGTAGCCACGATGCCGCCAACAAGAACACTGACAAAGAGGCGTGGGACGCCATCAAAACCATGCGAGTCGGTGACGATCACGTGAGGAAGTCGACGGCGCAACAACTGCGGCGACAATTCGACTTGGCTGTGTTCAAGGAGGATGAGAGCGTGGAGGATTTCTCCATGCGGCTGAGCAACATGGTTGCACACCTGGCAACGCTTGGCGAGGAGGTGGAAGAATCCAAGGTGGTGGCGAAGATGCTCCGAAGCGTGCCGTCACGCTTCAGGCAGATCGTGGTCGCGATCCAAACTCTTCTGGACGTGTCCACTCTCACGTTGCCGGAGGTGACGGGGCGACTAAAGGCGGCCGAGGAGGCATTCGAGCCGCCACCATCGGCGGTGCACCACGACGGCAAGCTATACTTGACGGAGGAAGAGTGGACGCACGCCGGAAGAAGCGGAGGTCGAGAATGGCGCGATGGCAGCGGCGATCTTGGGCGTTCTTGTGCCGGCATGACGCTGGCCAAGGGCATGGCGGCGACTCAGGCTCTTCTTCGTCCTCTGGTCCGGCTGACAAAACTGGGAAGCCAGGCAAAGATCATTGCAGGAGTTGTGGCAAGTATGGGCATTGGGCTCGTGATTGCCGGTCCAAGCCCAAAAAAGGCACAAGTAAATGTGGCCCAAGAGGAGGAAGCACTAATGCTCCTGAGGGCAACGCCAGCCACCAGAACATACTCGTCTCCAACGCCAGCAACTTCCACCCCGCCGCCACCTCTTATCTTCACGCCGCTTCCACACGCTACTCCCCCACACGCGCTGGAATCGAACTCGCCAGCGCCACACGCGGCGGATCCGAGCCCACGCGCGGCTGGCTCAAGCGCGACAGGATCAGGCGCCAGCACAGGGGCGCTGGACTGGGAGCGAGCATCAGGAAGGGCGGCAAGATTCGGAGGCCCGGTACATCTGCAAGAAGAGAAGGTGTTCATCCACCTCGGAGCGAAGGAGGAGCGCGACTCCAAGTCATGGATCTGCGACACCGGAGCCACGAATCATATGTCGGGTCCGGCGGCGTTCGCGGATCTGGACACGACGGTGTGCGGGACGGTGCGGTTCGGCGACGATTCGGTGGCGCAGATCGAAAGCGGCAGGGGCGATCTTTGTTCGCATGCAAAAATGGCGAGCACCGCTCCTTCGGCGTCTACTACATACCTCGGCTCACGTCGAATATCGTGAGCGTCGGGCAACTCGACGAGGCGGGGTACGACGTCCACATCAAATCCGGCGTGATGAGGATCCGCGAGCCCAGCGGACGCCTGCTGGCCAAGATATCGCGCGCTGGGAACCGTATGACGTGCTCGGCGTCAACATAGCACGGCCGGTATACTGGCGGCGCGGCGCTGAGAAGCGCTGGCGTTAGCACGCCGAGCTAGGCCACATCAACATGCTGGCTCTTGAAGATGGCGCGAAGAAGCGGTCCGTGGGTTGCTCGAAATCAGCGAGTAGACCACCCGGCGAGGCCTGTCTCACGCAAGCAAGCGAAGCGACGCCGTTCCTGCACCGAGCATGGAGGCGAACGTGCTTTGAAGCCGTTCACGGCGACCTGTGTGGACCAGTGACACCTGCGACACCAAGCGGGAACAACTACTTCCTGCTACTTGTGGATGATCGAAGCCGATACATGTGGGTGTCAGTGCTGCCGTCGAAGGACCGTGCAGCAGCAGCAATCAAGAACTTCCAGGCGCGAGCCGAGACAGAGTCCAGCTGCAAGCTGATGGCACTCCGCACTGATCGTGGAGGGGAATTCACTTCGAAGGAGTTCATGGAGTACTGTGCTGCCGATGGTGTCAAGCGACAGCTGACGGCGCCATACTCCCCGCAACAAAACGGCGTTGTGGAGCGCCGGAACGCCATGATCATCGGCACCGCACGCAACATGCTCAAGGCAAAGGGGCTGCCCGGTTGGTTCTGGGGTGAGGCAGTAATTACTGCGGTTTACCTGCTGAACCGTGTTCCGACGAAAAGCGTGGAAGGCATGACGCCATTTGAGGCGTGGTACAAGAAGAAGCCGGCGGTTGATCATCTGAGAACCTTCGGCTGCATTGTTTTCGTCAGGAACACAACACCCCATCTAAAGAAGCTGGAGGATCGCGGGCGTAAGATGATCTTCGTCGGGTACGAGCAAGGGTCCAAGGCTTATCGGGCCTACGACCCCGTCATGAAGCGCGTTCATGTGACGCGCGACGTGGTCTTCGATGAGTCCGCGCAGTGGGACTGGTCTGGTGGTGGCAGCTCTGGCATCGACGCAGTCCGCGACGATGACACCTTCATTGTTGAGCATCAAGCTGTACCGGAGCACCATGGACAGATGGATGCGACGGCAGCAGCCCCTTTATCGCCAACGGCTGCATCTTCGACACCCTCGACGCCGGCAGCAGGGATGCATGCCATGGATCCTGCGCCACCACCAGGCACACCGGCAAGTACTACCCCTCCAACAACTGCTGCTCCAACAATCCAGTTTGTTACACCGCCGACCAATCCGGGCGATACACTAGACGCCTACCATGACGATGAAGAACCACTCAGGTTCCGAACCTTAGACAACATCCTTGGTCCTGCATCACCTCCTGGGTACGCGCTGCGTGATCTGGGAGGCGGCCAACTCTTTGCAATGAGCACAGAGGAGCCTGGGTCATTGGACCAGGCTGAACGAGATCCTTGCTGGCGCCGAGCGATGGAGGAGGAGTTGAAGGCAATCGAGGAGAACCGCACATGGACACTCACTGAGCTCCCACCTGGCCGGCGTGCCATCGGACTCAAGTGGGTGTACAAGGTCAAGAAGGATGAGCGCGGTGCTGTGGTGCGGCACAAGGCGCGGCTCGTTGTCAAAGGCTATGCACAACGTCATGGGATCGACTACGACGAGGTGTTTGCTCCCGTAGCACGCATGGAGGCAGTGCGGTTGCTGTTGGCGTTGGCAGCACATGAAGGGTGGCAAGTCCACCATATGGATGTCAAGACGGCGTTCTTGAATGGTGACCTCCAGGAGGAGATATTTGTGGAGCAAGCGTCGGGATTTGCTCAACCTGGCCATGAACACAAGGTATTCAAACTACATAAAGCTCTGTATGGTTTACATCAAGCTCCTCGTGCCTGGAATAAAAAATTGGATGAAAAATTGGGTGTTTTGGGGTTTACAAGAAGTCCATCAAAACATGCTATCTACTGCCGAGGGAGTGGTGCTGAAAGGCTTGTGGTAGGTGTTTATGTAGATGACCTGGTAATCACAGGTACCAGCAGCAACAGCATCACCAAGTTCAAGATACAAATGGCAGAAGTATTCAAGATGAGTGACCTTGGGTTGGTCACTTACTATCTAGGTATTGAAGTGAAGCAAGATGCAGAAGGGATCACACTGTCTCAAGGAAGCTATGCAAGGAAGATTCTTGAGAAGGGTGGCATGGTGGACTGCAATTCATGTGAAGTACCTATGCAAGCAAAACTGAAGCTTAGCAAGGAAAGCAGCAGTCCCTGTGTGAATGCCACTGAATACAGGAGCTTGGTTGGGAGTTTGAGATATTTGGTCAATACCCGACCTGATTTGGCGTATTCAGTTGGGTATGTGAGCAGATTTATGGAAGAGCCTCACGAGGAGCACCTTGCAGCTGTGAAGCACATTCTGCGGTTCATAGCTGGGACAAGCAACTGGGGTCTTGTCTATCCCAGGAAGAATGGAAGAGATGCTGAACTTTTGTGTTTCAGTGATAGTGACCTAGCTGGAGACTTGGACAGCAGGAAGAGTACTTCTGGAGTTATATTTTTCCTTGGGAAAAGCCCAATCAGTTGACAGTCAGCAAAACAAAAGGTGGTAGCTTTGTCTAGTTGTGAGGCAGAGTACATTGCTGCTGCTACTGCTGCATGCCAAGGTATATGGCTGGCACGGCTGCTAGCTGAGATCAGGAATTCAGTTGTGAGCAGGCCGGTGCTAATGGTGGACAACAAGTCTGCTATTTCACTAATCAAAAACCCAGTGCATCATGACCGGAGTAAGCATATAGATACAAGATTCCATTTGATTCGAGAGTATGCAAACGCCGGCCAAATTGAAGTGAAGTTCATTAGAACAGAGGAGCAGCTTGGAGATATTCTCACGAAGCCTCTCTGTAGAATCAAGTTCAAGGAACTATGCACCAAGATTGGACTTCAACCTGTGAAGAACTTTAGTGCACAAGTCTTAGGAGGAGATTTGTTGAATAATTCTTGTGCACAACTAGCTGTTAGCTGTAGTAGCAGATTAGGCGTATGACTGATTTAGTTGCCTATTTTGGTTCCTATAATGGTGGGCAAATTGCTTGCCAAGTTAGGTGCTAGTTTTCCTTCTCTGGTTTCGTTTCCTTTTTCATGCAAACCTTGTTTTCCTCTATTTAAAGTTGATTGATACAATGAGAAAAGCTGTACTGCTTACAGCACCAAAAACAAGATCGTGTTCATTGTGTGCATTCTGTGTTCGCGTGAGTTTGTGAGTGCTTCAGGAGTTCACCGGCAACCAGGAGGGTTGATACTCCGGTGAATTCTAACAACTGCATCACGCGACTCACTAGATGCATCTGTTAGAGAAAAAGACGCGCCTTGTGGCGCTCAAGAGAACCGTCTGAGCGAGTCTTGATCTTATAGACCCACTTGCATGTGATCGGGGTGACGGTGGAGGGACAGGGAACAAGATCCCAAGTACCAGTGCGCTCAAGGGCAGCAAGCTCCTCAGCCATCGCAAACTGCCACTCAGGGTGAGTAATGCTGATCGCAGAAGAGGCGAGCTCGAGAGAAGGTGATGACAGAAGTAGAGAACCCGTATCGGTCAGGACGGGAAATCGTGCTTCTATCACGAAGAGTGTACCGTGGAGAAGAGGGAGAAGGATCCAAGGCAGGAGGAGGAGCCGAAGAGGAAGAAGGATCCGAGGAGGAGGAAGGAGTCCGACGAGAGTAGTGAAAACGGACAGGAGGTCGAACAGGAAGAAGTGAAGGTGTCTGAGGAAGAGAAGGTGGTAGAGGAGGAACCGAAGTAGGTGCAGGAGGAGAAAGAACAACAGGAGGAGAGGAAGGTATGGTGGGAGGTGGAGAGGGTGGTGGAGGTGGTAAAGAGGAAGAAGAAGGGACAGTGAAGCGGGCAGGTAGACTGAGAAAGGAGAGAGACTCAAGTAAGGAGGAGGTGTCGAAGGAGGAGTCAAAGGAACGGGACTCGTCAAAGAAGGGACAAGACTCGTCGAACGTGACATCCCGAGAGACCCGAATCCTACGACCAAGAGGATCCCAACAGCGAAACCCCTTACGCTCAGAGTCATAGCCAAGGAAAGCGCGACGCACCGACCGAAAGCGATCGACTTTGTTCGCCACGAGGTCAAGAAGAACATAGACAACACACCCAAAGGTGCGAAGGTGATATCTTGAGGGTCTCGCCATAGAGACGCTCAACTGGAGTGGCACCCTGAAGAGCAATGGACGGCTGAATGTTGATGAGATAGACAGTACAGAGGCGACCTCCGCCAGAAATGGGGAGGAACAGAGGCAGCGAGCATTAATGCTCGAGCAGTCTCAAGAAGGTGACGGTGCTTGCGCTCTGCGACTCCATTCTGCGCATGAGCACCGGTGCATGAGTACTAAGGAAGGGTGCCCTGATCAAGAAGAAACTGACGGAGAGCAGTAGACAGGTACTCGCCAGCAGAGTCAGCGCGAAACACCCGAATGGGTGAGTCGAACTGAGTATGAACCATGGTCGAGAAAGCCTGATAGGCAGCTAATACCTGATCACGAGACTTAAGAAAGTAAATCCAGGTGAACCGAGAATAATCATCAATGAAAATGATATACCAACGATGACCCCCTTTCGAAATGAAGGGGGCCAGTCCCCATACATCTGAGTGTAAATCAAAAGGACGACTCGACACAGAATCACTACTAGGATATGGGAGTCAGAGCTGTTTGCTGCTTACAATACCGACAGGAAGGAGGTATCACGAGAGACCTTCCCAAGAACACCACGACTCATCAATGAAGACAGACGGGACTTTGACATGTGACCCAAATGATGATGCCACTGAGCAAAACTGGCGGAGGTGGTAGTGGCGAAGACTGTGGCATCTGCAAGCGATGATCGGGCCGAGGGAGGTAGACGTGGAAGCGAAGCGAAGGAAAGAAGCGGTTACCGAGTTCCCAAGCGTGGGAGTCACGGGTCCGCCGGCCGAACCAACTAGCGTCCTCTGCATCTGCGAGCCTAAATAGAGCAAGAGTCGACTTCGAGTAATCTGAAAACCAAGATCGAGAGTCGTGAACAGAGATCGATTGCATAGTAAGATAGGGCACATGAGAAACAAAAGGAACACAAAAGGAAGACGTGTGAAGAGTGCCTGCCCAAAGAATCGAAAGAAGTGTACCATCACCGCCCTCACGCATACACGGGAGTGACCGGAGACCTCAAGGAACCCTGTGAGTCGGATCTGGTGTCATATGGAAAGAAGCTCCAGAATCAAGATACTAGATACCTGAGGCAGCAGAGGGAGCCTGACTGGCCGTGGCAGAAGAGGCTGTGGGGAACCTGGAGTCCAAGCGAAGCTTCATATGGTCAAGTCGCTGAGTCAAGGCCTGAACCCAATCAGGAGCACAACTGGTCCCAGAGCTGCCAGTGGTACTGGAGGTACTCCCAGAAGTGGCACCTGTCTTGTGAAGATGCTTAAAAGATCTTGAATGGTGTGGCTACCTTCTTGCGATGGTTCGTGAGTCACCGAGCTCGCTGTCAGAAGCCGCCAAGAGACCCTCCCCTACGACCGAGCCTTTCTTTGCGCGGGGAGAGCGGAGCGAGGAAGAAGGCAGTCGCGTGATCGAGGAGGAACCTCCAAACGCTTAGCACGGCGTGAGCGAGGAGAGAACGCCACGAAGACGGGTCTCTCTCGCACGGACTGCGTTAGGGCCTCCACCATGGACGGAGCGGCGGCGGGCTGTGGCCGAGCACGGAGTGGCTCAAACTCGGCGGCCGGGCGAGGAAGCTGGAAGACCCGAGCCCAAAGACGATGATCCCGAGGCGCATACACCGCCACAGAAGTGTCGGGTGGAGGCTCCAAAGCGCCGAGTTGGTGGTACACATCATCAACCGACGATAGAAGTCATCCACAGTGGAATCTCGCCGCCGGAGAGTCTCGCCAGCGTAGAAGGGAGGTGTAGAGAGCTGGTCGCTTCGGCCGGTATCGGGCCTGCACGTACTCCCACATCACACGGGCAAAATCCAGGTTGACCACGTCAAGCGTGAGGTCGATCGCGATCTCGCCAATGAGGCGGCGGCACAAGACGAGCCTCGGCACGCCAATCCTCTAGACGCCGAAAGGCGGCGGTGTAAGCGTCAAGAGTACGCCGAGGCTCGCACCGTGGCATTGTCGACACCGGCCGAGGTCTGACCGAACCGGAGGCAATGCCGGTGGTAGGGCAGCCGGTGAGATGCCCCAAAGACGCTAGCCGCCGAGGCAAACACGAAGCAAGGTGGACCACTCGCGGAAGTTGGTGCCGTCGAATCGATCTGCGGCGCGACCGGTCCAACAACACGAGGGGCCGCCATGACAACAAAGTAGAGCCGGGCGGCCGGTAGAGGCGGATCTTTCGATGAGGGAGCAAAGCCGCCGAGGAGAAGTAGATCCGGAGGGAGCGGCGAGTTAGGCGGTCGATGGTCGCACCGGAGGAAGAAGAGGACGTGAGACCACGCCAGGAGAGCAGCCCCTGCAGACCACGCCCGGAGGGCAGCCCCTGCAGACCACGCCGGAGAGTAGAGGCGACGCCAGATGGGAGATCTGGCGCAAAGGAACAGGCGGCCAAAGACGGGCGCGCGCAGTGGCGGAGCGAGGCGCGCAGCGCTTGGCGCAGAGGTGCAGCCAAGGCAGACGCGAGGCGCAGCCCGACGCGGCAAACGCAGGGACGACGGAGGAGGCGCGGTGTCGACGCAGGACAAAGCGGAGCCGGAGGCGGGCATGAGCCGAAGCAGGACGAGCGAAGCGGCTTGGGAAGGGCGCGACGGCCATGAGAGAAGGCGAGACGGGAGAGGAAAGCGTCGGGGCTCCGGTGATTGGCGGGCCTCGCCGACGGCGAGCTCGAGATCTTGGCGGCAAGGGCAGAAGAGAGGTAAACCCTAACTGTAGTCTTCTGATACCATGTTAGAGAAAGGAGAATGCAGCGCACTGTACATTATGGGCCCCAATGGGCTAGTAATACATCAGCCAAGGTGAATGGAAATAAGCAAATAAGCCCCTATACATGTAGCTAATCTAACAGCATCCACACTATCCAAGGAAAAAGTCCCCTCCAGGAATTGACAAAGAAATTAATTAAGTGACGACCCCTCTTGTCTGTCCATCCATCTGACATGAATGAGCAGCCAAAATTCTTCCAAGCCAACTCTTGCTTCTTCCTTATTTCACCAATTTATATTTTTGCTTTCTCAAGATATGGCATCCTCAACTCATGGTAATTAGGAGGCTTATAGCTAGGTCCATACTGTGCAATGGCCTCAACCATCTCCTCATAGCTTGTTGAGTTTGCAGCGTTGAATGGAATGCCATTATCATAGAAAAACTTGGCTACGTACATGATTGTCTTCTCCCTATCTTCCTTTGGTCTCATGCTCCGCTCGATACTCATCTGAGAAGCCCCCTTTTGGTGTCTTTCCTTCACAACTTCTTCCAGTGTCTTCAAGTACATTTGGGGGACTGTTTTAGCACTCTTTGTTGGTGGCTTAAAAAAGGCCGTAGAAGCCTTTCTTTTAGCGGCCATCTTGGAGCTTGGAATTGAAGTGGCTCCTAAACTTGCTGTTGGAGAAGGACTTGGACGGGAGCCTCTAGATGAAGCTGTGTCAACCTCAACTTCATTGCCATTGCCACCGGTCCTAGCATCATCTTCCTCATCGTCTAAATTAATCTGTGTCTTTCTTGAAGTCTTTCTCATCTACTCTTGCATCTCCCTCATGATGGTAGCTATCGTTTTAGGGCGCTTATGCACATCCCCATAGCCCCTTATGAGATGCTGCTTGAACCTCTTGATCCCCGTGTGCAGTTACTTGCCACAAATAGTACATTCTACTAGATCTTTGTCCTTAGTCGGCCAAAACCCGTATTTCCATCCCAGATCCTTAGACTTGGCCTTCCTCTTTGGATCATTTCTTGGATCATATGCATCGACAGCACTGGCAGCATCGCTGCCCTTGGCAACGACGACATTTGGTGCTTGATCTACCATGTATCTGTAAGAGATACATGGCAGATCAAGCAAGCAAGCATATCAGCAAGAAAACATCAAGCATTAGTATTCAGTAAGCAAGCATAGCCATCAAGCATTAGCAAGAGACATTCAAACAAAACGTTGCACATCACGGGATAAAGTGGTTATACAAAAACTCAACTAAATTGGTTATACAGAATAAATGGCTGAGATGAGATGTGCAGCAAATTCTTTGACATGCAAATTCTTGTTCTCCTATCTTTACATGCAAATTCTTGTTCTATCATACAAAGTGTCATCATCAAGCCAAAGCATCAAGGCATAGCATACATACAAAGGTATTCTTATTCTTGTTCTACTGACAAGTGGCAACATACAAAGGCAAACCATCAAGCCAAATTCTTATTCTTCTATTGACAACATACAAAGGTCACAACACCATCAAGGCAAAGCATCAAGCCATCAGTAGTAGCAGCCAAAGCACCAGAAGCAGCAGCATCATCAGCCAAAGCATCAGTAGCAGAGCATCATCAACAGTCAGCACAATAGAGGAAGCGGCATCATCAGCGGAAACAAAGGAGGCAGCAGATGGGGCAACGGTGGCAGCGGTAGGAGATGCTACAGCAGCGGCATCGGTGGCAGCTACTGTAGCTCCCGCTGTAGAGGGGGATCGGGAAGGGGGCTCAGGAACTGGGGTGGAAGGGGATCTGGAAGGAGCAGCAGAAGGGCTGTGCAGGATCTCACCGGAGGCCAGAGCTAGAGGCGCGAAGGTGGTCCGGTGGTGGAGGCATTTTGGCGGAGGCGCAAAGGAGCTCTCGTCTCTCTCTGTGCGGTTGCCTCAACCATTAGGACCCTTATCTCTTGTGCAAACAACTTTGGCGGCCCCCCAAATCCGGCCGCCATGACGCCCAGTCGTCCTAAGCCTCGCCTGGACACCTAGGCAGGAGCCTAACTTGCTCCAGTCGAGGTGGCTGGTCCAAGCGTCACCCTTCAGCCGCCGAGACGCCTAGGCGTCGCCTAGGCGATGCTGTGACAACTATGGATATTGTGATGTCCAATGCAAATCCAATTTAGGAGATGTTCTGGGAAATTCCCATCACAGAGATTAGTGCAATCTAATGTGCTCCGTTTCTTTAGGAGGTAATATTTATGATGCCTTTGGGATTCCACATGACATGATTGGTAAAACATCACTTATCTCAGTTCTCTAACAGGTTGCATATTCTAGTGTGGCTGGGTTGGCTAGATGTTGATTCGAGTAGAGGGCAAGCAATGTCTTGGATGATATTTGTTTCCAATCAAGGGCATTGACCTGTGCAATCGTGTTGGTCCACATGCATGGTCGTTGACTCATCTCTGTTGTTCTCTGCACACTGTAAAACCACAGTCTACATCTTGCTTTTTATTTTCATTTGAATCTCAATCCCCACCCCCCGCCCTGCGTCTCCCTCATCCAACATCCAAGAGGGTTCTAGCATGTTGTAGCAGTGAAAGGACACACGGTTTGGTGAAATTTCCAAAATCTAAATATCTTTGCCTGCCTTGATATCTGGAGTTAGTTATTACTTCCATGGTTATTAAGTCGTCGCCTAGGCGCCGCCTAGGTGTCCAGTCGCCGGAGGAAGACCGCCATGTCCGGTCGCCTCGCCTGGAGGAAGTCCGCCGCAGCCTCGTGCGTCTCCATCCGCGCCGCCATTGCCTCCCACTGCTGATCCGACGTTCCCGCCTCGGCCGAGACCAGATCCGGCGGTCATGGTGTCGGGGACAACCGGATCTGGCTCTCCACATCGCCGTCGTCCCTGCCGTCCCCGATCTGGCAGCCGCTCCGTATCGCCTCTGCCCGTCTTCGGCTTCACATGCGCCGAATCCTAGCGGCGCAGGAGGAGAAGGCGGCGCTCGGGGGAGGAGGGAGCAACGCCGAATGGATTGGGAGGAGGGAGAGGGGGGAGGGAGAGGCAGCGCCGGCGCCAAATTGATCTCTGGGGAGAGAGGGAGAGGAGTGGATCAGGGGGTAGAGAAGCCGAGACGGAGAGAGCTCGTCGACTGGGCTGGGCCGAGCGCTCACGCGTGCGTGAGAGAGAGAGAGAGAGAGAGAGAGGGTAGGGGTAGGGAGTGGGTGGGCCGCTCGGATGGGCCGACAAATGGGCTAAAATTGAGAGAAATGTACTGCTGATATACTATTTTTTTTTGTCGCCTAATCCTCTCGCCTAGGCGCCTAGGCGTCCAGGCGCCCCGGAGGCGACTCGCCTCGCCGGGGCGCCATGATAACCATGATTACTTCGTAAATGTGTGGAGCCCAATACACTTATTTTTACATGCCCTTTTGATTGTGTCAAAAATCCATTTGCGTGCCCTTTTAATTACATTCAAAATGCTTGTTCTGATGCATTATTGCGCCATGACCATTGGGCTCTATCTGGCAGTTTTTGGACTTCTGGCTTTCTTTTATGGCTGTTGTTGGTACATTCATATATATGGCTACAATTGATGAAGCTTCAAAGCGAGCAATGCATACTGCTGTGTTTATTCTCACAGCTCTGTTAGCTGCAACTGGTGCCACAAGGTACGTGAAGCACTGATTACTTTTATCAAATACCAAGAGAATATCGGGTGGCTGTATGAATATTGGGTTACCATCTCAGATCTGCGAATATTGGTATCGTCATTGCTATTGGTTCTCTTGGCCTACTTATTGGATGGCTATTGGAGTTCTCTACAGCACGAATATTTATATTCTGGTCGTGGCGAATTAACCTCAATGTGCCTCAAAGGTAAAGCGTTTGTACTTATGGTTTATGAATATATCAGTCGCTGATATCTCTATGTTCTGTGTATCTTAGTTTAAAGTGAGCTTACTCGCACACATTATGGTTTTTGGCAGTTATGCTAGCACCTTTGTGCCTAAGTTTATGGCAATCACAACTCACAATGTAGAGCATTTCCTTTGGTCAGCTGACACATTTCTCTTCTTGCTATTCTTCCAGATGGCCAAACTTTAGTGCTTTGTTCTGGAGTACTCTGGAGAAGTTGAACAAACGATTCCATTGGTTATATTTACTTTTGGGTTTCCTAACATTATCTTTTGCGGGTACAAGCTGGAAGCTAGAATCAAACAGTAGCTACTGGATTTGGCACAGGTGTGGATCATCTTTCCTCATTAATCGTAACTTCAATTTGGAAATTCTAGTTTTTGTGGATTTGCTATGATAACTAGGGCATGCTTACTTCCCATGTTAGCCCAAGCAATTGCCCACCTAGTCTTGACTAGTAAGGTTATATGTTTGGCAGAGCTCAAACAACTTGCTTTGCCAAGCAAACTTGCCCACATGGGCAAGGAAAATTCTTGCCCATTGAGAAAGTCAAATTGGCTCTCCCTCTCCCGTGGCAAGGTTTGGTCGCTCATCATTTTGTTATGTTGTGGTTCACCAAATAGTTCCAAACGAATACTATACAATATGTATTTTAATAAATTATTATACTTTTATAGAAACATACACTCATTTCACGCTCTCAAGGCCAAAGAGCCTAACACCTAGTCTTGCTAGCCTTGCTTGGTGTTGCTCATGTGTTCTAGTTTTTCCTTGCCTATCAAATCAAGGTGGGCAAAGGATCTTATATTTTTCATGCTGTCACCTTTTATATCGCTGTCACCTTTTATATTCCGTTGCTATATCTTATCTCTACTATTCAAAGTTCTAAAATAATAACAGAGAAATTCTTTTCCTGCAGTCTGTGGCACATAACTATTTATACGTCTTCATTCTTCTTCCTGTGTTCAATGCGTATCAATACTAGTAATCATAGTCCGGAGCCAAGCTATGAGTTAACGAGGCAAGACTCCTTGCAAAGATCAGAGTCAAGATGAGACATAAGGAATCGAGACAGCAACTGTCTGTGGTCCATATGTCTTCTGATAGGTATTTATGGACAAAGGACTTACCACAATGGAAGAGTTTAACGCCAGATTCTTTGACAGTGCGCATGTGCAAGCCTCTGTACGTATATGGCTTCCGTGCAATTCGTGTTGCGAGTTGTAACTCATAACAATTCAAGAAGAGGGATTTTGGAACCACATGTAGTGTAATATTAGTGCAATGTCCGGCGAGAGTACTCTGTAATTATGTAATTGTATTAGGCCGCAAGTTTGTATCTGCATGGTAAATGCAAACGGAATGCGATCACTTGTCCTTGCTGTATCGTGGTATGACGGTCTGAGGAGCACTTCCAAGTGGTCGAGAAACAGATCCTATATCATCTATCTATCTATCTGTACTATATATTATAGTGGGTAGGATTACTGGCCATTGAGGGCTGCCAGCTCACCCCCCTCGCGATTAGCCCCTCTGGTAAATTGGAAATTGCGTTTAGGTTTTTTCGACGGTTTTTTAATAAAATAGACCCGAAAAATATTAAAATTATGTTTAGATCTCTCTACGATTTACATTTAGGTCCTTTAGGTTGTTTTTTGTGGAATGGATCTAGAAAAAAATAAATTACTTTAGGTCTATCTACAGTTAAAAAAACACAGATTCATTGAAGGTTTATAGCAGTCCGTAGATTCGCTGACGGGTTCTAACGACCCATTTTTTTAAAAAAATACGGAAACTGAAAATACGAGTGAATTTTCTGAAATGCGTAAAAAAAGTAGCCATAATTTTCTAAAAAAAACACAGATTCGTCGAAGGTTAATAGTAGCTCATAGATTCGTTGATAGGTTCTAACTGTGGTTTTCTTAAAAAAAATACAGATTCGTTGAAGGTTTATAACGGCTACGGATTCGCCGACGGGTCCTACCGACCTATTTAAAAAAAAAACGAAAACAAAAAATGCGATCAAATTTCGCAAATTTTTCACGTTACAACGTCGTGCGCGACGCGGCGTAGCGCGTTATTCTGGCTAGTTATCATCACAAAGCAACGGTAGGGAAGCGCAATGCTGCGCCACAGGGATCTGGTCGGGTACTGCTGCTGCTGTAATATACTGTTTTTTTATCAGAGGAATAAAGGACTAGAATGTAATTTCTGGAAAACGAGTAAGGAAAACAGAAAATAAACCGGGAGGGGGCGGGCTTGGCATTTGTGCCACCCCAGCGTCGCCGCCACTTGTGCACGCTGCGTTGCGCCACCCCCCAAGCCACCCCAGTGCCGTCGCTGCCCATGTGTGCGTGATGGCTCTGCCCATGCTCGTAGCCCTGCTCCACGCTGTGTTTGCACGCTGTTGTCACCTAAGTGGGCCCTATCGGCCGGCATTGCCTTGTCACACGCCATTGCCAGCTGTCGCTGTCTTGTCATGCGCCGGAGTCGGTTACGCCGGCGCCGTTGTCCACCAGGAGTTGCAGCGTTCAAACTGGAGTTGTGTTGCCCCCTTTGGTCACCCTGCTGGTCATGCCTCGCTGAAGAGGTCTCGCACCACATGGGCTTCGCTCTGGTGACGTCTTCTTCGACTTTTCGCATTCCCCATCAATCTGTTCGTATGATTTGAAATCCATTTGCGTCATCATATGCATGAGTTGATAAGGATCTTAGAGGACATGATGTGGGAATCTTGAAAAGGGTGAAGTAGGGAATGCGAGGGGATTAAGGAGGATCACTGACACCAACCGTTCTCACAAATCTTTGAGACACAGGTATAAGCCATATGTTGGTATTGGTTATGTTGGCATTGTAGTGGAGCAATACTGTGGTCGTTTTGTTGGTAGATGTGACAGTTGGAGAGCACTAGGATGGATTTGGGAGGTATTGGTATTCATTCAATAGTGGTTTATGTCTTCTCATCGAGTTTTGGGATAACTATGGTCAGTTTAATGGCTTGTGAAAGTTGTGAAAAATGTATATTACTGTCTAAAGTTTCATTAGAGCACAAGAATGTAAAATTTTGGTTAAATTGTTTGAAAGTTATGGCATGTAAAATCTTGTTGTCTAGAAATCGGTTGCTGCTGTGAGTGGTCGTTGTAATATGATGATTAGGGCTATTTAATGGCCAAATTAAATTATACTCATAACTAGTGAAAGCTAGATAATTTTTTCCCTGACTCCATAGATGCTATGGTTTAGTATGTTTGGAGTGGTATAAAAATAGTTATATTGTGAAATCTACTGTCTAGTAAAACAATAGATCGGTTTTGGGGATAGAAATGAGAGGTTAAATGAATTAATTAGCAGATATGGATAACTAAAAAATTATATGTAATCTTCTATAATTTTTAGAAAAAATATATAGTTTGCTATATTTGGACTCCTGAGCTAGGAGTTATGGCCTTTCAACCGCTAGGACCTTAAGGGGAAAACTACCTGGTGAAGGAGAAATTTAAGTCCGGGGTTGTGCATAGGTTCAATGTTGTTATTATTGATGCATGCACTGCTATAGCATGATTTTGAGATGATTTTACCTACTTAGGAGATGTCACTACGGGTTTGGCTTCAATCACATGCTTATTCTGTTCCTCCTGGGTAAAAAGGCAAGCGTATGGTAGAATGATTACATGGATAGTTAAATCTTATTGTTTTTATTGGAAACTTGCTATGATGATGCTTTATATGGTTTCTTTAATTTACTATAAAAAATGACATGTTATGATGATGAGAATAATGGAGATGATAAAATATATTAATTACTTATATGTATCATTTGCATATATGCATTTATGATGGAAAAGGTGACCTGTGTGGGCCATGGTGCCAATTTGGTGTATGGCATAAAAAACCTACTTTGGTAGGCACCTCCATGAGATGGAGTGTATGAGAAAGCGCGACATCGATGGATGTGTACTCAACGATACCAGTATACGCTATGTGATTAACATATGAACATGTAGACATATTTGCATTACATCGCTTATGATAAATGATAACTAATGCGATGAATGTGATAAATGGTTATGTTATTGAGCTGTGGACTCACCCAAAGATGATTAATGAGATGAATATGATAAACGGTTATGTTATTATTTTATTATGTACTTGTGTCGTAAACTCACCCTTGGTTATTTTAATAGTTTAGGTAGTCATTGAAAGCGACATGCATGGAATAGGAGCAACGCTATTCTATCACTTATCACATCATCTTTTACAAATACCTAGTTTAGTGTTTACTCATAAATAATATACTGCTTAGACAATTTAGTTGATGGACTACCGTATTCATAATAAAGGTCATGTGAACTTAGTTTGTGTTTAATGCTAGTGGAGAAGTTTAGTCATTTATTTAATTGTCTCTATATTATTGATTATTGTTGTTGCCAAAAGGTAAAGATTACTCCCGGACTCATGTGATCCGAACGTACCCAAGTGCGAAGACTTGGGCTTTCCCGAGCTCATGGAGTCGAGCGTGCTTGGATACGTGGTTCCAAGGTTTAATTTGTTATTGTTGTCATGCAAATTATCTTCAATATTGTTTAGTACAAGTGATAATTGTTTTAGGATGGTTACTAAAATTATGGTTAAAATCATGGAAAAGTGATGAAAAATGTAAATGGTGGTAGTATCTTGAGCACATGAAGTGCTAGGGTGTTACAACTGCAGTATGAAAGAATTTATAGAACTTTGGTACAGTACCTAATAGGCTAATATTCCGTTTGTTCTTTTAGAAATAATGATTTATATCAAAATCCATGCAATCAAACTTTCAAAAATTTGACCATCAACATATTAAAAAATGACTTAAATTAGTCATGTAAGACCTACATAACTAGATTTGTGGTTAAAATTATTTTTATAATATTACATTTTAAATTTATACTAATAGAAATATAAGGTTATACAAAGTAATGGACACATTCACATTGAGGACATCGCTCTACATATGCATAGGGTGAAGGAGCTTAAACATGTAATCCAAAGATGAGCAGCCCCCATGTCGACCTCGAGCCCTCGACGACCAGATCGAGTGTCTCATGCAGTACAAGCCCCTCCTCGAGCTTGATGTAACTTCGGGTACATGGGGAGAGACTAGGTTAGGGATCTCCGACATCGCCACCAACCACGCTCGAGCCTCTCGCCTTCCACTCGCCATAGCCACCTACAGCTTCTCCTTCGACCGTTTCACTACGCCGCCGTCCCCTTCCTACTCGTGCGGTCGTTCCCCGTCCACTGGTACCAGTACATGCTCGTGCGCGTGTGCCGCCGGTTAGTGATTCCCAACCCCGCCAAGACTAGGGTTTTACCCGCCGCCGCCGCCATCCAGATCTCCTCCTTCCCCGCCTTCACCGTCGCCGCCACTCGACCGCCGATGGAGGCCTCGCCAGAGTGGCCGGCCCAGCGGGTCCGAGAGACCTTCATTTCATACTTCGAGTCCAAGTCACACATGCAGTGGCCGTCGAGCCCTGTCGTCCCCGTCGACGACCCCACGCTGTTGTTCGCCAACGCCGGGATGAACCAGTTCAAGATGGTCTTCCTCGGCACCGCGGCACCATACTCGTCCCCGGCCCCCGATCCCCCGCAAGCATCGTCGGTCCTCTCCCCCGTGCACACACCCCCGTGCGGAATCCTCGCCTCCCAATCTTGCGCATCCCTGGGACACACATCGCAACTCTTCCTTGAGGAGATACCCTAGCTAGAGGCAAGCTGGACCGTGAGTGGCGGCTCGGTGACGCAACTGCAGAGCGACGGTAGTACATCGCTAGATGCAGGGCAGCCCCACCCTTCCCCTTCTTCCCATCTTCCATAGCCGTGACCCCACCGTTCCTCTTCTGCCACCGGCCAAAGAGGAAGTGCTGTCATGGGCTCCTACAACATGATGGCCAGAGGGGAAGCTTCGGTGCTGCTTTTGCTGTCGCTCCCGCAACCCGAAGAGAAAGGCATCTTGCAAGAAGCTCCTACGAACACGGTACAAAGTTGGCCTCATGAATTATTGATTAATCCTTCAGTTTTGGAATGAAGTTTGCTCGGTTTGGAGTTTTGGGTTACTAGAATTATTATCCCTCCTAAATATTTGTTTCTACAGTTTGATTGGACTAAACTAAGTTGTTTCTCTGTTTAATTTTATCCATTCTTCAATCTGTGTCAAGCTTTGACTAACAAACTGTTGTAATTGATCACATTTGTTGCTGCATAGTATTTAAGGTTCTCCAATGATTTTCAATTCCTCAAATATTTAGGATTAATTTATTAGTGCAAGAGGATGTATTATCTAAAGTAGTAGTGTGCTAATCTGTTACTTGACATATTTTGAGAAAGGTTATCCATTTAGTATTTGAGGTTTTTTTGCTAGCCTATTTGGGAATTTTTTGTAGTATCACCTCTTTTGACCTACGGGTATGCTTGACAGGGCTCTCTGGTTCTCGAATATTTGCTCTTGGTGCTCCACATGGATTTATGAGAAACAACGCTAAAAGAATTGCTAACTCATTACTGTAGCCCTGCATGGTGAATGGAATAATTTTACATATAATAGTCTTCTCACGTATATTGCTCTTCAAGATAGTGGAAAAAGGCTGTCAGAATTTTCTAGAAGATGTCCAGAGATGGTCTTGAACAAGACGTTATTACTTATTACTCGTTGATGGACTATCTTTGCAAGAACGGAAAATGTGCAGAAGCTAGAAAGATATTTGATTCTATGGTTGAGAAGGGCCAAAACCCGATGCTACTACCTATGGCATTCTGCTTCATGAGTACGCTACCTAAGGAGCTCTTGTTGAAATGCATGATTTCCTAGATTTGATGGTAGGAAATGGTATTCCATCTAACCATCATGCCTTCAACATACTTTAGATTTTTGTGGCTCAATTAAGTTTCATTGGATTTGCAGAACTATGTTCAAAATTTCTATGCCTTCCTTTAGAAATTTGTACACTTGGCTCACTGTCATTAGATTGGCAGTTATCAATAAGTATCTGCCATGTTGTCCTCTATTGTGGTTTCATGATTTTTCTAGAGTTTGTTTGGTGTATTTTTGAACTGATCCATTCATGGTACGAAAAACTTTGAGGTGACATTCCAAATTTTACTGAGCATACTCAAACGCCAGAAAGAGGAGGCACTTAACTTTCGTACCAATAAGGAGAATGAATTGAGTGCAATTGAAAAGGTAAGAATCGGAAGAAACACCCCGACACAATGGGAAAATCGTCTTCACCATTAAACTCTGCCGGCCCTTATTAATATTGATAATATTGTTGTTTATATTTATGTAAAGTAGACTGGAGGACTCTCATTCTTGCGAAGGGGCCAAGTTTCTCTTTGATGGAGTAATGTTCTTATTATTATGCTAAAGGTAGACTGCAGTTTTGATCTTGAAGTTTTTTCTGTACTTCTCCATCAACTGGTCAACATTTCATTAATGCTGCTGTTGGACGGCTCAAGAAAACGAGGGAAGAACTTAATGTTGCTGTTGGATGGCTCAAGCAAACAAGGGAAGAGGGGGACCAATTTGATGAAACAAGCAACCAGATTATCTTTAGTTTAAAAGTGAAGGTTTGAATACTTTTCGATTGACCTTGTTTGATCTTCTTCGATAATATGTTTTTATGATATTGATGATTGCTTTTCGTTGTTAGAGTATCGATTAGCTTGATATTTTGTTTTCTTCCGCATTAAATCAGAGAATGAACTTTCAAAATCTATTGCCTAATGTAATGTGGAGGTGGTGTAGTCAAGACTTGGACCAATTTCCTTGAGAATACATGGCGACTCGGTCATCATACAATGAATGAAGGAAAGAAAACCAAGTATCACGATGATTATGGCCATCTGGGCCTTTGCTTGCAACCCTTTTGTCCTATTACTCTTTTTTCCCCTTGTAAATCTATAATTAGAAATGTCGTACTCCATTTTGAATGTTTAACCAATTCAGCTTTATTTTTTTTGTGACCATAGCGATGAGCTAGAGAGATGCACAAGCAATTTTCAGAAGTTGACCAAATGTCACCTTTTTGCATTCAAGGTACTTGGTTGGATATATACTGTTCAAAGCCCTTGTATTCCTAGCAAATGCACTACTATCAGAGTATATCTTTGATTCACTGTCTCATATGCATTTTTTTATCTTGGGAAGGAAGTTCTGAGCCCTTCAATTAAGCGGATCTGCACACACGTGGATAATTTGGCAGTCTTAAATACAAGGTTGTTCAATTGCTCTTTCAAATGTCTTACATATACTCATGGACCCACCTTTTCCACCGTAAGATAGGCCCTAATGGTTTTGCGGTCATGTGCTTTGGACTAAATCTTGTAGGAGGAGCCAATAGAACATGAAGATGATGAGGTATCGAAACGATCATCCAAAGAAATCCCGAGGAATATTTGGAACCGAAAAGAAGGTTCCCACCGAGTAACTCTTGTTGATTGCCTGGTTTTACAATTAAATTGCTAATTATGAGATGTTTTGTTTTGTCACTTTGTTCCTATTTAATTATGTGTATTTGGTATACTTTATCATTTGCCATGTGTTTCCCACTGCTAAAAAATTGTCATTGCAGTGTAGCATGGGTTGCATACATATTGGTTTCGTAGCAATGCACGGGCAATGAACTAGTTAATATGTATAACACAGTAGGAGAGGTTCCTACTGTTTCTCTTGAAAAAAACACATTCACGTTTTGGAGAAACAAGTGAACAATATCATTTTGAAAAGAACAGATGAAGACATCTTACTTTATGCTACAAACCATCTCATCTCTAGTAATCTTGCATCGCCCATTCACCCAACCAAATAGGATCACAACTTAGCCCATATCGATGTATACCAATAAAACATCTTGCATCATTTTAGTTTTTATCGGGTCACAGAGGCTTATTGAGCTAGAAGAACTTGAGTAGACAACCTAATGCCACAGATCTTTTAATGGAAAATTAGTTCAGTAACATCCTAACCATGTTGGGATCATAAGAATTTCGTAGGACCATGTAAGAATTATATTTAATGCAAAATACTTGGATTCCAAACACTTCCTGAACATGATAATTTAGCCAAAAAAATCACAATTGTCCTCCAGTATCAAAATGATGCTACAAACAATGGAAACCACGTAATAGCATTAGAGTGTCCTGGTTATCATTTGGGAGGGTGAAAAGACATTTTGCCCGTCAGCCACCGACAATCCATCTCACCCTAAAGTTGTACATTCCATGTTTGTAGTACTTGGAACCCATCTCATATCGACTTTGGACCATCCTAGGTAAGTGTAAGTTCAACCTTCATTAGTTATGGTTTTGGTGTTAATGATAAATCTAATCTTGTGTTAATGACAAATCCAATATTGAGTTTATCCCCTAATGCGATAGTGTTATTAATGACAATCTTATATCGAGACTAACATGGTTGTTTAGAATATCTTTGTTTAGTCTCATCGCATTGAAAAATGGAAAACCCGAGGTATGTATGCATATTCATTATAGTATTAATTACATACTTTGGATTCAAGTTAAAGTATGAATGTCCCCGTTACATTTACCACAAAATGTGCATCATGTTTCCCAATCCATATATTACATGGATGCACATATTTAGGGGGAGTTTGTAGTTTAACTTGAAAGTCTCTTTGTATTGATCAATTCGTTATTGACACATATAAGGATCAAGACAAAGAAACTAAATCCTTGAGTATATGTTTAAATTGCCTAGTTATAAGTATACTCGTGGAAATATAGGATATGCTCCAATACGATCAATTTGAATATGTGCATATTATCTCCAAGTAAATCATATTTATGCACATATACATGTGGGGTGTATTCTATAGTTGATGATTTAGAGTAATGATCATTTCCATACAATTTACATATAATGGATCATTACTTTTCATCAACATGAGTATATGAAAACTTGTGTAGTTGATATATACTCATATCAATTTAAATGATAATTTAAATTGAGTTCATTTGTCTTGTTAATCGTTAAAGAACACTTCATCATGTGTTGATGGTGTTTTGTGATTAATTGAGGACAAATGAATAGTTCTTAAGTATAATAAAGCATGAGTTGCATTATTGTACTTAAGACACACTTAAATCATTTCTATTGATTTAGGGTTGTGCTCAATTGATCTAGAGGCATCCATTATGTGTTAATAGAGTGCAAGAGATAATTGAGACAACCATGCATCTTGGACTAACTATTTTATGAGTTGTGATTGAGTTAGGTCCAAAGATGGATGAGATGATGAGAACGGGACAAGGACGGCATCATGAGTTGATGGGCGTCAAGAATGGATCCCGAAGATAAAGAAGGGTAACGATCCCGGGAGAGTATCAAAGCGATGATCATAAAGACCCCAAAGGGGATTGCTTGTGCGCGGCGGCGAGGTATAATTAGATAGGCTAAGGACTTTTGTAGTCTTTGAGTCTAAGGTTTTATCGCCGTGCTATTAAGAGGGGTCGTTCCCTTTGCTTGAGCTTCATCATGTGTTGGTGATCTCATTCCGCGTTCACTCAAGCTCAAATCATTTGGATTTGGTTTTTGCATATGAGTTAACCATTTGGCATGTGTTGCGAATGGGTTAAACTTATGATTGGTTGCATTTGGTTTTCGCATAATGCTTTGATTTGCATGTGTTGCAAGAAGTGATAAGCTAGTGCGTTGGCTTTTGCGTGAAGTTCACTTTTGCATGTGTTGCATTAGTTGAAGCTTCATGCTTTGGTTTCGCAAAACAATCTTTCTAAAACCGTGTGGTTGCTTGGAGCTAAGTTTTGCATGTGTTGCAAAAGGAGAGAGCTCAAGCATGATTTGGTGATTGTGGTTGTGTATGTGCTAGAGGCTCGCATGTGTTGTGAGTAAAGAGCATAAGGTTGTGTTGGTTTTAATGTGATCGATTTGGTGTTTGTGTGGAGCTAGAGGCTTGCATGTGTTGCGAGTAAAGAGCTCATACGTATGGATTTGGTTTTAGTTGAAGTTTGGATTTGGTGTTGCATTGAACTAGAGAAATTGCATGTGTTGCAATTAGAGAGTTCATGCATCTTGATTTGATGTTGCTTGGAGCTAGACTTTTGCATGTGTTGCAAAGAGTAGTGCTCAAGCATGAAATGTGTTTATTATGTTATTTGCAAGTTCGTTGTGCGAATAAACTGAGGTTTATGAGTCCAGAATTCCGAGAGCATGTGAGTGGGGCTTGCAACGGGTGTTGGCAAGTTGACCGGGTCTTGTGTTGACCTTCACATGGCTAGGGGGATTAATCTCATAAACTCGAGTTTGATTTGCTTAATACGTTTTGCAAATAGTTCTTGAGTTGATTGCGAAATGTGTTTTCGCAATTTGGTTTGAATTCTTTGAGCATGGGCTAAGTTGGTGCAAATGTGTTTTTGCACATGTGTTTGATCATGTGTTGATCATCTAGAGGCTCAAAGAATGGGTTTCGATTTTCTGGAGAATTGTTTTTCGAGTTAAATCTGAACTTCTCCAGAGTGGCCGGTACTACTAGGGCCTTGCTTATGATAATACCAAGAAGTGCGGTACTAGGGTTAAGCCACGGTAGCTTTATTCGAAGAGAGTGGTTTTCGGATGTGGCGTGGCGGCACTACCGCTTCGGTGGGAGCGGTAGTCAAGAATGCGGTACTACTGCCCTCGAGAGGCGGTAGTCTGGAAATATGGCCGTTGGGCGGCCGTTGAGTGAGGCGGTACTACTGCCCTTAGAGGCGGTAGTACCGCACTTTTGTTTGTTCGCCCATTTTGCCCCCAAGCGGCTAGTTTTCTTGTGGGGCTATAAATACCCCTTTGGGGGCTTAGGGCAAGTGTTCTGGTGTTGTTCTGTGTGTGGGAGTTGTGTGCATGTGTTGCTCTTCTCCATTTGCCTCTTGAGCTTAAGAGTGAGACTAATTGCATGTGTTGCAATTAGGAAGTGATTTGAGAGCCTCTTGTGCATGTGTTGCACTTGGTGATCACCGAGGAGCGCATTTGTTGTGCCCGGTAAGGTTCAAGCGAAGGAGCGGCTTATTACTCTTGGAGGTTGCCGACTCCTAGGCGGCGTGGGCGTCGGCGAGGAGCTCTCAAGGTGAGAAGCCCGCAAGTTTGTGAAGGTTCGGGTTGAGCCCACGGCATAGCGTGAAAACCACGTCTAGTGAAAAGAGGTGGGTGCTCGAGCGGGAGCCGGTCCAAGTGTGGGCTAGCCTCAACGTGGACTAGGGGAGACCGGCAAGTCTCCAAACACCACGGAAAAACATCGGTTGTCCCTTGTCTCTTTACATTCAAGTATTTACCTTTTGCATATTTATCAATTGCTTGAATGTATTAGAATTGCTTAGTATTAATTGATTGTTCAATTTAGCAATTCTAGTGTAGAGACTTAATTTAGTTAGTGCACTAGTGAGCCTAGTTGATTTAGGCTTTAATTGTCAAAACCTATTTATCGCTTCGCATTATAATTGTGTAGGTTTTGACTTTGGGGTATATTAGAGCAAATTGATTAGTGAGCGATCGAATTTCGTAAAACGCCTATTCACCCCCCTCTAGGCGCATCCTCGACCCTACAGTAAGAAGAAAAACAAAATCTCACAGGAAAGTAGGCCTATTTGGAACACATGAATTCGTGTTTGTGCAGGGAACAACACAATTTTCACAGAAATTCTCTAAAATTTCCACATTTTAGGGACATGTCAATGAGACATAGGGTCACAAATCCTGAAGTGCACCTATTTGGGGTGACAAATCCTCAGATTTACCATCTTTGTTTTTTTAATATTGTTTGCAAATAGTTGAATATCCATGCATTGCTACTGATAGAAAAAAAGCATATTACCTAGGTGTCGGGACCCGAATATGCAAATCCAGACCCTCTGTGTATTCAGCACTAGTCCAGGATCACGCTAGTGCATACAGGTTCAACATAGATGAATATCATAATCATACACAGTGGAAACGTTACAAAATAGATGAATATCACAATTATACACAGTGAAAACGTAACAAAAGATATCATATATTAAGAAAGATATAGTTGAATGACCTTATGGTCAACCTTACACTTTTTAGGCCTCGATGGCTCAGTAAATAAACAGCAACGGAACAAAGAACATTGGTGAATCCCATCAACATGCCATAGGCATATGACAATGTTCAACTTCTAGATAATCGTCTCCTGGTTGAACTCCATCACTTTCGAAGGTGTAGACTTCACCTCAACTGGTGATTTAGTTGTAGGTAAGGGTGAGTACATAAAGAACTCAATAAGTTATGCACAGAATGTAAGTCTAATATACTATATACTTGGCTTATTCCAAAGGAATGACTAATACGGTTAATTTGCAATAAAGCAGCATTGATGAAAGAATAGCATAGATGGATTGTAAGGGCAGTAAAAAAACAAATAACATCAATAAGTAATTTCTCAGTTATTTTCCAAATAAATCAACTCAATCCTTAAATCAAATTCCAAACTTCCATAGGCATATAGCCTCCATCCCCAACTTATTTGATAAAATCTAACCCTTGACTGTAATCACTGAGCAATGCTTAATACTGTGAGTATGGCTATTCGAATAAGTTTAACACTCTGTAGAGGTTATGCACTTTCCCACCCGACATGATCATCTCTTGTTGCCAAGATATTAACACACTTTCTTTGGTCTGTCGGTAGAGAGATCATGACAAAGCCTTTACAATACTTTGTCTAAATCCAGTCCTACTCTGGACCTTTCTCGGGCGCTGACTCCTCAACCATGAACTCATCAGGAAACTCGACGTCTACGCGTAACGAGAGAGAATGCAATAAATACTCAAAATAGAGAGAAAAATTAACTTCAAAAATTAAATAAAATTCACTATTAAATAGAGCTTAATTTTACAAAGTTTTAGAAACTAGAATCACCTCAATCGAAGTTTGGATGCAAAAGATATAGTTATTCAAAGTTTGAAATAAATGAAAAATTAGAAAAATTAGGCAATCCGAATTAACCGAATTATTTCTATACAGGAAAATAGGATTTATGATGTCATGCTGACATCAGCACCGAAAATGATTTTTGGCCGAATTATTTTTCTACATAAAAACCGAATTATGACATCACGTTGACGTCAGCGGACACGTGGCAACTCCACGGCCCGACACGTGTTGCGGGTGTATAGACCCAGTTCACGGAATAGAGCAGGTGCACGGTGGACTCGGTCCATGCCGCTTTGGACGACATGCATGCCACACGACAAGATGTGATTGGACGTGGGTACGACACAATCTGATCCACACACCCATGATCCAATTGTTGCAACAGCATGACACGCGGAGCGATCTGGAACATCCAATCCGAATCGGATGGAGGACAGCAACTGGCACAGCGGCGCACGACGGAGACACGCGGTGACATCCTAACCCTCTATGGTATATCAAACGGCCGGCGCTAATCGATGTGAAGCTGCGATGCGGCGTCCCAGACGCTCAACACGTGGCACCCTCTCGACCGTCTGCGTGACAATCCAATGGCCATGGTGTGGCAGATCGGCGGCGAATTCTTGTGTGGTGACACATGGCCGGACACTAGGAAGACGACCCTTGCAATGGCGGGATGGATTTGGCCTGGCTTTGTGCGGATCTACAAGACTGCACCATGACGAACTCAACGGAGGCGGCGACAATGACGGAGACACCGCAGGCGGCGGACAGTGCGGAAGAAGACGACGGTGGCTTTGAGCACTTCGGTGAGCTCGCACGGGCAACAGACGGCAGCGCGAACGATGAGACTAGAGGCGAAATGCGTAGCTCAAGACGGCAGTCCCAAAAATCTAGGCAGTGTCTTAAATAAGGCCCTAGGGACGCACGACGGGCGAGGAAACCACGGCGGATTTGGCGGCGGGTGCGGAGGTCTGATCGGATACGGTGGCGATTCAATTAGGTGATGTGGCACAATATCAGCCGTCCATGTGGCAACCCATCGACGGACGGCTTGGAGCACACAGGCGACGCGGAAGACAACAAGCGTTGGATCAAATCCAACGGCCACCCTCCTAGGGTTTCGATCGAGCGGGCCACACAGCCTGACGCGGCTAGGCTGCGGTGTGAGGAAGCAGGTCGGACCGGAGGGAATTTTGGCCCAACACTATTCCAACGAATTTTAATACATTTTTGAATTAAAATAATTTAGCAAAATAGATTAAGCCAAATAAAATAGCAAAAATACTAGGAAAAATCCAAGAAAATTCTAGAAAATACTTTAAGATATTTAGAACTCAATTAAAATATTTCTAACAAAATATCACTAATATTTTTCATGGAATAAATAAAATATAGCAAAAGTCTTAATTCATTAAATACAAAATAAATTAAATAAAATCTTAGAAAATTCAAAAAAAGGAAAAAGCACAATAAATCTAATAAAAGCAAAATTTAGGATGTTACACCAGGACTCACAAATGTCGAGCTATCATTATTGGGCTCAACCCATGTCATGTGTCAGCTCTTGTCCAACATGGCAACTACCACGGTGTCAACTAAGAGAAACATGATATTCTTGTGAAACGAGCAAGTTGACCTGGCTTGTTAGGTCTATTGGATATGACGTCAATGCTTAAAAGTTTGGTTTTATGAAACTCAATGCAAAGAGAAGTGTGATTCTCTAAAATTTATGCTTAAAACTATGGTTTTGTGATAGTTTTGGCAAAAGTAGTATGGTTTATGAAATTTACTGCAACTAAAATGGCATCTATATGTGAACACAATATTTAGGAGTACCAAATAAAAATGTACTAATCATCTCTTGGCATTATGTTGCGTACTAGTTACTAGATCTAACTAAATAAACTTTGGCATAATGGATACCAATTTTTATTCATGCTATAAATGTAGACAACTAAATGACTCATCAACAAATGAACAAAATATTCAGGAGCATCAGATAAAGATGTATTAGTTGACTCGTCTCATTTTGTTGCATAATAGGCACTAGATCTTCCTAAATAAATTTTTGCATTATAGATACCAATGATGCTATAAATGTATACAACTAAAATGACTAATCTACATGTGAACACAATATTTAGGAGTACTTGATAAATTGTATTAGTTGTCTTGATAAATTGTATTAGTTGTCTCATGGCATAATGATGCACACATACTAGGTAGTACACCTTCCTAAATAAATTTTGGCATTATAGATACTAATTTTTATTGATTCCATTTATGATGAAATGACTCATTACCATATAAAAGTGTATTAGTTGTCTCTTGGCATTATATTGTTTACTAGGAGGTAAATCTTTCTAAATAAATTTTGTCATTATGGATACAAATCTTTATTGATGCTATAAATGTAAACAACTAAAATGACTTACCTACACATGAACACAATATTTAGGGGTGCCATATAACAATGTATTAGTTGTCTCTTTTTATTATATTTCATATTAGGTATTAAATCTTCCTAATTAAAATTAGGTCTCTATTAATATGGATACCAATTGTAATTGATGCTATAAATGAAACAAACCTAAAATGTCTTATCATACTTGTGAACACAAGCCTCTTCAACTTGTATCGTGTGTTGGCCCTACACATATATGACTCATGAATAAACCTGTTTGTACAGTAGTGCTTTCAAACTCACATCATCTATGCTAGATGGTCTACGTTTTAGAGCATGAGATGAAACGTGGCCCACCTACCCTATCACCACCCACCATGCCTCTTACCAACAAACATAGGATTCTGTCCACATATAGTCCCAGATAAAAGTATATTAGTTTGTCTCTTGTCATTATGTTGGATGCTAAGATAAAAGTATGTTAGTTTGTCTCTTGTCATTATGTTGGAAGCTAGGTAGTTGATCTTTTAAAATAAATTTTGGCATTATGGATACAATTTTTATTGATTCTATAAATATAAACAACTAAAATGATTTATCTACACATGAACACAATATTTAGAGTGCTTGATAAAAAGGTATTTATCGTCACCTGACATTATGTTGCATACCAAGTAGTAGATCTTCCTAAATAAATTTTGGCATTGCAGATACCAATTTTATTGATGCTATAAATGTAAAAAAAGAAAATGAGTCATCTACAAGAACACAATATTTAGGGGTACGAGACAAAAGTGTACATGTTGTCTCATGGCGTTATCTTGTGTACTAGGTAGTAGATCTTTCTAAATAAAATTTGACAATATTGGTACCAATTTTTATTGATTTTATAACTGTAAACAATGAAATTGACCCAACTACAAATGAACACAATATTTAGCAGTATTAGATAAAAATGTATTAGTTATCAAGTGGCTGCTAGATCTTTCTAACTAAGTTTTGGCATTATGGATACTGACTTTTATTGATGCTATAAATGTAAGCAACTAAAGTTACTCACCTACACAAGAATGCATTATTTAGGAGTATAGGTAAAAGTGCATTAGTTGTCTCTTAGCATTATGTTCCATGTACCAGGTAGCAGATTTTTCTAAGTAAATTTTGGCATTACTGAAAGACCATGTGGAGGTCTACGCATGTTTGTGATGAGTAATTGACTATAGTTGAGCTTGTGGTGTACAAGTTTGAGTTTGATCAGTTTGTAAACTGGTTGGGACTAGTTGTGAACTGATCGGGACAATTTATAAATTGGTTGAGAAAGATTGTAAGCTAGTCGGGACAAATTGTGTATCATTCTGGCTTTATGTTGATTTGATTACATATGTTGTTGGACATTGCTATGTGATGGATCTACTTGTCTATGATGGTTGCAGGACATCGGAGCTAGGTCATGGTGAGGCAGAGGAGATCGAGACTAGGCTGGGAGAGTTAAGGTCTAGACGATTAAGTGTTACCAAAGATAACTGAGGCCAGAGAGTAGCTGCAAGCTAAGAATTAGACAAGGAATGGATGAGATGCTAACTTGGAGCTTTTCGGATCAACAAGAGCCGTTGGATCGTGGTCTAGAGGATAGAGTAGTGGGTCAAGTTAGTGTGCTTTGAAAAGCATGCAAAACCCGTTATGTTGTTGGGTTTTGGGTCAGCCTATGTATGGTTGTGTGAGTTAATCCTAGCCTTTGATAAGGTTCCTTCTGGGAGAAGGGAGTTATCTAAGGGTGGGGTTTGCTCCCAATGTGTTATAAATAGAGGGAGGGGGGACAGTGGTGTCTCTCCCTGAAGGTTTTTTGAAAATTTTGGTGCTTATTTAAGCTTTACCCATTTTGTTGTGAGGCTTTGTAAACTTTCCTTCTAAGAAATGAAAGTTTCTTTTCCCTATCCTAAATCTATTTTCAGCATTTACATTATGCTCTAAATTTAGCATTTGAATTCTTGCAATTTATTTTCTGCACATTTGGATTTGCCTCCTCTCCTATGTGCTTTTGGATCTTGTGCCAAGAATGAAAGATTGTTGGATGAATTTTCTATAGATCATATCTCAATCATCTAGGCAATTTATAACCTCTTCTTTTCAGTTTCTATAAGAAACCGAACTATGTGCTTGATAAAAAAGATCCTTGTAGATTGTGTTCTTCTCTGTTTGAAGGGTTGTTCTTTAGTGTTCTTACCTGATCTGATATGTGGGAGGTCATCTAAAATCATCCTGATCATTAATTGCATGAGCAAGCTAAGGGTGAAGTTTGTGTTTTTGACCCGGTTTAGGTGCAACATTCTTTAACTGAAAAAGGTTAGAACTTTGACATCAATCCTTGCGATTGAAGGTTGGAATAGGTTACTGACATCTATAAGAAGGTGCACACCAAGTTTCATAAGTTTTGGACTAGCCGATCAAAAGTTACCTCAATTCTTGTTTTTGAGATCGTGATGATTTTACTGTTCATCCAACCAGTGCACAGCACTATTCAACCAAACATTGTTCATCCAACCAGTGTTGCCAACTAGCTTGTAGCACTATTCATCAGTGTTGCCGACCAACTCGTAACACTGTTCATCCAAATACTGTTCACACCGAATACTATTCATCCGACTAGTTCGAAATCTTCGCTCACCTCAACCAATGCAGTTATTACTGCTCATCCGACCTCCATAGGTCAGTGAAACTGTTCATCCGACCTCAACTGGTTGATGATACCGTTCATCATATCATCTTTTCAGATTGTCCAGTTCCTTCTATGTGTTCTTTTGGTGGATTGAATTTTTAGGGAGAAAAATTTATTTGGCTCCTATTCACCCCCCCTCTAGTCGCCTTTTTAGTCCTTCAATTACTAACACCAATTTTCAATGATGCTATAAATGCAAAAACCAAAAATGACTCATCTACACAAGAATACAATATTTAGGAGTACGTGATAAAAATGTACTCTTGGCATTATGTTGCATATTAGGTACCAGATTTTCCTAAAATAAAATTTGGCATTATGGGTACCAATTTTTATTGATGCTATAAATATAAACAACAAAAATGAGTAATTTAGAAATGAACATAATATTTTAGAGTATCATATAAAAATGTATTAGTTGTTTCTTGGCATTATGTTGCATACTAGGTACTAAATCTTCCTAAATAAATGAGAGCAACTAGGGAACGCTATTCCGATGGTATAGCCCTTGCCACCCTTTCCCTCACCTCTGTTGCATCCCTCCTACGTCACCACCATAGCATCGGTTATAAGATCGAGGATGCTGACTAGAGGGGGTGAATAGGTAGTTTTAAAAAATTATCTCTAAACGTTCTTTGGCCAAAACTTAATTTATACGTGGAAGCGATAAACGAACGATTTTGACCAATTAAAGCCTAAATCATCTAGTCTCAACTAAATGCACCAACAATCTTAGTCTGAATCAAGGTTTGCAATCCTAAATATATAAACAAGTTATTCAATTCTATGAATGTAAATAGCAATAGAAAGCAAATCAAGATATTGACACACAATATTTTTATCATGGTAAGGTAAGCCCAAATGAATTGGACTAGATCTATGAATTAAGCCAAGTACCTTGAATCCACTAGCGGTAACTCTTTCCTCCTCTCGGGTAGGTGAGCTCCAATCTTCACAACTTATCGGGCCTTTTCATAAGCTTCTTTGCGAAGGTCACCAAGCAATGATGCCTCCACGCCGTCTAGGTATCAGCAAACACCAAGAGTAATATGCCAAGTCTCTTGCTTGATCCTCACCAAGTGCAACACATGAAAGGATGCTCAATCCTTCTCTAGATGCTGCAACACATGCAACTAGAGACCTTGTCTCCTTACTCACAAGGTGCAACGCATGTACAATTGAGAGAAGAGACTCACACTAGCTTAAAGAATGAAAATAAAAAACCAAAGAGATTCTATATGTCGGCGTATTTCGCTTGACAAGATTCCGCTATCAGAGTGTCTACACCCTAAATGGAAATTATGGTTCGGTAGAGGTCATCTTCATGGTTGGAAACCCTAGTGTCTCTCGGCGGGGGTCTCCGAGCGTCAATGAACTGGTGGACACAATGATTTACCCAGGTTCAGGCCTCCGGTGCGGGTAACAGCCTTACGTCCTGCTAATTCTTTGTTGGGGAAACGTTTACAACGGTGTTCTTCAGTGTCTGCTTCTCTATGCTGTTTTTGCTCTAGCCGACCGACCGACCGACCCACCCCTTCATGCACCAAGATGCCCTTATATAGACGGGCCACCCGGGCAGGAGAGAAGGTGGCACCATACTTATCTACAACACATTAATTACACTCATCATTCCAGCTTCCACGTCGACCCACGACTCATTTATTAAGCACGCCTCCGTAGCCTTGTCCTTCGAACCCTATTCAATGTCAGTGAGAGGCCTCGCCCGGTCCACCCGGGACAGGACGCTTCTACGACGGGTTGGTGAGAGACATCAGAGGGATAAGCTGTCGTCGTGTCGAAAGTGAATCCTTCACATTAATGGCCCGACACAAGGTGCCGGGGAGGGAGACTTCCAGGCGAAGCCATCCCCTCATTCCTTTGGTTGCCTTCGTGGCACGACAAGAGGGACCCAAACACCCGCCGCTCGTCAGCCGCCACGCAGAGCATTTTCGCCGGCGAAAGGTATGAATCGCCAGTTGCTTCGCCGATGGGCTATGGGCTTCTCGCCCGTGAGCGGCGTATGCTTTCGCCAGTACTGCCATTGGGTGCCACGCAGTCTGCTTTCGCTTCGGCGAAAGGTATGAATCGCTAGGTCGCTTGCCGGGGCCACGTGGGCTTTCGCCCAATGAGCGAGCGTGCTTCGCCAGTTGCCATTGGGGTGCCCACGAAGCCGCCGCCCGACGAGCAGGGCGTAATCGCCAAGCTGCTCGCCAAGGGGGCACATGGGCTTCAAACCGGGCCAGGCCACTTCTTGGGCCCATTGCTTTTACGGCGGAGAGGGTACCCCGGTGCAAAGTACACCGACACTATACAAGAAACACTAGCTCATTTGCATCTCAAATCACTTAAATATGGCTTTTTGAGCTCTATAGGTTTTGCTCTCAAGTATATGCCTCAAATGGGTGCTAGAGCAACATCAAAACCCTCCCTATTCGGCCTCTTATAAAGCCCCTAAAAAAAACTAGCCATTTGGGGGCAAAATAGGAAAAAACTCAGCAAAATCGGCACTATCGCCTGTGTAGGACCGGTAGTACTGGCATCAAAGGTAGTGGATAGTTTTTGGGTATTAAATACACTGAAACTAACCGTTGATACAGTATCCCTAGCACTACCGCACATGTAAGATCGGTTGTACCGGTCTTTAACCCCAAAACAACCCAAAAACATCTTCTCTGGAAAATAATTGCCGCTATATTCAAGGTAGTGCCGCTCAAGCGGCACTACCACCCATCTAGGATCAATAATGCCACATTTTCTGAAGAAAAAAAAATCATTACTTTTTACTCCGAAGTCCGATTTTGGTGATCTTGGACTCTATGAAAATCTTATCAAGAGGGCTACTTATTCCACCTAATTTCAACATTTAAGAAGCCCTATATATTTTCAAATATCACAAGAACTCTAAAGTAGCCACTCATGTCTAAAATATGATTTCCTCAAAATCCTTCATATAGATTTGATCAAGAGCATGACTACAAGCTAGCAAGTGTCAACAAGATTAAATCTTGAGCCATGTGATGATCAACTCATGGTCAAAACAATATGCAAAATACATTTGCAAATTCTAGTGACAAGTTGCAAGGCCAAAGTCATAAATAATAGCTTATTTGTGAAACACATTTGCAAGTAACAAATTCATGCAAACAAAAGCACAAAGAATACACATGGAGTAAAACATAGCCATGTGATGATCAACACATGATTTCTAGCAATTTGCAAAACATATTTGCAAACTCTAGTCATATGCTAAGAAGAGTTCTTACATGAACTTCAATATTTTTGCAAAACACATTTCGTAAATACCATTGTGTAACAAAGAACAATTAAGATCATATCTTTGAGCTATGTGATGATCAACACATGATCTTTAGCCATTTGCAAACTCCATTCAAAGATCACATCTTTGAGCCATGTGATGATCAACACATGATCTTTAGCCATTTGCAAAATACATTTGCAAACTGTACTCACATGCTCCAAAGATAGATTATTTTGAGCTCAAATTGCAAATCACATTTGCAAATCAACGTCAAGCATGAGCTACAACTACTTGCAAAATACAATTACAAATACTTAGCTCCACGCAAAGAATCAAGTCAATAAGATAGCAAGCATGAGCTATGATTATTTACAAAACACATTCGCAAATGATTGCTCCATGCAAAAATCAAATCAAGAGAGTGTGAGCTAGAGTAAATGGGATTGAGCCATCAACATATGATGAAACTTAAGTTATAAGAATCTACACCTCTTAATAGTACGGTAGCATATACTAGCAACCCGGTCTCCCAACCAAGCACCGAGACTGGTAAAAGACTAGGAACACATCCTTAGCCCTATGCTAGTTATACCTTTGCTTCGCGTAATCACTTGGAGCTTTTCCTTGATGACTATCATCATCTATCCAAGTTTGGGTCTTCATCTTGTTCATCAACATATGATGACATTCTTCTTTCTGAATCTTGACTTGATGACTATCAACACATGATGTCATCCAAAATCTTCATCTTTGGACTTAACCTATTTCACATATCATTGAAAATGTTAGTCCCACATGTTTGGTTGTCCTAATCATTAATGCATTCTATTAACACATAATGGATGCTTCAAGATCCTTTGATCTATTCCTTTGATGATTGACCACAAACCAATTCAATTGAATGAAATTTTATATTTGTCTTGAGTATATTAGAGCTACTAAAGCTTCATATATTCAAGCATTTTCAATTGTCCTTAATCAATAAGATACACCATCAACACATGATGGAGAGCGATGGCACGGGCAGCCTAGCTCCATCATCTTTCTCTTCTCATATGCTGTTCAAGTGTCTCCAAATCCACCGTTTCAAGGACCAATGACACGTGCTCAAGCCAAGCAAATTAATCAACAGGTGAACTCACTCCTTGCTCAGAATAATTCTACAAATGAGACTTAGTTACTACATAACAATATTCTTGTACTTAGAAACCTTGGCACGGATCAGCAAAGAACAACTTTTACTCCAAGACAAGTCCACATGCAAAGTGGGAATGCCAAAGGTTCAAACTGACCATTAAAGACCAGCCCACATTAAAACAAGCATAGAAGATGGAAACAGAGGCTGTTCAGAGCGTTAATTTGAATACTTGATTAAAAGCTTATCTCCTACACTTTCCAAGAATCGACTCCCATCTCCAAATTCAGTTTGAGCACAGCGCAATCATCAAAGCAACACAACACACAATTTCTGTCTCCAACGCCATAACTACCTCAATTCTTCATGTGCTGCGTCACATTTATTATGGACCAATCGTCCATGTAAATGTCTAGAATTATGAGAAGACACCTCTCTAACTTCCAACCCATTCCTATATACAAGAGGCACTCCTCTTGTTTAAGGAATTTTGGCAAACTTTGATAATAGATATGCTATGCATATTCTTGGGTTGATATTCCCCTGAGAATTATGCATCCCTTCCTGTTGTTCTTGCGAGAGGTTGGGCTAACTCAGTACCGCAGGTTGTTGCACTAGCAGCGATTGGCCGCACCAAATTCATCAAGTTTCACGAGTATCTTTGATTCTATGCGGTGAAGGTCGGGCATCATTTGGTATCAGAGCTTCGGTTATCACGGTAGAATCCTTATCCTCAATGCTAGATTACATTCAGTCCTATTGTTGAAAAACTTGCCTTGCAAAAATATCCTTAGTGCTAGATTACTTTCAGTCCTATTGTTGAAAAACTTGCCTCACAAAAATATTAAACCCGTAGTATCCGTTCTGTTGTTCTTGTGAGTTTTGTTAAATTCTTATCCATTGGAATCATGTTTAGATTGCTAATCTTGTCGTCCCTTTCACGTTGTTTCTTGTTTCATTTTATCCAGTTCATCTTTTTGGCCATAAATTCAACGTACGTGCTCCAATTGTTGTGTTCTTGAACTTGTTGGAAAGATTTCGAGCTCTTCTACAAATTCTCAGTTGACATCTTTTGCTAATTTGGTATCTAAATTTGACGAAAGTGGAGAACAAGTTTTTGTTTTTTAATTTAAAAAAGAGAAAAAAAGAAAAGCAAGAAAAAAGAAGAAGTAAAAGAAGAACAAAAGAGTTTGTGGATGGTTGCTATTTGTTGTTTAAAAAAAAGAGTAACTTAAATACAATTATTTCTGTTGTGACAAAGTCTATTTTTGTTGAGCAATATTGTGCCCTAGATAAAATCCTTGCAGCTAGCTAGTGTCTTTCTCTAAATGATGCAATTTGAGCTAAGTTGTGTTGTCACTTGCAACTTGTCCTTGCTCAATCCTTTATTTGCATTCAGTTCCATTATCTTTGTGTGTGATTTGCTTTGTTCATCTCTTAAATCTTGCAATCAGCAACTAGGCATTGAGTTCTAGTTTGGGTAATTACTTATCAAGATAACATCTAAAACTCATATTATGTAGGTCATACACTTTTTCTTCCAAGCACTACAAAATATAATCGTTGTGTGCTTTGATCTTGGTTTTGAGTTTGCTTAACCTCACCATTGTGTTGCCTCACCACTCAAGTGTGAACTACTTCGCAAATTCAGCAAAGGGTCAGTAAGAACTTCGGTTGTAAGGATTAGTGAGGTTGAGAGAAAATTCTACATATTGTCCATATCACATAATTGTTTTCTTGGCCTGCTGCTTGCATAACTAACCATGTCAAAACAAGGAGAAAATTCATAAGAAGAAGGTGATCGTAATGCTCCGATCAATCGCCTTCACTACAATGCATTGTGGGATACACTACGATGAGAGTTTCAGGAGAGTAACAACTAGCTAAGGAATGAGGTGAACAATTTAGTGCACGATCTTCAAATTAAAATGAACCAACAACTGAACGTGCTCCACACCAACATAGTTGCTGATATTATATGCCAACTGCGTCCCCAATAAGCTGAAGATGAACCTCTACTTGATGAGACCGATGAAGAAGCTGTTGCACATGTAGCTCGTAACCATTGACCACCACCACTCGATCGTGGAAGAGGCGATGGGAATGGTCAAGGCATGGGTCGTGGAGGAGCTGCAAATAATTCCCCTCCAGAATGAAGGGAACCAACATTGCAATCGTATCGAAAATGATCGTCCAAGGAGGAAAGGTTTGGCAAACTTAAATTTTCTATGCCTAAGTTTGCATGTACTAATAACCTAGAGGACTATCTCACTTGGGAGTTCAAAGTTGACAAAATATTTTGCTTGCACAACTACTCTGAAGAGAAGAAGCTCACAGTGGGATCGCTTGAATATGATGAATATGCTCTGATATGGTGGGAACAAATTCAGAACCAAATAATTGATCATGGCGAGAATCCTGTTGCATCATGGGCTGAAATGAAGCATGAGATGAGAGCAAGGTTTGTATCTAAACATTACAAATGAGATCTTTTTGATAAGTTGCAGGGCTTAAAGCAAGGAAGCCGCACAGTAGATGAGTAATATAAAGAGATGGAGATGGCCATGGTCCACGCTAATGTTTATAAACAAGAAGAGCAAACCATGGCATGATTCCTTGCTGGTTTAAACCATTCTATCAAGCACATCACTGAATTTCAGCCTTATAGCAATATGGTGGAACTGGTACATCAAGCGACGAAGGCAGAAAGACACGTACAATAAGACACCAAGATCACAAAGACCTTTTCCATCACTCCCCAACCAACACCTACAGGAAGTAAATCCTCATCACGGTTCCATTCCTTTTGTGCTAACAATTCCAGTGGAAGTGTTGTTCCCAACTCACAGGTAACAAAAAGTAGAAAGGAGGCATCTACTCCAATTGTAAGGCAAGCTCCAGTAGCCAGTGCTACTTCCTCTATGGGATCTACAACAAGGAGTAGAGAAATTCAGTGCTTCAAGTGTTTGGGGTGAGGTCATGTTGTGAAGGATTGCTCGAACAACCGCGTCATGCTTGTAACAGAGGAAGGTAAATATGAGTCAACAAGTGAAGATGAGGTTGAACTATGTGCTGATCTGAATGAAGATGAAGAATCAGACAAAATTTATTGTAATTTTGAGACTAGACCTTCTCTCATTGTCATAAAGAAAGTCTTGAGTCTACAACCTAAAGAAAATGAACAACATTGCACTCTTTTTATACCAAAGCTAAGATAAATGGTTGTGTGTGCAAGGTAATCATTGATAGATGAAGCTGTCAGAATTTAGCCAGCAAAGAAATGTGTGATAAACTTGGTTTGAAGATGTTGTATCATCCGCACCCATGTCATGTGCAATGGTTGAATGATTGTGGAGAAGTGAAGATCCATTTTTGGTGAAAGTTCCTTTTTATATTAGTGAGTATTGTGATACCGTGGAATGTGATGTTGTCCTTATGATGGTATGTCACTTGCTGCTCGAACAACCATGGCAATTTGATCATACAAGTTATCACAATGGTCGCACTAATCAATACTCATTCAAGTGGCACAACAAAGAAATTATTCTTCGTCCTATGTCTCCTGCCCAAATTGTTGCTGATACAATGCAAAAGAATGAGGTAAACATTGAAATGAAAGAACGAGACAAAAAGAACACAAGTAAGAACCACAAATCAAATTTAAGTAGTAAAAGGAAGCCTAAGGGAAACAAGCTAGTGATGTTAGCCACTAAATCTGAAATGAGAAAAGTGAGAGAAAACCCACATTTGATACACCTTATGCTCTTGTACAAAGATATACTACTTTCTACTAACAACGTAATTTCTCTTCCAACTGCTATAGCTACTGTTTTGGAGGATTTTGAGGACGTGTTTCCGGAGGAGATCCCTATTGGCCTACCTCCAATTCATGGCATCGAACATCAAATAGATCTCATACTAGGAGCTTCTCTTCCAAATCGACCACCCTACCGTACCAATCTCGAAGAAACAAAAGAAATTCAGCGGCAAGTGCAAGCACTACTTGAGAAAGGGTATGTACGTGAAAGCCTAAGTCCTTGTGTTGTCCCTGTGATTCTAATTCCAAAAGAAGATGGTACATGGCGTATGTGTGTGAATTCTAGAGCAATTAACAACATCATTGTTACATATCGTCATCCTATCCCTAGGTTAGACGACATGCTTGATGAATTGCATGGTGCTGTTATTTTCTCTAAGATTGATTTGCGAAGTGGGTACCATCAAATTAGAATGAAGCAAGGAGATGAATAAACAATAGCTTTTAAAACAAAATTTGGATTGTATGAGTGGTTAGTGATACTTTTGGTTTAACTAATGCACCTACTACATTCATGAGACTAATGAACCATGTTTTGAGGGCTTTCATTGGGAAATTTGTTGTCGTATATTTTGATGACATCTTGATTTATAGCCGCACCATGGAAAAACATGTTGATCACATTAGACAGGTGCTAGTTGTGCTTAGAACAAAAAAATTGTTTGCAAACATTGAAAAGTGCACTTTTGCAACACAAAAGTTGTGTTCTTGGGATATGTTGTTCCTAGAAATAGGGTAGAAGTTGATGAATCAAAGATTGAATCAATTAAAAATTGGCCTACTCTAACGAATGTTAGTCAAGTTAGAAGCTTGCATGGTCTTGCTGGTTTTGACCGTAGATTCATGAAAGATTTTAGCACCATTGCAGCCCTAATGAATCAACTAACCAAGAAAAGCTGTGAATTTGTTTGGGGAGATGCTCAAGAGAAAGCTTTTGTTGAATTAAGAAAGCACTTAATCGAAGCACCTTTTCTTGTTCTGCCTGATCTTACTAAAGCTTTTGAAATTGAATGTGATGCTAGTGGGATAGGCATTGGTGGTGTTTTGATGCAAGAGGAAATCCGGAAGCATACTTTAGCGAGAAATTTAGTGGTGCTCAATTGAACTATCTTGTCTATGACAAAGAATTTCAAAGACCATGTGGAGGTCAATCCTTGTGTGTGATGAGTAATTGACGAGATTTGAGCTTGATTTGATTTGAAATTGAGTTTGATTTGAAGTGAATTGGATTTGAAGCAATTTGAGTGTTGGTTGCTTTTCCTAGTGCTACCGGCCTAGGGGCGGTAGCACCGGAACTTTGAGCGCAATTAAGATCGATTAATGATTTTGGGATAATCATTGAAAATATTTGTGGGCATTGCTATGTGAAGGTTTTTCCTTGTCTTTGATGGATTGCAGGGCGACGGTGCTAGGTTATGGTGAGGCGGAGGATGACCGGGACTAGGCGAGGAGCGTCGGAGGTCCAGACAGTCGGAAACGGAGTCCGGGCAAGTCAAGAAGACAATGAAAGGAGATGATGCTAGCTAGATGCCGCGTGGATCAATGAGAGCCGTCGGATTACGGTCTAGTTGATAGGTTAGCGGGTCTAGGTAGTATGCTTTGAAAACCGTGCAAGAAAACCCAGTATGTATGTGGGTTTTGGGTTAGCCCTTGCATGGCTGTGAGTGTGGGTTAATCCTAGCCCTTAGATGAGTGCCCTAGGGTTGAGGGACTCATCCAAGGGTGGTAGGTGGCCCAAGAGTAGTATAAATTGGGGTGGAGGGGTAGCCTCCTCCCCTTGAAGGTTTGAGTTGCTCCTTTGAGCTTTGCCCACATGAAGTGAGGTTTTGTAAACCTTCCCACCAGAAATACAAAAAATTTCTTTACATTATTGTGAATTTAAATTCCGCATTTACATTATGTCTTTACTTTACGCAATTTAAATTCAGCACTTACTTTACGCATTTACTTTCCTGCAATTTACATTCATGCAATTTGGATTTGCCTCCCCTCCTTCTAAATACTGATCTTGGATGTTTTGAGTGTGTTCATATGGTTTTACATCTATTTTGCACTCTTGGATTGAGTAGAGATCATCTTTTCTTTCAAGTTCCAACTCTGTCCAGAACTTGTTCTTCGCGTAGTATTTGGTATTTGATTTTTCAAAAAATATAGAAAAATCATTTTTAAGTGATTCTAATTGGAGAAGGTGCGGGACTCTCATATCCATCTGTAGAAAAATTTTGCAATCCATTTGTTGCACCGTTTGGGAGTTACGAGGTGAAAACTGAGATCCAAAATTTCTGGCTATCAGTGTTCTTTGGTTTTTGCCGATTTTTATGTAAGGATTTTTGAGGTAAAATTTGGTGGAATTCTTCATGACTCCTCTGCTCATAGGGAAAAAAATTCTTAAAATTTCTTGAGCTGCAGAAACTCACCAACCACCTGTTCAAATTGAGGACAGATTCTGGAAATTCTGCTTTTGCTTTTCTGAAAGTGGCTTTTGTAATTTGAATTGATCTCCTTTCTAAAAGCAAGAGTTGAATTGATTCCTACTCATTTTTGGACACTAGACAACCAGAATTGTGACTCAAAAATCCCCACATATTTTATGGTACTTATCCATGCAAGTTAGGGGTACACATAGTTGTCTAGTTTTTCGGGTTTTTCACGATTTCCATTAAGCGATCTTGTCGAGGTTTTTGTTGGAGTATTTTGGGTGAAAATTTGTTTGCGACCATTCACCCCTCCTCTGTTCGCCATCTCGATCCTTCAATTGGTATCAGAGCCGGTTTTGCTCTTCCATAGATCTTGACCGGTCTCGAGAGCCATGGCGACAGAACAAGTATTCCACCAAGCCTCCTATTTTTGTGGTGTTGATTTTCCTTTTGGAATTCTGGATGGAGTCATACATCATTGCCTGGGCTTCTGATATGGCGAAGGTGAAGCTCCCATATGAGGTTCTGCCGATGAGAACGTCACGCCGGCAATATGGTCGACGTTAAGGCAAATGCTAAGGCGAGGAACATTCTCATACAGAACTTCGGCAGATGAGTATGATCGGATCTCTTACTGCGATCCGCTCATGAGATTTGGGTGACCCTCGATGCATACCATGAGGGCACTACCCAAATCAAGACCGTGGCAGATCAATACAAGCGTGAGTACAACAAGTTTGAACAACATTTGGTGAAAGTCTTGACGAGTGTTTTGGTCGATTTACTAAAATTTTGAGTGATCTCCGGGCGTTGGTTGCACATACCGACTCGGATAATGCTCGTCACTTCTTGACCTTTTCGATCTTCGTGTTTGGGAAATGAAAGTGACCACCATCAAGGATACTACCGACTTATCGACCTTGACTCTTGACGGGCTCTATTCCCGAGATCGACGTCGTCTCTCGCAAGATGAAATCACAGTCGATGGCCTTGGTCACCGATCCCATTGGATCTTCTCTTGATTCTTCTGTTGGTTTTTCCCTCTCTACACTTTGCGAGCTAAGCGATGACCAACTGGATAAGTTTCCAGAAACTGAGCTAGCTCTTTTAGCTCGCAAGTTTTCTCATGCCTAAAAGAGGGTGAGAGAGAGGAAGAGAGGTGGTGGGATCACCTGCTTCGAATGTGGCGGCCCTAACCACATTCGAGCGAATTGTCCCAAACTAGAGAAGGGCAAGAACGACTCCGGCGGTTCGGCATGAACGACTACATCGACAAGAACCGCAACAAGAAGCCTCCAGTTCGTGAGCCGGCGCACGAGAAGAAGTATCGCAACTTCTCGAAGAACAAGAAGCTCTTCCACCGTGTCCTCGCCGCCCTCGACGACATCAACCTCTCCAACACGGAGACATGGAGCGACGAAGGCGAGGATGATCCGCAAGAGAAGAAAGGTGGCGACGACTTCTCCGGCATGTGCTTCATGGCAGACACCAACGACATCAGCGACTCCGAACTCTACAGCGAGTCGGATGAGGTTCGTCGGATGGGGAAGGGAGATGTTTGGATTGTTGACTCCGGTTGTTCTCGCCATATGACCGGAGACTCTCGTTGGTTCTCTTCCCTAGTCCGAGCCCCCGGTGATGAGTTGATCACTTTTGGGGATGCTTCTTCAGGTAGAGTCATTGCTAAAGGTACCATCTACATTAATGAAAATTTTATTCTTAAGGACGTTGCCTAGTGAGTAAGATGCAATATAATTTGCTTTCTGTTTCTTAGCTTATCGATGACTCTTTCGAGGTAAGCTTTAAGTGTAATGCTTGTAGAATCCTCGATTCATCAGGAGAGTTAGTTTGCGGGATTTCTAGATTTGGGACAATCTTTCGTGCTGATTTTTCTATTTCTTCTGGAGACTCTCTTCTGTGTTTGATTGCTTCTGAGTCCCATGATCTCTCCTTCTGGCATAGGAGACTTGGTCACATTGGTTTTGATCATTTGACCAGAGTTAGTAGCCACGATCTTATTCGTGGTTTGCCCAAACTCAAGATGGTCAAAGACTTAGTTTGCTCTCCTGCCGACATGGCAAAATGGTTCTTGCTTCTCATCCTCCGATCACCGTAGTGATGGTGATGCACCAGATAGCTTTTACACATGGACACTGTTGGTCCAGCTAGAGTGAAGTCAGCAGGAGGGAAGTGGTATGTCCTTGTCATTGTTGATGATTTTTCGAGATATTCTTGGGTATTTTTCATGGCCTCGAAGGATGAGACTTTTTCTCACTTCGAGGATTTGTTAGTAGGTTGTCTATTGAGCTTCGGGTGCATTACGAGCTATCTGCGATGATAATGGCATAGAGTTCGAGAACTCCTACTTTGAGAGATTCTGTGTGGAGTCTAGGTTAGAGCATCAGTTCTCCTCTCCATACGTCCCTCAGCAAAATGGCGTAGTGGAAAGGAAGAATATGACTCTGGTTGAGATGGCGAGACGATGCTAGACAGTCTGATACTCTAGGAAGTTTTGAAATGAGGCTATAGCTCTTGCTTGTCATGTTTCCAATCGCGTTTTCTTGAGAGCACATTTGCATCGTACTTCTTATGAGTTGAGGTATAGGCGAAAGCCCAGTGTTTCTCATTTTCGCGTTTTTGGTTGCAAGTATTTTATCTTGAAGTCTGGTAACCTAGATAAGTTTGAGTCTCGTGATGGTATTTTTCTAGGTTACTCGACTTCTTCTCGTAGCTATAGGGTCTGGAGTTGTGATGCGAATAGGATCATAGATACCTGTGACGTGACCTTTAATGAGGCTAGCCCAGGAGCTAGACCTGATATTTCAGGCTCTTCTTATCCCTCCGAGACCATCTTTGTAGAGGATGAGGATGATGGTGTTCCACCTGATCTAGTCTCCTCTACACCTGAGGTTCCTCCTGTTTCCATTTCTGCACCTCAAGAAGATCAGCCTTTGCCTTCAGACTCTCCTTCAGCGAGTGGCTCTGTTCCTTCCTCTTCTGCTCAAGAGGTAGAGGCCACATCTGCTTCTGGACCTCCTCGCCACATTCAGCATTCTCATCCACCTGAGCAGATCATTGGTGATCTGTTTGAGCGTGTGACGCGCTCAAAATCAGGCTTATCTTCTTTCTGCCTTCACTCTGCCTTTGTTACCTCATTTGAGCTAAAGAATGTTACTCATGCATTATCCGAGGAATCGTGGATTAATGCTATACATGAGGAACTGGAAAACTTTGAGAGGAACAAAGTCTGGCAGCTTGTAGAGCCCCCATCTGGTCATAATGTCATTGGGACCAAGTGGGTGTTCAAAATCAAGCAAAGTGAGGATGGGGTTGTCATTCACAACAAGGCTAGGCTAGTTGCACAGGGCTTCACTCAGGTTGAGGGTCTTAACTTTGAGGAGACCTTTGCCCCTGTAGCTAGACTAGAGGCGATTAGAATCCTGCTTGCATTCTCTGTATCCTAGGGCTTCAAGCTCTATCAAATGGATGTCAAGAGTGCATTCCTCAATAGCTTCATTGAGGAAGAGGTGTATGTCAAGCAACTTCCAGGATTTGAGAACTCCAAATACCCGAACCATGTCTACAAGCTTTCCAAAGCCTTGTATGGACTTAAGCAGGCCCCTAGAGCTTGGTATGAGAGGCTTAAGTCCTATCTTCTCAGTCATGGTTTCAAAATGGGTATAGTAGACAAAACTCTATTTATCAGACACCAAGATTCTCGTTTCCTTCTCGTCCAGATTTATGTGGACGATATTATATATCTTTGATGGCTCATCTCAGTCTCTTATGTCTCATTTTTCTGAGGTGATAAGCACAGAATTTGCGATGAGTATGATGGGTGAGTTGAGCTACTTCCTCGGCTTCCAAATCAAGTAGACTCGGGAGGGTACTTTCCTGCACCAAGGTAAGTATACTCGGGACCTCCTTAGGCGGCTTGATATGTCTGATGGAAATCCCGTAATGACTCCTATGGCCACCACTGCTGCCCTCGAGCCCGATGAGGATGGTGAGCCTGCTGATCAAAAGGAGTTTCGGAGCATGATTGGCTCTCTCTTGTATCTTACTGCCTCGCGGCCGGACATACACTTTGCTGTGTGTATGTGCGCTCGCTTTCAGGCTTCTCCTCGCGTCTCTCATTGTCAGGCGGTGAAGCGCATCTTCAGGTACCTTCGAGCTACCATTGACTATGGTATCTGGTACTCTTCTTCTTCTTGTCTATCCCTCAGAGCCTTTTCCGATGCAGACTTTGCCGGTTGTAGGATAGATAGGAAGAGCACTTCTGACACTTGCCAATTCATTGTCACTTCTCTTGTTTCTTGGTCTTCTAGGAAGCAGTTCGAGTCGCCTGATCCACCGAGGCCGAGTATGTTCTTTGCAGCCGATTCTTTGTAGCAGTGCTCTGGATGAGATCGCCCTTGCGGGACTTTGGGTTAAAGATAGAGAGTGTTCCACTTTTCTGTGATAACACTTCTGCTATTTGCATTGCCAAGAACCCAGTGCAGCACTCCCGGACCAAGCACATTGATGTTAGATATCACTTCCTTAGAGACCATGTGGAGACAGGAGACATAGTGCTTCAGTTTGTGGAGAGTGACCACAAGTTGGCTGATATCTTTACCAAGCCTTTGGATAGCTCTAGGTTTGTTGCCTTGAGGAGTGAGCTTGGAGTTGTGTGCCCTTACGGCCTTCTGTAAGGGGGAGCTGATCTGTATATTATGTATTATATTTTATTTTAGTTTTTTTCCTTTCTTTTTGTATTGCTCTGGGTGCTTATGGGTTTTATTCCTTAGAGTTATAAGTTCACTTCTCTTAGACTTCTGGCATGCTTTGCATGGACCTCTCATCTTGTGCTTTAGGTTGCTATCATGCTTAATTAGCTGTTCTCTCTTCTCTCTAGGTTGAGTTCCCTCACAGTCTTATAAGTCTAGCAGGTGTTGGGCCCCTTGGGTAGACAGGGTCTGTGTGCACTCCTTAGTTTGGGATCTAGAGGCAGCTTTCCTATGTTAGTCATTGGGGAAGATGAGAGCGAGTCTGAGCCGTAGTGTTCTCTACCATCTTTTCTATACTCTATAGCCACCCAGTTCGCAGTTTCTTGACTTCTTCCCTCCATTTTGTGTTTCTGGCTTAAATTGGGTTCTTTTCGACCTTTCTTGAGCTTAATTTTGCTAATAACTCAACTTAAACCAGATTTGTGCTTAAAATTGAATCACATGTTGAGGGGGAGTTTAAGAATCTGTCTCATGCATTGCATATAGACTTGATTTTCATTTTATGAGCTTTGTCTATTATGCAAATGATCCATATTTCATTTTATACACCATGCTATATTATGAAGAAAATTACTTGCTTAGATATGTCCAAATTCATTTATCTTGCTAAGCTTACAAAAATTGAAAAATGAGCGTTAAAAGAAAAACTTGATAAAACATGTTGCGTTTACTAGCTAAGTTTCTTCTCTAGGTGTTTTTGCCATGATTTGTGAAATTCTGGAATTCTCTAGAGTCCCTTTAGCAACTTGGGTGAATCTTGTTTGATCCATACTTGAGTCCTTCACTAGCTTAACAATGAAAATACTAAAATGAAAGTGAAGCAAAATTGACTCTTTTTGTGCGCATTAGACTCAACACCTCACATTCACAAGACGGCTTCTCATTGCACTTGAGATGAACTTGGAATGTGTTGTGTATGACCAAGATCATCCTCTTAAGAGTCCCTCTTGAGATGATCGAATATGGCTTGAGTCAATTGCTTTAAAAAAATGCAAAAAAAACATATGTGGGTAAATAATGCAAATAATGTCAAACATTTGCACCCCGCTATGTCTTTCAAAGCTCCAAAGAAAAATTTGCATCAAACTGAACAAAAGCTCGAAGGACCTTGTATGCACTTCTAGATTTCCCAAAGTGTTGAGTAGGTTGAACTCTAGATTTTCCATTTGATCCGTTGAATGGCTTTGCTTCTAGGGTTGAAACTAATGCCAAGTGTTGCTCATGTTCAATCTTGCTAAAAATGACATGGTTTTAATTAAATCTTGCTAGCAAAATGTTTATTTGCACTTGGACATGCCTTAGCTTAGTCTATTTTTGCCATAATTTAGCTTGGTGTCATAACTTGTCTTGTTGGTCATATGGATAATCTTCAAAGCTCCCTTAGGATGCATTACTTGCATAAAAACAACAAAAAAAATGGGAGAAAAGAAAATGTCATCTTGATGCCTATATTGCCAAAAGGGGGAAAATCGTAGAAAAGGCATCATTTTGCATCTTGATTCTTGACTCATCTTAATTCTTATGATCTTTGTTAATCTTTGCTATCTTTCATAGATCATAAGTATTTTCAGTTGCCAACTTGGTCATGTTCTTGATTTCCATTTCTTTGATCAAGTTTGGCTTTACATTCAAATTGCTTTCTTCTCTCTTATTCAAATTCAAAACATATGCCTTTTCATGTGTTTGTCAATATACTCATCAAGGGGGAGATTGAAAGACCATGTGGAGGTCTATCCTTGTGTGTGATGAGTAATTGACGAGATTTGAGCTTGATTTGATTTGAAATTGAGTTTGATTTGAAGTGAATTGGATTTGAAGCAATTTGAGTGTTAGTTGCTTTTCGTAGTGCTACCGGCCTGGGGGCGGTAGCACCGGAACTTTGAGCCCAATTAAGATCGATTAATGATTTTGGGATAATCATTGAAAATATTTGTGGACATTGCTATGTGAAAGGTTTTTCCTTGTCTTTGATGGATTGCAGGGCGACGGTGCTAGGTCATGGTGAGGCGGAGGATGACCGGGACTAGGCGAGGAGCGTCGGAGGTCCAGACGGTCGGGAGATCGCTGGAAGATGATCGGAGACAGAGTCCGGGCAAGTTAAGAAGACAAGGAAAGGAGATGATGCTAGCTAGATGCCGCGTGGATCAATGAGGGCCGTCGGATTGCGGTCTAGTTGATAGGTTAGCGGGTCTAGGTAGTATGCTTTGAAAACCGTGCAAGAAAACCTGGTATGTGTGTGGGTTTTGGGTTAGCCCTTGCATGGCTGTGTGTGTGGGTTAATCCTAGCCCTTAGATGAGCGCTCTAGGGTTGAGGGACTCATCCAAGGGTGGTAGGTGGCCCAAGAGTAGTATAAATAGGGGTGGAGGGGTAGCCTGATCCTCCCCTTAAAGATTTGAGTTGCTCCTTTGAGCTTTGCCCACATGAAGTGAGGCTTTGTAAACCTTCCCACCAGAAATACAAAAAATTTCTTTACATTATTGTGAATTTAAATTCCGCATTTACATTATGTCTTTACTTTATGCAATTTAAATTCAGCATTTACTTTACGCATTTACTTTCCCGCAATTTACATTCATGCAATTTGGATTTGCCTCCCCTCCTTCTAAATGCTGATCTTGGTTGTTTTGAGTGTGTTCATATGGTTTTACATCTATTTTTCACTCTTGGATTGAGTAGAGATCATCTTTTCTTTCAAGTTTCAACTCTGTCCAGAACTTGTTCTTCGCGCAGTATTTGGTATTTTATTTTTAGAAAAATCTAGAAAAATCCTTTTTAAGTGATTCTTGTTGGAGAAGGTGCGGGACTCTCATATCCATCTGTAGAAATTTTTGAAGTCCACTTGTTGCATCGTTTGGGAGCCATGAGGTGAAAACCGAGCCCCATAATTTTTGCTCAAAATTTCTAGCTATCTGTGTTCTTTGGTTTTTGCCGATTTTTTTGTAAGGATTTTTGATTTAAAATTTGGTGGAGTTCTTCATGAATCTTATACTCATAGGGATAAAAATTCTCAAAATTTCTTGAGCTACAAAAACCCACCAACCACCTATTCAAATTGAGGTCAGATTCTGGAAATTCTGCTTTTGCTTTTCTGAAAGTGGCTTTTGTAATTTGAATTGGTCTCCTTTCTAAAAGCAAGAGTTGAATTGATTCCTTCTCATTTTTGGACACTAGACAACCAGAATTGTGACTCAAAAATCTCCACATATTTTATGGTACTTATCCATGCAAGTTAGGGGTACACATAGTTGTCTAGTTTTTTGGGTTTTTCACGATTTCCATTAAGCGATCTTGTCGAGGTTTTTGTTGGAGTATTTTGGGGGAAAATTTTTTTGCGACCATTCACCCCCCTCTGTTCGCCATCTCGATCCTTCAGAATTGTATGCTTTGGTTCGAGTTTTGGAAACTTGGCAACATTATTTTTGGCCTAAAGAGTTTATTATACATTCTGATCATGAATCTCTGAAATATTTGAAAGGTTAAGCAAAATTGAATCGTAGACATGCAAAATGGGTGGAGTTCATTGAGTCTTTTCCATACATTGTAAAATACAAGAAGGGAAAAGAGAATGTGGTTGCTGATGCTTTGTCTTATAAAATTGTTTTGTTAACTCAACTTGAAATTAAGGTTTCTAGTTTGGAGAGTTTGAAAGAGTTATATGCTGCTTTAGATAATGAATTTGCTGAACCATATTTTAAATGCAAAGATGGGAAAGGTTAGGAGAAGTACCATATTCATAATGGATTCTTGTTTCGTACTAACAAGCTATGTGTTCCAGATTCGTCCATATGATTACTATTGTTGCAGGAATCACATGCAGGTGGATTAATCGGACATTTTTGAAGAGAAAAGACATTGGCCATGTTGTCTGATCATTTCTATTGGCCAAGGATGCGTCGAGACGTCGAGAGATATATGCAACGATGTATCACTTGCCACAAAGTTGCCACAAAGCTAAGTCTAAACTAAATCCACATTGTTTATATATTCCACTTCCTGTTCCTACTGCACCCTGGGAGGACATTAGTATGGATTTTGTTTTAGGTTTGCCTAGAACTAAGAGGGGAAGGGACTCTATGTTTGTAGTTGTGGATAGATTCTCTAAAATAGCACACTTTATTCCTTGTCACAAGAGCGACGATGCTTCACATATAGTTGATTTGTTTTTTTAGAGAAATTGTGAGCTTACTTGGGATGCCAAGAATCATCGTTTCAGATCATGATGTCAAGTTCATGAGCTACTTTTGAAATACTTTGTGGGCCAAGCTTGGGACAAAGTTGTTATTCTCTACAACTTGTCACCCACAAATAGATGGACAAACGGAGGTGGTAAATCGCACACTTTCCATGATGCTACGAATAATGATCAAAAAGAACTTGAAGGTATGGGAAGATTGCCTTCTGCATGTGGAGTTTGCATATAACAGGGTAGTGCACTCAACAACTCAATTGTGCCCGTTTGAGGTGATGTATGGTTTTAAACCAATCATGCCACTTGATTTGCTGCTACTACCCATTCAAGAAAGAACTAATTTGGAGGCATCCAAATGTGCTGAGTTTGTTAAGGCCATTCATGAAAAGACCAAAGAAGAAATAGAAAGGTGCACTATTTCATTGAAAAGGCAAACAAAACAAGAAAGAAGATGCTATTTGAACCGGGTGATCTGGTTTGGGTACATTTACGTAAAGAACGCTTTCCAAAAAGTGTAAGTCCAAGCTAATGCCTTGTGCTGACGGTCCATTCAAAGTTCTTGAGAAGATCAATGACAATGCATACAAGATAGAACTTCCGAATGAATATTACAATGTAAGCAGTACAATTAATGTTGCTAATTTATCACCATTCTTTGGACCAGAGGATATAGAGTGGAGGACGACTACTTTTGCAGAAGGGGACAATGATACGGTCAGCCGAGCTCCATCATCATTCTCTTCTTATACTGCTGTCCAAGTGTCTCCAAATCCACCGTTTCAAGGACCAATGACATGTGCTCGTGCCAAGCAAATTAATCAATAGGTGAACTCGCTCTTTGCTCAGAATAATCCTACAAATGAGACTTGATTACTACCTAACAATATTCTTGTACTTAGAAACCTTAGCACAGATCAACAAAGAATAACTTTTACTCCAAGACAAGTCTACATGCAAAGTGGGAATGCCAAAGGATTCAGATTGACCATTGAAGACCTGTCCACAATAAACAAGCATAGAAGATGGAAACGAAGGCTATTCAGAGCGTTTGAATACTTGATTAAAATCTTATCTCCTACACCTTCCAAGGAATCAACTCCCATCTCCAAATTCAGTCTGAGCACAATGCAATCATCAAAGCAACACAGCACACAGTTTCTGTCTCCACCGCCATAACTACCTCAACTCTTCGTGTGTTGCATCACATTTATTAAGGACCAATGGTCCATGTAAACATCCAAAATTATGAGAAGACACCTCTTTAACTTCCAACCCATTCCTATATACAGGAGGCACTCCTTTTGTTTGAGGAAGTTTGGCAAACTTTGATAATAGATATGCTATGTATGTACTTGGGTTGATATTTCCCTGAGAATTGTGTATCCCTTCTAGTTGTTCTTACAAACTCTTTGTGATTACAGCGAGGATTGTATCCACTTGACGTGGTCAAGAGGAATTTACCTTTGTGCGAGGTTGGGCAAACTCAGTACCGCAGGTTGTTGCACTAGTAGTGATTGGCCGGACTAAATTTGTCAAGTTTCACGAGTATCTTCAATTCTACACCGTGAAGGTCGGGCACCCCTTATATCAGCCTAGATCCATTTATCTAGTTCTTTGATGATTAAACGATAACCGAACATAATTTAAATTGAATTTAAATTGTTATGAGTATATTTCAACTATGCAATCTTCATATACTCAATTTGATGAGTTTCAAAGTAATGATCCAATTGATATGAAATGATAGAAAGGGGTCAATATTATTGATGCCATCAAACATAGAATAAACTCTATTAAATATGTGCATATATATAATTAAACTTGAACCAGTATGCACATATTCAATTTGAGATTTCTTTGGAGTTTATCCTATATTGACATGAGTATATTATAACTACACAAGTTTTATATACTCAATGATTTGTTTCAAAGTAAAGATCCTTAAAATATGTGGCAAGATAAAAGGGATCGATACTATTGAAACTTCAAGATAAAGCATGAACTCCCCCTATATGTGTGCATTCATGTATATATGGAATTTGAAATAAAATGCACATCTTAAGATTAAGACTACGGTGAAGTTCATCCTTTATCTTTAATCTAAGGAACACTTATAGAAATAATAGACTTGTATTTGATGCACACCTTTGAGATTTTTATTTTTCAATGAGACGAGACTAATTAAAGATATACTCATTTAAAGAGTTAGTCTCATATTTAGATTTATCAATATGATCATGAATATTATATCTAAGGAATGCAAGAAGATATGATAATATGAACTTGAATGCATACCTTTGATATTTTCATCTTTTTCATCCAAAAGAAACTAATAAGAATTAAGCTTAACAAAAGAGTTAGTCTCATAAAAAAGATTTGTCATTAATTAACAATTGAGACTAATCAATATTATGATTATCAAAAGAGTTACTCTCAATATTAGATTTTTCATTAACACCAAAACAAAATTAATGGAGCTTGAACTTTCACCGGTCGTAGCTCTGCGCTGCCCTCACCTCCCCTGCAGTTAGCGGTGAGCTCGTCACCTCGTCGCGCAGCCAGCTACCCCTCCCCCACCTGCCACCCCACCCAATATAATATTCTCTCCATCCTCGCCTCACCGTCTCATCCTCCACCATAGCCCACTACCCTCCATCGCCACCCCAGCCTCTCTTAACAACTGGGGAGGGGTGATGAACCTGATGGTAGCGAAAGAGAGAGAGAGTGCGGGCCCCCAGATCAGCTATCCAGAATCCCCTGTGTATTTCTATACTAGTCCCAGATCAACGCTAGTACACACAGTTCACAGTGATGCATCATAACCGAACGGAACAAAACATTAAGATAAATATAAAGTACTGGCCGAAAGGCCACTTATTACAATATGAGGTCACATGACCTTAAAAATTTACAGCAGCGGAAACAATAAACAAAAGTAAAGCCAAGTAAATGCCACAGGCAAACAACTGGGAAACGCGCACCTAGTTCTCTTGACGGTCCTTATCAAGCTCCTCAGAGTAGTACTCACCATCTTCTATAGCATCTTGATAATTCTCTGATGAACAAGTAGAGTGTAACATATGAGTACAAAAGTACTTAGCAAGTCTGGGAAATATGCATAATGCAGGGCTATCCAAAAGATAGCTTAATATGGTTCTTTTGCACAAAGCCAAATTTTAACAAACATTACTTAGTATTAATTTTCATAAAGCAGTTTTAGCAATTATTTGTAACGATTGAAGTAATTATAACTCTAGTGAAGGTTCTATCCACCAATCACTAGTATACAGGCTCTATCCGCCAATTCTCAAAAAGATCAGGTTCAATCCATCCACATGGCTCTATCCACCATGGCACACAAAAACAGGTTCAATCCACCTATCTGGCTCTAGCCACCAGAAGCACATCCGAGAGTCCTAACCACTCCCGAATCCCAAAACTTCAGTTTTAAAACAAAAGCATAGTCTACCAATATGAAAGCATTCTTAGCTTACCCTTGACCGTAGGCACGGCTATTCGAATAGTTTTACAATCTGCAGAGGTGTATAGCTTTACCCACAAGACATGATCTTCCCTTAATGCCAAGCTATTAACACACTTCCTTTGGTGTGCTGGCAAAGAGATCATGACAAGGCCTTTACAATGTATCAATCTAACCCGACTCCACCCGCTGAGGTTTCACCGCTGTTAGGGTTCTATCCACCCAGTACAGAAGCCCCTCTTGCGCCGTGTGGGGAAAACAACTTGCCTCCATCCGGCTCCCACATTCCACCATCTGGTGAGTCTAAGTTAGATTTCTATAAATTATTAAGCCAGGTCATACCCATTTAGACATGTGGTTGTACGGTTATGCTTAGAATGGACAATCGCAAAAGTCGGTCCTTAATTGACTTGGGGCGGTACTTGCACAACTAACAACTAGTGCTCCATCCGCACCCGCCCGACATTCCATTCCGCCCAAGTCCAAACCATTTTTTTTTATTTTACAAATAACAGTAGCAATTACATTGCTATAATTTTTCAAATCATATTTAAACAATAGTTTCGATGTATCCCACTCGTAGGTATTTTGATCAATTTCACAACTAAGTACATCTAGCGCACTAAACAACGTATACCACACCATAACATGATCATGATATATCACATCATCCTAGGGTTACAAATGTTCATGGATTTCAATGTCAAAGGAGGTGATAACAAATTAGGAATAACTACTATCCTATATTTAACATCACTTTTAAATAAATAGCAATGCATGTTGTAAAAACATTGTAAAACATTTTAAATCATAGGTTCAACGTGCGTCAAGGAGACTTGCCTTCAGTAGCAGCGAGGGTATCAAAGTCTTGATGCTCAGCAACGGCGTCGGCGGCTTCGACGGGTTCTTCGGCTACACGCAAAATGAGACAAGAAATGAATACAATAAAATAAAAAAATCTAAAAATTATAAAATTAGTATTGGCAGAAAGGTATTGAATTTAGATGAATTTAGGAATTTGAATCACTCGATTCGGAGTTACGACGGAATAGAACGAGCGTTTCGAAGTTGGATTGGAAGGGAAATCTGCAAAAAAGAAATAGTACTGTAGCTACAGTATTCGACTAAGCTACAGTGCCCTCACGACATTGGGAATTGTCGTGGTGGGAGGTGGCGGGGTTGGGAAATGTGAGCACCAGAAAGGTCTCAACGACGTGAATCCAACAGTGAGATCGGATTTTGGAGGGAATTACCGAATTGAGAGTAATTGACGACGAACGGAGCTCCAATCGGCGACTTCAAACGTGAAATCCAGAGCCAATTCTTGATGAAACCTGAAATATTTTTGAGGGCTTTAGATCGTGGCAACAATGCGCACACCGTGACGCGAACGGAACTTCAATTGACTCACCGGATCAAAAGATGACACGGTGACGTCTTTGAACGATGTCCGGCGACGGTTTTCGCAAGAATCCGGTATAATGGAGTTGAGGGACAGTGTGGGGAGGTGAGCACGGCGTAGAGGAAGGCAAGACACTTTTATAGAAGGTGGAAGCACGCGAAGAGACGGAGAAACGGCCGAGTTAAAGCATGAACACTAACTCCGATTTGAATGCTTAATGTGGCGGTTTCAACAGGTTTTGGGGAGGGAGATGACTAGGAATTGAATCCTTGCGTTCATGCCGACGATTTGCAATTGATTTCATTCAATTTGGTGTGGAAATGAATGAGTTATTGATAATTGAAGTGGAGGTTTCTATAGGGAGGAAAGAAACAATTATGCTCTGGACAATGACTGAAGGTAGGAGATAATGAACAGTGCAGGGACAGGTGTCTCACTCCCATTCACATGATTTTGAATAGTGAAGAAACTAAAGCGCGAAAGATAAAATAGAAAAGGGTCTCTATAAATCTTGAAAAAATTCCCAAAAATATTATAGAGTATTTGGAACCTAATACAATAGGTTTCGGGATTTTTGGAGACTTTTGGAACTCAAAATGGAATTTTAAGTGAGGAAGAAATTTTGGATTTTGACTTGCGGAGAATAATGGAATAAATTCCATTTTCGAAAGGATAAAGATTGCCAGGATAATTAGAACACCAAAGAAATCCAAACTTTTTAAATTAATTAATTTAAATTAGTTTTTGACAAGAAGACTGAAAATGGAGATGTTACAGAGAGAGAGAGAGAGCGAAAGAGAGAATAGAGTGAGAGGGAGAGAGAAAAAGCAAGGAACGGTATACCGTTGCAACGGTATGTTGTTCCCTAGTTTTTCTCTAAATAAATTTTGGCATTGTGGATATTAATTTTTGATGATACTATAAATGTAAACATCTAAAATGACTCATCTACAAATGAACCCAATATTTAGGAGTACTGTAATATCCTAATTTTTGTATCTTTGAGTTTGTTTTAAATATTTTAGCCTTTTAAAAATTCATAATTTTTATTGCTAATTAAAGCTTAATTTAGAATTCCCCTAATTCAAAGAGGATTTAATCGATTAATGCTCAACTGAACAATTGTCAAAATTATTTTATATGAGTTTTATATGCTCTAAAGTATTTTAAAAAATATTTTGGGACTTTTACAAGTCTATTTGCTATTTATTTAGAGTTTATTTGCATTTTCTACATCTTCTAAAAAGGAAAATTAAATAGAAATGCTTAATAGTTTCTGGGCCAAAACATAGCGCTAAAGCCTAGCCCAGCCAGTCATGCGTTGCAGCCTAGTCATGTGCCAAGCCCAACGCAGTCTGCCACCGCTTGAGACGCTGACATGTGGGGCTCACCTGTCAGGTCCTTTGTCTTCCAACTACGCGCAACGGACTCCGTTACATGTCGTAGCCATTACGGAGGCATTCTCCACTTCATGCTCTACATGGACATCGAGGGGTATTTAAAGGGAGCACTAGGAACACCTTGAGCCACGCAACTATAAATCCTAACCCTAGCCACCTCAAATCGCCACCATTTTGCCAAAATTTGAAGATCTATGGGAGCAGCACCGTGGGAGCAAAAGTTAGATTTCATCACTACCGGTGAGTTTTTTGGTCTCTTGTTCTAGCTTGTGAGCGCACTCTCAACAGGAGTGTGACCCTCCATCGCCATAGAAGCCTTTGTTGCCGCATCTTCTTGCGCGCTGCCGTTTGTCCCTGGTCATTGTTGGCTGCGACATCTATGTTAAAAGGTTCTCCATATTGAGATCTCTCTGATGGCTTGATCTGGAGTCACCGAAGCCTCGTTGGACTTGCCACTGATCACCTTAGGGTTTTGTGTGCCACTACTACCATGTCGTTGAGGTGTCAACACATGGCTTGCCACATAGCTCATTTTGCTTAGACCTTGAAGTGCCCGAAGAGTTCAAATGTGAAGAGTTGAATCAAGTTGAAGGTCCAGATCAAGATCAAGATTTGTTCCAAGGTAAGTTGTATTTTAATCATGTTGAACCCAATTTTACAAATACTATTTTGTTTTAACCTAGTACATGATATTTCAAGTTATACATGTTTTCAAATAGTTTGGGAATTAGCTATTCAACATATTTGAATTATATCTAACTTATTATTTGCTATGCCATATTCATTTTTCACCCTAGGATAGATAATTATTAGTTGGATGCTAATATAATGCCAACATGGGTTGATTAGATCGTGATTAATATGCTTAGCCATGCCATGAATAATTGCTATCTTTTGAAAGTGCAAATTCAACTTGACTAATGCTTTATGGAACATGCTTATGAAAAGGGTGTGTCATGTGTTGTCACGCAATGATATTGAGTTTTTCATAGCATGTGTTGCACGATAATCAACTGGGATGGTAAATAATTTAGATTGAGGCAAGAGGCTATGTTTCAGGGTAGGTTTGTGAGATAATGGGTTAGAGATTCTGTATGAATAGATTGATTTTGGTTACTGAGAACATCTGAAAGCCTTGCCTCAATCATTTAAGGACTTAATCTTGTAAGCCATTGAACTGAGCTAATCATACAACCATATACCTATTATAGGGCAGACCTAGCTCAGTAAGTTACTGGGTTTTGGTATATGATATCTTAGGAGGATAACCAAATTGTGTGCATAGTTGGAGAAAGTGTGCGTTGTAGTGGCTCCACATCTTAAACAGTGTTTGTTCCTAGTCCAACGATGATTCCCTCTTATTCTTCTGCTCTGTGTGAGTGAGGAATAGTGAGACTAGGATTGTTGGGAGTATCTATGTTCGGATAGAGTTTTCGAAAGGTTTTTTTAGGTCTTCTTAGTCACAAGTCGATGGGTATGTGTTATGGCCAACATTATGAGATTGATCATACCTTATGGGTAAAGTGTATAACCTTTGCAAAGTGTGCAACCTATTTTAATAGCCATGTCTCGGTTATAGAAAATGCTCAGGAATTTCACACAAGGGTTAGATTTTATAAAACTAAACTTGGGAAAGGGAGGTTGTTGCCAATAAAAGTAATGAAATTGGTTTAGGCTGTATGTCAGTTTCTCTTGAGAAATATTTTAGAAATTTATTATTATTGATATTTCTTTTACTCTATTCTAATCTATTTATTGTATTCCATTGAAAATACTACTTTATTGCAAAGTAGCCAAATTAGCCATTCTTTTAGAATAAACATTGGTGTAGTTATGATAGACTTGCATCCGGTGCACAATTTATTGAGTTCTTTATATACTCACCCTTGCCAAAAATAAATCCAATAGTTAAAGAGGAGTCTACATCTGCTTTGGAGGAGGAGTTCCATGAGGAAGCAAGTTACTAGGAGTCGAACCTTATCAAATGCTTGTGGCATGTTAATAGGTTATCCAACAAAGTTTTTGTTCTACTACTGTTTTTCTTAGTGTTAAAGCCTTGTTAGGCCTAATAAATGTAAAGTCAACCTTAAGGTCATTTAATTATCTTTTATTTAATAAATATAGTCCTTTATTATGTTTTCACTATGTACAATTTTGATATTATATCTATGTTACCACTACATGCACTAGCGCGCTCTTAGACTAGTGTGCTATACATACAGGGTCTAGATTTGTATATTCGAGTCCCTACAAGTACCCCATAAATAAATTTTAGGTTTTATGGATACCAATTTTTATTATTGTTATTAATGCAAACTTACAATATTTAAAGTACTAGATAAAAAATGTATCAGTTGTCTTTTGGCTTTATGTTGCATACTAGGTGTTGGATCTTCCTAACAAACTTTGACATTATGGATAAAGTTTTATTGATGCTATAAATGCAACAAACTAAATTGACTCATCTATAAATGAACACAATATTTAGGAGTATGAAATAAAAGTGTTTAAGTTGTCTCTTAATATTATGCTGCATACAATGTAATATATGTAATATCGCGAAACCCCGCCCCAACCTTTGTGCCTTCAGTCGGGCGTGCTGGGGCCGTCTGGCAGGTTTTCTCCGAGGTGTTTGTTCCTTATGGGAGGTTAAGTGCTAAAGGTTTTTGGTTTTGGGAGGGGTGTTTTTGGAAATTCCCCTCTCCACCTACCCTCTCTCTCTCTTTTGGATTTGTGTGGCTCTCATTGCTTCCAGCATCTTGCCTTGCCGATTTTTTTTCCAAGCCAGCAAACTTCCCCTCATTTTCCCTGGCTGTCGGCGCAAGGGGGTGAGCTCCTCCCTACCGGGCACCTGCCTCTCCTGCCGAATCCCTGCTGAGGGCAGCGTTTCCCTGCCGAATCCCTGCCGACCCTGCCGTTTCCCCTACCGGCTGCTACCAATTTCTGCCAGCACGCCTCCCTGGCCCGAGTTCCTCCAGTCTCCGGCTGGCGTCGCCTGCCCTACCGGCGCCTACCTAGCCTCTGGCCGGTGTTGCCCAACCCTGCCGACGCTTCCTCCCCAAGTTGTCGAGCCTGCCGAACCTGCCCAAGGCTCTAGTCTCCTCCCAGATCGATCGAGCTCCAAGAAGAAATGAGCCAGCGTGCCCTTCCCCCAACCGAAGCAACACCAAGACACCGGTAAGTAGCAGCTGACCAAACATCATCCTCCCTTTGCCCCTTGCCTTCTTCTTGTGGTGAGCCTCAAGTACAAGTGAAATTTGAGGTATTTGGTTCATGTGTGCATGTCAAGTGTTTGTGGTAATGCCTACAAGAGCTATTAGTTCCTCATCTCAAGTTTACACTGGCTATCTGTGATGATAGTTGCAAAGTGAAGTTTGGAATCTGAGATTTATGCTTGCACTGAGGTTGTGATGCTATAATTGTGATTTCTTAGTTGTTCTATGATATGAGATGCTTAGCTATCTGTGGGTGAAAAACTTGCAGTAGGAACTATTTCCATGTTCTACCTATTGATCTCCACTACTTTAATAAATTGCTGTTGTTCAACTCATAAACCAAATATTTGTAAGCATTGCCTCGTGTTGCCTTTATTTGTCTTGGACCGATCGACTTTGCCCTCTTGAATGTCTACCGACAATGGCAGACCATTGTTGTTTAGAAAAAGAAAATCGGTCTGATGGCAATTTATTGTGTATATCCACTTTGATTATTACCTCCATTCATATACTTTGTCCACGCTGTTTTTAGCTTGGTACTACGGATTGATCGAGTAGTGAGATCAAATGCAGTCCCATAATAGCCGAGTAATTCATGTTCTTATTGAATGCATTCGATTTTGCTAGATTGTTCTGTGCTACTAGTGAGCTCATGAAGTTTATACCAGTCACTTTCTAAAATCATGACCACAAATAAGCTTTTCTCAAGAGCTTACCTGGTTGATTTATTGTGTGGTTCCTGCATTTTCCTTTCTCCTTGTGCTATCTAGTGTTTACTGTTGATACATTGTATGAGTGAGTTAAGAATTATTTACTACCAATTGGTGATGAACGGATATTGTGTATAGCTCTCTGAGTGATTCTTGCTATGCTATGATTATGAGTATCTTACATGTATTGAAATGGCCGAATTCTTAGTGAAAAAAGATGCCTTGCTAGTTAATGGTTTTGGTTTAACCATTAGAGGTATGTTTGGATTGTAGTAATGCTAGAAGACTCTTATGCTGATTAGTTCCAAGTATGAATCTGTGGATATGAGTGAATAAAAATGGAGAGTGGTGCTTAATCTTGCCTCATTGTAAATTAAATCAGTCGTATGAGTGTGTGCTATTTGCTTACTAGCTTTCAGGCCTTTAAGCAGTTAACCATATTACTTCCTATGCACTCGTAACTTACTCTAGTAGCAAGGATTAATTTAGTTAGATCTGGAATACTGATATGTGTTTAGCTTATGAATGGACACTGGTTTTGAAGAAGTCAAATATACAAAAGAGTTGTTTTCTTTTGTCGCTTGTTTCGAGTGTGCATAAAATTGAGTTGGATGATTATTGTTTAATTGCAGAGAAGGTTCTGTCGGGAGTGGCCTCCACCGTATGCCACCCCATTCTTCGTCGGTAAAAGGCAAGTGCATTCCCTAGATCGTGGCTAGGATGATTAATTGATTATTGCTTTTAGCGTACGAAATTTGCCGATGAATACGCAAGAGGTAAGTTTTGCTTGGCTATAACTAGAAAATGGTTCCTTATATGAAATGCTTACAATGAATCAATGGTTAAGGGAATGGGTGCAAGTACACCGAGCTATGTGTCTAACTGAGTCGTTCGTTGTTATTTATCTGTTCATAGCTAACTTCTATTGATTGTTGCAAGTATGAGTTATATTGGTGACCGTCCCTTCGTCGGACGTGATTAGTTAGTGGGTTCGGATGGTCACTAGTAAGCCTTAATCTCGGTGAGTTACTGTACCTTTGTTAATTATTGCAGTGAGTAGCGAGAATAGGGTACGGGGATACTCGTGGGTAATTTACAAGAGATGTATTTAACTGTGCCCCGTTTGGGGACTTGAGTTGAGTATGTTGATTGAAATGTGTATTTGTTGAGAATTGTTGATTGAAATATGTTTTAGCTGAGTGTGTTGATTGAAATGTGTTTTAGTTGAGAATTGATGTTGCATTCTTGCATTCATGATATGCATTCATAATGGAAGAGGCGACCCATTACGATCTTGTGGCCTCTGTGTTCACACGTAGTGAACATGAAAGTCCTACCTCGTAGTCCCATTCATCGAGGTGAATGGGAGCGAGACAATAAGTGTAGGCACCTTCCATCTACGGGATGGAAGGGATGTGAGGGTGCACACCGATGGGTGGGCACTCGGCAGTACCGGTACGTACATGGAAATGAGCATTCATGTGCATTGCATCTTTAATATTGAGTGATGTGGTAAATGGTGTGTCATATGGATGGTGATTATGGTAATTGAAGGTTGAGTCGTGGATTCAATACATAAAGGGGAGATTGAATTGAATTGATGAATTAGCGCATGTCTTTTCTTTGCTTTGCTAAGTATGTTGTATGAATATCGTGGAGTGAAATTTGAGTTTTTAACTCGAATAAAGTCGATGAAAATGGTTTGAGCTGCAACAAGGGGTGATTGAGTCGGAAAACGTAGTGACTTAGAGCCACGTGATGCCTCTTTTACGTTGATTGGTTTTATTATCAGGATGATGGCTTGATTGCAGTAATTTTTGGTATGGTCAAGTTATTACTTTAAATGGGTATGAATGCTTATTGTCCGGATATTGTTTTATTTGCATTACTTGCTCTTATGGTCAGTTTTTATTTTACTTACGATAAATTGGGTTTATTATTCTCGTGTACTTTGCTGAGTTTAAACTCACGCTTGTTATTTAATGTTTGTAGGTGTTTTGAAGCCGGCATGCATGGATGGGGGTAGTAACACAATCACGTTGCATCACCATCATTCCATCATCTCAATTATAGTTCTATTCTAGCTCATGCACAATTTTTGTAAAAGGTTGTTTGCGGTTTTGTTTAATAAATTCCCTGTCCTGTAATAATTATGTGGTGGAGTTTATTAATTCTCTATAGAATCGTGAATGGTTAACTAAGGACCTGCTAGAATGATATTATCTTGCAAATGTTTTACACTTTCTTGAGTGGATGTCCTAGTTTTAGGGAGAGTCTTTCTGAAATTTTTAATAATTTTGACAACCTCCTAGTTGTTAGCTTGCCTTGCGAATATTTATTCTTAGTGATTCGTAACTGGTGGTGCTAGAGGGTGTAACATTCAGGGCATGGGGTGCCGGGGTGTTACAATATATCTACCTAAATAGATTTTGGCATTATAGACCAGTGCTGCCAAAAAAGGGAATATGATCGTCATATGAACAAGTTATCGCCAAGTGATTAATCAAAATATGGAACATTAATTAGAATTATGCGAACAATTTGGCATTCTACTTATATACAGAAGTATGTGATGATAATACTAGTCCTAAGATATTAAAACACTCACTATTACCATAATTACTAAATATACATGCATCACTCTTCAATTATAATATAAATAGCAATTTCTCTTATGTTATAAATATAAAAAACGAAAGATAAGAACTAGGGAACTATATACCATTGCAATGGTATACCATTCCCCAATCTCTGTTGCGTATACCAAGAATTCTTGGGGTCCCCTAGGGATTCTTGATTGGAGCTGAGCTAACCATAGCCCAAAGTCGTATCTCTTTGGTTAATAAGATCCAAAAGGTTTATCGATCCCAAGGGGTACATATCCATAATAGACATATAGAGATTATTATACTCCAAGTAACATCAAAAGTGCGGGTTTCTAAAGATGGAATGTCTAATGTTTTTTCACCTGGGGAATTAATCAGATTATTGCGAGCGAAACAAGCAGGGCGAGCTTTGGATGAATCGAGCTATTATCAAGCAATCTTATTGGGAATAACAAGGGCTTCCTTGAATACCCAAAGTTTCATATCTGAAGCAAGTTTTCAAGAAACTGCTCGAGTTTTAGCAAAAGCTGCCCTACGAGGTCGTATTGATTGGTTGAAAGGCCTGAAAGAAAACGTAGTTCTGGGGGGATTATACCTGTTGATACCGGATTCCAAAAATTTGTGCATTGTTCCCCACAAGACAAGAACCTTTATTTCGAAATTCAAAAAAAAATCTATTCGCATTCTCTCACTCCACTCACTCTCTCGTTGGGGTTGTAGTGGCCCAATGGTGGGTAGCAGTAGTGAAGGATGGAGAGAATATTACGTTGGGCGAGGTGGCCAGCGAGAGAGGGGGAGAAAGTGACGCGGCGAGGTGGCGAGCTCGCCATCGAACATAGGGAGGCGGGGGGCGTAGACGGTGGAGGAAGCGTGTGGAGCTACGACTGATGCGGCAGTGGTGCCAATGAAGGAGGGAGGCAGCGAAGGCGAGGAAGAGGGAGGAGAGGGCTATGCTGTTGGAATCGATTTGAATGGTATAGCATTCCCTAGTTGCTCTCAAAGATAAAAGAACTCATCTACACATGAACATCAAAAATAACTCATCTACACATGAACACACTACTTAGGAGTAAGATATAACAATGTATTTGTTGTATTTTGGTATTATGTAGCATATTAGGTACTAGATCTTCCTTAATAAATATTGGAATAATGGATACCAATTTTTAAAGTGCATTTTTTGGTCCCTCTACACTTTCCATCACTTGATTTCTGTTTTTCATATATATCCAATATTATTTAGAACTCGTCCCCTAACCGGCAAGACCATGCAAATCACATCCTTAGGCAAGTATCATGGGCAGTTTGCACCACTTTGGTTGCCACATCATCATTGGACTCCACATTGGATGCCACATTTACTTCTCGATAGAAGAAGTATGACTCATACCTATTTGTGTATATAACAGGGCTTTAGCTCACATTATCCTTATGCTGTTAGGTGGTCCACGTTTCAAAGTATAGGATGAAACGTGGCCCCACCTACCCATCACCTCCACCATCCCTCTTCCTCCCTAACCTATCTAGGGTTTTGTACACATAGGCTGAAACCCCCTTCCACCAAAGGGTAGATTTGAGAACCAAAACTAATTCGCCTTCCTTTCTCCCCAAAATTTTTCGTTCTCCTAAACATCATCAAAGGAGAGAAGAAGCTGAAGAGTTTTCTCCCAACCGAAGGGCCTGGAAGAAAAAATGGCCACCCCTCCAACCCCACCACCACCCCCGTCAAATTCCTCCGCGGCCCCATTCAAAACAAACACCCCAAGCCCAAACCCCGACCGCGCGCAGGCCCCGGGCGCGCCCACCTTGCCGGCGGCGGCCATGCCGCCGCCGCTTACCATGTCCAGCGGTGCGTCCGACGCAGTCCTCGCCGTGCTCAGCGTAATCGGCGAGCTCCGCGCTCGCGGGCTCCTCGCGGAGCTGGAGATCCCGCACACCGGGCACTCCGAGGCGCGCGCGCCTGCCCTGTTCGAAGGCGTGCTCGCCGCCTTCCTCGCAGAGGCGCGGGGTCCCGGCGCGCCCCCGCCCCTCCCCATGCCGCCGTCGCTCGGGGACGGCCACCCGGTGGACCTGCTCCGCCTGTACCTCGACGTGCGCTCTTGCGGCGGGTTCGCCGCCGTCGCATCCTGGGCGGCCATCGCCGAGAAGGCTGGCCTGGACCCGACATTGGACGCGGCCGTCAAGCTGGTGTACGCCAAGTACCTCTCCCTCCTGGAGCAGATCATCCGCAAGCCAGGAAAGCAGGAAAAGGTGTCCGGGAGCAGTGGCAATGCCGACCACCGCTCGAACGCCAAGAAGGACAAGTTCCTGTCACCGACCAAGGACCCCGCGGGCGCCGGATTGGCGCATCTCAAGCGGAAGAGGGAGGTGCTCGTGGGGATGCTCAACTGGGTGCGCCTTTTGGCGAAGAGCCCAGATGAACGTTGGGTCGTCGGGAAGAATCCCGACAGCCACTTCTCCATGGCCCTTATGCTCCGGAGCCAGATGTTTGCAAATAATGATGTCATCAATGTGCCCCGTGGGTCTGCCTCGCCGCAGGTAATTCCTTGCCTCATGGTTTCGATTTTTGAATGTAACGCTTCTGATAATTTTAGTTGATTCTATGCTTGTCTTTATTACATTGGGGACCTAGATTCAGAATGTGGTCATTCTTTTCAATCTGTCGAATTATAGCTGTTGGTCCTTAGATTTACCTGTACATAGTGCTGTTCGTGAAAAATGGAACCACAGAGCATTGTTCAGGATGCTGGACTGAGGGTCATGATGAGAAAGGGGAGATGCTGGATCATGTGAGAGCATTTTCACCGTTCTTTTGTCATGGCCATGCCATTTGATCGATCTAGTTGAAGGAATATGAAATGTTCTCGTGCAAAATTGGTTGTGGCTGAAACAGGATTTTTTTAAAAAATTGTTTTGACCCTATTGGGTTGGACTATGGCTTTATTCTTTCTAATTCTTGCTAACTTTGATCTGTTTATCCTTCTCCCCTATAAGGAGTCCCAAAAACCTGAGGGGTCTGCTGACCTTTCATGTTTGAATGTGTGTCTACTTCTGGTCCGTTGTATTTATAGATGGGTATATACCCTAAAACTGAAACTTTCGAAAAATATAAGCCAAATTCGGGTATATTTTTTGAAAATTTTAGTTTTAGGGTATATATGTATATATATAGAGAGGAAAAATACATTCTACCCCTAGGAGTAGTTACTCCCACTTGATAGACCACCTAAATGGACTTGAAATATGTAAACACACATGTACATACCCTACAACTGATTTTTTTGAAAAATATACCCAAATTTTGCTTATATTTTTCGAAAGTTTCAGTTTTAGGGTATATACCCATCTATAACAATTCAAATGAGACACATATCTTTGAAAAATATACTCTAATTCAAATATTGTGAACTAATTTAGATCACATGCTTTGCATGTTTATATATATAATCAACACATATCTACAATCAAACTACCATAAAAAAGGCAACTCAATTTGAATTTTAGTTCAAACTTGTTTGAACTAGTTAGTAAACTAGTTAAATTCAACACCCGAAAAATTCCTAACTTTTTCATACGCGATACATAGGGGAAATATCAGTTTTATATACACACATAGGGAGGTGCTTCTATGCATCACTGGTTGAAAGTTGCACAAATATTAAAGCATGAATGAAGGGTAGATGGTAATCTCTGTAGCACCAACATGTTGGTTTGGTGCCCTATCGGTGTCCCAACACGTGTTCGATATGCATATGACACCGACACACCACTCGACACGTATCGGTCATGTATTGGACTTCGATAGCCAAAGTAAATAATTTTAATATTCGACACGGCTTCGATACTTTATTGACACGTATCCGACACATATGACATAGCCTAGTCCTAGCCTAGTCCGGCTCAGCAACCTAAAGGGTAACACTATCTACCCGAGAGGAGCAAAACATCAATATCAAGGCTCCGTTATGGAACCATGTTGACGTTCTAGATAATAGTGATTCATCTAGAGGAAATATGAAATAAAGATGCAAGTATTGCAAATATGTTGGCACTAGTAGCTACTCTAGAGTCAAAGTGCATTTGCTGAAAATTACTAATAGTGATTGAAAGATATATCCAAAGGTGATGGTAGCTATTCTTGCTCAGCTTATAAGTGAAATTGTAAAGGCTGAGGTACATATTCCTAGTTTACACTTTACATTATTTCATTTTGATAAGCACGTGGAAAAATAGAGAATAATATGTATGTATATTATTATTATTTAAATATATATAGACGTGTCGCCATGTCAGCATTTTTTAAAATGGTGAATTCCGTGTTGGTGTTGTGTCGTAATGTCGATGTATCCGTGTCCATACATCATAGATGGTGATTACCCCTTCACTTGCTTCAAAATTTGTGCAACTTGTATTGGGAGGGTGATGTATTTCAATGAAGTCTAGGAGATCATTGGTGTTTAACGGTGGCTACCATTGGCGACTAGTGAAGTTCAAAAAGGGTTGGGCATAAGGTATGGAAGCTCTCTACATAGGTATCGATGGTTTGATGCTTGTGCTGTTAACCTTTATTATGGGCCTGTTTGGGGAGTTGTAGCTTTTCTGAAAAGCTGCTTTTTGGCTTTTTGCGTTGAAAAGCAGCTATAACTTTTTATGAGGTTATTTGGCAAACAGCTAATTTCTTTCCACAATAAACTACAAAAGCACATCCCACCCAGTTTTTGGCTTTTGCTAATTATACGTATCTTCTAGCTTATGCTAAAAGCTACTTAAAAGCTACGTTGTTTGGGGGCTTACTGTCTTTTCGGAAACCGAAGCTGCCTTTAAGGGTGTGTTTGGCAGAGCTCCTAGCTTCAGCTTCCTCATGAGAAGCTGAGGAGCTCTACCAAACAAGAAAAAATCAACCAGCTTCACATAGGAATCCGAGGAAGTGATTCCTGTTTTTTGGCTTGCAGGCTGGGAGCCAAAAAAACCTGCTTCCCACCTGATTCACAACCTCTCAGTTATGAACCTCCTCACTAAATTCATAACTATTTCTCAAATAAGAATCACTTTCACCAGAGAATCAATTTCATAGAGAATCAGCAGGTGGAGAATCAGGATCTGAGCTCTGCCAAACAGGCCCTAAGCCCCCAAATAGGACATATGTTACATGTTCTGCTTCTCCTGGATACTCCCTTCGATTCACAAAAACTTGTCGGTTTGGGATACATGTAGTCAAACTTTTGAAACTTTAGCTATCAATATCTATTAAAATAGTTAGATTGGATGCATAAAAATCATATGTGTAGATTTATCTCGAAACGTACTTTCATAATACTATAATTTTATTGGATTTTTTAAATATATTACAATAGAAATTAGTGGTCAAAGTTCAGTTTTTGGGACCGTGTTGATGTTCAAAATGACAACTATTTGTGACTAGAGGGACTATATACACATGAAGGTGAGTACTATTCTTTCCAAATTTCAATTAGCTAATATATGATTCAGCTAAAGAAGATTCTACTTCTAGTCTAATGATGCTTATTTTTAACTTGTAAGTAATCTGTACAATTGCATTTTCAATGAAGCCCGTTGTATGATTGAGTGAATGCATAGTGATATCAGTGTTCTAAATGAAGACCGTTAAGGTCTTGTAAACGGCCGTTAAAACGGTAAAGGTCCTCTACCCATTACGTTTATAGACATTTCAAGGTTTGTCCGTTTTATAAGGCTTTGCTTTTTATTGCCACTTGAGCTATTCATTTATTCATTATGCTTCTTTAATTACATTTGCATCATGTCATCTTTTTTCTTCATGTAACTGCCGTGGACAATTGTTGATAGCCTGGTAGTGATATTCTATATGCATGAAAGAAGATGAATTAGATGCTTATTTTGTTACTGCAAACACATGTTATAGTTCTCCAAATTTTAAATAGTAAAAACTTTTACAAGACCGTTTACAAAGCTGCTTACCATATAAACACTAAAATGTCGTTCACCGTTTACTATTATTTAGAACATTGAGTGATATCATGTCACATCACAACTTAGATAATGCACATCACCCTTGGCCTTATCACAACTCATTGATTCTCAAAGTAGTGTTGTTGAAATCACTTCTAGGTTTTGTTCTCCCTATAAATTAGTTTACCTAACCTAAATCATCATAATAAATTGGATCACTCCTCATATATTGTTATGGCAGTTGGCACAACCAATCCCCAGGATAGAGGGATCCTTTGTTAGTTGCCAAATTATCTATGCCCATGTTTTCTAGATTGATATATTTCCTAGTCATCTATATCTCTTAGATGGAATTGTTAGATGGTGTTCTCTGTTTTAAGGGAATACCCTATACTCAAGAGGTAAGCAAGAAAGATTGAAGTAGGATTCTCCCTAGCATAGTCTCTTCTCTCTACTTTCACCCTCCAAGCTACTGCCATGCGATCTACTTATGTTATTTAATTTACCATATTCATAACAACTTGGTGTCAGAGCCACTCACCATGGCTACCATTGTCAAGTCTGCCTTGGCCGAGTCTAAGGCCAACATTGACAAGACGACAAGATGGTGGTTGCACTGGCCAACATTATGGCCTCCTTTGACAACATCACGACCATGTTGGAGGATATGATGACGATGTTGGCCAAGATGTGGCAGAAGCAAGAGGCGTTGTGTGACGTTGCAATGGACGTGCCACCCTTGGTGCTGGCTCCACTGCTAGTCCACTGCCTCCCCTGCTGATGTCGTCTTCTCCAACAATCGTGTTGCCTTCGGCTTCAACATTGGTCACTTCATCGAGCAAAAAGGAGGTTATGGTCATCTTGCGAGTGTCTTCTCCGTAGTCAGTTGGCACGATGCTGTTGGCAGCACAGAATGGTGTGAGTGTCTTCTCCACATCGTCGGTTGGCATGATGCTGTTGGCAGCACAGAATTGGGGGGGGGTTGTGATACTGTCATGTATCCCCTACCTTTGTTGCATTCCAATGAGGGAAGAGTCTCTATTGCCTAGCATCGGTTGCCCTTGCTACCAACAACTTCCTCGAGGTCAAGCTACAATAAGAGGCTCTTTCATCACTGTCATCCATCGAAGCTTTGTTGATCTTCCACGTGACATGACACTTGATATTGTGCATACATGTCGACATGGGGACCCTATAGCTCAAGGACGAGCTGTGTGTCCGCAAGTTATGTGATGTTATGGAAATTATCACAACCAATTCCAAGTGTTGAGGATTCTTCATTTGCTGCTTAATTATCTATTTTCATGTTTTCAAGATTGATATTAATTATCTTTCCATGTTTTCTAGACTGGTATATTCCTAGTTATTTATATCTCTTAGATGGAAATGGAATTGTTAGGATGTGTTCTCTATTTAAATGCTTGAGAGTAAAGCACAAAGTAGAATTCTCCCTAGCCTATAGTCTCTTCTCTCTCCTTATGCCTCCTCCCCTTCAAGTCGCAACCAGTTGGCCTCCTTTGTACAATATTTACCTTGTTATGCACTAAGGTTCATACCATGGTTTACAAGCCATTGTAGGTGAAGGGATGTATTATATAGCAAACTCAATGATTAAACAGATAGACAAGAGTTTAGATAGAAATACTCAGAATTGCAGTAGTAATCTTGTCATGAGAGCAACAACAATGCAATTTGAGGCTTCCTCCATAACCAAAACTTTGGTCGATGTCTAACTATATGAGACTCGGCCTAGGGCCACTTGGTTGCATGCCTTGTACTCTATTGGAGTGCTAGATGCACTTTTAGAGGCTTTGAGATGAATTATGGGTGGCTATGAGTGTTGCTCTAAATAATGGTAAGCAATGAGTGGTCACCCTACCTTTCAACTACACTAGTTCAATGCCCATGCACTTTATAGATTAAAATACTCACATGATACCTACACGTAAAGCCATTGTTGCTAGGCCAGGCTAGCGCCTAACTGAGCTCTGCCCATGCCTGCACCGTGCCCACAGCTTTGCCACTATGCATGTTTGAGCTCCATCGTGACTGGCCTCATGTCTTCTCCACGATGCTCGACCAACATTGCACTCGGCCCTGCAGCCACGCCTAGCATACTTGCCATCATTGTGCCAGATTGCTCACAACCAAAGTGGGCCCCACTGGGACTAAGAGAGTTGCCCTTAGTCAACTATGACGACGAGGATGACCCAGTGTTGACAGGTCTGCTACAGCCTGATTTGGCGGTGACAACTAGAAAAAAAATGATAGATTGAGGAGGTGACGGCTAGGCATGGAAAGGATTTTGTTTGAAGGGGAAGTGGTAGGGAGAATGTACCACCTCCACTACCACCATCAACTGAATCTTTTATGTTAGTAAAGATATATGGCTTGGTATACAATATAACTATTACAACAAAAGTGAAAACTATGTATAGAATGGTCATTGTTTTAAACGGTGTAATATAATGACATTCTATGCAGTAGTCGATGTAGCGCCTGTACAACTGTGGCACTGTAACGACCCGCTATAGTGAACATATGGTTGCGGTGCTTTCGTCCAAATACATCACAGGTTTTTCATACAACCCATTTGTAGCATATTCTAATTATTCTCCGTTTCGAATCCTTTCTCCAAGACTTGAGATATGCACAATAGGTTGTTATCCTAATACAGCATATAGGCCCTATTTGGCAGAGCTCCAGATCCCAGCTTTGCCTCAGATCTGAAACTTGTAGGCTAAAATAAAGTGAATTAATTTTATATTTTTAGTCTAAAATGTAAACAAGATAATCCACCTAAACACTCTTAATGCACCCATAGCTCCAGCTCCATAAATTTCTGGAGTTAGGAATACCCTGCTCTACCAACTCCATGGATTTTGGTAGAGCTAGAGCTGTGCCAAACACCCCCATATTCTTTCTATTTCAAAATTGATTGTTTAACTTAGTATTTTTTGCAAATATACTTGAGAATTTTGCACCCGCTGTATCACTATATCACCACGACACTCTTTTAGATATAAAAACACTTCACCACTACTATTCCTCAACTATTTAGATCATGGCAAAATTGGCTACATGACACTGTAGAATGTTGGCATTTGCACTACAAAATTGTGATTTGGCTACAAGACACTAAATTTTTTCCATTTTCCACAACACACTATGACCAATTATCTTAGTAAGTAGGCGAGAAGGTCTGCAAAATGTATAATTTACCCTTCCACAAAATTGTCTAAAAAAATTTAAAACCTTCCCCCTCCTCGCTTTTCCTTAAAATTGTTTAACATTAATTTAGAATCTCGTTTATGAATTTTTGAGGATTTTCTAGAATTAGTATGGATTTCTAAAAGCCTATTCCAATTTTTGTAAGTTGTAAAGTATTTATTGTGCTTAATTATAGGTTTATCACGAGATATAAATAAATTATTTGAATTATTTTTATCGATCAAGTGTGTTATGGCAAATAGTCACCGTTTTGGAGTGTCTTCTAAGCAAACCAAAATTTGGAGTGTCCTCAAGCAAATGCCAACATTTACAATGCTCTATAGCCAATTTTGCCTTAAATCATTGATATGTTATATGATTAATGCTAAATACAATTGTATGTGCATTGAAGTAAAAAATAAATGGTTCTAAGAATTAAAATTTACCTCTATATGCTCCAAATAACATAGATGAACTATGCAACTTGTGATTAATGCCGGTTAGGAAGTGAAACACTATATTCCAAAAATGATGAACACATAAGCGGCTGAGTGGTATAATAGGGTGGACTAACCACTAGTGCTTATGTGTAAAGTTAACCTTCTACTCATCGGGAATGGGACTAGTGAAGGTGGCCAACTGTGTATTGTATGCTTCGATGCCACCCATTTTTTGGCTAATTGTTTTGGCGGGTGAGTTGTTACACAATCCTTAGCTGATTTCGACTTTGATGACCACCCTCCTGTTGTCTTAATTGACCAACACCCTAGGTTAGCACACAATTTGCCAGTATAACTTGGCTTTTGGTTTGTCCCATGTGGCACATTCTACTTACCAAAAATGGGCCACTTGGAGCTCCCGCAATTGGAATGGGCACTAGCTACTGTGAGAGAAAGTTTCAGAAGGAGCCAACTACTATGACTTGATAAGCCTTCTATAGTGAAGTCAAAACAAAATATTTGCATATTTGTGTCACTTCTTGCATCCACCAAAACTTCCTCTGGCTTTACCCTCTTAGCCAATTCAACATCTTTTAGTTCCAATAATTCACAAAATATTAGTGTTGGCTCTCGGTGCAACTTATGAGGGCTTCCCGCTTGTCAACCTCCTTACGCATCCTAGGCTTGTGAGTTGTGAACCCATCGACTCACACATACTAGACTCCTTGGCAAAGCATAAAAATCTATCTCAGACTCTAGGACATTCTAGACTATTGGTATGGTTAGTCTACAAGTCTAACAAAATTTGCAGCTTATATTTCTGGGCCCATAGCTTCCATTTAGGAACTTGGAGTTTTGTGTGTGTTATTCTATATGGAAATGTGTTAACAAGAAGTACATCTGTATAATTATACATTTCCCATTTGTGGCCGTCCTCGACATTCAAAACAAGCTAGAAAAACTTATACTTTTCTGGTTTCACCTTGTTTGTGATTCATTTACAACTAGGTCTAAAAAACTTGGTAGTGTCTATGCAACAAAGTCAAGGCGGATGATCAAGAGAGCATCCCAAAGCCATGTGGGTGTTTATTTAATAATATGGTCTAGGCTCATGTTCAGGTGACCATGTTGCCTACATGTTTGTACACCCTAGAATTTCTTTTCATTTAGGGCTAGATGACCTTGTTGTATTTCATAACCCTATGTGTCGTTGCCATGTGATATGAATTATTTCTCTTTGTTTCATGTAAAGATGTTGTTTCGTGATATGATAGGCTAGTAATAATTAGTACAAAATGTGCAATGGCTTGGCACATATAGCATTGCCGCTAATACCTTTCTGTTTTGGTCTGAGTAATTAGTGGAAACTAAGGGGCTGTTTGGCAGCCAAATTGATTTTAGTTTGACAAATTGCTATATAACTGCATTTTTTTATACAAAAGTGATGCTTATTGCATTCATTAAACCAGTAGCAATGTGCAATTTACATGGCATTGTTGTGGGGGGTTGTGTATTTATATTTCTTCCAAGACCGCAAGAAGTCCCATGCATACGTGGTAGGGTAATTACTTGGTTAATAGTTATGGTATAGTTACATATTTGAAAAGGTTTTTCAGAATGCAAGTATGGTAGTGGATACATATTTGCAAAATGACAAAACTTAATTGACTTGTTACTGTTTTAGCTACTCCTCTTGGGATGATTCTAAGCTCTTAGTAATGGTCATAAGATTAAGAATATCTTTGTCAAACTTTATAGTGTGGGGGGCTGTGTATTTATATTTCTTCAGCCACATGATCCACTCTAAATCCTTACCAGAAGTTACTCTGTCATATCGTACTTACTATAGTTTAGGATGTCAAGACTAAGTGATGAGGTTGTTTATTGTACTATGCCACTTGATATATGCTGCTGAACATCAAAACACACCACGTATAGTTTTGTTGGCTTATAAATACCCTTCCTGTATGTTTGGCTGCCGGGACTTTTCTTTGTTTCTGCTTAGAGACCACACATACAATTATCAGATAACATAAACTGCTTGTCATGTGTGCTGAACTATTTTTTTTTCTCTGTTAGTCTATTTAATTTTATCTCTCTTATGTGGCCGTGGCAATTCCTTCTAAAGATAAACTGTGAAAATGTAAAAAGATAACTCCTTGTTCATGCAGAGTGGACTTACAACTGAGGAGCAGGCACTGTACGATGGATGGGAAGATCAACTATCTGCAGGTGGGAGCAGTGACACAATTTCTCGTGCACAAATTAGGCCTTGTGGTCAAGCAGACATTCCAGAATGGATTGGGAAGCCTTCATTACCTTATAACGATCCACATGTGTTGAGGTTTCTAGGAGAACTTATTTTGTCTGCAGAAAGTAATGAAGCCCTTGATGTTGGTCCTATTTGTACGGGCAGGCCAGATGAGTGCAATTGTCAGCTCCCAGGTTCCATTGCTTGTATTAGGTTTCATGTGACAGAGAAAAGATCAAACTGGAGAGTAAAGCACAAAGTAGAATTCTCCTAGCCTATAGTCTCTTCTCTCTCCTTATGCCTCCTCCTTCAAGTCGCAACCAGTTGGCCTCCTTTGTACAATATTTACCTTGTTATGCACTAAGGTTCATACCATGGTTTACAAGCCATTGTAGGTGAAGGGATGTATTATATAGCAAACTCAATGATTAAACAGATAGACAAGAGTTTAGATAGAAATACTCAGAATTGCAGTAGTAATCTTGTCATGAGAGCAACAACAATGCAATTTGAGGCTTCCTCCATAACCAAAACTTTGGTCGATGTCTAACTATATGAGACTCGGCCTAGGGCCACTTGGTTGCATGCCTTGTACTCTATTGGAGTGCTAGATGCACTTTAGAGGCTTTGAGATGAATTATGGGTGGCTATGAGTGTTGCTCTAAATAATGGTAAGCAATGAGTGGTCACCCTACCTTTCAACTACACTAGTTCAATGCCCATGCACTTTATAGATTAAAATACTCACATGATACCTACACGTAAAGCCATTGTTGCTAGGCCAGGCTAGCGCCTAACTGAGCTCTGCCCATGCCTGCACCGTGCCCACAGCTTTGCCACTATGCATGTTTGAGCTCCATCGTGACTGGCCTCATGTCTTCTCCACGATGCTCGACCAACATTGCACTCGGCCCTGCAGCCACGCCTAGCATACTTGCCATCATTGTGCCAGATTGCTCACAACCAAAGTGGGCCCCACTGGGACTAAGAGAGTTGCCTTTAGTCAACTATGACGACGAGGATGACCCAGTGTTGACGGGTCTGCTACAGCCTGATTTGGCGGTGACAACTAGAAAAAAAATGATAGATTGAGGAGGTGACGGCTAGGCATGGAAAGGATTTTGTTTGAAGGGAAGTGGTAGGAGAATGTACCACCTCCACTACCACCATCAACTGAATCTTTTATGTTAGTAAAGATATATGGCTTGGTATACAATATAACTATTACAACAAAAGTGAAAACTATGTATAGAATGGTCATTGTTTTAAACGGTGTACTATAATGACATTCTATGTAGTAGTCGATGTAGCGCTGCACAAGCTGGTAATTTGTAACCGCTATAGTGAACATATGGTTGCGGTGCTTTGCATACAAATACATCACAGTTTTTTGAATAGCGTATTCATCCTATATATTTGGTGAACAAACTGGTGCATCCAATAGAATGAAAATTCGCTCATGATCATGGATGTACATATATTACTCTACATATAAAATTTGATCATCAAATTCATCCTATACTAGAAGTTAGTAAGATCATGATGTACATCCATGATCAATTTATCTTACATTTTGTACCGTGTTTTCACCAAATATTTCATAACCCATTCATACAACCCATTTGTAGCATATTCTAATTATTCTCGTTTGAATCCTTTCTCCAAGACTTGAGATATGCACAATAGGTTGTTATCCTAATACAGCATATAGGCCCTATTTGGCAGAGCTCCAGATCCCAGCTTTGCCTCAGATCTGAAACTTGTAGGCTAAAATAAAGTGAATTAATTTTATATTTTTAGTCTAAAATGTAAACAAGATAATCCACCTAAACACTCTTAACTGACTCACCAAAATCTGTGGATAGCAGGTATTTCTAGCTCTAGAAATTTGTGGAGCTGTGGGTACATTAAGAGTGTTTAGTAGATCATCTTGTTTACATTTTAGACTAAAAATATAAACTTAGTTCACTCTATTTTAGCCTATAAGTTCCACAGGTGATCTGAGCCAAACAGGCTTTAATGCACCCATAGCTCGGCTCCATAAATTTCGGAGTTAGGAATACCTGCTCTACCAACTCCATGGATTTTGGTGGAGCTAGAGCTGTGCCAAACACCCCCATATTCTTTCTATTTCAAAATTGATTGTTTAACTTAGTATTTTTTGCAAATATACTTGAGAATTTTGCACCCGCTGTATCACTATATCACTGCGACACTCTTTTAGATATAAAAACACTTCACCACTACTATTCCTCAACTATTTAGATCATGGCAAAATTGGCTACATGACACTCTGTAGAATGTTGGCATTTGCACTACAAAATTGTGATTTGGCTACAAGACACTAAATTTTTCCATTTTCCACAACACACTATGACCAATTATCTTAGTAAGTAGGCGAGAAGGTCTGCAAAATGTATAATTTACCCTTCCACAAAATTGTCTAAAAAAATTTAAAACCTTCCCCCTCCTCGCTTTTCCTTAAAATTGTTTAACATTAATTTAGAATCTCGTTTATGAATTTTTGAGGATTTTCTAGAATTAGTATGGATTTCTAAAAGCCTATTCCAATTTTTGTAAGTTGTAAAGTATTTATTGTGCTTAATTATAGGTTTATCACGAGATATAAATAAATTATTTGAATTATTTTTATCGATCAAGTGTGTTATGGCAAATAGTCACCGTTTTGGAGTGTCTTCTAAGCAAACCAAAATTTGGAGTGTCCTCAAGCAAATGCCAACATTTACAATGCTCTATAGCCAATTTTGCCTTAAATCATTGATATGTTATATGATTAATGCTAAATACAATTGTATGTGCATTGAAGTAAAAATAAATGGTTCTAAAATTAAAATTTACCTCTATATGCTCCAAATAACATAGATGAACTATGCAACTTGTGATTAATGCGGTTAGGAAGTGAAACACTATATTCCAAAAATGATGAACACATAAGCGGCTGAGTGGTATAATAGGGTGGACTAACCACTAGTGCTTATGTGTAAAGTTAACCTTCTACTCATCGGGAATGGGACTAGTGAAGGTGGCCAACTGTGTATTGTATGCTTCGATGCCACCCATTTTTTGGCTAATTGTTTTGGCGGGTGAGTTGTTACACAATCCTTAGCTGATTTCGACTTTGATGACCACCCTCCTGTTGTCTTAATTGACCAACACCCTAGGTTAGCACACAATTTGCCAGTATAACTTGGCTTTTGGTTTGTCCCATGTGGCACATTCTACTTACCAAAAATGGGCCACTTGGAGCTCCCGCAATTGGAATGGGCACTAGCTACTGTGAGAGAAAGTTTCAGAAGGAGCCAACTACTATGACTTGATAAGCCTTCTATAGTGAAGTCAAAACAAAATATTTGCATATTTGTGTCACTTCTTGCATCCACCAAAACTTCCTCTGGCTTTACCCTCTTAGCCAATTCAACATCTTTTAGTTCCAATAATTCACAAAATATTAGTGTTGGCTCTCGGTGCAACTTATGAGGGCTTCCGCTTGTCAACCTCCTTACGCATCCTAGGCTTGTGAGTTGTGAACCCATCGACTCACACATACTAGACTCCTTGGCAAAGCATAAAAATCTATCTCAGACTCTAGGACATTCTAGACTATTGGTATGGTTAGTCTACAAGTCTAACAAAATTTGCAGCTTATATTTCTGGGCCCATAGCTTCCATTTAGGAACTTGGAGTTTTGTGTGTGTTATTCTATATGGAAATGTGTTAACAAGAAGTACATCTGTATAATTATACATTTCCCATTTGTGGCCGTCCTCGACATTCAAAACAAGCTAGAAAAACTTATACTTTTCTGGTTTCACCTTGTTTGTGATTCATTTACAACTAGGTCTAAAAACTTGGTAGTGTCTATGCAACAAAGTCAAGGCGGATGATCAAGAGAGCATCCCAAAGCCATGTGGGTGTTTATTTAATAATATGGTCTAGGCTCATGTTCAGGTGACCATGTTGCCTACATGTTTGTACACCCTAGACCTCCGTTGCATTTCTTTTCATTTAGGGCTAGATGACCTTGTTGTATTTCATAACCCTATGTGTCGTTGCCATGTGATATGAATTATTTCTCTTTGTTTCATGTAAAGATGTTGTTTCGTGATATGATAGGCTAGTAATAATTAGTACAAAATGTGCAATGGCTTGGCACATATAGCATTGCCGCTAATACCTTTCTGTTTTGGTCTGAGTAATTAGTGGAAACTAAGGGGCTGTTTGGCAGCCAAATTGATTTTAGTTTGACAAATTGCTATATAACTGCATTTTTTTATACAAAAGTGATGCTTATTGCATTCATTAAACCAGTAGCAATGTGCAATTTACATGGCATTGTTGTGGGGGGTTGTGTATTTATATTTCTTCCAAGACCGCAAGAAGTCCCATGCATACGTGGTAGGGTAATTACTTGGTTAATAGTTATGGTATAGTTACATATTTGAAAAGGTTTTTCAGAATGCAAGTATGGTAGTGGATACATATTTGCAAAATGACAAAACTTAATTGACTTGTTACTGTTTTAGCTACTCCTCTTGGGATGATTCTAAGCTCTTAGTAATGGTCATAAGATTAAGAATATCTTTGTCAAACTTTATAGTGTGGGGGGCTGTGTATTTATATTTCTTCAGCCACATGATCCACTCTAAATCCTTACCAGAAGTTACTCTGTCATATCGTACTTACTATAGTTTAGGATGTCAAGACTAAGTGATGAGGTTGTTTATTGTACTATGCCACTTGATATATGCTGCTGACCATCAAAACACACCACGTATAGTTTTGTTGGCTTATAAATACCCTTCCTGTATGTTTGGCTGCCGGGACTTTTCTTTGTTTCTGCTTAGAGACCACACATACAATTATCAGATAACATAAACTGCTTGTCATGTGTGCTGAACTATTTTTTTTTTCTCTGTTAGTCTATTTAATTTTATCTCTCTTATGTGGCCGTGGCAATTCCTTCTAAAGATAAACTGTGAAAATGTAAAAAGATAACTCCTTGTTCATGCAGAGTGGACTTACAACTGAGGAGCAGGCACTGTACGATGGATGGGAAGATCAACTATCTGCAGGTGGGAGCAGTGACACAATTTCTCGTGCACAAATTAGGCCTTGTGGTCAAGCAGACATTCCAGAATGGATTGGGAAGCCTTCATTACCTTATAACGATCCACATGTGTTGAGGTTTCTAGGAGAACTTATTTTGTCTGCAGAAAGTAATGAAGCCCTTGATGTTGGTCCTATTTGTACGGGCAGGCCAGATGAGTGCAATTGTCAGCTCCCAGGTTCCATTGCTTGTATTAGGTTTCATGTGACAGAGAAAAAGATCAAACTGAAGCACGAGCTAGGCTCTGCATTTTATGCAATGGGGCTTGATCGCATTGGTGAGGATGCAGCACTGACATGGACAAAGGATGAAGAAAAGAAATTCAGCGCCATTATCCAACAGAATCTGCCTTCATCTAAGTACAATTTCTGGGACCAACTGAATGCTGTCTTCCAGTCCAAGGGCACAGAAGGCCTTGTGAGTTACTATCACAATGTTTTCCAGCTCCGACGAAGAGCGTACCAGAATCGGATCACTCCAAATGTTGTAGATAGTGATGATGATTCAATAGAGCCTGGCTTCCTACACCTTCGTCAAGATGGTGGTCAGAGTAGCTCCAGGTCTGCTTCTTCCTCTGGGACCCAAAAGGGTTCTTTGATAGTCACCAATAGTTATTAGGAGCTCCAGGTCACCTTCCTCTGGAGCTCAAAAGAAGATTGCTTAGGTTGATATTAACCAATTGGTTATTGGAGATGGTAAGAAGACTTCAATTGGGGATCTCACTGAGACTTGGCTTTTTGTGAATGGCCTTTATGGAGAATCTTAATGCAATTGTGTTGACATTTAGGCTATCTTTAAGAAGGTACTTTTACCATTATCTCAGTTTCTTGAGTGAAAGATGAGAGTTCAGCTTATTGCCACAGTGAATGATATGTGGAGTGCAGCATTGATGCACCTCATTGACATGATGCTCTTTGCTTGGTAAGCTTGCATGCTTGACCCTGGATGAAGCTGAGCATTGCTGGGGAGTTTTTCCTATGATTGTTTCTCTCCTTGTCAGCTGATATTGTGCAGCCTTGTCTCTTGTGGTTCTAGTATGCGCAGGACGACAGGAACAATCAGAACATGGGACCCACCATCAGTCTCTACTTCCAGTGTTTGCATCTTTCTGGATGGAACCGCTTGGAAGCCATGATCCAGGTAAGTCGTGAAGGAACATATCCACACTAACGCTAATGCCCGGTTTGTGATAACTGGACGCAACTCCCGTGGAGTGTTTGTACTGAAACTTGATGGGTCCCACGTTGCTGAGATTGGAAATGAAGGTACTGTAGTCGAATCCTACATGCTAGAGGATTCATACCTTTCAATGGAACAGGCACAACCAAGGTTCACAAAATCGATGAAAATCGGTAGAAAATCGTAATTTTTGGCTGTATCGGTGCGGCTTTGCTTCAAAAATAGCTTGGTACATTAGTCAAATTCAAAAAAATCAAAAATTTGAAAAAATTTATGCAACGTAAACTGATCGAAAATCGGTGAAAATCGACAAAAATTGTTCAAAAATCGGCCACCAAAAAAAGTTCAACTAGCCCACCCATTTTCCTTGGAAATTGGCCAAATTTGCAAAAAAAATTTAAAAATTTGATTTTAAAACTCTACGATTTTTTACTATTTTTGATCGATTTTTGACTCGATATTTCTGATTTTCAAATTTCTAGCGATTTTCTCCAAATCGATTTTTTGAACCCTGTATGGAACACCCCAGTCCGACAAGAGTCCAAAATATCACTACTATACTTTCCGATATAAATCTAAATCATTATTCTTAACATTTTCAGCAACCTCTCCCCAGTTAAAACCCTATAATAAATTATCCTACATAACTTGAGACCTCACGCTCAAGAACGCTTGAAAGTACGCACTCGGGAACATCTGGAACCATGCGTTCAGGAGCATTGAATAATAGGTACGCTAGTCAACAAAACATTGTCATAAAAGTATCCCTAACTCATTGTTGACCATAAGCTCTCGTACCAATCATGTTCCACGTAACTACCATGAAGCAGCAAAGGTCTTACCAACTAAGTTTCAAATAGATGAGCTAAATAACTAGGTTGTAAATAAGGTAACTAAAGGTGATAAATCAATGGTTGCTTGCATTTGATGTGTTTGTGTTACTCCCATTCCATGCATGTCGCTCGCTGTCAATTTGTCACCTAAAAATAACAACAAAGCAAGAGTTGAATCCAAAACTAAGCAAGTAACACAAGAAAATAGTGGTATCAACAAGGACATGTATCATCATCTTAAAACTGTAACCAAGTATTTGTAAATTGTATGTATATGTGAACTGTGTCATTATCTTTCTCTTTCATGCAATGCAATACGATATATCTATCGCTATAGCTTATACTAGTATAGTAGAGTATTCACCTATCGATGAACCGCTCTAGCCATGTCCTTTTTCATACAGATCCAACCTCCACTTCTGTGGATTGCCTACTGAGATATGTCTTTCTCTTCCCACTTTAATGGGTTGCCTACCCAACGTAGGTCCTGGGTATGAATGCAATACAAGTATGCAACATCTTTCCAATATTAGCATTATTTTCAATTAGGTAACTTGCTTTATCATATAAGCACTAAAGAAATATATAGGGGTGAAAATAGGACAAGAAATATCCGCCCGATCCGATTTCGAATCCGTTTAAAATCTGTACCGATGTTATCCGTATTCGTATCCGAAAAATCCGATGTAATATGGGTTAGGATATGGGAAGAGCAATATCCGATTCGTATCCGAAAAATCTCATGTAATATGGGTTAGGATATGGGAAGAGCAATATCCAACCCGATATCCGGTAAATATCCGACCCGATATCCGAATAAAATCAATTATTCTTCCATTAATTTGGTTCATTATTGGATAGATAGAATAGTTGTTTGATACTGGCACTAAAAAACACTACATTGTTATTAAACGTGAACTTCAACAAATCTATCAACAAACAAATAGAGTGATGACATAATGCTTTTACCTAAATTGATTTGTTCAACTAATTTGGTAAACTTCTTTCCTATTCAAATTACTGGAATTAGTTGAGTCACTAAATTGCACCTCTAACCATACTACTATCCTACGTTGAAATAATTATGACTTGAAGCTAATGTTGTAAGGTTAATGCTTTATTCGTTCTTTTACGTACACAATTATGTACTATACTACTATCCGATTATGATATCCGATCCCGACCTGAATCCGTCAGGTATCCGCTCCGTATCCGAATCCCGAATAATCCAAATTCGTATCCGTATCCGGGACATCCGTATCCGACTCCGAATCCCGAAAAAAAATATGGGTTAGGATGCGGGACGAGCAATATCCGCCAGTATCCGACCCGGATATCACCCCTAGAAATATGGATATCACCTCATAACAATGTTGTAAGGTATTGCATGGAAAACAAGTAGCCAAAGTAACCAACACAAACCACTATTGTCTCATGCACCTGCCTTAACTGTGTAGGAAGACTTGATGGCTAGCAATCAATCACTGAAATGAAGCTGTAGAACCTGGTCACAATCATAGTACAATATCTCAATATCTATCCATATCATTCACAGAAGATCATGCACTCCTACGTTGAAACACGCCTCTCTCTCTTCTCCCGATTTACCGGTTTCGCTGTTCTAGAATTAAAACAATCATAAATTGCAACCCAAAAACCCAAATATATTAAACGATATACATTCTAGAAACTGGACAAAATTCTTCCGAGTTTTGCAAGTTTCCTCGTTAAGCCATATAAACCCTTGTTTTCAACCCTAAATGTCATGCTGTTGCATATATTCCTGAACATCAAGTTTAACAATTGCATAACTATTTTTTCTACAATACGAAATATAGCATACCATACCACGTATGGAAACTATGGAAAATAACATACAATTTCCTAGCTATCACAATATATAATTTACTTCGGCCATCTACTGATTTTAATATGTAAATTAATGCTGCACCATCCGACCATGGTGGCTCACAGGAAGCGGCCTTACAAATTTCATATCTATTTTAATACTTATCATAAATAGTAAACAAAGACAGTTTGAGCATCTACACTTAGTGCATATTTATCAGTTTATCTCGAATTTTAATTTGACCTTATACTATTTTTTTAATCTAATAATTGCCGTGACACTGCCCTCCCACGATGATTCGCAGGACAGCGAGCTTCCAAGCACCGTAACTACTACACTACCCAACCAAATTCAATGATCTAGCAATCTATAGAAAGATCGGAGAAGAACTGCATCTATCATGTTATAGCAAAATCCTAATTCGGGTGTCTTCTATTTTTTAATATGCTAATTTCCATGACACTGCCCAATCAAGACAATTTACTCGACAACGAGCTTACGAATCTCTTATCTTTTAATATACACAAACAAATTAAGTGTTTAATCACTCTATACAAAGACAAAGAAGTAATTTACTGTTGGGAAATAAGGGTAGCAAGCTAGAAGTAATTTCAAAAAAATTTATCTACACAAACCCAAAAAACTCGTTGCATATATATGATCTAAGATTATAGATTAGGGTTTCAACATTACCACTAGACACACAGTTACAACTTCTCAGTAGCTAAAGAAGGATGTGTCAGATTGTGTTAGCATATATTGAGGTAGTAGCAGCCTCATCCCACGAGTATCCACATGAGCGGAAGAAGACTCCACACACCAGTCTACTAGAACCCCGTAGCATGGCCCTCTTGGTTATCATCAAAATTAATCTCTCGACTTTGATTATCCCCACTCAACCCAAGTGTGCTTTTATATATAAAGAGGAGTCAGAATAAGATAAATCCGAAACATTTCTATTTTGTAACCACAAGGGATTAGAGATATATAAGCTTTATCAATTCAAATGTTTACCCGAACTGACCCCTATTTAATTTGTATTACATTAATCTGAATCATATAGGTTGTTGTTTTGGATAATACGAATCAAACAAAGACTTGTTCCATATTTAATAATTCCAACATATTAATTATTCATATAATAATATAAGAAATTTATTAACAAACCAATACGTTCCCATTCTTGTGCATGACCTCGTGGGCCCATTGATTAGTTTGCAGTGTATTGAATCACCATTTGAAGCACAAGTCATAAGCAACTCCTAGCAGAACATTCTGACTTCTCTAACTGCATGGGTATCATTTATCCGACATGCCATCAACAAATATATGTTCAATACTTTTGTCACTCTCAGATATCAAGATTAAACCCAAGGTAAGATATGTATCATCCTTGTGCTGTTTAATTCATTGTTTCTCAAATTTCCAAACATAGACTAAGTAGATCAAGAGGTTGACATCTCGACTTGTTCGGGCATGACCATGCATATTTTTTAGTCTACGTTCTTCGAGTGAATTTAAGATATCTTTGTCCTCGTATAACGAGGGGGACAAAAATCAATCTTGACTATACAAATCCCTCCAAACTAATATAATTATCTTGTTGTGGACAATAATTATTAACATCAAATAATGTGATCCTCATGTTGTGATCCATGTATGTCTCAAGTCAAACGAGCAATATTTGGTGAAAACCACAAATTCCATGAAAACTCCGTGGAAACCACCTGTAGAAATTTTGAAAAATTCTCAAAAAATTATCACATGTAGGGGAGGTGAACCTCTACAATCCTGCAAAATTTGAAGTTGAAACTCAATCACATTTGAAAGATATGAAAAAGACAAAGTCAGCATGAATAGTAATTTTTACTGTTTTGGCACTATTCTTTTTGCTGTTTGTCTTTTTCATATCTTTCAAATGCGATTGAGTTTCATCTTCAAATTTTGCAGGATTGTAGAGGTTCACCTTCCCTACATATGGTAATTTTTTGAGAAATTTTCAAAACTTCTACAGATGGTTTCCACGGAGTTTTTATGGAATTGGTGGTTTTCACCAAATATTTCGCCTCATATGAAACCAACTAATAACACGCATATAATGCTCAATGCGTTGTTTCATAATGGATCTATCCAATAACATGTTCACCAACACGTTATCCATATAATTGTGTTTATATCATATATCCATGATCCACACAACATGATCGTCACACAATCATATGCTTGTCTATGTAAATAAGACAAGGGGCAATTTATAATAATACCACAAGGTGTACTTACAAAGTCTCACAATCCAGTCACATACTTAATGATCTATAATATGGTATATATTAAAGGAACATGAAAACATAAACATCTATCAATCATCTCTATGATTGGCCATACTATGGTATATTTTCAGCATTTACAACTATCTAGTAAATCAAATATTCAGATTAAGCATGTAACTAGCCCAAAAGAGCACTATATGCTACTACCCGCTATTTCAATATATATAAAACCTAGGGTTTTGGTAACTTCGATGACTCGCATCTACTCTCACCAATATCCACTATAAACTTTGCATATATAATAGATGAACAGCAGAGGTAAGGATTTTAGGTTGTTACTGTCAGGATTTCTGATGAAGGAAGATATACAGTGAAGTCGGCGTTCTTTATAACGGTTCGACGATTTCATTTAAAGGATCACCAACGGCTAGATGTGCTGGTAGAAAAGAAGATGATGGATCCGTCGGCTAAGGGCTTGTTTGGATCCATGCAGCTAACAGTTAGCGGCTAAAAATTAGCTAAGGTGGATCCAAACAGGATCAGCTAATAGATTAGCTAACTATTAGCTGAGCACCCAGCTAATGGTTATCTCATTAGCTAACCAAACTCAGCTAATAGGTGGCATTTTCCTAAATCACCATCATTCCTTTGCTCCCCAAAACAGGGCCTGCGAGGAAACAGGGGTAATCTGGACAATTGATCAACTTTAGCCACATATTAGCTAGTGGATCCAAACACCCTCTAATGGATCCAAATAGGCCCTAAATGACCAAAATAGATTTTACCGAAAATACTGTAGTCCATATAACTATTGTCGTTAGTTAGTCCCATTTTACTCCAGTTTTCCTCTGTTCTTACCGAGCTGTTTAATTGAGATAAACGCCGTAAAAACTCTTGGGTATAAAACCCGCTTATGATGGAAAATGGAAGGCTACGAAGATTCCGCATATTCTAGTGTCACTTTAGTTTGTTAGAGTAATCCCTAGTTCGTTTCCTCGTGTTCTTCTCAGATTTTCTCTGTTCCAGCGAGTTTGATTCAGAATTTGGTTCGGTTTGCATCCGGATCCTGACAGTTACCCTAGATGCAATTAAAGACGCCGACGACAACGAGCGATCCTTCTCTCTTCTTGCTTCTCTACCCTGCCGCTCCCTCCCTTCTTCTGTCCTCCTCCACTCTTTTCTTTTGCTAGCATCAGTAGCATAACTAGCTAACTGCAGCTGCCGCAACTCCTGATTAACTGCGCGCGGCGGCGACAAGGTATGCAGCAGCAGCGGAAACACCTGCGCCAGGGGAGAACACAGCAGCATGCAGTAGCAGCCCTCGGCCAAGCAAGGGGCAGGGCAACAAGCTAGGCAGCTGAGGCCGGCCGCGGCAGCTTGCACGTGCGCAGTGGGTAAGGCAGGAGCGCACGATGGTGATATGCAGGCCATGGCAATCTGCGTATAGCAACGCAACAGCAGCAAGCGCCGGGGCATGCGATCAAGCGGCCGGACGCGCACTGGCAGCAAGCAGTAGCGGGCACGTGCGCGCATGCATGCACACCTGTACCGCTGTACGTGCACGGCCATGGGCCATGGATCGAGTCAAGAGAACAACAGCAGCCCGAACGCATGGATGCACGGACGGAAGGAAGATGGCGGCTGCACCAGGGATTGCAACGAGGTATTAAGGGCAGGGCTTGAATAGGCCTGGCTAATTAGGGTTAGAATCAAAGAAGATTACCTCACTAATGGCCCATTAGGCCCAATTAGCACTAATTAGTTTATTTCTCATTTAAAAATATAGGGTACGTATTATACTATAGTAGTCGCTGCACACCGTTTTGGTCCTGTCTGGTTTGGAGCTAGGGGTGTAAATGTGGGTCGTCCGCTTGCCCACTAAACACGGCTAGGGAATAGGCTATCATAAGATACTCTGGGCAGTATCACAAGCGGTTTTATAACCGTTTGTAGAAGCTACTTAAAAAGAGAAATAATATTGTGAGGAATGGGATTCGAACCCACGACCTCCTCCTTCCTCGTGACCCACGTCTCACCCATCTAGCCAACCTACCCACGCGTGCTCTTTGATAGAGTAGGACACGCATTCCTTTTATTATTTCAAAAACTGGGCTTCTACAAGCGGTTGGGAACACGAACCGCTTGTAAAAGCCACTTTCTACAAGCGGTTCGTGTCCCCAATCGCTTGTAGATCTCTAGAAGGGGTTCATATCTAGAACCGCTTCTAGAGACCCTCCGGTCCGTTGCCCATGAACCGTTTGTGACGCAGAGGCACAAGCGATACGCAACTAACTGGTTGTAATAGGCCGCTTGTGAAAGCCGATTCTGTAGTAGTGAAATTTGGCCCATACTAAATGGTAAGTGGCCACCCACGGGCCAACCTGTAACTTAAGTTGGCGCTCACATAGCCTGCAGCAGCCTGTCTTATCCCAATCTCTATCCCTGTCATATTCCCCTTCAACTCATGTGGCGGTAGCATTGCGGCAATAATGGATCATCAGGCGATGGCATCGTGGCTAGTCAACGACATCCTCCACTGATGTGTATGAGCTCGCCTACCACATTCGGGCGCTTCACCTAGGAGGCCAAGCTGTTCGTCCTTGTTGAGTTAATCTTGTTTACTTTTTGTTTTCAGTTATGCGGTTCTGGACGTTTTGTTCAGAGTTTGTATCGGAAGGAAATAGCAATAGCAGTAGAGTTATTGTCGTATAACTCTGAGTTAGCTGAAATCGAGTCGAGTAGAATTCAGTTAGCGAGTCCTATTGTAATTAGTTCAGTTTTATTACCTTTATAAGCATGAAGAAAATACAGAAAAGGATGCAGTGAGTTGATGCATCGCAAAAATTGTGTGCATTGTTCTTCCGTTACTTTCTGCAGGGCAACTTTGTTTACTGTTGCCGATTTGTGCGTTTTTGCGGTGCTCTGTTCTTGCCGCTCTTGAGTGCATCGCTGGCAATCTTGAGAGAACGAAGGCTTTGGTTTCAACAATTGGTATCGAGCCTTGAAGATCTCGCAACCGTGATTGTTCAACAGAGTCATCTTTGATTGATCACAGGAGATGTCCGAAGGTGATCAAACTTCGACAAGTATCAAGATGGTGGCGAGGCATACCAATCCAGTACCCGATGCTTGATGATTCAAATTATGGCCTCTGGCGTAAAATGCGAATCATCCTGCGCACTCTTAGTGTTTGGGCGGCAATAGAAACTGCTGGTCCGATCCATGAAGAGATTGATCAAGGTGCGATGGGTGCGATTTCACAAGCTGTTCTGACCATGTAATGATGGCTATTGCGGAAAGAACTTCGGCAAAAGAAGCTTGGGAAGCTATCGAGGGACATGCGGGTAGGTGAAGATCGAGTCAAGAAGGCACGGGTGCAAATCTTGAAGAGGCGGTTTGATCGGTTGATTATGGAGGACATTGAAAGTATTGCTGATTTCTCCAAGAAGCTTACCGGCATTGTAGGGGAGTTGCGATCACTTGATGCTGATCGAAGACAATGTCGTTGTTGAGAAACTATTCAGTAGATGCGGATCGTTTCTCACGGATCGTTGGAGTAATCGAGCAATTCGGCAACATTGACTCGATGTCGTTGCAAGAAGCGCTCAGGCGTCTCGAGCATTTGAAGAAAGCACTGCGTGGTAAAAGGCGAGACCACGGCGGCAAAGAAGGTGAGCAGACTTTTTCTTACGAGCGGTGGGAAAACTTGTCCATTAATGAAAAGAAGAGTGGAGAAGGCTCAAGTTTGGCGGAGATCGGCATACACTCGTGGGCGGCCGAGGGCGTGGGCGAGGCCGTGGTCGAGGGGCGAAAGTGTTGATGACCGAAGAGAGGAAGCGAAGATCATAAGGTCGGGAGATTTGACAAATCAAAGATCAAGTGCTTCAATTGCAATCGGTATGGGCATTTTCGCGTTGAGTGTAGAAAGCGAAGCAAAGAAAACTCTTTATATTGAAAAGAAGGAAGATGCAGATCAAGCATTGTTCTTGGTGAAATTCACCATCTTCAAGCCCAGGACAAGTCGGGAAGAAAGCATAATGCTCAATGAAAGAAAAGAAGAAAAGATGAAGAAGGAGGAGACAAGAACTCGAAGTTAGAAGCCCGACACGGTATCTCGGATCTTTGGAGCAAGTAACCATATGGTGGGATCACGGGAAGTGTTTCTTGAACTTGATGAAAGCGGTGCAAGGATCGATAAAATTTGGAGATGGATCCCATGTGGATATCTGAGGTCGTGGTTGAGTTCTTCTAAAGTGCAAAAGCGAAGAACATAAACTCTTGGTGAAGTATACTACATACCACAGTTAAAAAGCAATGTTCTCGGCCTTGGGCGAGCTTGAGCAAACCGGGTGCAAGGTGGTTACGGAGAAGCGGTCACATGAAGATATATGCTGACAACAAGGTCTTGCTAGCTCGAGTAAAGAGGTCTCCTAACAGATTGTATATTCTTCATGCAAAGGTGGCGAGCCAATATGTATGCTAACGAAGACATCAAATGCGGCATGGCTATGGCATAGCAGTCACGGCACCTAAATTTTCGAGCTCTAAGGAGTCTAGCAGGTCAAGAAGATGGCAAATGGCATTCGGTGATAGAGCATCTGATCAATTCGTGAAGGGTGTTCTTTGGGCAAGCGACATCGTAAACCTTTTCCCGGGCTACAAGTTATCGATTTGAACATTTCTTTGGAGTTGATTCATGGAGATTTGTGGGCCAATATCACCGGTGACTCCTGCTGAAATCGATTACTTTCTACTTCTTGTTGATGACAAAAGTAGGTACATGTGGGTTGAATTCTTGAAGAACAAGTCTGAAGCTTTTGACACTTCAAAAATTTCAGATTGATGTTGAGAATGAGAAGGGCATCAAGATTAAGGCTCTTGAGCAGATCGTGGAGGAATTCATCTCCATCGAATTTGGAGACCATTGTGATGCAAGCGGTATCAAGAAATTCACCATTGCACCTTACTCTCCACAACAAAATGGAGTTGTGGGCGGCGAAATCAAGCGGTCGTAGAGATGGCAAGAAGTATGTTGAAGAGTAAATCAATGCAGGAAATTTTGGGGAGAAGCGGTGAAAACTGCGGTTTACATATTAAATAGAGCTCCAACTCACGGTTTGGATGGAATAGCGCCATTTGAGGCTTGGCATCATCGAAGACCCGATGTACATCACTGCGTACATTTGGATGTGTGGCTCATGTAAAGAATATCAAACCGGGATTGAAAAAGTTAGATGATGAAGCACTTCAATGGTGTTCATTGGCTATGCGGAGGGAGCAAAAGCTTACGCACATATGAACCGAAAAGCAACAGGGTTCATGTAGCAGCGGACGTCTTGTTTGAAGAAGGCGGTGGAATTGGGATGTGCGGAAGATGAAAAGCAAAGCAACCGTGTGGGAATATCCTCTGTTGTCGACGAGCAACAGAGCAACAAGAAACATCATCACAGACAAGCGGGCCGATTGTGATGGGCGCGAGATAGTCCGAGCGGAAGAATCGAGCTTACCGGAGATGATGATCAAGAAATCAGACACGAACCCGGCTATGAATTCGGGTTCGATTACGGTCCTTCAACCCCAATTCAGACATCACAAAATCGTTCATTACAAGACATTTATGACGCGACAAGCCCGGTTGAAATAGTGAAGACATCAACTTATGCTGCTAAGTGCGAGAAGAACCAAGAACCATCTGAAGCCTTAGAACAAGCGCCATGGAGGAGAGCAATGCAAGAGGAGTTGAAATCAATTCGGGAAAATGGTACTTGGGTTTTGTGAGACCTACCTAAGGAATGAGCTATTGGCTTGAAGTGGATTTACAAGGTAAAAAGAATCCTGAGGAGAAATTGTCAAGCACAAAGCCCGTCTCGTTGCAAAAGGTTATGTGCAAAAACCCGAATTGATTATGAAGAAGTGTTAAACTCTGTAGCAAGAATTGAAACTATAAAATTCTTGATTGCCCTTCTTTGCTCAAGAGACATGGGAGATACATCATATGGATGTGAAGTCTGCTTTCTTGAATGGAGAACGGACAGAAGAAGTTTTTGTGGCTCAACCACCGGTTTTGAGGCAAGGGTGAAGAGGGTAAAGTCTTTGAAGCTCAAGAAAGCACTTTACGGATTGAAACAAGCTCCAAGAGCTTGGAATGCGAAATTAGACAGCACATTAGCTTCCTTGCGGTTTGAAAAATGCCCCTGGAACATCTTGTCTACAAGCGAAGCGATGGAGAAAAGAGCTTGATTGTGGGTGTATATGTTGATGATCTAATCATAACAGGTCCAAACACTCAAGAGATTGAAAAGTTCAAAGCCGAGATGAAGAAGTGTTTCAAAATGAGTGATCTAGGACTGTTATCATATTATCTTGGCATTGAGGTTCATCAAAAACCGGAAGCATTACTCATGTCAATCGGCATATGCACGAGAAGATCTTTGGAGAGTTGTGGCATGGAAAAGCGCAATCCTATTGCAACTCCAATGGAAGAACGAATCAAGCTAAGCAAGAAAACCAAAATCCTCCAGTTGATCCAACTAAATACAGGAGTATAGTTGGTAGTTTGAGGTATTTGGTTAACACCGACAAACATAGCTTATGCAGTTGGAATTGTAAGTCGCTTCATGGGCGCCAACTACCCTGCATATGGCGATAAAGAAGAGGATACCGGTACATAAAAGGTACCATGAACTTGGTGTGAGTCTGAGAAGGAAGACAAAGGAGACACCATTATAAAGGCTACACTGAGGCAGCGATCTGGCCGGAGATCTTGATGATCGGAAAAAGCACTTGAGAGTAGCCTTCTTCCTTGGTGATAGTTTGGTGAGTGGACATCCGAAGCAAAAATCGTAGCATTATCCTCTTGCGAGGCGAGTACATCGCTGCGACATCGAGAACTGTCAAGGTATATGGCTTAGAAGATTGTTGGGAGAGTTCTTTGGAACAACGAGAGATGAAGACAGTGTTGATGGTTGACAATAAATCGGCCATCGCATTGAGCAAGAATCCGGTTCACCATGATGATAAGCATATACAAATGAGGTATCACTTCATTCGAGATTGCGTTGAAAATGGAGATATAGAAATTGAATACATCTCAACGCATAGCAGCGTTAGGCGATATTCTAACAAAACCATTGGGAAAATTGAAGTTCAAGGATATGCGGAAGAAGGTGGGAGTGATACAAGTCGGAGAAGGAACAAGATTAAGGGAGATTTGTTGAGTTAATCTTGTTTACTTTTTGTTTTCGATTATCTTGATTCGGGCGTTTTGTTCGAGTTTGTATCGGAAGGAAATAGCAATAGCGATAGAGTTATTGTCGATATAACTACTGAGTTATTTGAAATCGAGTCGAGTAGAATTGATTAGCGAGTCCTATTGTAATTAGTTCAGTTTATTACCTTTATAAGCATGAAGAAAATCTGAGAAAAGGATGCAGCGAGTTGATGCATCATAAAAAATTGTGCATTGTTCTTCGTTACTTTACGCCGTGGCAACTTTGTTGCTGTTGTCCGATTTGTGCGCGTTTTTGCGGTGCTCTGTTCTTGCTTGGCTTTGAGTGCATCGCGGCAATCTTCAGAGAACGAAGGCTTTGGTTTCAACAGTCCTCGATAGCAGCGAGCACCACTTGTGGCAGCCACGCGTGCCCTCCGTGCGAGAGTTAACCGAGAGTCGCACCGACATCCTGAGGACTTCTGCATCGTCTTCATCCTTGCAGGGCACGACACACGGTCCATCGAGCTCATCTGGTTCTTCATGTTCCTTGTGGGCCAACCTGGCATCAAGGTGCACGTCCTAGACATCCACACCACCCGTGGCAATGTCAAGAAGATGGACTATGTCCATACAATGCTAACGGAGGTGATGTGGGTGCCCATCGACTTCAAGAAGGCCCTCGAGGAGGATGTTCACCTGAACGGCATGTCATTCTCCACGCACCAACAAAGGTTTTGTTTATTTAGGCTTAGACTTTTTAGCTTACTAGTTCAATGCTCGTGCGTTGCTATGAAAAATAAAATTGGTAACGAAGCATAAAGGTTAAGCAATAAAAGAAATTTGTGCTACAAGATCAAACATCTATTTCTAGTTCAACGTCCATGCATTGCTACGAAAAATAAAATTGGTAACAAAATATAAAGGCCATGTGCATAAAAAAAGAAGAATATGTCCTATGGCTCAGACAGACGAAGTAACGCCCATGTTCATTTCTACCGTCACTTCATGTAACACACCACTAACCAGACTTTTGCCAAATTAACCACAAGAGATCCCTTTCGATGAGCAATGATAGATTCGACAAAGAACAGAATCAACATTCAATGACTGAATTGCCAATCAAGATGAGGCCACCACCCACAAAAATGGATCTGATTCGATATATAGGTGAATTCTAAGCCCCATATTAATGATATTACTCACTACCAACTCAACTTACCTCAACAATAGCATTGCTATTAATGTTAGCGAGTAATACACGAAAAACATACAAAATAAAATTCCAAATCCTATGACCCTAGGCCCCAACACAACACCATTCCACTACAGTTGGGGTACTACAAGAAAAATGAAAAAAGCAAGTCAGCCAGGGTCACCTCCAAAAACACCGTATGGACAAACAAGCCCCCTACTTATTGGCTGCATTATATATCCTCAAGAACAAAGAATACAATAGTAGTGGATCTGTAAAGCCTACATAAGCGCCATCTAGAAAGGGCCCCAAATCACATGCTCATAACAATCCATCTGCAAGTGAAGGTAGCCGCACATCAGCTTAAACATTTCTTAGCCAAACCTTCCGATTAGAAAGCATCAAAGGACATTGATTAAGCTACAAAACAAAGGTCATATGTTTCAAACCATCCTTCTCAACCCCTAATTTGTGGATCAAAATATCTGAATATGAGGATGTTGGTATGCATTGGTAACTCTCACACTTAGCAATCAAAATAATAGAGGAATGGGGAGTTCATGTTGCTACAAAGTACAGACTAAATTCCTAGGAGTAATAACAAAAGAAGAAAAATGCAAAACTGGGTGAAAAATATCTTCATCAAAGCCACGCTATTTCATAAATTTCAGTGCAAAGGATGAATGAGTTCAAGTGTCTTCCAAGAGGACCAAGACTTTAAATACTTGTTAAGAAATCAACTGCAGTAGTAACACAAGATTTTCAGCTTGCACAATATAGATCCATTGGAACAATAGAAGATACCTTTGGCATAACGACTTCAAAAAGCTCAAGCTTTGTACTCACGGACATGCATCCACTTGGTTGATGACCATTTATTCCCGTTAATAATAGGACAACCCCCTGCAAGGATAATGTGGAAGAAATTTGTCAGAGGATTGCTCAGAGCATATATAACACATGCAAAGACCTGGAAGAGCATCGGTTAGATGTTAACAGGAAGTAGCTTCCAAAAGAAAAATGGAACAAGAGCCAAAAGTGAGAAGTCTAATATCCTTCAGATCCCGCAAACATTTCTGCGTCTAGAAAAAAAAAGTAACAAGAACAGGGGAAAGTCATCGCACTGACCATGCAAACTTAATGGGTCAAGAGTGGCATCTGGTTTCATGCTCTAGAAAAGTAGTGCATCTCCCATCTTTGGTTTGACAGCAAGACTTCTTCTGTCACACTCCGAAAGCTCATTTTACCATGGTAACGAGCTGCTGTTCACATTTGCGTTAGGGAAAATAGTCTCACCGCCTTCTTCAACATCTGATCTGTTTTCATTGAAATTATTTTTTCAAGAATGTATTAGGAATTCAATTAAAATCACATGTAACCAAAATGTTATGGATGTGATCGTACTTACAGATACATTAGAAGAGTAGCCATTCTTTGACCACCATTCTTTTTGTTGAACTCATCAAGAAAATAGTCAAAGTGAGGCTCGTACTTCTGCTCAACTTCATAGTGCAGAACTTGGAGCCCCTCTCCATGTTCTGTAGCCAGTATGAATAAATATGATTAACCAAACCAAATAAACCTTCAAAGGATAAAAGTAGAACATGTTAAGAGCTACATTGTTGGACCGCATATCACGATCCAATGTCATAATACTTGCATGCTGACAAAACTCTATGAACCTATTTAGCTGTCAAAAACTAAGAACTAAGAAGACACATATAACCGTTAGACTTCCCTAAGTGTTGTATGGATGAATTTAGTAATCTCAATGGATGATAAGAAAATTACCTTTCTAGATGAGATTGCATCAAGGCAAAGATTGCTTTCAAGTTGAGAATTTACTGCAGAAAGAAAATTTCAAACAAAATGGCGGGAGTGACAGGACTAATAGTGGTACATATCATCAAACAGAGCTGATTTTAAAACATGGAACACAAACTAAAAGATCATATGCCAAGGATACTACCATTTTGGGAATGTAAATGCCATTTTGAGAATGTAAATGCCAGTTAAATGACATACAGTAAGAAACACCAAAAATACAGTAAGAAACACCAAAATTGCATAATTGACTTAGTTTTTGTTATTGATCGATGCATAGCAAATATATTAGAGGAACAACAAACTGCAGGGAAATTGATGGGATCAGTGAAAATTAGACAAACACGGCCACATGGGAATGCACACGTAATCTCGAATTTCTGATCAGTTCGTACAGGACGACAACAAGTTTGCGATTCCGGAAGCGAGGAAGGATAGAGAACAAGGAAAGAAAAAATTACCGAGCCTTGGATCTCCTCTTCGTACCATTCCTAAAGGAGCCCAAGTCTGAGCCGGCTTCCCCGGAGCACGGCCCTCAAATTATAGCCTACCTTTAGAAAGTGTTGTTCATCATGGACTGTAGATGCAAGGTTATCAGATATTCTGCAGAAAAGATATTCAATCAATAAACCTACTACTATGTCAAGATATAGTAATGTTAAGCTCTATATTGACAGATGAGGACAACTCGAGAGTAGTAACACGATCTGAAATAAAATTGAGGGATTTTTTGTGACAACTTACAATGGAAAGAATTATTACAGCATCCTAATGTATTAATATGTTCATAGAGTACATGCATGTAGTACCATTTTACCAGTCTCACGTAGATGCTGGCTTTCCATTTTCCATTCTCAATAACAAGCCAACTCTCAACACTATAACCTATCAAATGCACCTATATGAAATCAAACACAACAGAAGAGGCAGAAAATAAGATTAGCTCAAAGCACAATAAGAAAACTATTCTAGCAATTGTTGAGTTTTTGAGAGTAAAGGAAAACAAAATGGTAAGCTATAACAGATTAATTTTTAATACGTTCTCTCATGAAAAATCAAAGGATCACTTACCAGATTCACATGATGCACATGTGTCGAAACCTTCAGTTCAGCAAGGAATTTTCGTGTTGCCTGCGCATCCATGTTTTTCATGGCAGCTTTCTGAAGACAAAAGAGGGAAAAGGCTAGCCATTTTAAATCAAAGCAGATCACATATGGATCTTTTCTCAATTTTTCCATTTTGTATGTGCAAGTCCACAAATGGTCATGCCTAGTGGTTGTCTATTAATGTATGTAACTGCAACATCAACATTCCTCTGCTAGGATCATCTGCCGATCCAGATTACTCCTTTTTCAGTGCCGCAAACTATGACCAATGAAGCAAGATGACCTAACTGGTATGTTACAAGAGCTTAAATCATCGATTGAAAGAAACGCTATTGCAACAACACCATAGAACATTTAATCTTGCTATGTGTAGCATTGCAAATCTCTATCACCATTCAACTCATCTTCTCAGCGAACCTTAGAATACATGAACTCACCCGATAAAGCTGAAGTAATAACACACAACATAACTTTTCTTCCTAAATTCTCGTGACTACACAAATTCATCTCTAAAAATCGAACTTTGTCATCACGAAAAATCCAAAGCGCACACAAATCAAAACTTTTACCATACTAAATCTCATAAACCACCAAAGACGTATCTTTCATGAAAAAACATCAAATCAAAGTCTAAATCACAAGCTGTAGTCATCATGCCCTGCTAAATTCATGTTACCTAATGCCAAAAAACCAATCCTTCACCATGAAAGCCTCCCCCCCAACTCGAGGCATATGCCTCAACTCCCCCTTGCTAAACTGCTACTAAATCTGCAGCAAAACGATCCCACGCCAACGCACTCATCGATCCCATATAGACGAAGATTAAATGCAGACGCAGAATCATCTGCAGATGAAAATGCGTAACAGAAGGCGAAGGGATCGATACCTTGGTGAGAAGCTCCCACGCAAATCCGATGGCCTCCTCCTTGAAGTAGTCCCCGAAGGACGGTTCTGAGCATCTCGAAGAAGGTGTGGTGGTAGGTGTCCTTCCCCCGTCGTCGAGGTCGTTGTGCTTGCCACCGCGCGATGCACGGGTGTCGCGGCGCCGACGGCGAAGTCCGCTGCCGTGGTGCCGAGGAAGATCGGCTTGAACTGGTTCATCCCGGCATTGGCGAACAGCGCGGCACCCACCCTGACTCGATGCCATCGATGTCCTCCACGAGCAGCTCGTAGTGCCGCCTGACCTCGTCGGTCGTCTTCTCCTCGGTGGCCTCGGCTATCTTCCCCTCGATGGCCTCGGCTATCTTCTCCCACATTGCCTCCCCCCTCCTCCTCCGCGGTGACAAGCGCATTCTTGAACGCCTTCTCCTGCTCGCAGGTCCACCCCTCGAGCCCCTCCTCGCCATTGCTGCTGTTCGCCTTCTCCGCGACCATGGTTGGTTGCCAGAGCCCGAGACAACCCTAGCCGAATATCTCCGCGACTTGGGCTTCTCGGTATGGGCGAGGTGTGAGATGGCGGAAAGGGAGGATGGGAGGTCGCGAGGATGACGGCGTCGCGACTTGCGAGAGTTCAGGCTGCTCAGTATGGGTTAGTTAGGGTTTCGTTCGCGTCAATGGATATTGGGCCTAGCAAACGCAGTTGGCCACAGCGTGGGCCGCGCATGGGTGGAGAACAGATGTGAGGGAGGTGTAGGCTGGAGAACAGACGCATCACCACTAACTCAAAATTAGAAGTAGTAGAGATAACTTAAAGTTAGTGTTTGATTTAAACAAATTAAAAGCTAATAACTTTTGTACGTGATAGAGATAGGTAATTTTATCTAACTTTAATGTTATTAGTCTAAAATCAACCATCAATAAGCCAAAAAAGGCTATCTCCAGTGGCTTTTGACTTTTAGTTATATGGAGGCTTATAGCTTTTGAAAAGCTCAGATAAAAAGCTATTTGTTTGTTTAGGTTTTAGTTTTTTGGCTTTTAAGCCGGTGAAAAAGTCCAAACAAACAGGGCCAAAAACTGAGTAGGAGCAGTGGCACTGACGCCACATGCAATGCCGTCGGCACCTAGAGGCACCACATGAATGCAGCTCAAGCGGAGGAGCTCCACGCGCACGTTTTGCAAAGCTTGGAATCGAGTGCGCAGGTGCATGCAAGTCCATCTTTGGTGGGCAACCTACCGAACCCACAAACATAACCTTTGCCCACAAAACGTTTTGCGACCACTACTACAGAGAAGGCTATTACAAACGATTCAAAAACATTATCACAGATGGTTTTCTGGACCGTCTGCAAGCATATGTCAGTGATAATACAACACATATCATAGACAGTTTCCGAACCGATTGTGAAAACACATATCACCGATGGTTTTTAACTAGAACTGTCTATGATATTATTGATCACAGATGGTTTTTAAATAGAACCATCTGTGATATATTTTTTTTCCTAACTCTCTTGGTAGAGCTTCCAAGATTAGTATCTGTTGTTTGAAATTTTATTCTCCTAAGATATTTCTACAATGATATTTACAAGGCACAACCAGTTATAGATTTTGCAATTGAATATCAAAACATCTGAGATACATGGAGGCAATAGCTTGTTTGATGAGGATGTTCCTATAGAATATGAACATTTGTAGCATTTTCATCCCCTTTCTTATTCTAATTTTGATGGATTCCAAGGCAAAATCCAATTCTATTCACAGTTTATCCTGAAAATTGTCATGTTCTAATTTATCTTTCACTTCATCATAATCTCAAATGAGAATACCATAGGCGGCCTATTTTCACTATGGTCTTATGCAAGAACAGGACCATAGTGATCCTGTACTATACAAGATCAGAGTGAAAATACATTGCATATGGTATTCTCATTCGGAGATGAGGATGAAGTGAAAGATAAATCATAGAATGACAATAAATCAGAGCATGATAACTTTCAGAACAAACTGTTGATGGAATTGGATTTTGCATTGGAATCCATCAATATTAGAATAACAAAGGGGATGAAAGTGCTACAAATATTCATATTTTAAGACCCTCCTTATCAGACAAGAAGCTGTTGCCTCAATGCATCTAGGATGTTTTGATATTCAATTGCAAAATCTATAACTGGTTGTGGCTTGTAAATGTAGTTGCAAAAATATCTAGAGAGAAGAAAATTTTGAACAATAGATACTAATTATGGAAGTTCTACCATGAGAGGTAGAGAAAAAATATTATTTGATAGTTCAAGACAAGAAGACCTTACCATAAATATGATACCACAAATATGATAACGAGAAATATTTCATAGTTCAAGTGATAATATATTAACAAAATATGATATATAACATAAATATCAACAAGCGTACACTGAAAAACCACATTATTTCATAGTTCAAGACAAGAGACCTTAGGGTTTTTTATGTCTGTTGTCATACATATCATAGCTTTCACAATAGAGGCTTCTCGATTCTCTTTGAAGTCTCATAACTCTAGTACAGTGCCAATTTGTTTGACACCAATAACCGATTGATCTCCAGTCATATCTCTTAATCTCTACAAAAGCGATCATGTTATTATGAAAAAGATGTCTAGGTATATTATTAATAACCATTTCGAATTAAATACTACAAATCTTTATATTACCTCTATAAGCTCAGCTTTGACTTCTTCCACTCTGCATTAGCCCTGCGGTCTTTAATGATGAGTGCTGTGTTAAGGGATTCAATATATTGCAATTTTTCATCTATGTCTTTCAGTTCTTGTTTCATCTCATAAATCTTTTCAGTTAACACAGACTTGCCCTTAGTTGTTCAATCTCTACCTCAAGTATTTGTTTAGCTTCTAACAGTTTTTTCATATCGTCTGTTTGACAGATTCCAAATATAGTACATAAAACCCCATGTGCATGGGAACACCACCACATTATAAGTAGTGCTGCCATTTCAAGAAAAATCTACAACATCCTACTGATCCAATCGCTATTTTGTTTTATGTTATATATGTTTTACATTATAAGTATGCATGTAAAGCTAACTAAAAAATATCAGCATGAATCTTGTACTGATAGAGTACTTTCTAATAGACTTATTGATGAACAATTTGGTTGGAGAGATGAGGTTGGTATGGTATTAGATCATATCATAGTATTACATGAAATAGTTGTAGCGTCTGCCATTTTCTAACTGCAAGTTTCCAAAAGAAATAATGGGTGAAAGTTCAAACTCCATTAATTTGGTTTTGGTGTTAATGACAAATCTAATATTGAGACTAACTCTTTTCATAATCATAATATTGATTAGTCTCAATTGTTAATTAATGACAAATCTTTTTATGAGACTAACTCTTTTGTTGAGATTAACTCTTATTAATCTCTTTTGGATGAAAAAGATAGAAATATCAAAGGATGCATTCGAGCTCATATTATATATCTTGTTGCATTCCTTGGATACCATAGTCATGATCATATTGATAAATCCAAATATGAGACTAACCCTTTTATTGAGTATATCCTTGATTAGTCTCATCTCATTGAAAAATGGGAAATCTAAAATATGCACTCATATTCATTTTATGATATCTTAATGAATATTTTGGATTTAAGTTAAAGGATGAACTCTACCATTATTGAGACCTCAAGATGTGCATTAATGTTTTCAATTCATATATACATGAATGCATGTATTTAGGGGGAGTTCATACTTTACCTTGATGTTTCAATAGTATTGATCTAATTCATCTTTCTATATCAAAGATCATTACTTTGAAACAACCACTTGAGTATATTTAACTTGTGTAGTTGTAGTATACTCATGGTAATATGGGATAAACTCCAAAGCAATCAAAGATTGAATATGTCAATTATTTGTATGCACATATTTAATAGAGTTTATTCTATAATTAATGGTTTCAAGAGTAGTGATCCCTTTCCACCACTCAATATAAATTGGATTGTTACTTTTAGATTCCATCAAAATGAGTATATTAAACTTGTGTAGTTAATATATACTCATGTCAATTTAAATGAAATTTAGATTGAGTTTGGTTGTCTTTCAATCAATTAAAGAATGCTTTATCATGTGTTGATGGTGTTTCTTAGTTGGTTAAGGACAAATGAAAAGTTCTTGAGTACAATGAAACATTAGTTGCATCAAAGTTCTCAAGACACCTTTAAATCATTCAAATTGATTAGAGTTGTTCTCAATCGATCATAGGAGCATCCATTATATGTTAATGGAGTGCAATTGATGATTGAGGCAATCATGTTTATTGGACTAACAATCTTTCATGAGTTGTGAAGTAGGTTGAGTTCAAGAAAATGAAGAATCGAGAAAAAGAAGTCATTATGTATTAATGAGCTTCAAGGATGAATCCCGAAGTAAAAGGAAGCTAGAGAAGGTTCATCATGTGTTGATGAACAAGAAGAAACGAAACGGCTTGGAGAAGATAATGGAAATCATAAAATATCCAAGTGGTTGCGAGAAGCAAAAGTATAACTAGCTAGGGCTAAGGATGTGTTCCTAATCTTTTACCGGTCTCGGTGTTTAGTTGGGAGACTAGGTTGCTAGTATAGGTTGACATACTATTAAGAGGGGTCGAGTCTTATAGTTTGAGTCTCATCATATGTTGATACTTTAATCCCGCTTGTTCTAGCTCACACTCTCTTGATTTGGTCTTTGCATGAAGCGAATATTTGCAAATGTGTTTTGCAAGTAGTTGTAGCACATGCTTACTTCTTATTGGATCTTAATCGATTTGGTTTTTACATAGAGCTATAGATTTGCATGTATTGCAAAAGGGAGATAGCTCATATAATTTGGTTTATATGATTTTTGCATGGAGCGAATATTTGCGAATGTGTTTTGCAAATAGTCGTAGCTCATGCTTGATGTTGTTTTGCAAATGTGTTTTGCAAAATATTGGTGTTCATGCATTTGATCTTGGAGCATGTGATTAGCATTTGCAAATATATTTTACAAAGTGTCGTGATCATGTGTTGATCATCACATGGCTCAAGAATTGATCTTGTTGGTTTTTGGTTGAAATTTGAAAAGAAGATTTCAGTGTAAAATCTTGCTTTTGATCTGTGACTGACACTACCGCTGTGATGAGGATGGTACTACCGTAGTCTAGTAGTACCGCTCTGAGGTGCAGTAGTTATTTTTCAGAGAATGTGTTTCTTGAAAAATTTCTCAAACCGGCACTACAGTTGTGTTAAAGCTGGTACTACCACAGGTTTAGTACTATCGTGGCACTTGTGCAGTAGTTATTTTACAAAAGTATGTTTTTCTTTGAGTTTGAATTTTGGCACTACCATGGTTCAAAGTCCGGTAGTACCGCTATGTAGTTGTCAGTATATATTCTTCCGAGAATGTGATCATTAGAAATTAGTTTTGGTGATATTTAAAAATATCTAGTGTTGCTTAAATCTAGAAAATAGAAGGAGATTGTAGCCCTCTTGATAAGCTTTGCATAGAGCCCAAGATCACGTAAATCGGAGTTCGGACTAAAAAGGTATGACCGTTTTTCTTGCTGAAATAGTGGTACTACCAAGGTTTACACAATGGTTGTACCGACGTTCGGTACTACCGACATTTACATGGCGGTAGTACTGTCCCAGCGGTACTACCACTCCAGAAGGTTGGTAGTTATTTTTCAAAACCGTGTTTTTGAGTTTTTGGGGCGAAAAATGTCGGTACTACCGGGATTTACATAGCGGTAGTACCAGGGTACTATAGTAATGGCTATTTTCAGTGCTTTTAATGCTCCAGAACTATTCGTTATCGCTGAGGCCGGTACTACTGGGATTTACATGGCGGTAGTACCGGAAATTGCATGTTTTTTCGATTTTACCCCCAAACGGCTAGTTTCTTTGAGGGGCATTATAAGAGGCCGAATGGGGAGGGTTTTACTGTTGTTCTAGCACCCATTTGAGGTATACACTTGAGAGCAAAAGCTCATAGAGCCATGTTTAAGTGATTTGAGAACCTTTTGAGCTAGAGTTTCTTGCTTGATGACTCTTGGTGTTTCATTTGCTTTCTCTTGAGCTAGTGCAAGCATCTCTTCTCAATTGTACATGTGTTGCGCCTTGTGAGTAAGGAGAGGAGGCCTCTAGTTGCATGTGTTGCATCTAGAGAAGGATTAAGTATCCTTGTGCATGTGTTGCACTTGGTGAGGATCAAGCAAGAGGCTTGATTTGTTACTCTTGGTGTTTGCCGACACTTAGACGGCATGGAGGTGTCATTGGTTTGGTAACCTTCTCAAAGAAGATTGTGAGAAGGGCCGATGATTGTGAAGGTTGGAGCTCACCTGCCCGGAGGGGGAAAAAGCTACCACTAGTGGAATTGAGGTGGGTGCTCAATTCGTGGAGCCGGTCTAAAGTGGTTTAGGCTAGCCTCAACGTGGACCGGCAAGTCTCCGAACACCACGGTAAAATATCGGTGTGTCTCCTTGTGGTTGCTTGCAATTCTTATTTATATTGTTGCAATTTATATTCATAGAATTAAATTGCTTGATTGTCGTTATTCTTGCATATTCTTGTTAGAGACATAATTAACTAGTGCTCTTAGTGAGCCTAGTTGACTTAGGCTTAATTGTCAAAACCTTAGTTTCTCGTTTCCGCATTATTATTTGTTAGGTTTTGGCATAAGGGTAATTAGGGGTGAATTTATTTGTAAAAATTTGTAGAGTAGAAGAAAATTTTTAAAAGCCGCCTATTCACCCCCTCTAATCGGCATCCTCAATCTTACAATGGGTAAATGTAGAGCTAAATATGCTATTAGATCATATCACACTATTACATGAAAGTTTATACCATCCAAGGAACTACTGTAATCAGTCATAAAAAAATATGCCAGCGAGCTAGCAATGATAGGATAAATATGTTTCCATTTCCCACAAAGACAGTACCACATGTAATGACAATCCAATGATTCTAAGAAAAAATGTTAGTGTGCGCTAACAGTCCAAAACAAAAACAGTACCACGTGTAATGACAGCAAGCAAGTAAGGACTCCAGGCATGGGACACGCTCCTCTAGGACCAATTAGTTTGGCCAAATTGGAGGTATGAGTTGGTACAACATATTTAGAGATTATTTCTGAAATCTTGTACCACTTCGTCCCATACGAGATGGTTCTACACACCCAACCAAATGCATGTATCACAACCTATCCTGAATCATCCTATACAAATTCCTCCTCGTTCACCCAACCAAACACACCCTAAGTGTCAGGCAATCTCACCTTGTTGGGCGGTGACGTGGTCTTGGTGACAGGAGGTGAGGTGATGAAGCGAACGACGATGCAAAGGAGGTTGGGGGAGGAGGTAGCTGAGGAGGAGGTCATTGGGGAGGAGGTAGTTGAGGAGGAGGTTGCCAAGGAGGAGTTCACCCAGGAGGAGGATGCCCGGGGGCTAGGGTTTGGGGGAGACAAAACGCCTTGGGAGCCAAGGTCTACGCTACAAACGTCCATTAGTATGTTTATATGGTGGTCTCAGTTCATATCACAGATGGTTCGTGTTAGGACCCGAATATATAAATTCGGACCCTCTGTGTATACCACACTAGTCCAGTATCACGCTAGTGCACACAAGCTTAATATTGGTAAATATCACAATCATACATAGCGATAACATAAATAAGACTCTATTTATTGAATATAATTGAGTGCACGACCTTATGGTCAACTTACATGATAAAGCCACATAGGGCTAGACTAAGAATACTAAACTAAGTCAATGCATTGGAATAGAAAGACGTAGACAACCCATTAGTTTACCACAGACAATTGACAAGGCTCAAACCCTAAACACTCGTGTCCTCCTGATACTCCTACTCCATAACAGGTATAGGCTCTTCAATTGTCGATGCTGTTGTTTGGCTAGGGTGAGTACTTAAAACACTCAACAAGTTATGTACATAATACACACTACAAGAAAGCGAGGAAAAAAATTAGTGGGTTTTTTAAATTAGTGGGCAAAAAAACCCGCAATTTATATATTTAAATTAAATCGGTTTATAAAAAACTCACGTATTTAATTAAATTAAATGGGCCTAAAAAAACCCACAATTTATATTTTAAATAAATCGGTTTTAAACTAACATGCAATTTAATTAAATCGTCATTGTCTCTTTGTCGCTCACGAATTTATTTGTGTTCCCACCCCTTGCCAGCGTTCCGCACATGCTTACTTGCACCGTGCGTCTCCCATTCTCTTCGCTCGCCTCTCACAACCCAGCGTTTCCCCTTGCCGCTTGCCTACTTGCCGTAAACCTGCGCCTCGCCCCGCCCTCCACTTTGCAGCGCCGCCCCGCCCTTACCTTGCCGCCCCCGTCCCCGCCGCGCCGCCTGCGCCGCCCTACTTCACCCTTGCCGCCGCCGCCGCCGTCGGCCTCCCGTGGCCGCGCGCCCCGAACCGCCGCCCCATCGCCGACCACCTCGGCGCGCGCCCCAGTAAGAGACTCCACCACCACCACCGCTATGTGAAACCGCGATATTATCCGCATTTCTCGCAGCCACCATCACAATTTTGACATGAACAAGCTGTGTAAAGTTGATTGATCTTTCTTTGTTTTTCGGTCAAAGTATTTGAACAAGGCGAGGCTTGAGGCATCGGTTGAACTTACAGCGATGTACGGAGAAAATCACCAACAAATGGGCGAGCCGTATGTTCTTATTTGTGGGTTTTTACGGTGGCGTCGTTGTTCGAGCATTTCGGCATCGGCTAAAGTGGTTTCTTGTTGGTGGCAGCTGGCTGGCTGCCGCCGATCATCTGAGAAGCATTGCGTTGCTCGGAGTTCACCTTGGATGTGAACATACTCATCTTGATAGCGGTAAAGAACCCCTATGTTTCAGCGGTGACATGGTGTATCTTGTGATTGGCACTTCACCAAAAAAGTTCCTTGAGATTGGTGGCCTTTTTGAGAGAAATATATATACTTGGATTCATAAGCGTTTAACAATATCCTATAGTAACGAGACAATAATATAGTTAAGGTGTATCCTTCGGTTGAATGATGTTTTGAAAATAGAACATATTATCTTGAGCTAGCAAATAAAATCATCTGGTCATGTCATAATCTTTGGGCATAATTCCATGTGTTCAAATCTCTATTCTTAAAAACAACACTCTCTCTTAATCTACTTTTGATCGTACAAGACACCGATACAATACCTGCTCTTCGGGGTAAATATTCAACTACAGATTGAAGTTATTGATTCTATTTCTTTTCCTCCATATGGCGATATCACCTCAGATATGGTATTGGATTCCTTTAAGAAGAGGCAACATATTGTTCGAATCATTCTTTCTAGAGATCTTGTTTGTGGCATCAAGGTGGCTCAATTCCATACGCATATCGCACATATGAAGGAAGCATCACCGAAATGGGACAATGCATTTTGCTTTGATTTTTCGTCCAACTATTCCTTTTTGAGTGCATTCAATTAAAGAGATAAAAATGTGTTAATTTCTCAAATATTTTGTTGGGAGAGTCAATTATGAGAGTAGAAGAGAGATTGAAGGAGAGAAAGCAGGGGTTTCTATTTGTAGTAATATAAAAAGGCAAGTTGTATGTATAAATTTTTGCGGTTTATATATGCGGTCATCATTACTTCATTTACTTGTTTTCACTATCTTCTCATATAGGATGGCCCATTTATCTTGTCATCACATATGGCCCATTTATCTTGTCATCACATATGTTGTATGCAAAGATATATGGCACATGGATCATAACAATTGTGTTGTATGCCTTTGGTTAGTTCATTATTTGTATCGCAAAAGATTACCCTTGAACAATGCTATCATCGTTAAGAAAATTAGTTCCGACATCAAGTTAGAGATGGATTACGACAAGCGGATGGCGGCAATATCTTACGCCAAATATATATGGCGAGATGAATCATAACAATTTGTGTTGTGTGCACTAGTTATTTAAAGAAACATCAATCGGCCTCCACGTATATCGTGGAAAAAACTAATCATATCTGCCTCTACACATCGTAACCTATTATTTACACAATTACACCACTATCCACTAAACAAGTTCTCTTGAGATTCTTCTTCTTTGCATGATGTCTTTGGTACTTGCCACCAACATTAAGCATTTCACAGACTCTATTATTCTCTCTTCATGGTATTGCTTTATCAACTCCAATCTGCTTAGGTAAGCCATTTACTCGAACTTTTTCATTAAGCAATATGATGCAAACACTGATTGCATCGAAATTTGGCGCTTACATGCTATTCTTGAAGCTTTTTGTCTTCCTATTAGGCATACCACTCGGCATATGGACTTATGTTGCTACAAAATTTCAAAGAAAGTAAAAAATGAAGGAGAATCCAAAGTAGTAAAGCGTGTTGGTAAGATAAAAAAAGAAATAAAAACATTTCAAGTCAATGAAACCATAGGCTAAAGACAAGATATAGCCAAATTATATCATTTGTTCAAAGAGAAAACTGACCTTGTGACAACATCATTGGTTGATTATTCATAGCATGGTATCAATATGGTGGTTGGTTGGTTGATTGTAGAGCAGTAAATAGTCTTGGTTGCGTTTACGAGTTAATGGCGGTATTTTCTTTGTTTGATGCACTTGTGAATTGGGTATAAGAGGTATCGCATGTGGTGATTTAAATGCTTTAATTGTTATCGATATTGCTAATTGTTGTACTCTCTTGAGTCTTGAACTTATGCTTGTTTGTTTCTTGTTTTAGGTACCTTGAAGTGGCTCGTCGGGTTGGGAGTAGTAACTGCGTGCGACTTTGGTCTCCAACAATTTATTTAACAAATTCGTTAAGTCGGATGTATTAATGTGGTTGTAATGTATTGTTCATCGTGGTGAGATTTATTAATTTCTATTGGGTGTGATTGATTAACTAAGGACCTGCTAGAATGATATCTTAACTGCAAATGTTTTCTGTCTGCTGAGTGGATGTCCTACTTTCTAGAGAGGTCATGCCGAAATTTTGTAAATTTTGGTGACTTAGTGTTAAACTGGTTTAAAGAGGTATCGGTCTCACACCACTGAACATGTATCTTGTTAACTATATGCTATGATGTTGTGATCTACTACTTTATGAATGTGCTATGATTTAACTAATAGACTTGTTGTTCTTATCTATTCTTTTCTCTAGCCTCTTCTTATGCGATTTAGCATGTTTTTAATGGATCTGCTTTGTGAAGATGCGGCCCTAGTTGACGAAGGAGTGCGCATTGAGAGTTGTAGTCTATATAATTTTTTGTTGTTCTTATATATGATGGTAATGTCTGGTCTTATTGTTCTTGTGGGTCGACAATTCAGTTTAGTGATATGATTATATGAAGTTATGATGAACTCGGGTAACCTTTTTTAAAATGTCTGAGTCTTTATCGTGTTTCTTTTAGGATAGATAGATTGAAAAATTTGTCATGTACTTTTACAAGCTCACCATTTTACCAAGATCGAGTTAAACATTAACATGTTTGGTTTATGTTGATTTTCGAACATTGTAGATATCCTCTTCTTTGCTTATTTGTATGTTTTGTCACTATTCATTTGGCTTTTCTCTATATAATCGTTTGCTATATAATTTTTAAGTGTCTTGGTCATGTGTTTTTACCATATTATCTTGCCCAAACATTTGAGCATACTTTGTAAGAATATCTTTCTTTTTACATTCTGACTTCCTCCTAGAACTATTCTTATCCGTAGTCGATGATCAAAATAAAAGCGATCAAAAATTATCGCACTCGATCCTTCAACTCTTTGGAAATAGTTTCTACAAGGTATGCCAAGCTGTGAGTTGCATTGTTGGATTTAGGTATTAAGAACATACTTAGTTACTTACACATTTATTTATGCATTGTAGGTGGCATTACAAACATGCAATTAAGTAATTTATTTATGGCACATCACTTGCATTACCCTGGCTCTGGTTGTTGCTGTTGGTCTAGATGTTGCTTGCTAAGACACCATGATCTTTGCACTTGATTTTGTTTGTAACATGTGACCATCGGGAAATGGAATCCTTAGTGTGTTTGGATGCAATGATCTGAGATGAATGATAACATGCTACATTTTGTCTTGATAAATTGACCACAGGTGCATCGGACATATTGTCTTGATAAATGAGGTCTTGAATTAAAAATATGCCCATTATATGTTTTATATTCCTTTGCGAGAGATATTACATTTTTCTTTATTTTGATTGTTGGAATCTTGATGTGCACGAAATACCAAATGACATTTGCTATTATCTTTCTTGCCCTTGGAATTTTCTTTTAGTATAACTACCTCGACTTGTTATAAAGTATTTTTACACCACTTTCTTTGAAATTGGTGCTTGTATCTTTCAGTTGCCTCGCATGCTAGAGACAAATCTTTGTTTCTCGCTACTATGGCCATGGCAAGGAAGCGTAGTTAAAGTTACGTATGACGATGAGCTTCTTGGGAACCATGTGACATCTGTTGTATTTTACGGGGATCTATGGTATTGTCTAATATAATCGAACATCAAAATTGCTCCTCTGTTTGTTATAAGTTATCCACATGTATTAATTTCTCATTGGATTGGATTGAAGTTGATGTGAAGTGATCATAGCACCTAATTATCAAGATGTATGGTCATTTTCAGCCTCCAATTATAGCTATTATTTGTTAAGAGTAGTAATTAGCCATAATTGCTGTTTAGTTCACGCTTATAAATTGTGTCGGACAATTGACAAAATTTTGATCTGCTGCGAGAGGGAGGTTAGCGAGGAAAAGCTGAATAGTGTTTCACTACTACTTCTTCCACAGTGGTGGTTCTCTGTCCATAAAGCGGCTAAAAAGCGTCTGAAGTCCATAGGCGTGTCTAGGAGAAACTTGCTAAGGCTGGTCCTTAGGGAAGAAAGTCTTTGTTCCTAGGCCATGCAAGGAGCTATTACGGAAGATGTGCAAGATACTTCACTTGTTCTACTTCGGTGATGGATTTAGCTCGCCCAAGGAAATGGTCGGTCACGATGAATCACGGTTATCCACGAGCCACTCAAACTCCAAGTTAGCGATCCATCTTTGGTTGTTTCATCGAGAAAAATAAGGGTTTCTGTTTTTATCCTGTTCATATGTATCAGGTGGAGTATATATTGTCCTGTTTATGTGATGCAGTAGAAACAAATATTAAGTGGTTTGTGTGGATCAAAGCTTAAGGTTTCATCAGAGTTCGAGCTTTGTGAGCAATAGATACGCTTTACTGACTCTTTTAATGTGTATATCTTTTGAGTATGATGGAACCAACTTTTCCTTGAAATAAAGATATGGTCTTCCAAGTGCTCCAGAGCATCAAAATAATTCATGGTAGTAGGCTAGTAGCCTTTCTTGTCCCATTATGATACCATGTGTCAAAACTGACCGCTTTCCTTTTGCTCTTACACTAATCATATTTTGTGAGCTGCAGATGATTGTTGTCTCTTTCTCAATGTGCTTAGTGTTGAAAGCGGCCAGTTTTTTTGTCTGCTGAGTGGATGTCCTATTTACTAGAGAGGTTACGCCGAATTTTTGTATATTTTGGTGACTTAGTTTTTGTTGAATTATGATCCAAATTTAGAAGAAGGCTAACCATGGGAGAACTCGACCCGTCGTCGGAGGCTCACATCGAGGATGCTGAGAGTCTTGGCGAAGCCCCCGTGAATCTGAATCGTTGTTATTCTTGACCTAGGTCATTGCCTTATATATGTTCATCTTGTAAGCCGTCGTGAGTTGATCTCTCCGTGATTTATAAACACTTTTGAAAATAGTGAAGTTTCTTGGCGGTGTCAGTGGTTTTTACCCTTCGCATTGGAGGATTTTTCCACGTTAAATCCGGTTCGTATATATGTTATTCTGATTTTGAGTTTGGAAAATGGGCTAATGCTTCTTTGCTATAATTTGGGTATCAAATTACCAAAATAATGATCGGTGACATCAATAAAATACAAGCTGGATGGGTGACCAAGTCACCAGGATATATATATATTTTTTGTATATTGGCTAATAAATTCGTGGGCCATATAAAACCCACGAATTTAACGATTAAATCGTGGGTTTTATATGGCCCACGAATTTAACTATTAAATCGTGAGTTTTATTCAACCACAATTTAATTAAATCGTGAGTTTTACCATTACGAATTTAATTAAATAAATGAGTTTTACCGACCCACAATTTAACTAAATAAATGGTTTCTACACTTACGAAATTAAGCTGATAAATTCGTGGGTTTTACCATTACAATTTAACTAAATTAAATGAGTTTCTACGCTCACGAAATTAAGCTATTAGAATTAAGTGGGTTTTTAAATTACAATTTATGATTAAATAAATGAGTTTTCTAGTAACCCACAATTTAATTTAAATTAGTGGTACCACAATTTAATTTAAATTAAATGGTACCACAATTTAATTGATTAATTTCGTCGAGTTAAATTCGTGAACTAAATTGACGGTTTGCCTACAATTTAACTTAAATTAGTGGGTTTTAACCTAAATTAGTGGGTTTTGGCCCACGAATTTTTCCCTGTTTCTTGTAGTGACAATTCTATTTAACTATATGCAAGATTTATTCTAAAGGAATAGCTAGCATGGTTATTTTGCAATAAAGCAACATTTAAGAGTGAATACAATAAATAGTTTAAAAGACAGTAATACAAATAATAGTGAATAATAACTTTCAGTATTTTCCATGTAAACAAGGTATCTAATTCCTAAGTCAAGTTTTCAACCTCCAATGGCAACATGCCATCCCAACTAAGTTTTCATTTTATAAAGTCTAACCCTTGATTGTAATTCCCGAGTAATGCTCAATGCCGCAAGCACGGTTATCCGAATAGATTTTCACTCTGCAGAGGTTATGCACTTTGCCCACATGATACAACCATACACTACAAATGCGAGTGATTATAAAAAAACCTTTATAATGCTATATCTTAACTCAGTACTACCCACTAATGTTTCAACACTAAAGGTGTCGACGATCGGGATTGCCAACCGCAAGAAGTGAGATGGGGGGTTAGTGAGATACGAGACCCAAGCTGCGCTTTGCTCAAATGGAGAGCGGAGAAGATGCAGCGTTGGTGGAGCAAGGCGTCAGCGGCGTGAGGTAGGATTTATCTTGGTTCGAGCCTGTGGAGGTAATAGCTCTACTCCGATCGCCTTGCGGCGATATTCTTAGTTATTTACGATGCGAGGGTGTGCACCGACTCAAGTTCAACAATAGCTACGTCTAAGCTCGAGCTATGGCGTGTTGTGTGTTGTCCTATCTCCCTTGAGAGGCTGCGCATCCTTGGTCTTATACCTCCTCTGCATGCAGCGGATGGGAAGATTCGGGAAGTAGCCTTCATGCACGTTGAAATTTGGCGATGTCGCTCGGACTTGGCGCGCGTACTGCTTCATCCCCACGACCGCGTTTTGTAACCTTGACCAAATGCGATCCGAAATCAAGGGTGGACCACGGCGAGCGAGAGCCAACCAGAGCGAAGATCGTCTTGGCGTCTTCGGGTCAGCGCTCTAGGTCGGCGTCTCGGCATCGCCAGTGTCGTGGTCGAGGCCTCCTGAGCTTAGGGGTCCGATTGACGTCTTATTGGCGGTCAAGGGCGTAACCCTCGTCAAAAGGATTAAACCAACAACAGGGCCCCCTCCTACGCCATGTGAGTTAATCCATGAACTCGGGACTCACACCATCACTAATAGTATCATAGCTAAGACATTGCAAATTAATTTGGTAGGTTGTTCCATACTAGACATGTGATTCCATGATTGATTCAGGTCAAAGGCTTGCAAGGTTAAGTCCTTAAGATGACTAGGGCAAGACTTCCATATACCCTCTGCCCTTTGGTCCATCTTGGCATATTGCCCCTTGCCACTTGCCTTAATCTAAATGATTACCACCCCAGTTGATTACCAAGCATCATATGCTATCAATAAGTCAACATCGTTGCGTGACATCCCTCGCCACTACAACTCAATATCATCGTATTACAACACACGACAAACCAATTCATAATCATGTTCCATATTTCATTAGTCAAAATTAACTTTCGATAATTCATGAGACATGTAATGAATGTGGCATGGCTAAGCGTACTAACATGATCTAACCAACTCATGTTGATTTTAATATTAACTAACTAGTAATGAACCAATCTAGGGTGACAATAAATTATGGCATACAAATAACAAGGTAGAGTATAGATCAATTAGGTAAATTAGCTAAGTCACAATTTAATCTGAAACAGTTGTATACATGAAATAACATGTAATAAAATAAAAACAATATAGCTATTTTATAAATTGAGTTTAACATGATCAAAGTACAACTTACCTTGAAAAAGCTCTTGTTCTTACTCTGGAATCTGTTCTTGAGTCAATGGATCTTCCTTTGATGCTCCGAACAATTCGACGTCTATGCGAAACGAGAGAGAATACCAAAACAGAGAACAAACAAACTGCAAAATCACATAAAATTCACCATTAAATAAATCTCAATTTCATAATTTTTTAAACTTAAATCACCTCAATCAAAACTTGTATGAGGGAGAACAGGCTCTCAAAAGATTCAAAAATCTAAAAATCAGAAAATTAGAAAATCAAATAATAAACCGAATTATTTTTAAATTGAAAAACAAAATTATTGTGTCACACTAACATCAGCATGACGTCATTGCCGAGTCAGACCAATCACGTTACAACATGTCACCTCGGTCCATGGACTTGATCCACAGGTCTCCTCTGGTCCATCATGGATACGGTCCACGACGCCTCAAGCTCCACACCCGACACATGGCACAACATGATTGGTTGTAGCACTGCCCAAGCCAGGCTCCCGATGGCCAACACGCGGCGAAGCGTGGGCTACACACGTGTCGCACATCCCGCTACCTCGATGGATCTAACAGCCAATGCTCATCTCGGCATTGGAATCACACGGGGAAGCGTGGAGCTAGCTATGCATTGAAGATCTAGCGGCCATCGCCAGATCGAACGGACGAGACCTCATGCTACCCAGCAAACTCCCAGCGGCGGCGCCATTAACGGAGACAAACGCGATGACCTTAACTACGGTGTTACCTCATCAAATCGATCTCGATTTGTGTGGATCTAGCGGAGTTTAACACGACGAGTTCAACGGTGGCTTTAACACGACCCAAAACATGGCGGCCGATGAGATCCAATTGCAAAAACCATGGCGGCTCCTTCTTCCCCTCCAACGACCTTGCATGCTCCGACGGTGGCTCCTCAGGTGACGAAACAGGGGGCGATGGAAGCGGCTTGGAACTAGGATCTCGATACGAGTGCTAATGAACCTTTTAAAGGCCTCCTATTCCGATACGGTGGTGACCTCGCTCAGGAACGAAGCACAACAACAGTTCGCTTTGAAACGAACGACCACGATGCAACCATACACGAAATAATCCTACCCGCACATGCGTCGAATCCTAACGGTTCCGATCGGATGAGTCCCGAACCGGTAAGAGCAAATTGTGATCGCTTGATGCTAATCGATGGCTAACGGCACCTACATCTGCTCGGGTGAAAATGGCCATGCGATTACCATCCAACAGTTGAGCTTCATCCACGCATGTGGCTTGCAAATGGCCATTGGATTACGATCCAACGGACGACCCTTCAGTTTCTAGAAATCAGGTCGATGGGCCGGCGTGCATAGTGATGGGCTGATTCGGGCTGAACCACAGGCTTTTGGCCCAAGCACAATTCACAGATTTTTCCAAAATTTTCTTAACTAAAATAATTAAGGTAATTACACTAATTAGTTTAAGGCATTAAAAATATCAAAAAAATCTTAAAATACTTTAGGACATTTTAAACTTAAAAAAATATTTTTAGCCAAACTTTATTTTAATTTTATCTATAATTAATTAGTTTCACAAAAAGCCAATAAACCTAATCTGAAATGAGTCCAAATAAAATTCATAAAAATCACAAAATGCATAAATAACACATTAACTTAATAAAAAGCTAAAATTGAGATATTACAGTTCATAGTTAGAACCGTCTGTGATGGGTAGATATCACAGATGGTTTTAGTTTAAAACCGTATGTCATAGCTATATGAGTCATCACTGATGGTTTTGTACTAAAAACGTCTATGATATTGATTTATATCACTGACAATTTATGAAGAGTACCATTTGTAAATATGTCACTGATGATTTCAATATAGAATCGTCAGTGATGTTCATCATCACAAGCGGTTTTTCTTAATCGTCTGTGATGAGACGTCTCATATAAGTCTTTCTGGAGTAGCAGGCTCATGCCACCTCTGCATGCTTGCCCCGAGCAGTCCCGCTTTCATCCTGATGTGGACCATAGTATTCTCATAAGAAATCTGTAGGAAAAATCGACTTCAATACGGGTGGATGTTTCCTTCAATATGAAATTCCAATTGTTCCAAACGAGACCTCATATTATATAATATATATACTCTCTCCTTCTATGTTTATAAGGTGTCAGGACCAGATTTTCAAATCCGAACCCTCTGTGTACAACCGTGCTAGTTTAGGAAAAGCTAGCACACAGTAGAAATAGTGATGATAACACAACCATATCACGAATAAAATAATATTAATTAAGAAAAAAGGTGTTAGCCTTATGACCAATTATTACAAATAAGCACCCCATGGCTTGAGTTTAGTAAAGAAATAGTGGAAACGAAATAACAACAGTAGGATATGCTTATCCATTTGGCCAATAGGCAATTGATTGAGGTACGCGTCCTAATAATCCGGATCGTCTTCATCATAACCAAAAGCATAGAACTCATAATCACCTTCAGCTTCTACGAACTCCTTTAGGGAAAGTTGGGATGTTGCAAGGGTGAGCACAAAATGTACTTCGCAAGTCTTGGAAACATAATACATGATAACTATATGCATGGCTGAACAATTAAAGGTGTAATATAGCTCTTTTAACGTAAAGTAATGTTTAACTTTAAATACCAATATTAATTTCACAAAGTATTATTTGATCAAAATGTAATTAAATAATAATTGAATTTGAAAAGATAACTAAATAGGTTCCAACCACTTGATTGGCTCCATTCGCCAAACCACAACCCGAGGGTTGCATCCACTCACGAATTCCCAAACCAACATTTTATTTAAAACCCAAACCATAAAATCTACAATGTGCAAGCATACCTCGTCTGCCCTTGACCATGGGCAATTAACACACTTCCTTTGGTGTGTCGGTAGAGAGATCATGACAAGGCCTTTACAATGTATAGCCCCGCTATTAATCTCGCTCGCTAAGGTTTCATCGCTGAAGGGTTCCATCCACCTAGTCAGAAACCCCCTCTTGCGCCATATAGGGAAAAACTGTCTCCATTTGACACCCACATTCCACAGACTGGGGAAGCCAATAACAAGATGCAAAAATTAATTAGCCAGGTCATACCCATATAGACTTGTGGTTGTACGGTAATGCTCGATCCATGGTAACACATGCGTCAGTCCTTAATTGACTAGGGCGAAAAATTCACTTCCAAAGTCTTATGCATCAGCACCCACCAAACATCCATTCGCCCCAGTCTAAACCATTTCTACTTTATTTCATTTAAATAACAGCAGTAATACCAATTACCGCAACTTCACAAATAAGTTTAAACAATGTTTGAAAAGATTTTCTTAATTGCATAATACCGAAACGTTTAAGCTGGACTAAACAATTCTATCGTCACATGCTACTCGACTAGTTATCACCAAATAAAATAGCTAGTTTCATCTAAGGTGTCAAAAGTTCATCATAATTAATGCCAATAAGGGTATAACAAATGTGGAATTTAACTAAACTTTAAAACCATGTTTAAAGTACATTGTATAAAAGTAAGCATGTATAATTTAAAACAACATAAGAATTTTATAAAATTTGGGACCAACATATTCAAGGAAAACATGCCTTCGTTGCTTCCTGCTGATTCTACCTCTGTCTGATGATTTGACTGATCTTTGACTGCATCATCTACATGTGAAACGAGAATAAATAAATAAAACAAATTCAAAAAATTAATTTTTTTGAAAAGAATGGTACTGGAAGGTGGATCTTAAATTTATATGAATTTAGAAATTTGAATGACTAGAATCAGAGCTCGAACAAAGTAGAACGGGTTCCTGGAAGTTCCTTGGATTAGAAAATCAGAGAAAATGAAAAAGGGTGACTTGGCCTTTGGCGCGTCGGCAGAAAGATCATGACTTTCTTACGCCATGTGGGGAAAAACTGTCTCCATCCAATACTCACATTCCACTGACTGGTGATGCCGATAATGAGATGCACAAATTAATTAGTCAGGTCGTACCTTTATAGGCTTATGGTTGTACGGTAATGCTCGGTCCATGGTAACACATGCTTCGGTACTTAATTGACTAGGGCGGAATATTCACTTTCAAAGTCTCATGCATCAGCACCCACCAAACATCCATCCTCCCTGGTCTAAACCATTTCCACTTTATTTTATTTAAATAACAGCAGCAATACCAATTGCCACAACATCATAAATAAGTTTAAACAATATTTGAAAAGGTTCCCTTAATGGCAAAATACCAAAACATCTAAGCTGGACTAAGCAATTCTACTGTCGTGCTACTCTACTAGTTATCACCAAATAAAATATCTAGTTTCATCTAAGGTGACAAAGGTTTGTCATAATTAATGTCAATGAGGGTGTAACAAATTTGGAATTTAACTAAACCTTAAAACCATGTTTAAAGTACATTGCAAAAAAGTAAGCATGCATAATTTTAAATATCATAAGAATTTTGTAAAATTTCGGGTCAACATGTTTAAGGAAAACTTGCTTTTGTTGCCTCCTGCTGGTTCTACCTTTGTCTGGTGATTCGACTGAGCTTCAACTCTATCATCTACACGTGTAACAAGAATAAATAAATAAATAAAAATTCAAACAAAATTAAAAAATTTAAAAGAATAGTGCTGGAAGGTAGATCTTTAATTTAAATGAATTTAAAATTTTGAATCACTGGAATCGAAGCTCGAACGAAGGAGAATGGGTTCCTAGAATTCCTTGGATCAGAAAACCAGTGGGGCACGGATGGCGCGAGGTAGAGCGGCTCAGCGGCGGGGCGCCGGGCCGGAGCCGGAGAAGAAGACATGGGCGTGGGTGCAAAATGCTACGAGATGGCACTGGGTTTGGGGCAAAAAGAAAAGGGCTTTGCAGTGAACCCGATGCGACCAAAATCGACAGCGGAGGCTAACCACTAGGGAAGAAAGATGGCATTCCCCGACGGAGAAGCTCACGGCCACGGCGGAGAACAACAACAGCTAGGGCTTGTGATTTGACGACGCACGAGCGGTGAAACTTGTGAAACGAGAGAGGGGCGAGGCAGCAGCCTTAAATAGGCACGGATCCCCATGAGTTCGCGTGCGGAGTTCGGCGGCAGCAGAGACAACGTAGAGACGACGAGGTTGAGGCTGATGGGCGGGGCCGTGCATCAGTGGGGCAAGCACTAGGCGACCCCGTGCACTGGCCGGGAGAGGAAGCGGTAGGGAAGCGGGCGGCGGACCAGGTCGAAAGAGGAAAATTGGGCTAGGCAACGGGGAAAAGGAAGGTGGGCCGGGCCAATGGAGAACGGGCCAGCAAAAAGAAAACGACCCGATCGAGTAAAGGGATAAAACAAATATTATTTTTCCATTTTTAGAAAATTCCAAAAAATGCATAAATTCCAAAATAAATAGCAAATAAATTATAGAAATTCAAAAAAATCTCAAAAATACTTTGAAGTATTTAGAATCCAAATAAATCTCATTTAAACTTATACTTTTGATTTAAATAATTTGCTTGCACTAAAAGAAAATTTTAAATTTACCAAATTTTAAAAAGGCTAAAAATTGAATGTTACATAAAGCGCATTTTTTGAATGATCTTGTCTATAAATATATTGTGTATTTTATATTCCAATGGAAAATTAGTGTGATGTTCCTTCTATATCCTAATAAATATCAATATTTACTTAATATTCTCTACATACATGCATTGAATATAGTGCTCTAATAATTAAGAGTAATTTAGTTATTTTCAATATTTTTTTTGTTTTATTTATTAAGAAGAAATACGCCTTGTAAATTTGAACGGATGGAGCAATCTTTATAGATCGGTCGAGAGGTTGAAAAGCATGCTATCCTGGCTTGTTGACTTTTATCCATAAACAAATTAATGTGCTCCAATAGTAGGGATGGCAATCGAGTGGGTATCTCCGGGTACCACTGCCTGAAACCCGTACCCAAACAACATGTTGCCCACCTGAACCCCAAAACCTTCACAGGCACAGATCTATGCCCACACCCGAACCCAATGGGTACCCGAACCCGAACCCTGATCTCGTGACCCAATGGATACCTGAGCCTACCCCTCCAAGCTTTGACTCCAAGTATGCTTTAGGGCGAAAGAATAGCTTCCCCTTTCCCCGACAGAATGGGAATGAACCAAATCGCAGAGGCACACCCATTTCACGGCATAAGAAGAAGCAATGAACCATGGCAACGGAACGGATCAGTTCACCTAAAGTCGGAGGAGGGATGGCGGTGACCAGCGTGGAGTCTTGTGACCACGAAGGTGGAGGAGGAGGACGCGAGCAGGACCTCGGCGGCGTCAGCGTACCGCTGCTCGTCGTCGAGGGTGCTTCCGTAGTTGCTCTTGATGGACCACGAGTCCGTGGCCACCGATCGGTCATCGTCGGACGCCATCTTGTTGGGAGGGCTGGCGGGACCCCCTGCGCCCCCGCCTACCCAGCCGCCACCACCGACCATCTGCGATGGGAAGATCTCCAAGTCCTCATGTGGCCACCGTATCCCCACCATAGGAGCTCCGGCTCGTCTGAGCTGAACCCTAGCCTCGCCGGTGCATGTCGCGATGTCGCTCTTTGGTTGCGAGTGTCGTTGTGTCGGGAGGAGAGGGCGGTGGGGATTTTGATGCCGGGGTGGAAAACCGAAAAAGGAACGAACAGGTTATTTTGTATCACTGAAAATTGGGGCCCACGGGTCTCAAGTGCCTATCCTATAACCTTATTGGGTACCCGAACCTGAAAACCCACGGGTCTCAAGTGCTGCTCGTGCCTGCCCTTATCGGGTCAGGTACCCAGGGTACCCGAACCCATGGGTAAAACTGCCATCCCTATCCAATAGTCTATCCTTGTCAAGGATAAGCTAATGTGGTTTCGGTAGTCCATTATAAATGGGATAAACAAAATAAAACTTACAAGCATGACACCGAATCACTGATAATCTATCCCACTACCGTCCATCTTTGCCACCACCATGACCACCTCCCTCAAATAATGGTGAAAGTGGAACTAGTTATGGTCAGCCTGCTTTTGCTACATCCACCGCCAAGCATTATGCGGGTATATGCTATGGCCTCGCCAAGCAGTTATGTGAGCATATACAGTGTCTGCTAGCCTGTAACTAGTTAATTAAGCTAGACATGCAATATGGACATGCAGTTCGGCCAACAGTCCCAGCACGAACCCAATGGCCATGCCAAAACTACATTCAAGAATCAACATTACAGGAAATATGTATATGATTTGACACCATGATATTCAAGATTCAAGAATCAACATTGTACAGGCAATGTAGCACTCTACCATCATTAATTCCTGATGCTGTTAGGCTCGATGGGCGTCAACATTGTATACCCTTGACTCTAATGATTCCTGATGCTATTAGGCTCCAATGTTGATTCCTAATGCTGTACAGCCTTGACTCTGGCCATCATATCAATTTCAAGATTCAAGAATCAACATTGATTCAAGATTGATATGATGGACAGAGTCCCCAAGATTCCCCAAGATTCAAGAATCAACATTGTACGGTCTTGACTTTGGCCATCATATCAATTTCTGTACTCCCAAGCTCAAGAGGATGTACATGAAAGATAGATACGCTCTTTTTGAAGCACAAGAAACACCATATTACAGCCTTCGTCCAAAAGATAAATAGCACAATTAGTAGATTACAAAATCTCAAACACAATACAGGCAATTTATGCAGCGAAGAAGTCCAATGTATGAAGAAGCAACATAAGAGCCCAGTAGTAAAAAAGGGACTCCTCTAGAGCTGTATGGCAAGCTCGGAGTTGATTCGAAGATATTTGCCTTGTTGAATATCTCTGAGAAGCCCCAAATTGAAGCTGCAAACACATAAGCAATACTTAAACATCAAGTGAAACTCCAAATGGGGGTACTATAATTAAAGAATAACATGGCAGCATCATGGAGAATCGATCCTTCCCTCCCTTCCAATCCCATACATGATCATGGTAATCTGACATGACCATCCATGGTGGTGGAAAGAAAAGAGAAGAAATGTCGCCTGCAAAGGAACTCAGGGTTACACCATTTCATTTTCCCCCATCCAGCCATCCTCATGGCTAGCCAAGTCAAGTCCTTTTCCCCATCGCCATCCACTTGGTTCACAGTTCAATCCATTACACTGCAGTTGCATCTGCACCTGGGCTACCTCTTAAACAAAATAACAATTAACTTGGATAAAACCAATGTCTCCGCAACAACAGAACTAACCCATTGGTGGAATGTCACAAAATCAATGTCAGCCATCGGGATGCATTTTTTGTGAGAACCATTTTTTGATGCTTAGCAAGGAATTTTTTTTAAATAATATTATTTTAATTCGAAATTGCGACATTAATACCGTATTTTAAAATTGCAGAAATAATATCCGATTAAGCCAAACCGTTTAGCGATAATAAGTCGTCGCCAAGCGGTTTGGCGATAATAGAATAATCGCCACGGTTTGGCGACTATCAGTAATCCAGCGTGTCGGCCGGTGTGACGAGTGTCGCCAGTCGGAGGAGTGGTATACACCGCTCGGCGACTCTTGAGTAATGTAAGCCGTTTGGCGACTACTAGTAATCGCCGGCGGTGTGGCGACTACTCGATAATCGCCGGCGGTGTGGCGACCTTGCCGAATCTGTTGAGGCGAGCGGCGGCATTTCTTCGCTTCGCTTCGCTTGAAAAAAAAAGGCGGTGAAGCGTCGGCGTATGGGAGAGAGAGAGAGGAGAGAGAGAGAGGAGGAGGAGAGGAGAGAGGGAGGAGAGAGAGAGAGAGAGGAGAGAGGGGCGGAGGAGGGGAGAGAGAGATCGCTGAGAGAGAGAGAGGAGGGAGAGGAGGAGGAGGAAGAAGGAAGGAGGAAGAAAAAAAAAGAAAAAAAGGTATTTTTTTGTAATTTTGTTATTAAATTTGTGTAGTGTAAAATAATTGAGATATTTTGTTATATTAGAAAATGTAGAAATTTTAGATATTAGAAAATGTTAGAAATTTTAGATATTAGAAAATGTTAGAAATTTTAGAAATTTAGATATTAGAAAATTTTAGAAATTTTAGGAATTTTAGAAATTGTAGATTTTAGAAATTTTAGGAATTTGAGATATTAGAAAATTAAGAATTTAGAAATGTTAGATATTAGAGATTTTAGATATTAGAATTTTGAGATAATAGAAATATTAGATATTGATACAATATCGATGTTTATGCAATATTAGAAATTTTAGATATTAATGCAATGTCGATACTAGAGATTTTAGATATTGATGCAATATTAGAGAGTTTAGATATTGATGCAATATCGATATTAGAAATTTTAGATGCAATATTAGAGAATTTAGATTTTGATGCAATATAGCCATTTTAGATTGTTAGTACAAAATCTTTGGCATGATAATTTTCTTATTTAGGAGGAATCGTTAATTTAGATATTGATGCAATATAAAAATTAATTTTGTTTAGCTAGTGATATTAGCGTTAGTGGTGATATAGAAATTAATTTTGTTTATGTAAATCATGATAATATGGGATCTTGATGAAATTTAGGGTATATTATGGCGATGGTGAAATAAAAATTAGGCGAGAATGGTGTTGATTTGAGCGGTTTTGCGATCCAATGGCGGAACACTTATGTCTGATAGAGTTAGCATCCGTGATATAAAGCTTTGGTTGACCAAATATTTTTCCTGGATGCAAGTGTTTACTCTGTTACCATTCAAGTCATATTCACAGCGTAGTAAGGGTGACCGGCTCTGTGGGAGTTGAAGAAAATAGATCGGACGTGCTTGTGGCGAGAAATGGTTAAGGTGGTGCAAGGGATCTAGCCTTGAGTGTGTAATCTTTGGTGCGGCGTGCCCTAGAAGAGGTGATTATTAGCGGCGTGGAAAGCGACACGTCGACTCTGTTGAACAAGTTCGGTAGTGGTGGCGGTGAGGTAGCGGCGGAAGATGATATGAGGGATCGACATCTTGGCGGAAGGTCGAGGCGGATGAAGGGAGGAAATCGAGCAAATTGTTGATCAATTGGAGTTGGTGGACCATATGGCGAGGCAAGATGAAGCTGAAATGTTGGAGTGTGATGATGACATCGGCGAAGATGAGGAAGAGGAGGAGATGATGAAATGCATAGTAATCTTGGGGACAGCGGATGTACCCATCACGGCGAGTGGAGCAGGAAAAACAAAGCTAGTATGGAAGTTTTGTGGGGGCATGAGTCGCGTTGGGAGTATGGTAGCAATGCCGTTAATTTGAATCAAGTTTTATAAACAATTACGAGTTGAAGTTGGCGGTGAAATTTGTGGGCACTATCGCGGCGAGAGAGTTCGAGTTGTTTTGTCGATCGAGATAGATACGGTGAAGTCACGAGCCGAAGGATGTGAATTCAGTACATGCTTACAAGCGAAGTCGAGACATTTTGGATTGCATCACGGTAGATGGGCACACATGCGGACTAGAAAATGTTACGGTGAAACACGCAACTTGAATCTTGGTATGTCGCTAGCGTGATGTTCAATGAGATCATCGAAGCGGGACATTGAGTGTTCTTATATTGAAAGCAATCTTGAGAACATTTAAGTACCGGATAAGTTACTCGATGGCTGGCGTGCGAAGCAAAAGGCATTAGAAGAGGTTTGGCACATATGAGGCCGTGTTGTAACCTACCTCGTGTGCTTGATGTCTTGAAGGAAACCAACCGAACACGTACACGCTTTTGAAGAAAGTGAAGCGGATGGTAGCAGGGGTCTCGATATTTCGTCGAGCTTTCTTTTCCTTTGGGTCCTTGCATTCGTCATTAGTCTTCTTAGTCCATTCTTTGTCGTCGATGGTACATTCTTGGTGGGAAATACAAAGGCGATTCTAACGGCAATTGCAATTGATGGGAACAACCACATACTTCCATTGGCCTTTGCATTTGTTGAGGTGAAGCAGGATAGCTGGTTGTGGTTTTCGGACATTTGAAGTTCGGGGTAGTTAAGTGATCATTAGCGTGTGCATCATCCATGACCGCCATAAAGGTATCATTTACGCAATTAAGACTCTCTGAGGAGGACCTTGATGAGCCTTTTCCATGGCGTGACATGCGAGCAGTGGTGCATGAGACATTTGGGAACAAATTTTTGAGGCGGTTCAAAGTAAGAAGGTGATGAACCTATTTAGAGGTTATGCAAGCGAGAACCGAACACGTAAGTTCAGCGATATTGGCGAGTTGGACAAGCACACTGCCCTGATTGAAGAAGTGAAGAAGCAACCCGACAACGCCGAGCGATTGCCCACCCAAAGGCTATCACCCCTCGGGCGCTTCGATCCTCCAAATTTGAGAGCGATCGTCAAGAAACATTAAGTGTTTCTCGCCTTTGGATAAGCGGGCCGTTGGAGAAGTGGGCATTGCTCCATGACCTTTGGGCGCTAGGTTAGTATACTAAATTAACATAGGCGTGGCGATTGAACAATTAGAGTTATCGTGGTAGCGATATGTTTGAACAGGTTCGGTGTCATGACAACGAATATAGCCGAGGTTTACAATTGGGTCATCGAGGCTGCGTCGCTACCACTTGTGGCCATCTGGAAGGCATCTTTGCGGCATCGTTGGGTACTTCGAGAAAAGGCATGCGGAGGCATCTTGCATGCCACGACATTACCAAGCGCCGTCTTGTGTCGCGGATGATGGCCTACATGGAGGAGCGCGCGATAAAGCTCGGTTGCATATGGTGCGTAACCGAGTCCTTGATGCAGCGAAGTGACTCTCCGGTGTAAGGGGATTAGGGGCAAACCGGCGGTTATTACACGATGTTAACTTAGGCCAAGGGGCCTTTGGATGGTGTGAATGCACGCAACAAGCCAAGACTTCTTCATATTCCTGCTTTCGCATGTGATCGCGGCTTGTGGGCAAATTGGGATGAACACGGCATATCGTGTCCACTTTCTACTTGAAGGGTCATCTTTGTCAATACAGTCGGTGAGTTCCGTGGTTTCGAGCACAAGGTGATTTCATTGCCATTAACACAGATGTGCGCATATGTCTCGGATGCAAATTTGCGGAGATGTGCACGAGGCGGTGGCCTTCCACGATCTAAGCGCATTCGCAATGACATGGATGAATCTGAAGTGGGTGGCCTGTTTGGAGGTGTTCTCGGTCACGGTGAGTCACGGGCACAAAACAGCATAATGCCATTAGTGTTATGTATTGAATTATGTAATGTGTATTCAATTGTGTAATATGTACCATTTTATCCTATGTTAAGTATTTGCGAGTATGTTGGACCTTCCATCATGTTTATGTAGTGAATTATGTAATTTGTATTGAATTACATGCGTGTATCGTTTTATCTCGATTGTACCTTCGTCATGTTTTCTATTGAATTGCGTAATATGTTTGTCGTTTGTTTATTTCGTCCAACTCTTGATCTTTTGAATTACATTACTAATCGTCTTGTTTTCTGTTTACTTGCGAGGATGGAGCTCCCGAGCAGAGTCACTCCTTGACTCTTCGTTGGACCGGCGGCACCGTGCGTTAAATCCACACCACAGAGGGCCTTGAGCCGTGCCTCTGCTGCTTGATTCCGTGTGCGGCGAGACCTTGGCGGCTCCACCGACCTTCTCGCCGGTGAGTTGCACTACATTTACAAGTTTCATTGCTCGCTGGTGCATTTCTTCTAACAATTGAATTTACATGTCGATAGGTTGGCGCGTCTTTGGGTTGCTTCCCTCGCTTCGCATGATCGAGGCCTCACTTTGAGGCGTGGTGGTGGTGAGATCTGCGGAGGCGGCAGCGATCGAGGCGGTCCTGGCGTTTTCGTTCGGCCGAGAACCTCTTGTCTTGTCTGGTGGACCGTTGGCGCCCGAGGCCACACTTTCCACTGCTTGGATTCGGGAGGTGGCGGTCACCTGCGGGGCGTCGCCATGCTTCTGGGGTTGTCGTCGGCTGAGGCACCGTCGGACCCTCGGTGGCTCCAGCGATGGCGGTGACTGCGAGAGGTTAGCGGAGTGGCTCCTGTGACCGGCGATACCGTCGCTAGGAAAAACCACAGGCCGTTGAGGAGGTGGTGGCCCGATTCGCGGTGAGTGCTTATGCGTGTATATGTTATTCTAATTTTTGTAACATTATTAACATATTACTATCGTTAATTATCACGAGTGCGGCACATGGCGGCGGACCCCACGCCGTGCAGGTGGGCCAAACGCCGAGGCCTACTGCTTTGGTTGTTTAGGATGGTCATGTTCACGACCACGCCGCGGAGCAGCGTCGGCGCCGCGGTGAATAACCTACGCGCGGGCTATCGTGGGCCTTCTTGACCAGAACCGAGTCCGCGAGTGTCTGGGGTTGGCGGTTCTTCGCGCGCGTCTGCGCCCTTTGCGGCAGCGTGCGTGGTGAGCAAAACCGCCAACTTTTGGGATGCCTCTACTCCTCGGCTTTGGTCGTTCGGCGCTTCGATGGGTCGACCCTTGGTCTTCCAGCGAGTGTACACCGCCAGAGATGTCGAAGCGGCGACATCGGCCGGACGGCCGTGGGCTCGCTTTGGACTCGGCGGCGGGTAATTATTTTCTTGACTTGCATTTATCAATTTTTATTTGCGATCGCATGTGCTTCAACATATTTTCTTCCTTTTGCGACCACGGTGGGTGGGAGTGCGAATGCGTTCGGCGTACCACTCCTTCCGCAGGCGTTCGACCCCTGCGCGGGCGGTGGTGTGGGACCCTATAGCGGCGCCGTGTGCCGCAGCAGCGAGGCGGCGTAGGTGGGCTCTCGGCGCTTTGCTATAGGGACCACGATTCTTGGTGGCACGACGAGGAAGATCGTCTTCGGCGTCTCGTGGAGGACTACGCGCCGCCGTGTCCTCGAGCGATTCGACCTCTGACGGCCGGTCCTGTTCCTTGGGGGATCGTGTCTGCGGCGATACACGTGAGTTAGCCGACCTAAAATATGTGAAATAGTTCGTCGTATGTCTAATAATTTCGATTTCTTTTGAGTCGCCACCCATGGCCCTCGAAACACTGCCCACCTTGCTCTGAGAGGATGGAGCCGTGGTGGCCTTGATGGGCGAAGCGCGGCGGCACGTCGTCGATGAGGCCACACCTTCTGACGACTTCGTCCCCCTGGCGATACTGCTGTGATGCGTGCCGGACGCGTGCGTCTCCTCTTGGTGGAGGAGGCTCGGGCCGCGTCACGCTCTAAGCGTGGTGACTTGTACCCAGGCCGGCGGGAGGCGGCCATGCGGCATGGTAAGTATTAATTTTGTAAATTACATTGTGTATTCTTGGCGCTATGTCCATATGCATATCACTTTCTCGTGTGTGGCGGTGGACCACGCTAAGAGGCTGCACTGCGCGGGTCAATGTCTTGTCCGAGCTACGGGGCGGAGTTGCCATCTCATTTGGGCCGAGATGGCGAGAAACTGAGGGCGCATGGTGGCCGGCTTTGGGCGAGATCGTGGGCTGGGTTCTTGTCGACGCGTCGGCGCTACCTACCTGCCACCTCGAGACCGCGCGCGTGCCTACACACCTGGCGACCCGGCTCCTCGTTACCGGCGGAGGCGAGTCGGCTTCCACACTCCTTTGCCTCCGGGCGAGGCGTGGTGGAGGTCCATTGGCGAGCACCACGCGCTCACACCATGGTCCCCACGCCCGGTAAGTCGAGCTACTTACGTTGAGTTTTGCATCACGTAACTACAATTAAAGGTATTATCGAGCGCGCGAGCTCGTTGAGGTGGAGGCGATTCTCTCGATCCACGCCTCCTCCGGCCCACGTCGGCGGGAGTTCTTCGCGGACGATTCTTATTGGTGCCCGATTAATCTTGCCTCTGCCGCAAGCGCGGCGCGCAGCCCCCTGCAAACCACGAGCCGCAACCCCTGCAAACCACGATTCCGCGGCCGGAGTTGGTACCTTCCGGTACGTTGCCTCCGCGGCCGTCGGCCGGTGCGGCGTTCTGACCCGCCGGACTACTGGCGGCGGTGCCATCGCGAGGAAGCGGCGGGGCCATCGCAGGCGCTTCACCCTCGCCCTCTTGACGATGCACCGGCCTCAGCACGTAGGCCGAAGAGGGGTCGTCGTAGGAGGGGTGGGGCCGACTAGGGACTCGTTGACAGGCTGCAGTCCTACTTTTGTTCTTACTTTGTACTATTCTACATTGTTTAGAGTGTTGTTCTCGCTTTGTTACTTTGTTCGTACTGTTTTACAATGTTAATAGTGATGTTCACTTTTTTTTTACCTTTCCGATATCAATGCGACATGACAACGCGAACGTTGCAGCTTTCTCGGACCGATTCGACAACCAGCGCATCACTTTTTCGGATCGATTCGACAACCGCTCCCGCGAGAAGCTTTGCGGCGTCCTCGTTCGTCTTCTTTGGAGGCGACCGTCCGTGTAAAGGGGAAGCGTGCCGTCGAGTGGATCGGGCGGGGGCCTAAGGGCGTCCTCGTGCGGAGGGGCGATGCCTATAAGAGGACTCTCAGGGGGCGAAAGCACCTCGATTTCCGTTGAACATTCTTCCCCAAACCCTTAATCGTTCCACATATCCTCGTCTTCATCCGTTCCTTGCCCCCAAAGACTATGTCTCAAGCGGCGAGCTCTGTAAATCGGAGGCTCGTGCACTTGCCAATGCAAGGCAGGTCGAATGTCCCAAGCGCCGCGTGCAAGCTAATGTGTTTATGCGCTAACACTCGCGAAAATAATGGGCGAGTGTTCTACAAGTGCCCTTTTTCTCTGTAAGTGAAAAGCTAGTTTGATTCTTTCTTGTGCACACTATTTGTTCTATTCGAGTTGTGTAGTTGTTCTGCGATATCTCATTTCTTACCACGGCTGAATGCTTATTTACGTCATCACGTGAGCTGCGAGTGCCAATATTTCGATGGGCGGACACCATGGACACCTCGATGGGCGTCCTACAACCATTGTACCACAAAGGATCTGGTGACCTTCTATGGAGGAGAGGATGGACCCTATGCTTGAGCGGTGAACATCTTGATGTTCAAGATGGGCGCATTTTAGATCATATGAAATGGTTAGAAGATTGTATATGTGGCTATCGTTCTTGTATTGTACTCTATTCTTGCGAAGTAGTTAATTTAGTGCAAAGGCGAGTTAGTCACGCATGTCTTTGAAGTGGTTTCGGATATCATATCTTCATGTATCTGTATGTTACATGTTAAGCGAGCTTTAATTATAATATTTTAGTGTGATATGGTGTCCAAAGCGGGTTCCAAAGCTAGTCACACCAACATCTGTATTTACGAGTAATTCTAAAGGCATTGAATAGGGTTAGTTAGTTACATTTTCTGCGCTACTAGTTCACTGGCTTCGGTCAGGCGAGCGACAACCTGTTGCACCTGTTGCTTTCGGCGCGAGACGACAACCTGTTGCACCCGCTTTTGGTGAAAGCGACAACCGCGCACCCGCTTTTCATCTTGAAGCGACAACACTGCACCCGCTTTGGTGAAGCGACAACCCGTTGCTCTGGTGAGACGCGACTGCACCACTTTTGGTTCGCAACCGCGTTGCCCGCTTTTGGTGAAGCGACAACACACTGGACCCGTTGCTCTGGTGAGCGACAACACGTTGCACCCGCTTTTGGTGAAAGCGACAACCTGTTGCACCCTGTTGCTCGGTGAGACGACAACCGTTGCACCCGCTTTTCGGTGAGAGGACAACCGCGCACCCGCTTTTGCGGTGAGTGAGCGACAACCGTTGCGACAACCCGGCTTTTGGTGAAAGCGACAACCGCGGCTTTGATGATGGGTGACCCGTCGTGCAGGTAACCCTCACCACCACTATAAAACATGGCGAAGGGTAGACATCAACACACCAAACCGGCAATCAGCGTCGGTGAATCTACACAAATTAGGACACAATGTCGTTCTCACGTCGCCTCTTGACAGCGAAGTCCTCCGCCGAATATCCGGATGCGATGGCGTCGGCCTTGATTCTGCGGAGTTGCCCGACCAAATCATTTGCAACCTCTGGCGAAGATGGAGCAATCTACCCATGGGCGGCGGCGCGCGCTCACTCTTTTTGTGCCGCACCTACAAGGTAAACCTCTTGGTGTCCACACAATGCGAGGTAACACTACTATCTCATGCTTCATTCTTTCTTTTCTCGGGACAAGGACCGGTGTTGCTTCTTCAATGGATCGGTGGTAGGAGCAGCAGCGACTTCGAATTTCTCTACAAGCGCCACGACGCCAAACCGCTTGGCGAGAACTTCACGGTGGGAGGCCGCGGGATATGTACCTTTTCTAGATCGACGAGCTTAGGGCGGTGGCGAGGGCCAACCAATCGGTGAGTTTCATGCGTTATACTCATGTTAGTCTCACAAAGTAGTAGTGCTAAACAGTTCATCGCACACGGGAGTTGAAGTACACTTTGAACATCAACAAGTCAAAGGAGGAACCTCCTCGGGGCCACCGAAAGCCAGGGTTTGCGAACATGGCACGGAGGCAATGGTTGATACGCCACGGTGATCTAGCGGATGGGACATTCTCTGGGTGCCTTGCAGAGGATGAATGGTGCGGCTACTTCAAGCTGGGTGGACAGGAGGCGTACCACCCACATCTCGGGCAACTTTGCATGGGATAGCTGGGGAGCAACCCTCTCCGTGGTGCCACTACCGCCCGAAAAGCCGGACCGAAATGCGCCTACGGTGTTATGCAACCACCAGCGGGCATCTTGCATTATTGCGAGACGCGCTTCGGTTGTCAAGCATAAGCCCAACACACACCTCTGCACCATATAGTGGAGTCGAGGCAAAAGCAGGCGGCGTCTCGCATGTCTCAGGACAGCAGCCAACACAGCGAGGCGCAAGAGGTTCCTCCTCTCGAAGAAGAAGGGACAAGGGGAAGCGGGCCGAGGTCCGCACCACGCAACAAATCCTCGGCGTTCGTTGCGGACCATCCAGGAACCGGGTGGTATTAACATAGGGGGCAGGAATCGGGATGACATGCCCATATGGGAGGCGAAATCCACATAAAGAACAACCAAAATTTAAGTCTTATACACAGGGCGTGCGGCATAGGCCACCCAATCGGCGGACGGTGGGAACCTTCTTGAACCCCATGGAGTTCTTTCATAGTAGGGATCGGCGGTGTCAGGGACAAATCATAAAATTAGAGCAGGTCGGGTAATATCACGAAAATGTATGACATCATTCATTTGTACCACGATAGGCGGAGCGATCATTTGTTCCACCATGACGACGATGCTTTTCGTTAGTTAGTTAAATCAAGCAATTTAAATCCTTTGTTGTAATGCCCTTCTAATATAATCTAATCTATTGCTTATTTTCTCATCGAGAACTTTTGGTGTATGTGCCCTTATATATGTTCAACAAATAATTTAAGTGTTCATAACATGAGTTGTTGTCGACCATAAAATTTTGAAAATTCACATGCGTGATGTTCATAACAATAAAAATGAAATTTTCAAATGTTCATAACAATCAAATTTTATTGTTTGAATTTAAAAACATTGTTCAGATCTTCAAATTATTTGAAATTTTTATGGTAATATCAGCGATTTACGGGAACCTCCATAAAAATTTCAAAATTTTCAACGTCGTGGTTGTCCAATTTAATTTTTATCGTGCTTTCGTGATTCTACATGAGTGCCTTTTCGATTTTAGCAACAAATGGTAAGACCCAGCGTCGGCTATCTCGCCCATCGTAAGTGGTAGCCCGCATTCGTGAGCCGCCCTTGAATTTTTCCGTAATTTTTGGACCGTGTCTTGCTTTGTCATGAGACAACGAAAACCCTTAGTGCCCACGATTTCCGTGGTTTAAATGGCCGTAAGTGCTTTTTCGACTTCGCAACAAAATCTGGGAGGAACGTCTTGCTATCTCGCCCATCGTAAGTGGTAGCCCGCCTTTGCGTGGGCGGCCTTCATTTATTCCGTCTTTTTAGGCCGTATGCGGCCTATCTGCGGGGCTATGAAAATCTGAAAGTGAGATCGTATCACTAACGAACTAAAATAATTCTTCCGTCTATTACATGACAAGAGTTTTTTAGTTTTTCTGTTTAATATAACAATTATTGCATAAGCAGTTCACAACAAAATTTACTTAAAAATTAAAAATGTCTGATATTATCGCCAAGCGGTTGAGCGACTACTAGTAGTCGCGCCACATTTCGGCGACTACTAGTGGTCGCCATGGCCAAACTGGCGACTACTAAGTAATCGCCGCGATATGGCGACCACTGACTTTGGCGACCTGGTACGTGTCAGAAACATCACTTACGGTGACCGCGGGATTACGGTATAGTCGCCAAACCGTGTGGCGACTACCTAATATCGCCAAACCGTTTGGCGGCGACCTAATATCGTAAGCGGTTTGGCGGCAGGATATTATTTCTGTAATTTTTAAAATCGTGTATTAATGTCGCAATTTGAATTAAAATAATATTATTTAAAAAAAAAATTCCTTAGCAAGTGGTCCACTGAATACAGGAATAAACAAATAGCTAATGTGCTATTTTTGTCATCAGCCAAAAACAACTTACTTGACATTTGTAAATTGTTATTATCCACAACTTAAAACAGGTTGTGCACTCCAAAAACCATAATGAAAAATACAAGATATATGACCAAACAAAAAAAAACTTAGTAGACCAAACAGAAAAAAAAAACTTAGTATAATAAAGTAATAATATACTGAGCAATTGTCAAACCTACACACGTGCTACTAACAATGTGACGCAAAGAAAGGGGCAGGACAGGATGAGACACAGAATTAATAGGAGCTTTCTTGACTAAGATCTGAAGTATAGGATGAGTCACAGAATTTTCATGATGCAAGTGAGTAACCATAATTAATGGAGCTTTCTGCTAAAGTATTACACAAGCACTTGAAGTGCTACATTGCTGTCATAGAGAATTACCTCTCATACTAATTATAGATGCATCTCATCAGTCATCACCATTATCCAGGTGCAAAATTGCAGGGACTTAGATATGAATTCAATAAGTCACCAAGTAACCATATAGAATTGTTCCCTAGCTGCTGCATCATCCCTTCCCTAATGTGGGAAAAATTGCGGCCTCTCCACGCTTTGAGCCGGTCGGCTCGGCTCAAAATTTTTTTGCATTTTGGTCCTTACATAAATTACGAATAGATCCTTTGCGATTTTTTGTGAGGGGAAGATTTTTCGCGTTTAGGTCCCTCGTGCGCCATTTTATGAAAAAAAACTCCCGTTAAATTCAAATCACGAACAAGCCCTTTTCTAATTTTTCAGGATAGCGGACAGGTCCAAAAACGTAACAATCAGGTGCTTGCTCCTTACGTCTAGGTCCTTTCTCCGTTTTTCCCGGGAAAAAATGTTTTCGTCACTAGAAATATGTGTACAACTCTATCTCTAGACTTTTTTCCTAACTCGATTTCCCATCTCGATCTCTGATATTTTTTAAAACATTTATTATTACTCGGTGAACGTGTAGAGTGTTAGACTCGACAAAAGAAAGTTTTCATCTCTAATAATTTTTCGCCCTTTTTCCTCTAGATAGATACCGGAAAAAAAAACATATTGACGTTTGGATCTTTCATGAGAGGACCCTAAATAGATACCGAAAAAAAACGTATTGACATTTGGATCATTCCGACTGTTTTACACGAAGAGGACATTTCGATTTAGCGCAAACGCAGATGCACTTTTGTTTTTTCAACTGTTTCGCGCGTTTCCTCGATGATTTTTAAAAAAAATGCCGACGGAAAAAAAACCGAAAATTTTCTCGCGAAAAAAATAACGCACGCGGCGTATACGCCGCACAAACTATCATAGTTAGTTAGACACCAAATGGTTATGGCCAGATTCCAGTGGCACTTGAGGACTTCAGTGATTTATAATTATTTTTTCATTTAATATATTGTGAAGCTACATGTCTAAATGAAAGAACTTAACTCAGTCAGAATCGATAGGACCTTGTTCATAGGCCTTGCTAAATGACACAATAAGACTCATTCATTGATTTTAACTCGATATGTTTAAGCGATGTTGTAGTGATTTCAATTCGAACTGTCGCTAATGTAAAACTAAACCTCCCTTTGCATATTTGCAAACTATTCAGTAGGACGTCAAATACAGTACCAGTAGCTCAGTGTACATCATACAAATAACACAACCAGTTTCCGCGTTTCCATGACAAAATTTTATGGAATTCAACTAAAACTAATAATTTGGTATATCATGACTGGCAGGATCCTATAGTTGTAGAGATTGGGAGGCTAAAGACGTGAGCTTCTCATCCGCCACGAGCATTTCCTCGAACAAATTCTACCCGTTCCAATCAAAACCAGCCCAAATCAAGCAAATCTGATGGAATTGCAGCTTCCAATTAGTATGCAGCAAGCACTACCTGGATGGGGAAAAGCCTAGTGATGCCCTGCGCGACGAGTCTCTCCACGATCCGCCCCTGAGATCCCCAGCCTCACGATCTCCAACCCGTCCTCCCCCACGGCCACGCCGGCCTCCACGTCGGCCCACGACGTCGGGGTGGCCTTGAACCCCAGGGGGCTCGCTGAGGTGTGGAACGCTCGCCTCGGCGGTTTCAGCGGCGCGGAGGCCAAGCATGGACCGGGAGGGCTTGCCCCCTGCGAGGCGAGAGGAGCATAGCGAGGAGCGTAGCGAGAGGAGACTCGGGACTCGGAAGAGGCGGCGGCGAGACGAGGGTAGAGAGGGAGCCCTTCGTGTGAGAGGTGAGCGATGTGGGCTATCATAGATGCGACGTGGGTTTTTGCGGACTGTGGTTTGAATCGCTTAATTTATCAAATAAAATATAGATATTTATATAATAATTTTTTGTAGGCTAATTTAAACGGGTTTGCGAACACCTGCGTTCACTTTCACCTCTATCCTCAAACCCCAAAATCTAACTCTATTGTTTATCTCTTCGTTTGACGAATATTTTTAGTTGGAGCCTCGGTGAACTCCGACCCTGCCTGCCCTAAAGCTCGCGCTACCCTCCACGTCAGAGAACGGATCTTGATGATATCCAAAGGTCAAAAATCTGAGTTAATTTTTTAAGATGCAGTATGACTGATTTTCTAGCAAATCTGGTACAGAAATCACATAGACCATCTCGCCGACCGAACTGCCCCATACGCACACGGCACACCCTAATTAAAGTTCTCCCGAGAAAGGCCTCCGTTGCTGCCCTGCCACGCACACTCATCGAAATCCGTGAAAATAAAGCACGACTTCCGCCTCATTGTCGCTGAAGCAATCAAGTAAAGCAGGCGGTGGTTTAGGCAAAATCAATGAGAAGTTACTAGAGGAAAATAATAAAACTCATTTCTTACTCTATCTCTTATTTATATTATCGAGTATCTCTTATTTATATTATCGAGAGTAAGTAGTAAATTTATATTATACATTAACTATCTTTAAAGATTATCACTAAACAAGCACTTTTAGCTATAACATTAAAACTTATACAATAGTTATCATTCGCACATATCATATAGAGTAATCATTTTTCTTCTAACATGGGCTTTTAACTAGCTATAACATATTATTTTCCGTACGATATTGATTATTGCATGAGAGCTAATTATCTGTTCTCTCATCTTTTCTTACCCTTTTATATATAATAAAATTAAGTAATAAGTAAGTTGAGCAGCTTTATTGTACTGCTACGACAGGAACAAACTTTTCTTGCGCACAATTCTTGAGGGGGAAAAAAAGGCAATTACTCCTGCTAAATCCAGAGATTTCACGGAAAGGCGAGAATGATTTAGATAAGACATTAGCATTTAGCACTCGTGCTTTGCATTGGCCGCAAGCATTTTGCCTCCCTAGCCCCCCCTCCTTTTCTCTTTCTTTTTCGCATTGTCCCTTTCCTCCCCTGTGCTCGTCTCGCCAACCTGTCCCCCTCTCCTCCTCGCCCTCCCCCTCCTCCTCCTCCTCTCTCTCTCTCTTTTTCTCTCTCTCGGCTGCAGTGGCAATAAAAATAAATCTTGCGCAGGGGCAGGGGAGAGGAGGACGCACGCACCGTCACAAGCAGCGCAATCTATTTCTCCTTTTTCTTTGCCTCCACGCTTATCCCCCAAGAAACGCGTCTCCGGAGACGGGAGAGGAGAAAAGATTTTCTCTCTCTTCAATATGTCTTCCCCGAGCAAGCGCCGCGAGATGGACCTCATGAAGCTGTGAGGATCTTGGGAACTGTTAGTTTCGTGGGAGATTTTTCTTGTAGTGATTCTTTTCTTGGTGTCTTGCAGGATGATGAGCGACTACAAGGTGGAGATGGTGAACGATGGGATGCAGGAGTTCTTCGTGGAATTCCGGGGTCCTACGGAAAGTACGATCGTTGCGCAAAATCCGATTTCGTCCTGTTTCTTGGGCCGATGATCCGTGATTCTGTTTCCGATTTCTGATCTATATGTAGGGCAAAGCAAGTTTGGCGAAAATCGTGAATTTCCCTGGTCGATCATATGCCATCCTTTAGCATTTAGTGGTTTAGCTCAAGATTCTAGGCTGCTTTTGCCATATGCTTGATGAATTACTCACTTGTTCAGTTGACCTCTAGCATTTTCTCGTTTCAGTGAATTTAGTATTGTTTTCAGTGATATGGGAAGAGAAGCTGTATTTTCTAACAAATTATGAATATCTGCTTAATTTGACAGGTATTTATCAAGGGGGTGTCTGGAAGGTTAGAGTAGAATTACCTGATGCATATCCTTACAAATCCCCATCGATTGGTTTCGTTAATAAGATTTATCACCCAAATGTGGATGAAATGTGAGCCTCCTGAGTTTTGCTCATCAAATTGTTTTGTTTATTAGAATTGATGCTCAAGAAACCACCACTTTCTACCTTCTTTTGTTGGACTGAAAAATGTAGGTCTGGTTCTGTCTGTTTGGATGTCATTAACCAGACATGGAGCCCAATGTTTGGTGAGTTCTCTTCCTTGTCATCATTCATATGAGCACTCACTGCTTATTGTAGCTTGAATAGCCTCAGATTGAGTTTTTTGCGAATTTTGCAGATCTAGTAAATGTGTTTGAAGTCTTCCTTCCACAGCTTTTACTGTATCCAAATCCTTCCGATCCATTGAATGGAGAGGCTGCTGCACTGATGATGCGTGATCGCCCTGCTTATGAACAAAAAGTGAAAGGTGACATGGTTCAACACTATCCACTAGTTGTTTTTGGTTCTTAGCCTAGTGTTATGATTTGTTTTGAAAATCTTACACTCTAATTCATGTCCACAGTGTTTTGCCTGAGATTCATGACTTTCATATACATTGCAACCTTGCAAGATTGATATGACATACAAATATACAATCTGAAGTAACCAATAAATAATAATTACTATATAGTTATCCAATGGTCTCCCTGAATATATTTATTGTATTAAGTTCTTACAGAAAAACATAGGGGCTAGCCTTTTTGTTTGACTATTCTAGAATCTTGATACTTTTGTGTTCTCTGTCTGGGCTATGTGAGCACTCCAATCTTACTTGTGAAGGAAGTCAATTTTATTTTACTGATTAAATGTTAAGGTGCTTCAACATAAATGTTTACTCATTTTGCAGCTGTATCAATAACTGTGTACCATTTAATAAGGCCATTAGTCCATTATTGGTGCTTCGCTGTTTCATTCCTTCTTTAACACTATTGTCATAGAGGAACAAAAACTATTACCATTTGCCATTTTAGTGGGTCAGAGATTTTGCAATCTTATAATGATTCACTCTTGGATAAAACTGGTAGTTTTCAGTATTTAAATTTGAATATTTTCCTCTGTTTAGAAAAGTCACCTATAAGTTCTAAAATCAAGTCCAACTGATGAACTTGATTGTTAGCCCAAAAATCAATGGATAGCATCAATTAAAAGAGACAAATATGTTAAGAAAAAAGAGAGGCAATGTTCAGAAAAAAGCTCTAATGCTTTCGGGGGACTTGGATTATGTGCTTACATTTTCTGTTTATTCCTGAGACCTTGATTGTTCAACATCTTGCTAAAGTTTCCTAAATACACAGTGTATTGGCCTTGGCATTATTTTTTCCCTAGTGAATGATGAAGTCACGCGGGCCATACAAGGAGATATTCCTTGGTGTATGCTTTTTGCTAATGATGTGGTGCTAATTGATGTGAGTAGGGTAGGTGTTAAAAACTTGAGTTGTGGAGGAAGATTTTAGAATCAAAGGGTTTTAGACTTAGTAGGGCTAAAACTGAGCATATGAGGTGTGTTTTCAACGGCGCTATGGCAAGTGATGGAGATGTTAGTCTAGATGGAAAAGAGTGCTTAGGAAGGAAACTTTTCGGTATTTGGGATCGATGCTATAGAGTGATAGCTAGATTGATGAAGATATAAACCACAAGATGCGAGCGGGGTGGTTGAAATGGCACCAAGTATCGGGTGTCCTATGTGATAGAAAAGTCTCAAAATTTAAATGGTAAGTTCTATAGGATGACGATTAGACCAACAATGTTGTATGGAGCGGAATATTGGGCGACAAAAAGATACCATGTACAAAGATGAGTGTAGCAGAAATACGAATGCTGCGGTGGATTTGTGGTTATACAAGGCGAGATCGAATCCGTAATGATGATATACTTGATAGGGTTGGGGTAACACCAATTGAAGAAAAGCTTGTTCAAAATCGTCTTAGATGGTTTGGACATCTCCAACAGATGCCTCTTGAGGCGTCGGTGTGTAGTGGAATTTTAAGTTGTCCCTAAAAGATAAGAAGAAGCAGAGGTCGACCGAGACTGACGTGGGAAGAAGCAGTTAAAAGAGACTTAAGGGATTGGAATGTTCCCAAAAAGGTTTGGCATTGGATATGAGCATGGAAATTAGCGATCCACGTACTGGAACTATGACATAAGATCGAATGTTTAGGGGTTTTATTGACTTTGATTGGGTTTCTTTCCTAGCATACTCCAACTTGTTTGGGACAAAAGGCTTGGTTGCTGTTGTTGTTATTGACCTTGGCGTTAAAGAGGGCAATGAAACTCAAGTGAACCATTACATATAGTATGTATTTGCTAGAGGCTACTAGAAGCCTTATTAGAGTATTTTTCATTATTAACACCACACTATCTTGAAGTTGTCCATTTTAAAATTAGAATGCACATTCATAGTACATTGTAAGATAATCCCATGTTGGTCCCTAGTAGTGGTGGATCTCTCATGACCGCCCAGTGGTCCTCTGTTGATATATGGGAATGCCATGTCAACCCCTGCTGATGAATTAGCCTATGTTGCTGGTTGTGGAAAATGACGACATTTGCTTTGCCATGCTCAAGAATTGAAAAGGTGCTTGTTGTCTTTGTTTGTTCTGTTAAATTGGGAGTCATCTTTGTCAACTGGTCTCTCTCTTGTTAGACTGTTGATTGGGTGTCACATGACATGAGGTGGTAGGATGTGTGGGGCTGGAGATAGTTTTGTATGTTTTGATATGTTTGGATTTGGAAAGGTCCCTTTGTGTCTTCTATAGATCTATTTTTGAGGGAATTGTTTTTTTAGATGTTATCTTTTTTTGCGCTTTCTCAGTAGTTAGGATCATATGGACAGTAGGAGCTTTCTACATCACCCCTCAACTCAAGCACCCAGTTCTGGACATATTTCATGAAATGCTATGCAGTTTTAAATTTCCTAGAGGACATATTTTTCTCTAGTGTCATGGGTCTCGGTGGGTTCGACAATGTCTATTATCGTAGGAGGAAGGGGATCTGGACCAAGGAGACAACAATCATGGGCCAGCCCAGCAATGCTCATGCGCAGGAAGCAACCATCCGTGCGTGAGCATTGGTGGGGAGCTGGTGGTTACTAGATAGTTGCTAGTTGGATGATAGTCTTATCTAGTTAGTTAGCTTATCATGTGATAGTTTAGATTTTATTGTTAGCCTGCAGCATCTTTGCATCTATAGGCATCAAGAAAATCAATAAAAAACAGCAGAAAGTCTTTTGCCACAAATTACCCTTTTGGCTGTGCCTTCCGATTAACAAGACCGGTAGCTCTGCTGATATCCTGACGACCGCCGCTACGGCATTGTCATCCACCTCCCACCGCGCCGGTTTAAGACCCGGCACACACCTCTACAATCAAGACCCATAACAAATTGGTAGTGCATGTATTAATATCATGCAACTTTGTGTATATTTTGTCAATGTTGGCATGAAGGCATTTGCCCATATGATCTCAGCATTTCTTGGTACTTGTTTCCAATTCAATATGCACATTGCAAGACTTCATATTTTGGTTGGTTAAATACGCATACACATGTATCGTTGTGTTTTCTCATGTGTTACTCGAAAGCTAACTTGATTTCCCCTTGTTTCTGCAGAATATTGTGAAAAATATGCTAAACCAGAGGATGCTGGTATAACCCCAGAAGATAAGTCCAGTGACGAAGAGCTTAGTGAAGATGAAGATGACTCTGGGGATGAGGCTATACTGGGCAATCCCGATCCTTAGTCAAGTTGGAACCTATTTCCACAGCTCATCATATACAATGTTCGTTGCAGAAATTGCAATCAAACGAAACATCAAAATCTGGAAAAAAAAAACTTTGGATGTCATGTAAATAAGTGTACTTGTATGTTATCCAATGTTGTTTTCTTGAATTGACCAATTGAATTTGCAGCACCGCTTACATTTGCCTCCCATCATGCTTGTAGATTTGTGCTTTCGTTTCAAAGAATAAACTAGGTTGTGGCTTGCCGCTGAACGTAGTGATGTGGGCTTCGATGGATTGCTTTGCTTGCTTGCTTGATCAAGGGTTGACTTTACCTCTCAAATTCGAGTACTGGTTGTGTTTTGGCACATTAACTGATCAAATTTTGGACTAGCTATTTTGTTTGAAGTCCATGGTCGCTAAATTTGCTTTCCAAATTTCGCATGGGTCAAGAGCTGGTTATTAGGGGGTGGGAATTCAGTTTTTTCGATTCGGTTTGTTCGGTTTAAAAATATTTTGGTTTTTGAGAACTGACAACTGATCGAACAAATTCTAAAATTAAACTGAATTAACCGAACAAATTCGGTTTTTCGGTAAATTGAATTTATTTGCATCCGACGTAGCACTGGGAGAAGGAGCAAGAATTGGTGCGAGCTCCCAGAGCAAGATGTATCGACGAGGAAGACAAGCTGACAAGCAGAACAGCCCCCCAGAGAGAGAGAGAGAGAGAGGGTGAAACGAGGCGTCGATTCGGGACCTGGTTGGAGTAGGAAATGGGAAGTCACGGAGGAGCTGACTTGGGCATTGCTGGCGGAGGAGAGGCCGTTTCTGCAAGGGAGATGACGTGGAGCAACATGGCAGCTCAAGCCTCGGGGGACGGTGGCGGTGAATCAGACAGCTTGGTGGTGGCTCGGCCCTTAGGGAACGGTGGCGGCGACTGCCGACTGGGCCACGCCAGTATGTGGATGTGCCGTTGGGCGCTGGTTTGTGACCTTGGCATTGGGGTAGGGTTGGAACGACCAAATGAACCAGTAATCGAATCGAGGGAAATGGGTAATGGAACGGCCGTCGACCGGGTGGGCTGGGTGAGTGGGTGACGATTAGATTCCTCCGAATGATCGGTTCTTTTGGTAATATGGTTCATTCGGTTTTCGAAAATTCAAAACCAAACCAAAAACTAAAACTCAAACAATGTCTAAATCAAAACCGAACTGAAAACTCAATAAACCGTTTTTCGGTTAATTTGATTCGGTTTTTCGGTTTTAATTAAAAATTACCCACCCTTGCTGGTTATTAGTAGGGCAAATGTTGGCACAAGCTAAATCAGGCCCCATGGACGGCATGGGCGTACAGACAGCTAGAGAGAACACACTAGCGGGAAGGGTTCGACCATATCAAGCAGGTACGGTATACAATACTAATCGGTAAACCGGTTAAATTCAAAAAATTCAAAAACTTAGAAAAATTTATGCGACTTAAATATCACAATAATCGTTGAATATCACTTGATTTTTTGTGAATATCGAGCGAAAATCACTTGCAAAATCGACCACCGAAGAACACAAGTTTACAAAATCGCTCAACAAAATTTTTAGTTGATTATCGAAGCATATCGAGCGATTATCGGTGAAAATTGATTTTTTAATTTTTCTTCAAAAATTTTAGTTTCTAAATCCTTCGATTTTTACCGATTTTTAATCTATTTTTTTATTTTAAAAACCTCGATATGGATATTGTGAACCCTTGTGACAGAAGCAACAAAAATAAAAGGCCAACAACCATTTGCATGCCCTGGTGAAGTCGTCCAATGCGACCACGCTTGCCGTGCCGTAGCCTGTAGGCATTTGCGGACAAGAGACAAGAACTTTTTTAAATAATATTTTTTAATAAAAATTTACAAAATAATATTCCAAAAAATAACAGAAGTACCCACTTGTCGCCAAAATAAACAGCCACAAGGAGTTGGTAGCCATTTGAAATGGCGATAGACTTTCTGTCGCTATTTCAAACAACTACAGATTCCTTGTCATCATTTGAATGGTGACAGAGCCCTATTGCCAATGCTGACTGCTCTGTCGCCATTTCAAATGGCAACAGAGAAGCTACTAGTAGAAAAAAGAGAAGGAAGGAGAGGGAAAAAGGAAAATAAGAGAGGGGGAAATTCAGTAATATATTTTTATTTAAATTGCAAAAATATACCTTGATCTAAAAAATTGTGAAACTATACCTTTGCACCATATGGTTGGGCTATAGAGCCCCCAAGCCAAATAAATTCTAAAAATTATGAAATTTTTTTGGAGAAAATTAAATTTATGAGGAACATTTTTGCACTTATTTCATTTAAAAATTCGTTGTAACTTTTGAGCATTAATTATTAAAAGTTAGTGTTATTTTGACAGTTGCTAGAATTTTAGAGTTTAAACTAGGGTTCAATAAATTTAGAAAAAATCATATTTATCAGTGATAATTCATTTAGTATTTTAAAAATTATTTGTTAGTTAATTTTTTGACAAAAAAATCAAATTTCATTGTTTCTCATTTTCTTTCGGTGTGAGATTAATTTGATGACAAATCATAGTAAAACATTGATATTACAAAATGCAGGACTAAGTCACAAACTGGGATACAACATAGGTACATGCCTTAGGGAATTCATAAAACTGGGATACAACATAGGTACAGGACTAAGTCACAAAATCATACATTCTATGGTCATAGTTGTCGGAATAGGTTGGTACTATAAAAATAATAATAGTTGTCTATCGGTTCCTAACGGGGTACTACATTTGGATACCTGATAGGGCTTAATGTAATATCATCGTCAAGATTCAGAGGACTCTGAGGATGCAAAGTTCGTGGCCTAGGTGGCATGAAATTGTCATCATCATCATCATTTGTATGGTTAGAAGTTAGCCCTCCTTCAGTGCTTATTGAACGTCCTCTTATATTGTTGCTTAAATGGCCTGTTGTAGCAGTGTTTGAATGGCCTGTTGTGATAGTGTTTGAACGTCGAGGTCTAGGTGACATAAAATCGTCATCATCATCGTTATTTGTATAGTTAGGAGCAAACCCTCCTTCGGTGGTGGTTGAACGTCCTCTTGAATTTTCTGCTGCAATAGGATTGGGTGGACCTCTACCCCTCCAGTTAGATCCTCTTCTACGTCTTCTGCATGAAACAGACATCACACCCCCACCGAAGAGTATATACATTGCTACGAATTCTGGGATATTTTTGTTCAGCAACTCTTCATCCTCCAGGAATGACTAACACACAAGAGGTGCATACAAATTAGTGAATTTATGGATAATGCTAAAAAGATTAGTAGGGTGAACAAATAGGAAATAACTAAGCTTAATATGCTCTGTATATTGATCGGGCAGCATTAATACCCTATAAAATCTTGAAGAGAAACTTGTAGAAGAAGGGTGGTCGGCTAGTTCGCACACCCTGAAATACCTTTAACGCCATCCTTGCAAGTGCACCTTGAGATCATTGGAGGTCACAAGGTTTAGGCCAAAGGTTGTCATCTAATGCCTCGATAATGTCGGACGTCACTCGTGCAATTCGGACACCACTTTACTTAGATTCTCCTCCTTGAACGAATCATCCTTCCCATTACACATAACCTTTAACGTGTAATGAAGAGCTACGCTGCTCATATCAAGTGTCCATGAGAATGCTCTGCTAGAGGATTTAGCCATGGTGAAGTGTGAGTGGGAGTTGTGTATGTGTGCCCGCGGTTTGGCCTTTTATAATCTTCCGTATCCACCCTTCCCACAGCTTGAGTCTCCTCCTCGGTTTGTGATTGCAATGGAGTGTAGGTTGGGTAGGGAAGAAAGGTTGCTTGGGTGGCGGATGGTTTTATATGACACTTTGGTCTCAAAAAGCAGGCTGTAGCGTGTAAGCTTGGGCATTCGGTTTAACTGAAAAATTCGGTTTCGGTTTTCGGTTTATTTGAAAATTCGGTTATTTCATTGAAACCGAACTATATTTGAAATTTCGGTAACCGACAATTCGGTTAACCGATAGTTCGGTTTCGGTTTCGGTTTTAACCAAATTAACCGAACTTGGCAATGATGATGGCCGTGTCGTTAGCAACTTTGTTGCTCAGGTAGCCACTATTTGTAGCCTCCTCTTTTGACACCTGAATTTAAGGACAGTCCAGTTGTTTGTTTCATACTAAAATGCTCCTTGTGCAATTATGGTTTCAGGCGTTGAGGAAGGAGCCTCTAACTGGCTATGGCGATGGAAAACAGACGAGGAGTTTTCAATATATCTCCGATTTGGTGGGTCTCTTTATCAAAGTTCGGTTAGTTCGGTTAACCGAGGGTTAAAACCGAATTAACTGGAAAAAATTCGGTTATTCCATACAACTAACCGAATCAACAACTGAATAATTCAGTTTCGGTTTTTTCGGCTTCGGTTCCGGTTTTAACGGTTTTGGTTTTCGGTTTATTTGCCCAGCCCTAGTAGCGTGTTGTCGTTTCGGTCAGAGAAAGCAGTGGGTTGCAAGATGTTGTCATTTCACTCTGAGACAGACATTATGTTGTATGTCGCTATGTGAAACAGGGGTCGCGTCTCATCACCTTTTTCAAGTGGATGTGATAAATTGAACTGAGAAATCAATAGGCAGCGTGTTGCCTCCTCGGCTTTTAAGGCCTATGTGACAACAGACTAGCAACATCTTTCTTAGGTCGATTTGACAACATGTTGCCATGAGTACTCAAATCGGGCTGAGAATGCTACTAGCAATGTGTTGTCCAATCGAATTGAAAAAGCTAAAAGTGGTGGGCAGAGTGTTGTCACTTTTGACTTCGAAAGGTGATAGATGCTTTCGGTATTTCACAACTATTGTTACTACGAGGGGATAATTTTCGAATACATAAATTAAATAATCTCATGGACAAGCTACAACGAGTAGTGATATCAAGCCAAAAAAGCTTAAAGCGGTGGGAGGTAATCGACGAATACATAAGGTAACAAAGCAAAAGATGATATATGGAAACCACTTCGAAAGGCATCCATGACCAACTCTGTCTCCTCTCCATGAAACGAACTACTTCGCAAGAATAACGTATAGTACAACAAGGATAGACACACACACAATCTTCTCCAACCACTTGACATGATCTAAAATGTGCTCCATCTTGAACATCAGCATGTTCAACCTCTGCTTGAGCATAGGGTCCATCCTCTCCTCCATAGAAGGTTGCATCCTCTGTAGTATTGTGGTTGTAGGATGTTCCATGGATGTGTCCATGGTGTCCACCCACTAGAAATATTGGCATCTTGTAGGCTATGTGATGAGGTGAACATGTTTTAAGGCCTTTCAAAGAAAGGAGATCTCTCCGAACAACTACACAATTCGAATAGGAAAAAAATCTTGTTTACGGAAAGGAATCAAACTAACTTTTCACTTATAGATAAGAAAAGGCATTTGTAGAACACTCGGCCGTTATTTCCCTCGGTGTTGGCATAGAACACATTAACTTGCACATGGCAATTAGGACAATTGACCTACCTTGCAGTGGCAAGCGCACGAGCCCTCCGATTTTCTGAGCTCGTCATTTGAGACATGGCATTTGGAGACAAGGAATAGGATGAGGATATGATGAAGCTGAGCTGGCATGAATGCCTATTTATAGAGGTAGTCCATAGATTCAATGGGAAAAATGGAGTCAAACAGAGACATACAGGGGAAAATTGGTATTTTCATGGCCTAGTTAGTGGGTGTCGAGACCCGGATTTGCAAATCCAAAACCCTCTGTGTATACTGCACTAGTCCAGGATCACGCTAGTGCACACAATAGCAACACAGATGAAATATCATTCTATATAACGAATTAACTAAGAAGAAGCAAATTATTATTATTTAAAGCAAATGACCTTATGGTCAGGGTTCATACAACTATGCCTTATGGGCTTAAGAAAACAAATAAAATATTGTAGCGAAAAAGAAATATCTTGAGCCATTTGACATACCATAGGCAATCGTCTGGGGAAACACCTTCATAGTCTACGTAATCTTCATAGTATTCTTCCTCATGATACTTATTATTTTCTGATCCTTCCTCAGTAACTGATCAACAAAGACATAAAGCCGTGAGTACAAAAAGTACTCAGCAAGCCGTAGGAAAATGATGCAATATTCATGCAAGGCTTGACAAAGGATAACCATATGGTTCATTTGCAGAAAGCAGCAACTTGAATTAAAATACAATAAATAGATTAAAAGCATATTGATGAAAAAGATAATAAATAACTAGTAAATAAATGGTAAACAACATGAATAGAATGGCGAGGCATCACCCTACACCATCCAAAACAAGTATCAAACCACTAATTCAACAGTATAACTTTAGATAACAAGACAATAGTGAACTCCCCATTCACATCCCAACAATTCAACATTTTTTGAAATACTCTATACCTCGTGTGAAATTCCTAGGCTTGTCCATGACCGCGGACACGGCTATTTGAATAGTTTTACACTCTGCAGAGATTGTACAATTTTACCCATAAGACATGAACATCTCTTGGTGCAATCGATATTAACACACTTCCTTTGGTGTGTCGCAGAGATATCGCGACGAAGCTTTTACAATGCACCGTCTAAACTTGGTACTGTCCTCCAAGGTTTCGCCCTTGGGGCCCCCTCTTGAGCCATATGAATCTACCCATCAATCCTGGAACCCACACCAACAATTGGCAGTACTCAAGATTAGACATTGCAAATTAATCAGCTAGGTATGTTCCATAACAGACACTACACCATGACACAATTTCGTCCACAGGCTATCTGTCGGCAAAAGCCACATATAGCGACGTATTATCTGTCGGCAAAAGTTATGCCGACAGAAAATAACTGTCGGGAGAAGTCCTGTCGGCAAAAACATTTACCGTGATTTATTTTTGCCAATAGATAGTCGACCTTGATAGAAGACATTTAAGACGAGATATATCTTTGCCGACAGATGTACTTTTCTTGCCGGAGATCGTGCGAAGGTAGTATTTTTTGACGACAGATAATGAAAATGGCGACAGATCGTCGAGGATCAACCAAATTAGTGTGAAACCATGCATTTCTTTATATAGAAAACAATGATAAATATTATTATGCAAAATATTATAAATCTACTTGATAATTAATTCATATTTACACCACATCACTGTAGAAAATGATTCAATTAATGCATCCATTCAATAGAACAACTAGAACATAAGAATTTGTCCATCAAAATACATCCATTCAATACGTAATCAAATTCATTCAACTATATATACAAATTTGTCCAAAAACCCAAAGTTCCTACATTTAACAATCAATCCTTTACAAAATTCAACTCTGTTAGATCTTGAAAGCCAGAGTCAACTTGTCTTCCACCCACATGAGGTGTCAAAGTACATACAAAATGATAACTTAGCATACATGTGACTAGTTCGGAACTATTTTTTGGTACTAAGCCACTTGATTCTGAGACAACTTCCTTGATTTCATTTGATAACCACTGTGAACCTCCTTTATAAGATGAATGGTCATTCTTTCTTTGTAACACCGATATTAGCCTTGTCTATCTTGCCCCTCCACTTGTATCTTTGTTGTTTAGAAGGTAGATAATTAGCTCATTCATGTAACTAAGAAAGAATAAATTTGAGCAGGTTTATTCTGAGATAAATAAAAATATTGAACAGAGTTTATTTCTTGGTAATTAACCGATATACCATTTTAAGCCAATATATCACTTAATTTCCACAAAACCACAATTTGAACCAACAACTTCTTACATGTACAAATTACATGCACAACTTTGTGATTATCAAGATCAATAGCTAACATTTAACGAGCGAGAACTTGAGAAACAAAATGTATTAATTTTCTCAAAATATGTCATGAACTAATCATCCCAAGTTCATTCCAAGTACCCGAAGGCAATGACTTACAAAAAAATTGAATTAGGCGCAAAGAAAACAAAGTGAAGTATTAAGAGATTACATAGGGCTTGTGAAGTTCATCACAGTTTGCACGACTAAGCGGTGTGACTCAGGTGGAGAAAGCAATGAACTAATTTACTCACGAGCATCTTGTGGTCTCAACACTAGAGCCATAATGCCCCCAACAATTTCTTGAAGAACCTACAACTCATTTTAATTAATTATTGGATAAATGGATAACATCAAAGTTAAAAATGTTAGCCCTTACCTTGTATTCATGCTCGAAGATAACAACGCAGGATGAAGTTCTGTGAAACTATTAGTCTTTGCTCCCATGATGTCAACACCAATTTGGTGATTTTTAGGAAAGTCGCGTGGGGCGGCGTTGAGGTGAAGCCACTCGTGATGGCGGTGGCGGCGAGGCGGCGAAGTGTGGGGCGGCAAGTGAGGCGGAACTTCGCGTGTGGGCGGCGTGGGGCGGGAGGCGCTCGTGGGGCGATGGCGTGGCGGGGGGGGGCGCGTGGGGCGGCGGCGGGAGGAAGGAGCAGCGTGATGCGGTGGAATTTGGGGATTTGGGAAGGAGCGTAGCGTGATGATGGGATTTGGGGATTCGGAAGGAGCGTGCAGGGAAACCCTAGCGGTGTTTTGTTGGCGGGCGGCGGGAGGCGGCGGGGGCGGCGGCGGGAGGAAGGCAGCGTGATCACGGTGGAATTTGGGGATTTTGGGAAGGAGCGGCGTGATGCTGCGATGGGATTTGGGGATTTCGGGAAGGAGCAGCATGCGATGGAAACCCTAGTAGTGTTTTGTTCTCATGCGAATTTCGCAGCGCTCCTCGTCGATCAATTAATAAATTTTTTCGCTCCTAGACATTTGCTTGACACTTAGTCGATTCGACATTTTTACCAAGCGATTTGTTTGATCCATAATATGAGATTTACCGACACATAATCAGTCCTTAATATATGTATAATTGCTTGAATGAGACAATCGACCTGAAAAGAAGTATTACAAGCGGCAGATAGTGCATTGCGTAATTTTCCGACAGATAGTTTGTTGGTGGTCATGATTATTTCCGATGACCATCGGCGGTAATATTGTGTCATGGTGTAGTGAGACTTGTGGTTGCACGGTTAGGTCTAGTTCAATGGTGCACAAGATTAAGTCCTTAAGTTATCTCAGGCAAGACAACTACATCCTAATGTGCTAAAAAGCACCCCCTTTATTACACGATCACTTGCCCAAAGGAAAACATTTTGTTCAACCAAGACTAGTGGCATACCTTACCATAGTACAACAAATTTTACAATAGTGGCTAACGACCATGATTCAATATCTCATTAAGTCAAGGTTAACATTAATTCACATGTGATATAAATCCCATCGTACAACTAAGCAGGTCTAAGCATAGATATGATAACCCAACGTTGGTAATATAATTATGTCCAACTAATAGTGTCCAACCTAGAGTTAACAATGGATACATGGCATTCTAATAATCAAGGTGGCATAATGTCAACTAGGTACATAGCTATTCCCATGAAATAATCAGCGATACTCAAATAGCATGCAATTGTATAAAACAAATTACTTTGCAAATATAGGATCAATATGATCAAAGTTTACAACTTGCCTTACTGATTTAGTGTTGAGTCTTGGTCTTCAAAGTCTCCATTCGCTCCTTCAGAATTCGCGTCTACCAAAAAAGAAAGCAATGCAACTAAATAAATACCAAACAGAGACTTAAACAAGCTCAAAATTAAAAATAAATATCTCTGAGAGGTAAAGCTTAATTTTAGAAAAATTTAGAAATTTGAATCGCCTCAATCGAAGTTCGTATGAAAGAGAACGAGCTCTGAAATATTAAATTCAAAGAAAATGGATGAAAAAGAGAAAATCTAAATTTTTTGATTTATTTTTCTATTGGAAATTGATTTATTGGCAACACTGATGTCATCCAAAAATTGGTGGACTTAGTCCATGGCACTACGCTTTGTTCACCATGCACCTGGTGCATGGCTGACATCATGCCGATGCAATTCGGTACCGACGCAGGCCACCACGAATCTTGACTTGGCATTGACTTGGATGGGCCACGCATCACGTATCCAGTGGCTGCGATCGGATCAGACAGCGGAGAGGCAAGGACATGGGCGGCGGAGGCATGGTGCTATCCGAAGCGCTGGCGGTTGATCGGACGGCCATCGCTTAGCGAAGAAGGTCATGGATTATGAGTTTTCCATCAAAACCAATTGTATACTAAGTCAGATACCTAAAAAAGGTGTTTGTGGCTGGAGGAGGGGAACTCCAAATGTATGCTTAGGTGTATAAGTTATAGTATATCATTCAAGGAGTTAAATTTCAAAACACTTTTAAGTTGATACCACTGAAAAGTTATGATATCATTTTAAAAGCCGATTGGATATGTGAACATAGTCCAATTGGACTTGATTTGAGAAAAAGAGTATTGCCAATACACAAGGGAAATGAGATGCTTCATTTTAGTGATTACACTCACCCTTTCATCAAAGTACTATAAGTGCTACTAAGTTAGAGAAAATGACTCCAAAAGGATAGGATGTACTATCTAGGTGCAACTCATTGTTGAATCTGAAGATAAGCCAGAGATAGTGGTTTCAGTTCATATTCAACCTATTCTTCAACAATTCGCTAAATCTATGAGGAGCCCAAAGGACTACTACCTCCAAGGGAATGTGACCATATTATACACATCAAAGGATGTTCTAAACCACCAAATCTCAGACTATACAAGGTACCTTATTATCAGAAGAATGCAATAGAAAATATTATAAAGTAATTGTTGGACAACGAGGAGATCTGAAATAGTGTGAGCCCATATGCATCATCAACCATTATGGTCAGAAAAAATATGGTTCTTGGACATTACATGTTGATTACAGGCAATTGAATTCTATGTATGTCAAGAACAAACTAGAGGAATATCTTGTGATGCGCCATCTTGCTTGCACTGACGTTGCACAAGGGTGATGTAACACCCCGGCACCCCGTGCCCTGAATGCTACACCCTCTAGCACCAAGAACTACAAATCACTAAGAATAATATTCGCAAAGCAAGCGAACTAGAAGGTTGTCAAAATTATTAAAAATTTAAGTGACACCTCCCTAAAACTAGGACATCCACTCTCGTGAGCAGAAAACATTTGCGGTTATAAGATATCATTCTAGCGAGGTCCTTAGTTAACCAATCACACATCTAATAGAAATTAATCAACTCCACCACATGACTATTACGATGAGGACTCATTAAACAAAACCACGGACAACCTTTTACAAGAATTCTTCACGAGCTATTAAGATCGAAATTAAGAATCATTATGATGGAGCAGTGATGATGTGAGCGTGATTGTGCTACTACCCCATCCATGCATGCCGCTTCAAAACACCTACAAACATTAAATAACAAGTGTGAGTTCAAACTCGACCAAAGTACATGAGAATAACAATTCCAATTTACTAGAAGTAAAACAAGAGCTTGACTATAAGAGCAAGCAATACAGTTGGAACAACCACCAGAAATTACGCATTTATACCCATTTTAAGCAATAACTTGACCATACCCAAAATTTACGCAATCAAGTCATCAACTTGATAATAAAACCACTCAACATAAAAGAGGCATCACGTGGCTCTAAGTCACTCACGTTTTTCAGACTCAACGACCCTTGTTGCAACTCAAACCATTTTCATCGACTTTATTCGAGTTCAAAACTCAAATTTCACTCCACAATATTCATACAACATAATTAGCAAAGCAAAGAAAAGAAATGCGCTAATTCATCAATTCAATTCAATCTCCCCTTTTTGGGTTGAATCCACGACTCAACCTTCAATTACCATAATCACCATCCATATGACACACTATTTACCACAACACTCATTATTAAAGATGCAATGGACATGAATGCTCATTTCCATGCACGTACCGATACTGCCGAGTGCCCACCCGTCGGTGTGCATCCTCACGTCCCTTCCATCCCGTGGAAGGTGCCTACTCTTACTGTCTCGCTCCCATTCACCTCGATGAATGGGACTACGAAATAGGACTTTCGTGTTCACTACGTGTGAACACTGAGAGGCTCACATCGAATGGGTCGCCTCTTCCATTATGAATGCACAAATGCAATTTTCATGAATGAAATGCAACTTTTCATTCAATGCCAACACTAACATACCATAACCACATGCATACACATAGCCAATTCTCACATTCATAAGTTGCCGCCGATACTAGTCTCATCAGATTCAACAACAAGACATGACAACACATTACAGCGTTTCTGTCATGCAATTAACACAATTAATTGCAAACTACAATCATAAGCATCTAATCGATTTGCACACATACTCAATTCCATTCCTCAGAGGGGGCACAGTTAAGTACAACTCTTATAAATTAACCGCATATATCCATGTACCCCATCCTAGTTAATCACTACAAGATTAACAAAGGTACAGTAACTCACCGAGATGACGGCTTACTAGTGACCACTCGAATCCAATAACTAATCATGTCCTCGAAGGGCGATCACCAATATAACTCATACTTGCCATAATCAATAGAAAATTAGTTATGAATAGATAAATAACAATAAACAATTCAATTGGGCACCCTACTCGATGTACTTGCCTTAAGCATTTGGAAGTGGGTGGTAGCGAAGATGAGGCCACTCCTCCCGAAATCAGAAATCAAACATAGATACAAATTACCGATCAAACAATCAATCAATCGCCACACAGAACCCTTGTGTATCTAAATCCCCATGAGTAGCTTTACTCAACAATGACTAGGGATATTACACCAACTTAAGCAGACTTTGATTACCAGCATAGATATTTCATCTAAGCAAGCCCTAAGAATTCATATTCTTCAGGTCAATTAAGTGTGTATGAGTATATATATATGTATATATATACATATATATATATATGTATATATATATGTATATATATATATATGTATATATATATATATGCTGCATGCATACCTGATATTTCCATTTACTCTATGATAAGGAAGAATGATACCAAAAGAATATGGCAGTCAAGCATTCCATTGAGAGATTAAAACTAAAACCTATCAAATTAAACCATTCATCTCCTAACATTCCTTCTTGACTACCCTTGCTGACAATAAGGTGCCAAGTGTTATCTTATTATTCCTTTCATTATAGTCTAGTATAAATTAATGCAAGTCACTTTATTACTTTAAAACCCATGTATGTAAATGAGCAACAATTCTAAGCAGCTTTAGAGTCCTCTTAAAAGTAAGGGCTAAAGACTGGTAAAACGACTGTAGGAATAATGATCTCAATTCTTATGAATAGAAAGCATAGTAGTACTAGTGACCTCATGTTCTCATTTGGGCAACCCAACTTAGACCTACAATGAAACCAACAAAAAGGGCTATACGATATCATCTAGCTACAACTCTAGAAACTTGAGCTAACGAGAATCTACCAAATACTCTATAGCCAACAATAGATGTTAAGCAGTATTGGATTCTGCACACATATGAAGACAACATTAAGCATATATATGGTTTTAATCCTTGAATATGTTTACCCACCAGTCAAGCAAGCAAAGATTAAGCAAAATACACATTCATCATTCCCTAATTGGACATGAGTATATAAGCGCAACACAATACTCATAATCGGCGCAAGAATTCGAGCAGAGGCATGAACATCAACATGAAATACATAACGAACATGTTGGGCTCTACATACATGAATACCCATGATAACAACGGTATAAAAAGTTAATTTCCAAGTCATGCTAACCAATTACTGAAGACCAATACATGAGACATTCTTAAGCGCACATATATTTAATGAAAGGAGAACACCAACACATATATCAATTTGGGATCTTATGCATAACCATGCCATGAGCTCACCACGAAGTTAATGCCATTAACATCATGCTTCTCAATCATGCTAGGCATTTCATCGAACACCCTATAGGCAAGCAAATCCCCCAAAATATACCTCAAAGCTTGCTCATGGATCCATGGAGGAAGGAGGGGTGGGGGAGAGGCGCAGGAGGTATTGGAGTAAGGCCGTGCATTTCTTCTTGCTCCTTCATTTGGGGAGAAAGGAGGAAGAGGCGCCAACCGTGGGGTGGTGCGCTCTTCTTGTCGCTTTGATGTTATTCTTCTTGATCTTGCCATTTCTTCTTCTTCTTGCCGCCAGAGGAGTCAAGGGAGGCGCTTGAGGGAGGCGCTAGCAGAGGAAGTCGGGGAGGCGCGGGGTGGTCGCCGCCTTGGGAGGCTGGGCTCGCCGGCTGCTTTCCATAGCTTCTTCTTTGATTCTTGGAGCCTTGAAAGGGGGAAGACGAGTATGACGCCGAAGGGAGAGAAGGCAAGCGGCAGAGAGAAAGTAGGGAAGAACCCACCTGGCAAGGATTTCGGCTGGCCGGTAGCGCTTTGGGCAAGGACTCGGCAGCTCTTCGGCAGAGGATTGGGCAGGCGATTGGCTGGCTTGGGGGAACAACAAAAATATCGGCAGGGCTGAGAGCAAAGGATAGCCACACATTTGAGATGGAGAGGGAAGGTTAGGTGAAAAGGATCTGCTGTATTACAGGTGAATTTTCGGATAATCAGTGAAATTTAAATGCATCAGTAGCATTGTAAAAATTCTTAAAAATTGCACAAGTTTGATCATACTTTGAAATTTTTATGGTATCCTAGGCATACCCTTAGGGATTTCCTCAAAAAGTTTCAAAAATTTCCAACATGCTTTAATAGCTCAATTAAATTAGTGAATCTGCTTTAAATGCATTAGCACCATTGTCAGATTTTAAAAAAAAATACACAAGTTTGATCATAGTCTGAAATTTTTGTGGTAGCTTAGGAATGCTTCCAGGACCCTTACCAAAAAGTTTGAGAAATCAATTTTGCTTGATGTCTCTAGAAAACCAAAAATAGCAAAATCTAAATGCATTTAGAATTTCTAAAAATCGTACAAGTTTAATCATGGTCTAATTTTTTTGTAGTAGCTTGTGCATTCTCTCAAGACCCTTATAAAAAAGTTTAAAATTTTTTCAAGATGATTTATTATCTCAATTAAATCAGTGATTAGCTATGAATGCATTAGTAGCATTGTCGAAATTTTGAAAAATTGTGCAAGTTTGATCATGATTTGATTTTTTATGGTAGCTTGGGAATGCTCTATGGACACTTATCAAAAAGTTTCAAAAATTTATAACATCACTTGATAGCTCAATTAAATCAGAAAAAATTACCTCAACCGATGAAAGGACCTAAATGTAAGTACGCATTTTTTGAGGGCTTTCATGGAGGGAGGACACGTGGGGGTGATCCCTGGCTGGTAACTCTATGGAGTATAGTAAAGTTAGTATTTCCTATGCCTATTATTGAAGATCTACTGAATGAGCTGCATGGAGCAACTATTTTTACTATACTTGATTTGAGGTTTGGCTATCATCAAATTAGGATAAATGAGGAGGACATACACAAAACTACTTTTAGGACTCATTTTGGGACATTATGATTATTTGGTAATGTTGTTTGGACTCAACAATTCACCTACTATATTTCAAGTGTAGTGACCCCCATTATCGCTTAAATGCAAAAATAGAAATCTCATGTGCATACCGTACTAGTCCTATGATCAGTAGCTAGTACACACATTTACAACAATTGGAATCACAACCATACATCATTTTATTAAAGCGGAAGCTAATTATACAATGTATTTTACAACTCAGAGTATGTAATCATAGCATAGGAGAAGCAAAGTCTTGTAGTGTGCCCATCCAACCCTTAGGCAATTGACAAGGCATAAATCTTTAGAAAGATCGCATCATTTGAAATTCTTGCAACCTGCGATGAAGAGTGTTCTTCGGAGCTTTGTTATTTTATCCACCTAAAATTAGATTAAGCAAGGTTGAGTACTTTTGTACTCTGCAAGACTTAAGGTGGTATTTACAAATGCAATAATGCAAGCCATGTCAAAGAAAGCTTCTACGGTTAATTTGCATAAAGCAACGTTTAATTTGTAAGACAAGTTGCAATTTGGAAACGGAATTTGTAAAAGCATATTTGGCAGATATAAAAATAACAGTAGAGCATAAGTCACAACTCACAGTCCTCATGACGTGAGCTTTGTGATATCCAATTTCTTGCCAATCCGTGGCATAACACAGTTTTTGCCAAAACAAGGCAAAATAGGTGAAAGTCATCCCAATTTGAACATAATAAAACAACTAGCTATGTGATGACGTTACTAAGTGCCTTTAACCGTAGGCACGGATAATTAATTAGATTTACACTCTGCAGAGGTGTACAACTTTACCCACCTACAAGAAATGATCAGCTCTTGGTGCAAACAATTAGCACACTTCCTTTGGTGTGCCACAGAGCAATCATAACATAATTGTTACATTACCTAGACTAACTTTGCACCAGCCCAGTGATGACAAACCCTTACTATGGCAGAAGAACTCAAAGCATAGAAATGATGGAACTCCCCATAGTAAGGCGTACACCGTTGTACTAACATGTATTTACCTACACCGAGGTGTGAAAGCCCCTAACAAGCAAACCTAGAAAGGAGTGCTTGTACTATCTCCCACCTACCAATGTGTAAAGCCAGATCTAAGTAACTTAATAGGTTAGGTTAAGACTGCCCCATAACAGCACTTGTGGTTGCATGATTTTCTTAGCTTGTAAACAACCCATAGCTCATTCCTTAATCCAACACGGGCAATACTTCTCCCTACACTACGTACAAGTCCATCTCTTGCACAACCGGCTATTGCCAATAATTGCCCGCATCAAAACTACAGTTTTTTTTAGTTTTTAGCCAAAATACCCACAACCAACATCATGTCATATCCAACATTTTTAAATTCTCAAGTGACAATTTAATTCAATCATCCCAACTTTTACTACTAAGCATGGCTAAGCATGGATAATATTCGCATATACCCAAGTTGACATTATGTATTGTCTAAACTTTTTTCTATGGTTGTTAAGGCTCACATATCCATACTTATCAAGGAGGTTCAATGCACAACAGGTTTATCTACCAATAACACAAAGTAACAAGTTTACAGAAAAAAGCGTATGCATGAAACAATTTGATAAACAAAATTAAAATTAAATAATGGGATCAATATGATCAAAGAGGTGCTTGCCTTGCTTATTTGTCGTTTGCTACGAAGTCGTGATTGTAGCTGACGGTGTCGACGACGGAGTTAGTGACGTCGATTTCTACACGTCGTTCAATCGGAAACATAGCAAATAACCAACTTTAATAAGGGCGAAAAGAAGACCGATAGTAAATCAATAAAGACTTACCATAGAATGTAGGCATGGTTTCGGGTTGTATGATATCGGGTTCTCTTGTTTTAGTCAAATATATGTGTTGTTAGCAGCTTTTAGGTTACGCAATGACATAGCTTCCTTTATAGGCTATCTATTCTTGTTTTATGAATTCAAGAAGCTAAAATTATGTATTCTTGTATTTGTAACTTCGAATTCAAGATGCAAAAATTATTTGGATTAATAGAATTAAACATTAGTCAACTTGTTGCATGATATATATATGTCAATAGTGCTCATTCCTTCATTAACATTGCCTAAGAATTAGTTTTGAATGTGCTAGACTTGTCAAGTTAGGTTATTGGTTTCATATTCGTGCATTTTTTGCACATCTTAAGATTGAGACTATGGTGGAGTTCATCCTTTATCTTGAATCCAAGGAATGCATCTAGAAATAATAGAGTTGTATTGGATGCATATCTTTGGGATTTCTATTTTTCAATGAGATGGGACTAAACAATAGTATACACAATAAAAGAATTAGTCTCATATTAAATATGATCTTGAATATTATATCCAAGGAATGCAACAAGATATGATAATATGAACTCGAATGCATACCTTTGATATTTCCATCTTAAAAGAGACTAATAAGAGTTAAGCTCAATAAAAAAGTTAGTCTCATAAAAATATTTATCATTAATAAACAATTGAGACAAATCAATATTATGATTAAAAAAAGTAGTCTCAATATTAGATTTAACATTAATACTAAAATCAAATTAATTGAGCTTGAACTTTCATACGCGCAATATCTCACCCGAGTATCTGCATCCCTGTCACACCAAGGAGCCCATCACTGCTAGAGAAGAAGAGATCATCGCCACCATCTTAGTGCGCCGATCGAGAAGCTGACCATGTCATCAGGTGTCCACCGACTAGATCTTGCCATTGGTTCCTATTTCGATTGCTGGTGATGACCATAGGTCCTCACATAGGCATCACTTTCGTGGCATGCCCTAATGTTTGCCACATTGTGTAACATCCCAAAATTTAGTCTAATTTAAATTTAATGGTTATTTTGAATTTTTGAGAATTTCTAGAATTTATTTGGATTTAATTGGAATTTCTGGAATTTAACTCTTTTTTGGAAATTAATTAAATAATGATTAAGTTTATACCAAATATAAATGAAAATATTTTATTTGAGTTCAAAATGCTCCAAAATATTTTTGGATTTTTCTAGAATTTTTCGATATTTTACAAGCCCCAAATGATTTAATTGAATTATTAGAATTGTTTTTAATCGGGAAAAAACCGAGAAATCGATGAACAGTATTGGGTCCGGCCCATTCTTGTCTTGGCGTCGCTTCGACCGCTTCGTAGAAACCCTAAACGTCGCCTCTCTACTGATTAGGTCGCATCGAGCAGTGAGATCTACCGTCGCCGATTCAGCCGCCAGCGCCATAGGATCGTCGCCAGGTATGTCACCTTTGGGATGCGCCCACGTCGCTTCGTCTCCGAGGAAAGGAAGCGCCGCCGTCAGCCGTTACTGCCGAGCACTCGGCGCGATGAAACCGCCGCCGTGTTCACTCCGCCATTCATTAATTGGCGCACGGTATAAAGCACACTTTTCCGCACACTTCGAGACCTTTCACGCCTCTCGAGACTCATCGTAGCCACTGCTAGTGCTCGCCGCAGTTCCGTCGTTGCTCCGCCGTGCTTTGCGCCCTCTCCGATGACTTTCCGTCGCTGTTGAAGCCACCGGAGTGACCCTTGCATCGTGACGCGTCTGTGGTGCTACTCGGTGTCACCGGAAAAGCCTCGGAGCGTCACCACCGTCGCCGTCTTCTCCCTCTCCGGCAAGGACCACACCGCTGTGACCTCACCGACGAGCCAAGCTTCGATAGCCGTTCGATCATCAACCAACGCTCCAGATTCGTCCACATCGCCGCACAAACTGAGTCTCATCTTCATCTCTTAGCCGTAGATCTGTATATGAATGGTCTAGATTAATTGGGTAGTTTTGTTTTGATGTAATCTTAGCCGTTAGATCATTAGTGTATGGTTTAGATTGAGCCACGTAGCCATGATAATAGTAAACCCCATCTTCATTTATCCGCCGTTAGATCTTGATCATGTGATTCTGGTGTAGCCACGTAGTGTCTTTAATCGTAGCCGTTAGATCTGTATGGGTAGCGTAGGATTGATTCAATATTGACCATAGATCTGTGAACGTAGGGTTAGGATATGGCCACGTGCCCGGATCGGGATCGCCCACGTGTGCTCAAAACTGTGCTAGATAACAGCCGTCAGATTCGTGTTGGATGGTCTGGATTTAGCCACGTAGTCGCGTTAATAGTAAATCCCATTTTCACTTATCAGTCGTTAGATCTTGATCGTGTGATTGTAATGTAGCCACGTAGTCTATATAACCATAGCTGTGGGATCTGTGTTATCAGTGTAAGATTGATTAGATCTAGACCATTGGAATTTGAATGAGCAGCGTGGATTGCAGCGTCTTTGGACCGAATCCGTCTTGAGCGTGTTGCACAGGAATCGAAGAGTCAGCGCCGTCGGTCGTTATGACGTCGCCTGATTTGATTCTAGCCGCATGATTTAGATCCAATGGTTGATATTGTGCCGCGCGTCAACTCTGGATTGACAGAGCTGAAGTGTCGGTGCAATCTCGACCGTTGATTTCATCGCACGGTTCAGATTGAGACGCGTGGCAAGTGCACGAATCTTGGCATTTGACCAGGTCAGTTGCACTGTACGACGAGAGCGATGACATCATCCGATTGGATTTCAACCGTTAGATCGTGCTCTGATGGACACGGTGAAGCCACGTGTTGGATAAAACTGAAGCGTCATTTTAGATCTTACCCGTACGTTTTGAATTGGACGGTCAAGATTCGATCAACCCCTCGGTTGATAATGCGCTGACGCGTGTTAAGGCCAAATCTTGCCACATGTCATGCTGACGTCATCAGCGGGTCCCACGTGTCAGTCATGGCACAGTAAATGCTGACGTCAGCAGTGACGTCATAATTCCGAATTTTCCATATAAGAATAAATAAAGAAATTTGGTTTATTCTTTTAAATTTATTTTCAAACTTCAAATGGTTATAACTTTTGCGTTTTAACTCCGATTTGAGTGATTCTAATTTCTAAAAATTTGTAAAATCAAGATCTATTTATTGGTGAATTTTGTGAAATTTTTAGAGTTGAGTTGCTCTCTGTAAATTATATTTATTATGTGTATGTTGATTGCGAGTAGACGTTGATCTGCCGGAGGGTTTCGAGGGAGGATTTTCAGAACAAGAACCAACTCCGGATCAGGATCAGTAGCTGTTCGAGGGCAAGTTATGCTTTGACCATGTTGCTCCTAAATTTTGAAAATGTATTTTGTTTCAAACTATGCATGCTAATTCAACTAAAAATGGATTTAAATATTTTGGGTGAATTAGCTAGTTAACCTAATTGTTATTACCACCTTGTTAATAATATTTGTATGCCATGGTTCCTTTGATAACCTAAGTTTGGTAATATTAGTTGGTTGATAATATTGTGCCAACACGGGAGGTTAGACCGTGAATAGTTGCTTAGCATGCTTATAATGTGAACAATTTTGTTTGGATTACAAAAGCAACATTGACTAAAGAATAGCGAATGCATTTTGATAAAAGGTGGAATGATGTTGGTATTGATACTGGAATGTAGAGACCTGTGTGGTTCTACATGAAGGATGATTACGGGCATGTGTTGCACCGTTAAATAACTTGGGATGGAATTTGATTTAGACTGGGGCAAGTGGACAGAGGCTTTGTGCCAGGTGGGCCTGTGTGGCAATTGGGGGGCTGAGTGTTGTAAGGGCTGTGTGCCAATTTGAGGGAAGGAAGTCTTGCCTTGGTCAGCTAAGGACCTTACCTTGCAAGCTTTTGACCTGAGTCTCTCGTACAACCACATGTCTGAATGGGAAGATCTAGTTTAGTAGGATTCTAATATCTCTCCTTTGATACCTCAGGGTGGCAGTTACACGGGGGTGATTGTATGGGGGAGCGTGCCTGTGCTTCGGCTTGGTACCCTATCAATGTTGTTCGTCGGCCCTATACTTCGGCTCTGTGTGAGGGAAGTGATAGAAGAGGCAACACGGAGAGGTTCTTAGGTTGAGATAGAAGTCTCTGAAAGGCTTTGTTACGGTCAATCACCAGTGTGGTGAGCGATTGTATCTTGTGGGTAAAGTGTACAACCTCTGCAGAGTGTTAAAACTGTTCGAATAGCCGAGTCCACGGTACTGGACAATGCTCGGGAATTACAGTCAAGGGGTAGTGTTTTGAAAATAAAATGGGGTGGAAGGCTGTGTGCCAAAGTTGATGAAGAAAATTGATTAGGGACTGTGTGTCCAAAACAATGTGGAAAACAACTTGAGATATATAATGGGTATATGGTTTTGATGCTTTCTATCTAACTAAATAGTAGTTTAAAATATTGATGCAAAAGCAAAATAACCAGTAAAGCCATTCCTTTGTAACAAGCCATGCATGTAGTAATAGAACTGCATTATGTGCATGACTTGTTGAGTACGTTGTGTACTCACCCTTGCGGACAAAATTTACCAGAGGAAGAGACTACACCAGCATATGAAGAGGATTACGTCGAAGAGCCAGGGAACTAGGGAGCAAGCCTCTATCAAGACACTTGTGGCCAAGGATGGAACATCACAACTTTTATATTTCCGCTGTTGAACTTTGTTTACTCTGACTATTGTAAGCCCTGTGTGGCAGACTATTGTAAGGGACCATAAGGTCATACAACTCGATTATAAACAGCTTGAAGTACTTATGTGTTATTCCGCTGTGTATGATGTGATACTTTTACCCTGTTTAGCCTGTGTGCACTAGCGTGATTCTGGACTAGTGCGGAATACACAGAGTGTCCAAATTTGCAGATTCGGGGTACGACACATTGTCACCCTGTCAGCGCCGTGTCATCTTCTATGCTGACATGGTTTCTTGCGTGTTGCCCAGTTGGCCACCATGTTGTTGTACCATGTTGGTTGTGTGGGTCCCATTTGTCGGTCGATTTGTTTATGAGCTGGATCATCGTGGATCGTTGACCCAATTCCATGGACCGTGGGGCCACATGTCTGTGTGAGGATTTTTTTGGATATATTATTCTATGCTGACATCATAAATCGGGTTTTCAATAGAAAAATAATTGGGAAAATTCAGGTTTTTTCTATTTTTTGGTTTTTCTTTTATTTGAATCTTTCAAGAGCTCATTCTTCTTTATACAAGCTCTAATTGAGGTCATTCAAGTTTCTAAAAAATTGTAAAATTGAGATCTATTTTATGGTAAATTTTATTTGATTTTTGGAGTTTGTTTGCTCTTTATTTAGTATTTATTTTTTTATTTATTATTTTCTTCTTGATTTATGTAGAAGTCAAAGTGCCAAATTGTTTGAGGGTGAAGCATTGACTCAAGAGCAAGGTCTAAAATAGGAATAAGAGTTTTTCTAAGGTAAGTTGTGCTTTGATCATGTTGAACCCAGTTTTACAAATGTTATGTTGTTTTAAATTATTGTATGATATTTTATACTTTTAACTATTTTTAAATTAGTTTGGGATCTAATTATTTTACATAATTGGATTATATCTACCTTGTAATTTGTATGCCCTAATTATTTATCACCTTAGGATGGTTAATTATTAGTTGGTTGCTAATAGATGTGTGGGTTGGTTAGATCGTGTGTAGTTGCTTAGCCATGCCACACATAACTCATGTCTTTTAAAAGTTCAAATCAATCATGAATTGAATATGAAACATATTTATGAAAAAATGTGTCATGTGTTGTCACACAATGATGTTGAGTTGTTAATAGTATGTGTTGCACAATAATCAACTAAGGTGGTAAATGGTTTAGACAGGGGCAAGTGGCATCTGGCTTTGTGCCGTGGTGGGCCTATATGGCATAGGGTTGATATGATAATATGTTATTTTATGAGTAAATGTGAGGTGATTTCTATGAGTGAATTGTTGGAAGTCTTGCCTTAGTCAATTAAGAACTTAACCTTTCAAACCTTTGAACTGGGCCAAACATGCAACTACATGTCTAAAATGGGACGGACCTAACTAAGTTACTGAGTCTTAACATTTGATGCCTCGGGACGATAACCAAACTGAGTGTGCGGTTATGGAAAATTTATGTGTGCAATGCATTGGCCTCACATTTGTCCAATGATATGTCCCTCCTATTCTTCTGCTCACAGTTAGGGAAGGAATAGCAAGTTCAGATTTATCGGGAGGGTTAGTATTATAATGGAGTCTCTAAAAGGTTTTGTTATGATCTTCTAGCCACATGTCGATGGGTACGTGATATTGCATGGCAGTATAATTTGATCATATCATGTGGGTAAAGTGTGTAACTTCTATAGAATGTAAATCTATTCAGATAGTCGTATTCTCGGTATTGGACAATACTCAAGAATTACAATCAAGGGTTAAATTTTGTAAACAAAACTTAGGACGAGAGCCTATGTGCCATTGGAATGTTTGGAATTTGTCTAGAGCTGTGTGCTATGTTTACTTAAGAAATGTTTGAAAGATACTTATTATTATTTATTTTACTACCATTTCAATCTACGTATTATATTCATTTGTAAATACTGCTTCACTACAAAATCGCCCATTGAGGTGATCTAAGCGGTGCCGATCCACTAGCAACAACATCGCCCAACCTAACTCGTACCGCTGTCCATTATGGGCTTGTATGGATTGTCTCGGAAATAGTTAGGCAGTCGAGAGCTTCCCTAAGTAGAGCCTTGGGGGTGTGTGGTTGTCTCCTTGGAAGCTTGCTTGGTCTAGGCTAGGATGTTAGGGCCAGGAGCTTGAAAATGAACACCTAGGAGGCAAGTGAGTGACCGTTGTCTTCTTTCTCATGGCACTGAGCTCCACTGCTCCCCTCTGCCGCGACCTTAGCCCGGCTATTGCCGCCACGACCTTGACCCGAATATCACCTTCGAGCCTAGATCCTATCACCGGCCACCTACTTCTCACTCTGCTCCCGTGCCGCCTCCTCGCTTGCTTGTCACCTAACTCTGGACTCTCACGGTCCCACCGGCCCCTATCTCAAGCATGATGAACGAAGGGATGAGGAGGAAGGTGTAAAAGCATATTTAATGGTTTAACACTTCCTCGTTCTCAAAACATTTTTTTAATTTTGTGCTTTTTCATAGTTTAGAAGCTAAAAAATCAAAACCTAAACAAATAGATGGCTTTTATTTGGCTTTTTTTTTAAATCCATAAGCCTCTATATAAGGCCCTCTTTGGCAGAATTTAAGCTTGTGCAAAAGCAACGTCTAGCTGACTGCCTTGAAAAGCCGCTTTTCAAAAACTTCTGCTTCTCTTCACAAATGGGCTTGGTTTAGGTAAAAGCTAAAACTAGAAGCTAGTTGTTTTGGCACAACTTTTGATTTCTTTTAAGGAAAAGTTAATCCATAAGTTGTGCTAATGGGGGCCCTAACTATGCCCTGTTTGTTTAGGCTATAGCTTAAAGCTGTTTTTGGGCTAAACAGCTTAAAACAATCGGCTTTTATACGTGACAGAGATGGATGGTTTTATCATAACTTCAATGACATTGGTGTAAGACTAACTTTCAATAAGTAAAAAAAAAACACTTTTCTGATGACTTTTGTCTTTTAGTTACATGGAGGTTTATGGTTTACAAAAATCTAGATAAAAAGCCATTTATTTATTTAGGCTTTTAAACGGGTGAAAAGTCCCAAACAAATAGAGCCTAAAAGCTAAAAGCCATTGGAGAGGTGACTTTTAGGCTCATTGAGTGTTGGTCTTAGACTAATAATACTGAAATTAGGATAAAATTAGCTACATCTACCACACATAAAAACCGATTGCTTTTAAGCTGTTTAAGCTTTGAAAAAATAGCTTTAAACTATATAAAAAAACTATGACTAAACAAACTTACCTAGACAGCACACATGTCTTCATATATTAAGTTTGTTGCAATCTCATATCTTCTCTGCGAATTTTAAGATAAAAAAAAGTCAAAAATCTCTACTATATAAAGTGAGAGTTTCTTCCCACGTCATTTCATCAAAATTACCCACATTTACCTAACTTTGGCTCTTTAATTACCTTCGCTATTTTGATATCTCGAGATGCATTTATTAAACTTCATCAAAATCACACCTTTACCTCACTATTTAGCTCTTTAATTCAAAAAGCCCGATCTTTGTCTAAAATCTTTGCTCAAACAATCTTTAATTACTCACCTTTGTCATGCTATTAATGCTCTTTGCAAATAAACTATTTTATCGCAAATTGAGGTTGATACACATGATCAAGTCGCTAAAATTGCATGCATAGCGTGTTTTAACTCAAATTTGACATTCGACACATGCAACAGTAATTTGGTAGGTACAACGCTATATTCAAATTGAGTATATAAACATTGCTCGGGCCATCTACCATAGTTTTTTAGAGAACTCCTTCACATTTTAGCATTCAAAGATTGTTATTGTTGTATTTAATCATTTGTCGTTTAGCTCTTAAGTAGTCATCGATAAATATTTTGTAAAAGGCACCTTAAAATCTCTCTGATTATCATGGTTTACTCTTGTAGACTTTATATAATTACTAGAAATTATTGTTCTGTTGCTTTAATTCATTTGTAGCTTATAGTTCTGAGTACAAAAGCTTTTGTATATAAAAATTTGCAAATTACACCTTAAAACTTTTATTATTATCACGATTTAGTCTTTTAGATTTTTGCCAAGTATTGTTTTTTTACTATTTTAATTCATCTGTATGAGCGGTTGTTGTTCCGTTGCAACGTACGGGCACTCGGCTAAGTATCACTTTTTTTCTGCCACGAAGCTCAGGCGGCACGCGACTTCGTCCGCAGAAATTTTTTATTTAATATTTTTTTAAATCTTTTTTTTCAAAACTAATCGGCGGGAAATTTTTTTGCAAAAATACCTTCTGTCGCCCTAGTACAGGGCGATCGCCCCATACTGGGGCGATAGGTGCCCTACCTAATGGCTCGTAATGGCAAAATTCCAAAATTTTAACGACAGCAAAAAAAATTGAAAAATAGACCTATCGCCTAGTGCAGGCGATGGAGTTCTTATAACAATTTTTTTTACAATATTTTTTGTATTCAACTGGAAAAAAATTACCCGAAAAAAAAACTTCTTGTGATGTAATGAACTGGAAAAATTATTTTACTTTGTTAGTGATACGCATCCCACTCAAGGGATTTCGTAGCCTCGTGGGGCCCGCCGGATAGGGTCCAAAAAATATGGGAAAAATAGCAGGCGACCTACTCAGCGGGATACCACTTATGTATGGTGAGATGGCGGATCTTTGCCTCGGACGAAGTTCTGAAAATCGAAAAAGGCATTGTGACCTGAAAACCATGAAATCGTGGCCATAGGGGTTTTGTATGGTAGGATCTGACCCAAAAATCTGGAAAAAATCAAAGGCGACCTCATAGCTTGAGCTACCACTTATGTCTGGGCATTTGGGCGTTGGCCGGCCGCGAAGTTCGAAAATCGGAAATGGCACTTTCATGACCCGCGTAAAGCGCGAATCGGGAGTTCCATGATTTCGCGGTTTAAATGGCCGAGTGCCTTTTCCGATTTTCACAACCATGCTTGGCCAACGCTACTACTGGCCATAAGTGCATAAGCGTTAGCGTGAGGTCGCCTTGATTTTTTTCAGATTTTTGGGTCAGATCCTACTCACCATGGAACTACGAAAACTCATAAGTGGCCACGATTCAGCGTGGCGCAAGTGCTTTTTCCGATTTTAGTAACCTCGTGAACTCTGCGCCGGCTAGCCTCGCCGTACATAAGTAGTAGCTCAGATTATGAGGTCGCCTTGATTTTTTTATTTTTGAGCGTATCCGGCTTTGCCCATGGGCTACGAAACCCCTAAGTAACCACGATTTCCGCGGTTTACGTGGCCACGAGTGCCTTTTCCGATTTTCAGTAACCGTGCGAGGCTGCATCCACCATCTCGCCGTACATAAGTGGTATCCCGCGTTGCGTAGGTCGTCCGTTATTTTTCCCGTATTTTTTGGACCCTATCCGGTGGCCCCACGAGGCTATGAAAATCCCTAAATGGGATGCCTATCACTAACAAATTAAAATAATTTTTCCCGTTTATTACATCACAAGAAGTTTTTTTTCGGGTAATTTTTTCCGGTTGAATACAACAAATATTGTAAAAAATTTACTACAGTAAAAATTGCTACAGTAACCTATCGCCCTAGACTAAGGCGATAGGTCTATTTTTCAAATTTTTTGCTCTGCTGTTAAAATTTTGGAATTTCGCGCCATGAAATGTCGTTAGCAGGGGCACTGTTGCCTCGGTATAGCGATCGCCCATCTTTGAGGCGACAGGAGGTATTTTTGCAATTATTTTTCCTCGCCGATTAGTTTTAAAAAAAAGATTTAAAATAAATATTAAATAAAAAAATCCCGTCCGCACGGCACGGGCATGGCCCATCACGGTGCCGAGCGAGCATATAGATCCACCGGCGTCGCAGTTGTCGCGCAAACGAAGCCTAAGTTACGTCGGAGCTGGGCCGCGCTGTTGTGCCTAGAGCACGGCAGGCACGCCGTATCACGGACATGGCCGGATAGGCAGTTCCGGCCCCGACCCCCCAAGCTCTATCGACACGAGCCGTATGAGACGCACCAGCAGCCACCAGCCCGACCCGGTCCCGTCCCGCCGCACGGCACGCCAACGGCCAACCCTAGTTCTCTCTCCTCCACCTCTCGCGCGTCGCTCCGCGGGCACACGCCCTCGGCCCTCATCTCCCTTCCCTTCTCCCGCAGGCTGCGGACGCGCGCCGCGCGCCCCCTCGCTCGGGCGCCACCGAGTTGCGCGTCGACCGCGCCGGTGGGCAGCAACCCTGTATGGTCACTCGCCCCAGGGTGCAGGCACAGGCACCGCGGCTTCAGCGCTTCGGCAAGCCCAGAGGTACGGCAGTAGCTCTCCCTCACTATTTGGAATTCTGTCTCCAAACCTAGATTGGTAAACCACTAGCTTTCCGCTACTTTTTGCTTAATCGTGCTCAAATCAGGCAAAGACAGGTAGTTCAGTGGTTCGATATTGGTGGTTACTTAAATACTGATGTTACTAGATGTGTGATGCGGTGCTGGTACCAAAGGGACAGCATCGATTCTTGTTGTCAATGTTGGTGATAAAACCATAACTACTCGAGGTTTAAGGTTTTTTGGGAACCCCAAGGATTGGGAATTTGAGATGTGCTTTCTTCTTACTTTCCTAGCAACTATATGCTCACTCTTGTCATTGTACATTGCCTCTTCTATTAATAACAATGTAAAGTGAACCCATATAGGTTTTTTTTGTGCAGGAAAGTCTCACCCTCGACTTTCCTGCTGTGGTACGCTTACCCTACATGCTGTAGAAATCTTCTACGATGGAAGGGTCTGAATCTAGTAGGAGTCGCAGCAGGAGAGATGTTGAGGACAGTGTTGATGCTAGGGGCAGCTGGAAGGAAGAGGAAGAGCGAGAGGATGTTGATGGCAGAAAGTACCGGTCTGGCAAGTCGGGGAAGCACAGCTATTCGGATGAAGTTGAGGAGCCAGATGATGGTAGGAGATCTTCAGCTGATAGGAACGAGTCGAGAAGGAAGTCGGTTACAAGCTCAAGCCGGGCCCACAGCGGTGATGAGGATGACTACGATGCAAGAAGGGAATCACGGGTGTCCAAGTTTCCAAGAAGAAGCCCTGAAGAGAGAAGGGAGAGGAGATCGTCTGATGGGTACAAGGATAGAGATGGGGATAGCAGCAGGAGGAGAAGAGAAGATGAGAACGATTGGGATTCTTCAAGAAGATCTAGCTCCAGAACTTCTGGTCATGATGTTTCTCATAGTAAAAGCAGAAGCAAGACCGATGGGCCATATGATGTTCAGCATGAGAGGCAGCAGGAGAAGGATATACGGAGTTCAGAGGGAAGAGAGGGCAGTAGGGACAAGCAAGGGTACCAGGACCAAGAGGAAAAGTCTTACCAGAGGAGAGTGGATGAGCCATATATGAACCGAAGAGCTGATGGAACCGGTTCTGATAGAGCTGATACAAGAGATGGTAGGTCCTCTTCTGATCAGTGTAAGCACAGGAATGCAAGAGAGGCTCATGACAACAGGAATGAATTAGGTGAAAGATGGGAAGGCAATGAGAAGAGAAAGGGCTCTGCTAGAATCGAAAAAAATGATCAAGATAAACGGTCAGTTGATCCAAGGTGTGACACTGGATCGTATGTGGATAGAGAGGATAAGCATGGCAGGGTCGAAGAGAAGCCAGCAGGTTCTGTTGACGATATTGGACAAAGTACCTTGAATCACATTGCCAAGCCTGAAGAGAACGATGATAAACTTAGGCATCAAGTGGAAGGTGCACATGAAAATAACGATAATGTGGAAACAAAAGATAAGTTTCCTTATTTGGATGAGGATGGGCGTGCACTGTTGAGGGATGGAAGCAATAAAGAAGCTAGACATGATAAGAAGTATCACAGAGAGAAGGATGGGGGTGATCGCGGTCATTCGGACTCAGATAATGAAAGAAGCATAAGCATGAAGGAGAAAACAAGGGAAGATTCTCATGGAGATTATAAATCTTATAGGGGAAGGGACAGAAATAGAGAGTTGGAAGGATCTAAAAAGTACCGGAGGAATAGTCAAAGGCAAGATTCAAAGGAGGCAAATGACTATGACACTGTTACAGAATGGAGGCATGGCCAGGAAAGGTTAGATGGTGGAAATTTCCATGGCTGGTCTGGGTACAGGAAAGATTCCAGGGGCAGATATGAGAGCAGCAAAGTCCCTTCATCATATGGGAATCGATATGACAGTTCTGATTCAATAGAAATACGGCCTAACAGGAATCTTGATTTTGGAAGGGAGAGCTCTGTTTCTGGGAAAAGAACTGAAATGGGATCCCATCAGGATTTAACGCCTGGGACAAATAATCCACCTGAGGAGAACAAAACGAATTATGGAAATGGTGAGGATTCACAGGAGAGATACTATGATGATACTCAAAATATGGATCAGAATACTGGCAAAAATCCTGCTGATTCTCAAACTGGCAGAGGAGGATTGATAGGAGCAATGACATCCAATACTTCAGGAGCAGGTCAAAGCAGTAGCGGCAGCATGATTTCTCCAATTCCTCAGCAAGGGCCAAAAGGTGGTAGACCCTCTAGAGGGCCAAGGGGGAGGCTGAATGGAAGGGACCCTCAGAGAATCGGAGTTCCAGTGCCTATGATGCCGCCTCCACCATTTGGACCACTTGGTTTGCCACCAGGTCCAATGCAACCGATGGGGCCAAGCATGTCCCATTCCCCTGGTCCTCTTGGACCTGGTATTTTCATGCCACCATTTCTGGGGCCTCTTGTTTGGCCTGGAGCACGGGGTGTCGATGTGAATATGCTTGCTGTTCCACCCAACCTTCCTATCCCTCCTCCAGTAGCTGGCCCTAGCTTTACTCCCAGTGTGGGGGCTGGCGCAAACCAGAACATTCACTTAAATCAAACAGGCACCAGAAGAGGAGCTCCAACGAATGCATCAGGATCTGGTTTCAGCCCAATAGCTACTTCAAACCGTGAAATGATGCATGATAAACCACCTGCAGGCTGGACACCACAGCGGAACAGTGGGCCTGCTGGAAAAGCTCCTTCAAGGGGTGAACAGAATGATTACTCACAGAACTTTGTGGACACTGGCATGCGACCTCAGAATTTCATCAGAGAACTGGAGCTTACAAGTGTAGTGGAGGACTATCCTAAGCTTAGAGAACTCATACAGAGGAAAGATGAGATTGTTTCTAACTCAGCTTCAGCTGCAATGTACTACAAGTGTGACCTGAAGGAACATGTGCTTTCCCCAGAATTTTTTGGCACAAAGTTTGATGTTATTCTTGTAGATCCTCCATGGGAGGAATATGTTCATCGTGCTCCAGGTATCACAGATCATATAGAGTATTGGACACCCGAGGAGATTATGAATTTGAAAATTGAGGTTGTTCTCTATACAACAGTTATTACATCTTTTCTTTTTCTTTGGGAGCTTGCCTTTTCCTGTGGAGTTGCTATGTGACAGTTGTTATTTGACTCAATAGGCCATAGCTGATACACCCTCATTTATCTTCCTTTGGGTTGGTGACGGTGTTGGTCTGGAACAAGGCCGTCAGTGTTTGAAGAAGGTAAGTCAGCTGCCTTTGTATAATTCGATATTTTCACAATTATTGTTTCTGTGTTACCAATCACTGGATTTTACTCTTATATCTTTGTTGTGGGTACGAAAAACAACACAGAAGTCCTTTGTAAGACTTCTTGACACTATCATTTTCATCTATTTATCACACTTGAGTTTTGTTTTTAAGGCAGTAGCATTAATTTCAGCTGGTAGAAGACTGATAGCCAATATAATCCACTCCGAAACATGCTGTCCACCATATGGTTTACCCATATCTTTTAATGTAGTTGTTTCTTGTTCATGGCTTTGTCCAGACAAAGCTTTAGTCTGCAAAAAGGTCATATCCTTTAGAATGTCCACTTATTCCATAAATTCTAACCGGTGTTTCATTGGATTGCTTTGCAAGATAGTATCAGTAATTTCATCCAAATGATGAACAATGGCAATGATATGCGCATTGCTAAATATTCTTTTGTGCAGTGGGGATTTCGTAGGTGTGAGGATATATGTTGGGTAAAAACCAACAAGAAAAATGCTACACCAGGTCTGCGCCATGACTCCAATACATTGTTACAGCATTCAAAGGTTAGTTATACTATATTTTTCATGCCTTTATATATCCCCTCTCACTGGTTTTATTTTTAAGCATACCTTATTTCCTTGCGCAGGAGCATTGCTTGATGGGCATAAAAGGAACTGTACGGCGCAGCACTGATGGGCATATCATCCATGCAAATATTGACACTGATATAATAATAGCTGAGGAACCTACTGATGGTATTCTGTTACTTGTTTCTATTATAATACTCAATATCATTCTACATGTGTGCCCATGGCCTACTACTGACTTGCGGTTCTGCTGATTGCTATACTCTTCTTTGCGGCTATGTTTCATCGGATGTCACTTCTGTTTCCTTTATGAATAATTTGCTCTCTTTTCTTCACCTGTTGTGTACTCTCAGTTTCAGTTGCTTTCACTTATCTTTTTTATTTTCCTTTTGTTCAATGCCACCTTTTGTTATTTTTGTTTTTTTGTCGTCATGTGAATATTCCTGCTTGATTTAGCAAATAGGTGATTATTCTGCATAAAAATGGCAAATATATTAGGCATATTTCATTTGACATGTGGGATAAATTTGTCAAATTATAGATCTCATTAAAAGGCTTGGTTGTTGTTGATAGATTATCTCATTGACCTGTAGCAAACTGTCCATCTTGTTGTCATTGCCATTTATTGGTGACCCTATTTAGTTGTCAATGTGTGAGTTGACGCATGGATCTTCAATGAAATTCTAATAAGGAAACACATTCAATTATAAGATATTCATCGCTATTAGATCAGTTGGGGGGAAATATACCCACTTTTTATTTTTTATTAATATAAGGTAGAAAATATTTAATTAAACGTACAAGCTGGCTAAACTCGTATTAATATAAGGTAGAAAAATATTTAATTAAACATACAAGTTGGCTAACTCGTATTTAGGTTTATATAAGATCTCTATGACACTATTAGTTAGGGGTGCAATCAGAGCAGATATGGATTGATATCGCTCATCCTGCATCCTATTCCACATTTTTTTCTTGGAGTCAGAGTCGGACATAGATTGGAGGAATAACTAACACCTCCCTAGACATAGCCCATCAAGGATGCCCGTGAGCCCTCGTACCTGCTCCCAAGGGAAAAGGCACAAGTGTTCCCATTGAAGCGTCCTGCCTTGAAGGCTATGTCTCTAGCCCTAATACAAGGGGTTACCACGCCGACTCTATTGCCTTCAACGACTCCTTGCAGGCGTTGGGGTGGTTATCATCAAGGGCCAAAGCTATCTGAAGGGTGCCTCCATCCCTAACGGGTCCTGCTAGATAAGCAGGCCTTGCTGCCCAAGAATATGCTCTTAAGATAGGGGGGCCACTCGTCATATGGCCAAGCATATACAGCGTGATCGGTGACTAACTATATGATATATAGACAAAAGAACTATTGTTGTGCCTAGAAAGGACAATAATACCCTTCGGTTCTTATAGATTAGCTATATCCATAAAGGGCATTTCGGTTATTTGTAAAAGCCCAAGAGTCTATAAATACCCTATGTATCCCTCATTATAAGTTGTGTTCTCAAGGAATATAAAGAGTCATCCAAATTGGTGTGCCTCTAGGAAGGGACCCGTCATACGAGGAACACCCCTGTAGGCCATCGACAGGAGTAGGATAGATCTCTTGAACCCTTGGACTTGTTTAAACCCCTATCATTTTCGCTCTTGTGGACGTCGACCTGTAACATGATTAACGTCCACCCCCTGATTCATGTTTTTGTTAAAGTAGACTTGTATAGGGTGTTATTTGCTAGTTTTCATCCTTCACTGTACATGTATTTCTTGGCCCATTGGCCCATCGAATGAAATGAGCTGCCATTCTGAATATTCCAACATGGTGTCAGAGCTACCTAGCTAGGGTTTCCCTCACCAAAGATGTAGCCACCGCCGCCGGCCATCCTCATGGCGGCGCTACTGCGTCGTCGCCGCTGACTCCTTCGTGGCGCTCTCTCTCTTCTCTCTCTCTGGCGGCGCCCTTCGCTCATTGCAGACTCCTCTGGTCTCTTCTTTGAGTCATCTTCACCTCCGTCGTCCTCATGGCGTCCGCTCCATTGGTGACTCGCCAGCTGCGACCCCTACTGTAAATAAGAAGAAGAAGATCTACCAGAACCACTCCGGCGGCAAGGCGGCGTTCCGCCTCCTGCTCCGTTCGAGCCGCCGCCATCTGTTCTCTTCGGCGGCCCGCCACGGCTTCTCCTCGGTAGCGACTTCCTCCTCCGTCGCGATCGGCGCCCGACCTCCTTCTTGAAAGCGAAAAAAGCGGTCGGCGAAAAGAGCAGAGTCGGCGCCAGCAAAGAAAGAAAAAAAAAGAAAAAAAACTCTGCTAAGCCATTCCTTCTGCGCTCATCCAAGATGGCCATTGCATCTCGTTCCTCAGGACCGATGCCTCTCCCGCCAGTTATGTTTGATGGGACCAACTTCCGGGAGTGGTCCACTATGCTTCGGATCTCTCTTGACAGCCAGCGTCTATGGGGTCACCTCACTGGAGCTCGTCCCTCGCCTTGATGGCCGGTTACTTGATTCGGTAGGTGGTTGGGCCAGATGGTGCTCTAGTCTCTGCAGATCTTCTAGCAAAGATCTGAAAGGAGACCATTGAACAAGATATGTTGCCGATCTGCAGACTCTCAATCTTGGCGGCGGATGAGGCTCGTCTTTATTCTTTGTCATCTTAAGCGGCATGAAGGTTGAGCCTGCCATGGATCTGGCCGCTCTTCCTTCTTCTCAGCTGATGTGGGAGGCGTCGCGAGCTTCGATTCAATAAGCAAATGATGCTCTCTACACTTCTACATTGGAGTTGGCGAGCTCTCTCCATCAGCAGGACTCCACCGTCGATGCTTTCTACCAGCAGATTACTGATGTGTGGCGTCAGCTTGACTCTTTGGAGCCTCCCTACAGTCTGACCTACGACTGCTGTGGCCTTCATCGGGACCACAAGAGTGCCGTTCGCCTCTTTGAGTTCCTCCGCCGACTTCGTCCGGAGTTTGAGCGACTTCGCTTTCATTCACCGGCGGCGTTCGCCTCGGCCGCCCCACTGGTTGAGGCGCTTCGCCTCGTCCGTCTGAGAGGAGACTCGTCTTCGTGGCGTTCTCTCGTCCTCCTCATCCGTCTTGATCGCTTCCACACCTCCTCCAACGACTGCTCCTGTGACTGCTCCTCTCCCAGCACCGGTAGGAGGCTCCGTTGTTGTGGCGAGTACTGTTGGTGCAGTGGTTCGCTATAACTACTGTAAGAAGATAGGGCACACCATTGAGCAATGCAGGAGGCGGCAGAACCGCAAGGGTGGAGGTAGTGGAGCTGGTACCTCTCGCCCATCTGACGCCCTACTGATAGCCATGCAGGATGTGACTCAGCGTCTTGAGCGCATGGAGCGCCGCCTGGGGGCGACACCTTCTTCAGGACCGTCTGTTGCTAGTCTTCCTTCATGTACACAGTTGCCCTGGATCCTTGACTCTAGGGCTTCTTTTCACATGACATCTGATCCCACTCACCTTGGCCCACCGAGTTCTTTAGCTATTCCTATGTGCTGCCGAAGCGGTGATGGTACTTCCTCTCGATTCTTTGGTGGGGCACTCTTCACACTTCTTGTTTTCATGTTTCTTCTGTTTCACATGTTCCTCGCCTCGATTTACAGCTTATCTCTGCTGGTCAGCTCGCTGACCTTGATTGTCGTATCATTCTTGAGGCTGACTCTTGTTCTATTCAGGATCGTCTCACTGGGACCCTGGTTGGTACTGGCCGTCGGGTCCGTGACTCTCAGCGTCTTTGGGAGCTTGACTGGCTTCGCCTTCCCTCCGCTTCCATCACGTCCACCTCCACCAGCCAATCGACTGTCGTCTCGGATGTCACTGTCCTCGCCACTCCTGTTTTCGCCAGTTTTGCTCAGTGGCATCATCGTTTAGGTCACATGTGTGGGTCTCGTCTTTCTTTGTTAGTGAGTCGTGGTGTTCTTGGGAAGGTTCCTGGTGATACCTCCCTATCATGTATGGGCTGTAAGCTTGGGAAGCAGCTACAGCTACCCTATCCCACCAGTGACTCAGTGTCTCTTCAGCCGTTTGATTTGGTTCATTTTGATGTATGGGGCTCGGCTCCCTTCGTTTCGAAAGGGGGTCATCGCTATTATGTGATCTTTATTGATGATTTCTCTCGTTACACTTGGATCTATCTTCTGACCTCTAGGCATCAGGTGTTGTCTACCAACTAGGCTTTCGCTGCCATGGTTCGCACACAGTTTGACTCGCCTATTCGTGTCTTTCGAGCTGATTCTGCCGGCGAGTACCTATCCACCTCTCTTCGTCAGTATCTCCTTGAGTAGGGTACCCTTCCTCAGTACTCTTGTACTGGTGCTCATGCTCAGAATGGTGTCTTTGAGCGCAAACATCGTCACCTTCTTGAGACTGCTCGAGCGATGATGCTGTCTTCCTCTGTTCCGCCCCCACTTCGGCCGAGGCCGCTCTCTTCTTTGTCTACCTTGTGAACCTTTAGCCTCTCATTGCTCTTGAGGTGCCACCTCAGTAGGCGCCTCTTCAGCAGACTCCTCAGTCTGATCACCTTCATGCATTCGGGTGCGTTGTCTTTGTGCTTCTTGACCCGTGGCGGAGCGACGGTTAAGCCTCGATCTGTTAAGTGTGTCTTTCTTAGCTACGATGCTGAGCGCAAGGGTTATTGCTGTTGGGACCCTGTGGCTCGCAGGATCCGGGTCTCCCGAGATGTCACCTTTGATGAGTCTCGACCCTTCACTCGTGATCCTTCGTCTAGCTCGCCCTCTACTTCTAATTCGCTCTCCTTCCTCACTCTACCTGATGCTTCTTTCTGTCCACCATCACCCTCTCCTTCGTCTCCACCTTTATCTCCATCGTCTCGACCATCACCCTCATCTTCCATTCCAGTTCCTTCGTCCGCTGCTCCACCCTCTCCCTCGCCATCTCAGCAGCCTTCCTTTGCCTTTACTCCTCCTCCTGTCCGTTTCCACTACACTCGTCGTCCACCTCCTCCCGGTTCCTCCCTTCTAGGTCCGCCCCTACTTCCACTTGAGTCTTCTCCTCTTGAGTCCTCTCCTCTACTCCCCTTCAGAGCGTATCTCTCCTGCTCCTCCCATGATGACGCTCTTCGTGATCGGCGATGATTCCTCGTCCCGATCGCTACTGGTGTTGTTGCTCCTGCTACCGTCTCCTTTGAGCCTACTTCCTATCGCGATCTTGTTACTCATCTGAGTGGCGATTCGCTATGGTCGAGGAGCTTGTTGCTAGAGCGCCTTCGGCACTTGGGATCTTGCCCCTCTTCCTGCTTCTATCACTCCTATCACGTGCAAGTGGGTCTATAAGATCAAGACTCGCTCTGATGGCTCTATTGAGCGCTATAAGGCGCGTCTCATTGCATGTGGTTTCCAGCAGGAGTATGGGCGTGACAATGAGGAGACCTTCGCTCCTGTTGCTCACAGGACCACTGTGCACACACTCGTCGCCGTTGCTTACTTGCTTAGGTGGACTATCTCCCGGCCTTGATGTGAAGAATGCTTTTCTTCACGGTGAGCTACGTGAGGAGGTCTACATGCACCCACCTCTGGCTATTACATGCTAGATGGCTACGTGTGTCGCTTTCGTCGTTCTCTCTATGGGCTCAAGCAAGCCCCCGGGCTTGGTTTGAGCGTTACCTTGTTGTCACCTTCTTTGGTTTTGTTGCTAGTGTAGCATGACCTGCTCTCTTCGTTCACACTTCTCCTCGTGGTTGTACTCTTCTTCTCTCGTGGATGACATGCTCATCATCGTAATGATCCTTAGTACGTTGCCTTTGTCAAGGCGGCGTCTCGATGAGCGCTTCAGATGTCGATTTGGGTCTCTTAGGTATTTCCTTGGGATTGAGGTCACTTCCACGCCTGAGGGCTACTATCTCTCCCAGCGGAAGTACATTCAGGATCTCCTTGATCGGGCATGTCTCACCGATCACCGTACTATTGCCACTCCTATGGAGCTTCACCTTCAGCTTCGTCCTACTGATGGTACTCCTCTTAAGGATCCTACTCGCTACCGCTACCTCGTTGGGAGTCTTGTTTACCTTGGCATTACTCGCCCTGACATCTCCCATGCTGTTCACATCTTGAGTCGGTTTATGCAGACTCCTACTCAGATACACTGATCACCTCCTTGGGTCCTACTGTATCTTCGTGGTACTATTGATCGCCGCTTGTTTTTCTCTTGCTCCGGCCCTTGCGGCTTGAGCCTATTCAGATGCTTCTGGGCTAGCGATTCCTCTGATCGTAAGTCCCTTTCTGCTTATTGTGTTTTCCTTGGTTCTTCTTTGATTGCCTAGAAGACCAAGAAGCGGTCAGAGTTCTCGCTCAAGATCTTGAAATTTGATGCGCTTGACCGGCCTCTGTGTACCGAGGTGACTTGGTTACGGTGGCTCCTGGCAGATTTTGGTGTCACTGTCTCTACCCCTACGACCGTGTGCTCCGACAGTACCGGCGTGATCAGCATTGCTCGAGATCCGTGAAACATGAGCTCACCAAGCATATTGGCGTTGATGCTTCCTATGTTCGGTCGCAGGTGCAGCAGTAGGTGGTTGCCCTTCAGTATGTGCCTTCTGAGGTTCAGATCGCGGATTTCTTCACCAAGGCACAAACTAAGGCGCAGCATGATCTTCATCTCTCCAAACTCAATGTTGTGGATCCACCTTGAGTTTGAGGGGGGTGTTAAAGTAGACTTGTATAGGGTGTTATTTGCTAGTTTTCATCCTTCACTGTACATGTATTTCTTGGCCCATTGGCCCATTGAATGGAATGAGCTGCCATTCCAACAGTTTCAATTCAACACCTAAAATAGTGGTGCTGCCTATGGGGACCGTAGCTAACTGACAAGAGGCTATGGCTTCTACCAAGAAATAGTCTTAAGTCCACGAAGCCCCTTCTAGCTCCAAAGCGCAAGGAGCTCGTGGATGACCCGTTTGCTCTCTAAAAGAGGCCCAAGCATCTACCCATCTTAGAGATCAGGGACATCCATCCTGGGGTGGACAACGTTTTACAAGTCCTGGGGCATCCAAGTGCTTCTCTCTCCCTTGCGCTAACCATTGCAGGGTCTAGCTAAGAGTGGGAAATTGAAGATGCCCTTGCAACCATAGGGCTAGGGGTTTGGGGCCAACTATCACCCTTAATGTGATGACATCTCTAATTGGAAGGCAATGATGGAGGCAAGCACGAGGCAACGGTGGACTACATGACACCGCTTACCGTTCCCTAGCGGCCCACCACATATCGCTCCAAGCACCACCTTCGGTCTAAGTAGCTACTGATCCAAGCATTCATGGAGTCCCATCTTTCGCCTTTGGGGGCAGGCAAGGTGGAAACCCTTACAACCTCCCTCTGCTTGCCCACATAGCAGTGACGGGCTCCTTTCTGGCCACTACGCCTGCTGCTGCTCGGGTTTGGAGGCGCTCTGTTGATTTTGCTGCAATTTATCCCATCACCTCAACCCTCGAGGCTCGAGCTCATGCCCCCAAGGGCAAGAATTTTGGGCCCTCCCAAGCTTCCCCACCTGGGCAAATGTGCTTGCAGCCGGAGATGGTAAACCAACCCCGATCGGTTGGAGGAGAGTCTCACCCCTGAGGTGCAATGTGGACAAGGGAGGCTGGAGAGCCCCAAAGACCAAATGTTGCCCCTTCCCTAGGAGTCGCTTCGGTGCTCTTGGGCGAGTAGACAATTTCACCCATTGTGGCTTGAGAATGCTCACAGAGCTCTAAAGACAAACGTCAAGTAAAGCGTGCCCAAGCGGAGCGGAGAAGCCTTTACTCCGCAAGCGTCGGTCGTGCCCCTGCCCTATCAACTGAGCCCTTAATCTGCCATGGGCATACCTATTCTATGGATGTGGATGTTGAGTCCTTGATTTCACGACCTACCCAAGCAGCAAGTTGGTGGGAGCACTTTGGCTCGCTTCGGACGCGGGCTCTGTTGCCACCACCATTAGGCATCCATCTCTTCTAGCTCTGAGAAGCCCTATCACCGCCATTGTTGCCATGCATGATCACCATCCCCTTGTAAGCGTGGCAGAAAGGAATTCTTGGGACTAGCAACCCCCTCTTGAGACATCTCCAAAGCCTCATTTCGGTTAAAGTTTTGTTAGCCCAACATTGGATTGTACGACGGAGATTCTGTTCCCATGTAGTTCATGGAGGTCTATTGCACGGCAATTTGGATCGGAGGAAGTGGGGAAGTAGAGATGTTTAACTGCCTCTTGCTCTTCTTGTTTGGGACAACGCGTTCGTGATTCTTCAACCAATGGAAAGGCTCCATTTGCTCCTAGGCCCAACTACGGTAGAAGTTCAGCGCAAACTTCCAGGGAAAAAATACGCCTGAGGAGAGGAGACGACTTAGGAACTTGACTTAGGAACTTGAGATCGTGGAAGTTACTCTAGGAAGAAGTCAAAAAGTTCCTCTAGGAAGAAGACAAAGATTGAAGGGATTTTTCTGGCAGGGGTCGAGACTCTTAAGGTCCTTGTCGTGGCTGGCACCCCCATCTTGGGGTAGAAACTCCAAATGATCCAAGGTGTCCAAGCCTAAGGCTCATTGGTGGACCATTCCGGTGAAGGTCGGAAGGAAAAGGGCCACTCGACCCAAGGCAAGGATCGCTGGTGCGCCTACCATAAAATGAGTGGGCACGACACAAACAAATGCTGCCAATATGTTACCGAAGTGGTGAAACTCTTCAAGCGTGGCCCCGAGCCATGCCGAGGATCACCACCTTGCCCCATGGCCGTGGAGGCTATGCTTCTTTAGGCAATCCACCCTGAGCTAGCGTTACCCTCTGGTGGCCCACCCCTTGGAGAGCACCCGAAGATGTCGAGCAAGGGCTTCCTTTGCAAGCACCACAAAGAAAGGGCAATGTTATAATGGGGGGCTCGGCCTCTAGGCAAGGGTCCAAGTGAGAGCAGAATGAGTACTTTTGAGAGGTCAATGTCATAAGGGTGACCCTCATAGCACCCCTTCCAAATGGGCAAGCGTAATGCTTAGCTTTATTGTTGAGGACACGAAGGGCCTAAGGTTCCCCTATGATGACACCATCTTGGTAATCGTCATAGTGTCCAATTGTGAGGTCTCGCGCATCCTTGACGGGGTGAGCTTCGCAGACATACTTTATCTCCACACGCTCAAGGAGCTGTGGGAGTCACTGGGGCATAGTTGTCACGGCGGCCTAGCTAGGCGCGGCAAGCCTGGAGCGTCAAGATGCCTAGGTGACCGCCTAGGTGATGATTAGGCGATGAAAATAATAAATAATAAATAATCTCATACATGGTTATCATGGCGACTTGCCGCCCAGGCGAGGCAAGTTGCCTCTGGGGCACCTGGGCGCCTAGGTGCCTAGCGCGCCGCCTAGGAAACAGTTAGGCGACCAACTAGTTTAGATCTGAAGCTCAATTATAGTTCAAGTTTCCTATGCACAAAATCATAATTCAAGCTCAAATATAGTAGGAGTGAGGAGTGATGTGTAGTACCTTATATATAGCATCCATAGTACCTTCCATATGATCCAAATCATTGCTGTCCAAACATTGATGTATAGTCTGAAATAACTCAATCCATCTGGTAGCTTGCCTTGATTTTCCCAAGTACAAGCAGGAGATTTACCTGATGTCAGCAATATGAAACACTAGGTTGTTAGATACAAGGAGTTCACATAAACTACAAAAATATCTTGAAAACAGAATTGAGAATGTTCTAAGGACAAAGACATTGAAATTTGAAAGTTTCAAACATAGATATAATGTTCCAAGGATAAGGACATTAAAACATAAATATAATGTTCCAAGGATAGGGACATTCAAACATCAATTTTTATGTTTAAATCATCTTGACGATTCTCATTACTTGGTCTAAATGTCGAGCGACCGTCGAAATCCGGTTGGTGGCTCATCTGACCATTATCCAAAATAGGGCTTGGCGCTTCCGTGACGCCCTACTTCTCAATCTGGTCTTAGGCCGGGAACTAGGGCATTTGGCGTGAACATCCATATCAATTGGTATCGAGCAAGTCGATCCTCCTATGGCGATCGATGAGGCGTGTCTCTAGTCCGGAGGCTCTTGTCGGCGATTGGAGACCATCGTTAACAAATTGGAAGTCTCGAACCACGGGGGCCTTGATGGAAGGCGGGCGACATCTTGAAGGCTCTCGACAAGCGGCCGAGCTATTGAGGCCGGCGGCAATGCCGATGGAATTGAGGCAATGGAGCGCAGCAGAAGACGGGGTTTTTCCTTACCCAATCGACGTGATTCCCATGAACGGGAGATGGGCAGCGGAGAGGAAGAGTTCGAAAGGGATCGTGGGGGTCAAGCAGATCGACGTTGGACTCCACACACTCCGCGGTATGACCTTCCTCTTTACGACGGCGCGGAGGATCCCCTTCTCTGGCTCAAGCAGTGCGAGCGTTTTGCTCATGTCCACCATGTGCCAGACGGAGAATGGGTGATGTGGCGAGGCTACTGCGAGAGGCGCAAGAGGTCCTAGATAATTGGGAATTAGAGGAGAAGCACATCACTTGGCCAGACTTCTACGAGACGTTCTTGCAGCGGTTTACTCGGCATCCCACTGCTGGACCTCTCGGAGATTTGGTGAACCTTAAGCAAGGGGACAGCCGCGTTGATGATTTCGCGCGGGAGTTCCAGAGACTTTTGGCCAGGGCTCCCAGGATGAAGCGGGAACACCAAATTGAGACCTTTCTGCGGGGATCGTATGCATGCCGGTGATGTTGGCGGGATCGGCCTTGGGATCTTCTTGTCGCGATTGGGGCGCTTTGTGAAACAGCAAGTGAAGAAGTGTGGATGCGAAGGCCATACAAGGGTTGTCGGCACTGGTATTCTGCGCATGCCGTTCAACGAGGAAAGCGTCGGGGCCGACCCTTGGGCTGTCTCCTTTGCACCACGAGGAGGGATCTTGCGGCGCGATGGCGAATCGCGGCCAGATTCTGGCGTCTTCGGCGGCGAAGCTTGTCGTGGCCCGATCGGCATTCGGCCATCGCCTCGGGCCCTGCAGCTTCCATTTTGAGCGGTGGTCGGGGGGCAACCACGGATCTCGAGTGTCGTCAATGACTTGACTGATCGGCGGCGGTTGAGTCCGGTGGAGATGTGAGCGTCGGGAGAAGGAACTGCTATAATTGTGATGAAGTTTATGTCGGGTCATCGATGCAAGCGATTGTTTCACTTAAGTCGGGGCGAAGAGGAAGAGATTGAAGAAGCAGCGATGGTGGAGCCGTCTCTCTCTCTGATGGCGGTGCGGGGACCAAAGGCCGACGATACTATGCAGGTTCAAATGGTGGTGAATGGGGTGACCTTACATGGGTTGGTGGACAGTGGTAGTACTCACAATTTTATGAGTAGCCATGTGCACGTCGGATCGGCGAGTTACAGGAGAGCAGGTCAGGGCAGCAGGTTCGAGTGGCAAATGGGGCCTTTCTACCATGCTTGGGAGGAATTCAGGAGGCTAGTTTCATGATTGGTCAGCACACTTTCAGGGCGCCATTCCTGGTCATACCCTTGGATGGGTTTGATGTTGTGTTGGGGGTTCAATGGCTGCAGACCTTGGGTAATATACATTGGAATTTTGGTTCTTTGAAGATGCAATTCTGGAAGGAAGGAAGGAGGTGATTCTCAGGCGATCCGGAAGCGAGCACATCTTCTAGCGACTGAACTCAAGAATGATGATGTGGAAAGATTGCTGGCACATTTTTCTGACTTGTTCCAGGAACCTCAGGGGCTGCCACCTTCCCGTCTATGTGATCATCGCATATGTTTGAAGGAAGGGACTGACCCAGTGGTGGTGAGGCCATACAGGTACCCTTACCATCAAAAAGATGAAATTGAAAGGCAGTGTGCGGAGATGTTAGCACAGGGATTGATTCGTCCTAGTCGTTCACCCTTCTCCTCTCCAGTTCTTTTAGTAAGGAAGGAAGATGGATCGTGGTGCTTTTGTGTGGACTACAGAGCGCTTAATGAGAAAACAATCAAGGACAAGTTTCCTATCCGGTTGTAGAAGAGCTTGGATGAACTACATGGGGCTAAGTACTTCTCCAAGCTGGACCTTCGGTCGGGATATCATCGAGTTGAATGAAAGAAGAAGACATTGAGAAGACGGCGTTAGGACGCATCATGGCCATTTGAGTCTTTGGTCATGGCCTTTGGGTTGTGTAATGCTCGCCGACTTTCGGGCTCTATGAATGAGGTCTTGGCGAGAATATCTCGGGAAGTTTGTGCTCGTCTTTTTGGCGACATTTTAATTCTGATGCTACTGTGGGAGGAGCATCTTTTCATCTCAGATTCGGTCTTTGAAAGCTCCGTCATCACCATTTGTACTTGAAGCATTCTAAATGTGCCTTCGTGCAAGGCGGTGGGATACCTTGGCCATGTCATTTCTGGTCAAGGCGTGGAAATAATCAACAAAATACAAGATATTGTCGTTGGCGACTCCTCGACAACTTCAGAGGTCTTGCCAGTTTTTGGGGTTAGCGAGGTATTACGCCATTTTATTCATCGATTATCTTGGCGATAGCGAACCTCTCACTAATCTCCTCCATCGGCCAGAGTTTTGTTGGTCTTGAAGCCATGACCACGCTTTTCATCAATTGAAAAAGAAGCTGTTGTCACATTCTTCGTCTCCCGATTTTAATATCACCTTCATAGTGGAATGTGGCCTTCGGCGTGGGAGTAAGGCGGTATTGCAACAAGAGGGCCATCCGATTGCTTATTATAGCCGTGGCTAGCGGATCGACATGCAAAATTAGCGACTTATGAGCGTGAACTCATTGGGCTATCAAAAGCTATTAAATCCGGCGGCCATATTTGTGAAGGCGGCGTTAAATCGTTCGAGCAGACCATGCCAATTTAAAATACTTATTGGAGCAAAGCTTTGATCATGCCTCCTCAGCAACATTGGGTAAGCAAATTACTGGGTTTTGATTTCTCTGTTGAATCTGAACGGTCGCGCCAATCGGTTGCCCGATGCTTTGTCGCGTCTCCATGATCAAGCAATCACTTGTCTTGCCATCTTAGTCCTCGACTTCTCTTTGGGCGCGATGGGAGGCGAGCCGCCAACATCCAGATGTTCAAGGCGTTGCTCCAGTTGAAGAAACAAGGTTGGCTAATCCTCCTATGAACGGTACCGATCCAACTATGGTCGCCCAGCGGTGAGAACTCGGTGATTCTTGGACGATACACTCGGGGTTGGTATATCTTGGGGCGTCTCTTTGTGCCCAGTTGATTGAGGGCTCCGGGAACGTATTGTGGCTGCTTTTCATGATCTCACTCATGAAGGTATTCATAAAACCTTGCATCGAGTGAAGCAGCATTTTTATTGGGTGGGCCAGAGGAATTCGGTAGAAGCTTTTGTGAGCAAATGCAAGATCTGTCAACAACATAAGACTAGCACATTGTCTCCTGCAGGCTTAATGCAACCTCTCCCTATTCAACATTTGGTCGGATGTCTCCATGGATTTTGTGGTGGAGTGCCTTGAAGTCTCAAAGGCAAAAGCAGCTTTATTGGTGGTCGTGGATAGACTCTCAAAGTATGCACACTTCATCGCCCTTAAGCGACCAACAACAGCTCCTGTGGTGGCCGATATATTCTTCGATCAGATTGTTCGTTTACATGGGGTTCCTAAAACAATTGTGTCTGATCGGGATCCGGTGTTCACTAGTGCATTTTGGCAATGTCTGTTAACTTCGGAGTGGCACTTTCGGCTTCTCACTTCTTCGTCATACCACCCTCGGGCGGATGGCCAAACCAAGGTTGTCATGGGACTATTGAAATGTATCTCCGATGTTTGGCTACGGAGAATCCAAAGACATGGGTTAAATGGCTTACGTAGGCGGAATCGCTATAACACTTCTTATCACTCCGCTTTGAGGATGACACCTTTTGAACTTGTGTATGGCCGACCACCTCCTCCTTTGGTGTCGTATTCCCAGGAACAACATCCGTTGATGAGGTAGATTGTCGGTTGGTGGGCGGGGATGCTCTTCTGCGGCGTCTTGCGCCACCATCTTTGGGCGCTCAAAAGCGAGGATGAAACAACAAAGATGATAGTCATCATCGTGAGATCACGTACCTGTTGGCTCGTGGGTATGGTTGAAGCTCCAACATCATCGCCAACTCACTTTAAGGACTTCATCACAACATAAGTTGTCACCCGCTATTTTGGTCCTTATAAGGTGCTTGCACGTATTGGTGAAGTGGCCTATCGTTTAGCTCTTCCCACAGAGGCAAAGATCCATGATGTCTTCCATGTGTCCTTGTTAAAAGCTTACAAGGGTTCTCCTCCTAAAGATACTCGCCTCTTCTGACGAGGTCTCATTTCCATCAAGCTGTGGCTGCTCGCTTGACTCGTACCGCCTCTTGGCTCAGCGTTTTGTGAAAATTTGGCGTCGGCAACACTCTCATGAGGAGAAGTAGGTGGTGTTTGGCCATAATCATCGTCGATGTCTAGATCATCGGCCACCAAAGGTTCATAGACTTCATCCTCGTCTGAGCCTTGCTCTTCTCCTTCAGCTATTGAGCTCAAATTTACACCACGTCGAGAGTACGTCCTTGCTATCCTAGGTAGATAATGACCTTGAAGCATTAGGTTCATAGATTTTCTTTGTGGTGAACTTCTTCGGTACTCATTTAACCCATTCATTGTCCCATTGGAACTCTTCTAAGATCAAAGGGTTGAAATTTGTCTTTTCGACACGCCTCTTTTGAAAACGTTCGGCAATCTTCGGTTGTATTGAATCTAGACCAAATCATTCAATCTTTGGTGTCTTTTTTTTTTGTACGGATCTGAAAATTAATCACTAATCAACAACAGAAAATACTTGGAATATATGAGCAACCTTGAAATAAATACAACTTAGTTGCTCACAAATTCGAAGATGCTCCAATTGTGCTCACAACCGAAGGCCGAACAACAAAGACCGAGGATGCGTCTTGCAAGCTTTTGAAGCTTTCTAGCAGGGCCACCAAAAGCATCCCACCAATCAACTAAAACGTAAAACATTATATCTATGTTAGAAACTTAGAATGTTTAAAATTGAATCAACTTAGAATAGAAGTTTAATACTTATGAGGGCTCTTTGTTTTTTGTTGCATCACAACTGATTGCTTTCCAAAGCTCTTACTCATTTTCTCATAATCATCCCCTTGATCACTTATCTTTCTAAGCAAATTATCATCACAATTAACAATTTTTTTCAAGCACATCATTGAATGCAATTGAGCCTTGAAGCATAGTCAATGTCTTTTTCTTTGATGTCGAAAAACTTGTTTGGGTTCAAAAACAATGTAGCCCTATGCAGCTTTTGCTCCATTTGATGCACCCACCCCTCTCAATGATGTCCATTACCTTCTATAGTACCCTTGGTTTGCTTCCAAAAGACTCTCTTATCTCATTCTTAGCATGATCCATACTTGCTAAAACCTCCGGTATGGCAGGCTTCTCATCCCCATCAACAATCCTCAGCACAATCAGTAAAGGATGGGATGCTCTTATGCAATCCTCCACAGCATGCCAAAAATGCAAGGAAAGCAAAATATCACAAACTTTCTTCCTCGCCTCCGTGTGAGCCAATTTGGCCCTAGTCCAATCCTCACTAACGAAGAGTAGTCGCAAAGCATCCTTATGCTTATATAAACTCTGCAAAGTGAGAAAAGTAGTAGCAAGCCGAGTGGCTGCGGGTCTCACTAAATCCCTCCCTCCTGTCTTCTCCCTCATTGCATCGAGAAGCCTCTCGTGCCTATAGATGAAGGTAATCATATGCTTGGCTTGATTGATGGCCTTTTTAACTCACTTATTTTTCCGATATCTTTCAACATAAGGTCCAAGCAATGTGCAACACAAGGGGTCCGAAGAGAGTGGGAAACCTCTCCATAAAAATTTTACCTGCAAAAGAAAAAAATTTGAGTTCCAAGCAATTTGCAGTATAAGGTAGATTTTTTTTTGGCTAAAGAGAAACTTACCAGTAGCCTTGAAGTTGGCACCATTATCGATGACCACTTGAACGATGTTGTTAGGGCCTATCTCCACAATCCTCTTCTCAAACAAATCAGCTAACATCCTTGCATCAGCCGACTGAGAGGATGCATCTACAGTCCAACACCAAACAAATGCGTACATGACAGATTGGCAGCTATGAGCTAATACTACTCAATATGACTTGAGTCAATAACCATGCTCAGTCATCTTCGACTTTTCCTCAATACTACTAAATACTCAATGTCCAGCTCAATTCTCAGTAAGTTCTCATCTTCGGCTCTTCCTCCAGTAGAGGCGCAGAGCCCATTCCTCGCCTGTCGCCTCCTTGGTTCCTCCAGCCTCCAGGACCTCCCGAAGGGGGAAGCCCAAAGGTGGAGACGCAGAGCGGCGGCAGCCGGAGGAGGAGGCGCAGAGCGGCGGCAGCTGGAGTGTGAAGCCCAGAGGCGGAGGCGGAGGGGGAAGCCAGGAGGCGAGCGGAGGGGGCCGGCCACCCTGGGAGGTTGAGGATTTCGGTGTGGTGGCGGCTGCTAGGGTTTCTCCATGGTGGCGCTGCTAGGGTTTCTCCATCTGCGTGAGTCCTCTTTCCTTTGTCTCCTCTTGATCGATCAGCCAAGAGATCTCAAGTTCAAGACCGGTTGGCGCAATTTTAAAAAAGATGCAACCCTCATACTCGAGCCCGATCCGGTGAGGAGTGTTGAAGTATAAGTGTTGCCCTCCTTTCGGGCGCTTAAAGTCGACGCCTAATACGGCGACGACGAGATGACGCATACTTAGAGCGTCTAGACGGCCGCCTAGATGCAAGTCTTCGAGCGGCGTTGAGCCTAGGCGGCCGCGCCCGCGGCTGGCCCAGCGCCCCAATGGGCGCCTAGTCGGCGACTAGGAATCGCCTAGGTGACGCCGTAATAACAGTGATCTCATATGACATGGAATTAACTAAATACACCTCATATGAAAGGAAATTAGAGATGACAAGCAAGCAAATAAGAGGGAGAGTAGTAGCAGAGGAGGGAGAGGGAGAGCAGTAGTAGCAAAGAGGGAGATGGAGAGCAGGAGTAGCAGCAGACGATGGAGAGGGAGAGCAGTAGCAGACAAGGGAGAGGGAGAGCAGCGGGATCTTACCACAGCAAGGGGGAGAGCTGGAGAGGGTGGTAGTGTGGCACTCCTTCAACAGTGAGTTGGCGGCGGACCTTGAATCGACCTCTTGGATGGCAAAGGTGGATTCCTGCCTCCTAGAGGTGGAGGTGGCGGTGGAAGCTCTTGACGCGCTAGGGTTCCCTCTCCATTCCGATGCTGTCACGACGTCCAATTGTCCGAAGCAACAACTAAATGTCTAGGTGGTTGCCTAACCCCCCTCCAGTTGAGGTGATCTGTCCTAGCGTTCGCTTTGATCGCCGCGACGACTAGGCGACGCCGTGATAACTATGCATTGGGGCTATCACCATGGCATACTGCCATCTAACTGCCCCCTCACAGGCTTCGTACCAATTCAATGCCATCTAACTACACCATGGCATATTGCCATCTAACTGGGAGCTATCACTCGTGACATTCGGAATGTAGGAGAACCACCACACTAAAGCTGTCAGATTTGATGGCATTGATGTCGAGTCCCTATCCAATGCCATCATGAGAAGGGTAACCCTTAACCTCTTTTGTGTAGTGATTAATCAAAACTACCCGTGTGAATGGATGCATCGGAAGCCTAAGGCCGAGCTTGAGCAATGCCTTGAGCGCAATGGTGTACCCCTTTCGAGGGTACGAGTCCTCTCTCGGTCTTGGCCACAAGATGTCCTTCAACTTTAGGTGGCTCCCAGGTGTCACCAAGGCACCAACGCCGCCTTTTCCACCTTGGTAAGGGTTGAGGGTTTGATCGCCACAAGGACCTTGGCGGAATCTCATTGAGGACCTCGACATCTCCATCAAGGTTGTTGCTGGCTGGATCCTCCCATCTCGATATCGTTAGCTGAGTCCTTAGCTTCCTTCTCTTGGCGAGGTAGGTATCAGTCCTTGGCCATGAGGATGTTTTGGCGGATACCTACAAGATTAGACACATGAAGCAATATCAACGACACAAGAATGCTTATTTGTAGAAATATCATTGTGTTAGGCAAGAAATGGCTCAAGGCGCACTGGATGCTCATCCGCTACTCATTTGTGTTTATAGATATCCGCGCCTACACCTCAACTAAGCTAAATGTCCATGTTGGATGTCTGCACACGACGCGGATCATCCTCATCTACACTTAGGCCTTGTTTGGAAGACCCATTCTTGTCCTAAAATCCCGCCTTTTCCACCTGCATCTATTGGCGAGTGGCATAGCCGAGTACGGCAACCTACCTATGGGGCATTGATGCCCCTGTGCATGTCGTCTAGCTCTGTGGCCCCAGCAGCACAAGAGATGGCCCAAATTTTTCCATGGTTTAGGGGCCTAAAATTTAGCAAGGTTTGGGTTTTGCCATGGTTTAGATACACCAGTCTTCAGATTTTACCACGTACTGGAACAGTGACCTAAGACCAAATGTTTTCGAGTTTTACTGGCATTGATTGGGTTTCATTCCTAGTCTACCCTAGCTTGTTTGGGACAAAAGGCTTGGTTGTTGTTTTATGAGATTTCACCATGATTCGGATTTCCCTAATATTGCCTAGGGGCTAGTGTTGGAAGAATAACTAATACCTCCCTAGACATAGCCCGTCAAGGATGCCTATGAGCCCTTGTACCTCGCTCCTAGGGGAAAGGCACGGGTGCTCCAATTGAAGCGTCCTCCCTCAAAGCCTATGTCTCTAGCCCTAATACAAGGGATTTCTACGCTGAATCTACGCCTCCAAGGAACCCCTACAAGTGTCAAGGGGTTATCATCAAGGGTTGAAGCTATCTGAAGGGTGCACCCATGCTCGGCGGGTCTCGCAAGAGAAGCGGGCCTTGTCGGCCCAAGAATATGCTCTTAAGACATAGGGATAACTCGTCATATGGCCAAGCATATACAACACAACTGGCGACTAACTATATGATACATAGATCAAAGAACTACTGTTGTGCCTAGAAAAGACTAATACCCTTCGCTTGTACTTATAGATTAGCTATCTCCATAAGGGGCATTCCGGTCATTTGTACCTGCCCAAGAACCTATAAATATCTCATGTATCCCTTATTGATAACTTGAGCTCTCAAGGATTTTAAACAGTCGTCCAAATTGGTGTGCCTCTGGAAGGGACCCTTCATGCGAGGAACACCCCGCAGGCCATTGATAGGAGTAGGGAAGTCTCCTTGGACCCATGAGCCTGTATAAATGTGTCATTTTCACTTGTGGACACTAATCCATGGCACAACCGGCATCCGCCTCTTGGTTCTGTTAGAGTAGACTTGTATAAGGTGTTATTTGCTATTTGCCCTCTACTGTACATGTATATAGCTTGGCCCATTGGCCTATGTGCAATTGAGCTGCTATTCTAACATGGTATCAAAGCCGCTACAACCCTAGCTAGGGTTTCCTGTAGTCGCTGCCAGCCGTCCTCGTCGGCGACGCCATCGCCGTCGCCGCAGCTCCCTTCGGCGGCGCCCTCCTCTCTTCTCTCTCTCTAGCGACGCCTCCTCTGTCCTCTCTAGCACCTTCTCGGCCGCTTCTCTCCAAAGACAAGGCTCTCATTCATTAAGCAAGAACTCTCGGCGGCGATGCCACCGCCGTTGCCCTTCTTCGCCAGCGACACCATCGCTCTTAATCCCTTTCTCCCAAAGGCGGCGTCTTCTCTGTCTCTCTCGAGCCACCGCTTGCTTCTTCTGTCGACGCAGGCGTCTTCTCCACGGCTCCTCTCCAAAGGCCGGCCGCTCTCCGGCTCCCTTTCCAACGTCTCCTTCATCGCTTCCTCTCCATCGTCGCTAGCAGTAGTGCCATTAGTAGTAGTCGAAGCTAGTAGTAGTAGTCGAAGCAAAAAAAAAAAAAAGGAAAAAAAGAGAAAAAAAAGAGGAACTCCACTGTTCCTGTCTACTCCTTGGGTGCTCATCTGAGATGGCCATCACATCTCGTTCCTCGGGATCGATGCCTCCCGCCCATCATGATTGATGGGACCAACTTCCGGGACTGGTTCACGATGCTCCGGGTCTCTCTTGACAGCCAGCGTCTATGGGGTCACCTCACTGGAGCTTATCGTCGCCCGCGATTCCGGTTCGCTTGATTCAGCTCAACCGGTGGTTTGGATGGTGCTCGATCCTCGAGATGTTCTAGTAGCATCTGGCAGACACTCGTCGATATGTCGCCGATCTGCAGACTCTCGAGGGTTGGCAGGCGGATGAGGCTCGTGCTGTTGCTGTCGTCTTAAGCAGCATGAAGGTTGAGCTTGCCATGGATCTAGCTGCTCTTCCTTCTTCTCAGCTGATGTGGGAGCGTGTGCAGGCTCAATTCCATCCAAGCAATGATGCTCTCTACACTTCTACACTGGAGCTGGCGAGCTCTCTTCGCCAGCTGGACTCCATCGTCGATGCCTTCTACCAGCAGATTACCGACATGTGGCATCAGCTTGACTCCTTGGAGCCTCCCTTCAGTCCGACCTGTGATTGCTGTGGTCTTCATCGGGACCACAAGAGTGTTGTTCGCCTCTTTGAGTTCCTCCGCTGATTTCGACCAGAGTTTGAGCAGCTTCGTGCTCAGCTACTGGTCCGCTCACCGCGACCGTTCTTGGTTGAGGCGCTCACCCTGGTCCGTGCAGAGGAGACTCGTCTTCGTGGCGTTCTCTCGCCTTCCTCATTGGTCCTGATCACTTCCACACCTGCGACAGCTCCTACGACAGCTCCTCTCCCAGCTCTAGCGGGGGGCTCGGTTGCTGTGGCGAGCACCGCTGGTGTAGTGGTTCGCTGTAACTACTGCAAGAAGATAGGGCACACCATTGAGCAGTGCAGGAGGCGGCCTCAGAACCGCAAGGGTTGAGGTGGAGCCAGTGCCTCTCGCCCACCTATGCTGACAGCCATGCAGGATGTGACTCAGCGCCTTGAGCGCATGGAGCGCCGTCTGGGGGCGACTCCTCCAGGACCGTCTGTTGCTAGTCTTCTTTCAGGTATATAGTTTCCCTGGATTCTTGACTCTGGGGCTTCTTTTCATATGACATCTGATCCCACTCACCTTGGCCCACCGAGTTCTTCAGCCATCCCTATGTCTGTCAGGACGGCTGATGGTACTTCCCTTTCAGTTGCTGGTCGGGGCACTCTTCACACTTGTTGTTTTCATGTTCCTTCTGTTCACATGTTCCTTGCCTCGAGTTACAGCTTATCTCTGCTGGCCAGCTCACTGACCTTGATTGTCCTATCGTTCTTGAGGCTGACTCTTGTTGTATTCAGGACCGTCTCACCGGGACCCTGGTTGGTACTGGTCGTCGGGTCCGTAACTCTCAGCGTCTTTGGGAGCTTGGTAACGCGCCTTCCCTCGCTTAAAATCACGTCCACCTCTAGCAACCAATCGACTGCCGTCTCTGATGTCACTGTCCTCGCCACCCTTGGTTCTGCCAGTTTTGCTCAGTGGCATCATCGGTTAGGTCACATGTGTGAGTCTCGTCTTTCTTTGTTAGTGAGTCGTGGTGTTCTTGGGAAGGTTTCTGGTGATACCTCCCTACCCTGTATGGGCTGTAAGCTTGGGAAGCGACTCTGACTACCCTATCCCACTTTGTGACTCGGTGTCTCTTGGTAGTTTGATTTGGTTCATTCTGATGTATGGGGCCCGACTCCCTTCGTTTCAAAAGGGGGTCGTCGCTACTATGTGATCTTTATTGATGATTTCTCTTGTTACACTTGGATCTATCTTCTGACATCTAGGCATCAGGTGTTGTCTGCCTACCAGGCCTTCGCTGCCATGGTTCGCACACAGTTTGACTCGTCTATTCGTGTCTTCCGTGCTGACTCTGCTGGTAAGTGCCTATCCACCTCTCTTCGTTAGTATCTCCTTGAGCAGGTACCCTTCCTCAGTACTCTTGTACTAGTGCTCACGCTCAGAATGGTGTCTCTGAGTTTAAGCATCGTCACCTTCTTGAGACTACTCGAGCGATGATGTTGTCTTCCTCTGTTCTGCCCCACTTCTGGGCTGAGGTTGTCTCTACTGCTGTCTACTTTATGAACCTTCAATCTTCTACTGCTCTTCCAAGGTGCCACCCCTGTTCAGCATCTCTTTGGCAGGACTCCTTAGTACAGTCACCTTCGTGCGTTCGGGTGTGTTGTCTTTGTGCTTCTTCAACCCCGTGGGCAGACGAAGCTAACTGCTCAATCTGTTGAGTGTTTTTTCTTGGCTATGATGCTGAGTGCAAGGGTTATCGCTATTGGGACCCTGTGGCTCGCAGGATCCGGGTCTCCGAGATGTCCCCTTTGATGGGTCTCGATCCTTCACTCGTGATCCTTCCTCTAGCCCGCACTCTACTTCTGATTCGCTCTCCTTCCTCACTCTACCTGATGCTTCCTTCTATACACTACTACCCTCTCCTCCATCCCTACCTTTACCTCTATCCTCGCCACCATCACCCTCACCTTCCATTCCAGTCCCTTCGTCCACTGCTCCACCCTCTTCCTCGTCACCTCAGCAGCCTCCCTTTGCCTTTACGCCTCCTCCTGTCCGTTTCCACTACACTCATCGTCCACCTCCTCCCAATTCCTCTTCTCTTCTAGGTCCGCCCCCTACTCCCACTTCAGAGTCTTCTCCCACTTTAGAGTCCTCTCCCTCTACTCCTACTTCAGAGTCTACCTCTACTGCTCCTTCACCGCAGTATGCTCTTCGTGATTGGAGTACGATTCCTCGTCCCGATCGCTACGGTTTCGTTGCTTCTACTACCGTTTCCTCTAAACCTGCTTCCTATCGCAATGTTGTTACTCATCCTGAGTGGTAGTTCGCTATGGCCGAGGAGCTTGCTGCTCTAGAGTGCACTGGCACTTAGGACCTTGCCCCTCTTCCCGCTTGTCACTCCTATCACGTGCAAGTAGGTCTATAAGATCAAGACTCGCTCTGATGGCTCTATTTAGCACTATAAGGCGTGTCTCGTTGCACGTGATTTCCAGCAAGAGTATGGGCGTGACTGAGGAGACCTTTGCTCCTGTTGCTCACAGGACCACTGTGCACATACTTGTGGTTGTTGCTTTTGTTCGCCGGTGCACCATCTCCCAGCTAGATATGAAGACGCTTTTCTTCATGGTGCGCTACGTGAGGTCTACATGCACCCACCTCCTGGCTATTCTGTGCCAGATAGCCATGTGTGTCGTCTTCGTTGTTCTCTCTATGGGCTCAAGCAAGCCCCTCGTGCTTGGTTTGAGCGCTTCACCTCTGTTGTCACCACTGCTGGTTTTGTTGCTAGTGAGCACGACCCTGCTCTCTTCGTTCACACTTCTCCTCGTGGTCGTACTCTTCTCTACGTAGATGATATGCTCATCACTGGTGATGATCCTCAGTACGTTGCCTTTGTGAAGGCGCGCCTCAGTGAGCAGTTTCAGATGTCTGATTTGGGTCCTTTTTGGTATTTCCTTGGGGTTGAGGTCACTTCCACGTTTGAGGGCTACTACCTCTCCCAGCGGAAGTACATTCGAGTCCACTAACCCTAGCTTGTATTCTGCCATCTTTTAATTTTGAACTTTTCACTGCCGATAGTCTGATACACCATATATCAATCCTAACACAGAAGACCGGGTCTGCTGAAATAAGGGTATCTCCTCTGTTGTTCTAATGCATGTTATTCTTGTGCATTATCTGGTTTGTCCTCGTTGGGATCATGACTTTCTGCTGCAGTTCTTGTTTACAATCTTTTACATTGGAGTAACCAGAGTTCCCTAATTACTTTGTTTCACAAACACCACGTATAGCCTTGAGTCCAAGAGTTAATCAATCATCCATATCAAATAATTCAATAGCAAAGTGAAGTGCTTTCTTCACCTTTAATGGTGCCGACTTGTTTTTGCCATTTACATTTTTTCTTATGTAGCATAAGGGAAAAGGCGCTGCATTACCTCAGAGGTTGATGCAAAGATGAACTGCTAGAATTTAGCAGTCAATTAGTGTATCAACCACTACAAGATAGTGGACAGCTTAGGTTTCACAATTTTGACCAGTGACTTATGCATTTATTTTTTTAAAAAATTCTGGCTTGTAAATAAAAAATTTGGGAAAGTACAATATTGTGCCACACTTTTATATTCTAATGTTATGCGACATATCAAATCATACTAGTGTTTGAACAACGTGCTCATGATATAATGTAGAATTTTAATTAGGCATGACATGAATGTGCACATTTAAAACTGGAGTTTTTGACGTGTCAACAGCTAGTAGGTTACTGAAGACCATCGGTTAGCCTGAGTTATGTTGTCAAGAAGTTTTGTGTGGAGTAGATGGTAGTTCAACTTTCAGTTAGCCACCAATAGAGCGGTGGAAAGTAGTCCAGAAACAATCTATGAGAACTCTCAACCCTGCAACTTCTGCATTTTTTTCTGCATACCACATAGGGGAAATGGCTGTTTTATAGCATCCAGTTCCTAATAAATATGGCAAGGTGTAGTTGGTCATTGTGTTCATGCCCAGCAAATGGGTGGCCAACCGTTGAGTGGCTACATGGAAGCCATGTCTTCCCATTCCCTAGAGAGGTGGGTAAGGGAGGGGAATATGGTAAAGAAGAAACTTATAATATATCAAACACCAAATGCTGCAACGATGGTTAATTTTGAGTTTATGAAAATGGACAAAATGTGAAGCTCTTTTCCAATTTCTTTCTGGGAGGAGATAAGAATTCAGCTATCTGTGTACTGTTCTTTTAGTTCAACTATAAGGATACCCCACACATTGCAGCGTGAATTTGTAGAAATCAATTTCTTGGATATAATGTTTGAACAAATCAAGGTGAAGCATTGTAGAGCCTGAAATAATTAAATGACAATGCAAATGAGGAAACATCTATGGCACTCAATTTTCATCCAAAGGTTGTGAACAATAGAGGTGATGTGGTTGGATGAGATAAGAGAGAAGTAGCATTTGTTAGTGGGGAGATATGGTAACCCTGTGTTACACTCCTTTGGAAATCTCATCTTTGCTACATTTGCATGTCATTGTTTGGAGTATGCTTGAGAAATTTAATAGAAAACATTCATGCTAGTTCTTCTACACATTTGTTAGGCGCAGATCATACATTACTCTTCTCTCCTTCATGCAAAATTACTTAAGTTGTTTATTTATTGATGGCAATAAGTAATATGGCCTTGACCCATTTTATTTCTTGTTATAAAGGTTCAACAAAAAAGCCTGAAGACATGTATAGAATCATTGAGCATTTTGCTCTTGGAAGGAGACGTCTTGAACTCTTTGGCGAGGACCATAATATTCGTTCAGGCTGGTTTACTCTTGGGAAAGGTTTATCCTCATCAAACTTCAATAAAGAGGTATAAGAAAGTCCTGTTTCAGTTGAAACACATATGATTATGAGCTCGACATGCATTTACTCCGTAAGTCCTGCTAAGAACTTGCATGCTTGCAGACATACACCAAGAACTTCACGGACAGGGATGGAAATGTATGGCAAGGAGGCAGCGGGCGAAATCCACCACCTGATGCTCCTCACCTTGTCATGACGACTCCAGAGATCGAGAACCTCCGGCCCAAGTCACCCCCACATAAGAACCAGCAGCAGCAGTCGATGCCACCAATGGGATCTAGCAGTTCCACAAACAGGCGACCTGCCGTGAACTCCCCGCATAACTCAGTGACTGTTATCGGTTCTGAAAACATGATGCCGGCATCATGGGCTTCCACTCCAATGATAGGTTTCGGGATGACAGAGGGAGGAGCTGGTCCTGATAGCAATCCATTTGATAGTTATGGCTTCAGTGCCCCTCATGGAAGACCAGGCGGAGATCATATGGATTTTGACATGCACAGGTTGTTGTAACATTTATTCAGCTGGATGATTCTAGCCAAAGTTTTGTTTGAAGGAAACCATTCATTGCTGCCTATATAGTCATATTATTTATGTGTGTTTACGTTGATGTTTTGCATGTCATATGTGCTATTTTTATCATGTGTTGACCACTCTTATCAATTGCCCGTAATTGGGTCCTTTTTGCCTTTTTTAAACATAAACACTTGCATGGACGTAGAATTCCTCATATTGGTAAAGACAATTTTGTACTTTAGCCATTTCACAAGATATTTCCCATAGTTACTCTGATGCATCAGAGGTCGACATTTTTGCATCTGTTGCTACCTTCTTCCAGCTCCATTGGCACTGAGTCGTTACATTGATCCGCTTTTGTAGATGTGACCAATACTTGTTTCTAGATTTGTACAAAGCATGAATGGCTGCCCAATGTGAGGTCACCTTAGAGCAAGCTCAATCTACCTCCTAAACCTCCCCCTATGTTATCTTAAATTATAAGGAGAGTTAAAAAAGTGTGAGCTCCAACTCAACCGTTAGAGCAAGCCTAACCCACCCTTTAAACCTCTCCCTATCCTAAATTATAAGGATAATTAGAAAAATGTAAGCTTTAACCTAACCCTTATAAGGAAATCTTATTTTAGGGAGACATATTCTCACCCCTACATCTAGGGGATTTCTCCTTCCCCTCTACTATTTTCTTCAACATTTTTTTATTCATTATTTCTATTTTTAGTAAATAATTCACGGGTGCAAAGTAACAATAATGTTTAGATAAATAATAGGGGTGAGTAATAGGGAGTGTAGGTTGGAGACAAATTTGATATAGGATGCTCCTAATTTTTACACCACCTTTAAATGAGTGATTTAGAGCAACTCCAACCCAAACCCTATATTTTCCCCCTAAATCACTCATTTAGAGGTGGTATAAAAATTAGGGGTACTTTATATCAAATTTATCTCAACCCACACTCCTATTACTCACCCCTATTATTTATTTAAACATTATTTTACTTTGCACCCATGAATTATTATTTTAAAATGAATAAAAAATGCCAAAGAAAATAATAGGGCAAAGAGAAACCCTCTAGATGTAGGGGGAGAGAGTACCTCCCTAAAATAGGGGTTTATAATAGGGGTTGGGTTGGAACTTATATTTTTCTAAGTCTCCTTATAATTTAGGATAGGGGGAGGTTTAGGGGGTGGGTTGGGGTTGCTCTCACCCCTACATCTAGGGGCCTTCTCCTCCCCCCTACTATTTTTTTCAATATTTTTTTATTCGTTATTTCTATTTTTAGTAAATAATTCATGGGTGCAAAGTAATAATAATGTTTAGATAAATAATAGGGGTGAGTAATAGGAGTGTGGGTTGGAGACAAATTTGATATAGGGTGCCTCTAATTTTTACATCACCCCTAAATAAGTTATTTAAAGGGAAAATATAGGAGTTTGGGTTGAACTTGCTCTTAGTCAATCTTCAGATCCAGCGCTAGCCAGCTGTGTGTGTTGGTTCTTGTTGGTTTAGTGTTTTCGGTGCCTTAGGCTGTTGTTTATATTATCTTCTTTCACCAATGAAATTAATAAAAAGAGGTAAAGCTCATGCCCTTGTTAAAAAAAAAATCATCACCTCTTCCCCTAAGCTTGCTAGCAGTGAGAGGAGAAATATAATAAAAAGATGACATATTAATCCTTTATTGACGTTGGGCATAAAACCAAACACATGAGAGCGCCGACAACACCGGTTTTTTCTGCCGTTCGATTTCAGTTCCAATGGATGTAATTGAATCTAAGCTAAACACTTCTACACTATAGAACTCTTTATTGAGTTGCGCCTAAATTGACACTCGTGCACTCTAGAATATTTTATTGAGATATTTAAGGGTACTAAATAAGAAAAGTTGAGTGCAAATGAAGCACAAGAGAGCGTCATACCACCAATTCTTTTCTACGGCGTTTAATTTCAAGTCCAAAGACACAATTACGTCTAAGCAAGGGATGCATACACTAGAAATGTCTGTTAAGCTGCACCTAAGTTACATATTCATATATTACTCTCTATTAAGATATTTAATGGGTACTACACATATATACTAAGCACTGTAACATCCCAAAATGCACTAAAGAGTTTATTTTAAGTTCCAAAAGTTTTTGCTGCATTTTCTGGCTTTTTCTAGAATTTTCTTCATTAAAGAAAATTCTTTTCACATTTTCTAGTTACTGTTTTTAATTTTGAAAATTATTTTGAAACTGTACAAAGTCTGAAAACATTTTATTTGGGTTCAAAATGATCTAAAGTACCTCTCCAAAAAAATTCCATAATTATTGAGTTGGTTTGCTATTTAAAAAAAATTGAACTTCTTTATATGTAACTAATTAAAACCCTTTGGAATAATGTTTTAAATCCGGTTTTTAGAAAGCGGCTGGCCAAAAACTCGTATCTTCCACGAGAAAACATTTTTCAACCAGGGCATTTTCTCTCTCAACTCTCTCTCTCTCTCGCTAAGGTGCCGGCCCGTGCGTCAGGACCCTTCGTCCACCTCCTGATGGACCAATAGAGAGCACCGCTCATTCTCCTGCCTTGCCGCTAAACTGCACACCCCAGGCCCTCACTGCAGGACCAGTCCATCACAGCGTCACTGCAAAATGCCACCTATGCATTCTTGAACTTGTCCACTGTTCACCGTGTGCAATCGACGCCTCGCCATGTCGCTCCCGATTTGCGACTGTGATATTGCCCACAGTTTCGTCGCCTGACGCAGCCACTACCGCACCTGTCTAGTCACCAAACTATCTCCTTGCTCCCTTATCCTTTTCTGCATGTTTCTAGCCGAAGAGAAGAACCTGAGCGCCAAACCATGCTCTGTCTCAGCGCGAGAACTTGCGAAAACCTTCCTGAGCCCCTTGCTTCTACTTAAGCTCCCCACTGTGCGTCATCTTCTTCGGCTCGCCACCCTTAGATTCTTCCAAGTTTGGCCACGTCACCTAGTTCAATGCTCTACTGACGAAAACCCCTAACTCTTGCTTCGTTTCAGCAGTGAGGATCAACACTACACCAATCCCGTGTTTGCTAGCCACCGCTGCCATTTTTGCTATCATGGCTTCCCTGCTAAGCTCCATATCGATTCCCTACTCTAGCATCATTCTTGACCTACATGTAAGCTAAGGCGTACCATCTTGCAGCTCATCTTTCTCTGTATCTTGTTGGTGCCATTCAAGTCTTCACCGCTGCCCCTGCTCATAGTTGACCAGCCACCCTAGTGCCTTAGTCGTTGTCAAACCACCCGGCACACTCCTAGTAGTCAATAGATGCTAGAGTGCTAGTTAGATTTGGAAGGATAGCACCGAAGCTGAGGTTTCACATTGCTACCCATGGCACCGTCGTGGGAATGGTCATCGCCACCGCTCCGGTGAACATTGGTCCCCGTACCCACCACCGTAGCATCACCTGAGTCCCCTGATGCTAACATGATGACCCAATCTAGCCACTCTACCCTCTTGTGCTGAGTTCGTTGTTGACCCGCGACACCTCATCGTGGTTGTCCTAGTCTACCTCTTTGACCGTCATCACTTCCCAGATGTGCGTAATGACACCAGTTTTCCATTTTTCCTGAACCCAAGGCCTTTTCGCCGCTGCCTCACCATCGACAAGCTCGGAAGAGATCTCGACCGCTATACCCAGTTCATTCATATGCCTTGTGTTGCTGACATGTGAGCCTGGTAGTTAGTGTTAATGACATTAGTTAAGTTCAGCTAAGAGTCATGAGTCTCTGACATGTGTTATAGTTGGTATCAGAGCGGACTTCAGGTCCGTGGTGTTGGAATGTAGTGAGTAATTCTAGAATGAATTAAAAATTTTGCTGTGTGAAAGTAAAAACATGGTTTAGGGTGAACCTTTAAAATATGGCCCTAGCGCAATAACTTTAAAACTTGATGTAGAATGGTTAAATAATTTAAAACTTGCCACACTCTGATGCACAGTAGGAAAGGGATGGGTTATCGTTGCGTTGTGCTACAATGCTTATTTTGTGATTGATGCTATGTTGATACATGATGCTATGTTATATGTTAGTCTTGCTGAGGCTTGATAGCATGTATTATTGCTAAGTTTATGAAGTTATTGGTTTGACTAGTAGGATCTTTTGGGATTCTTTTGTGCCGAAGGATTTGGTTTGTTCATTTGGACCGTGTTAAGGCCTCGTTGGTCGGTGTGGCAGTTAGAGCCGGCATCGGAGGACTCATAACCTCGTGTGAGGAGAGCCATTGTTCCTTTGTCGTAAAGTAGAGAGTTGATGGACTACGTTTTGGGTTTTATCTTCTTTGGATTTCTTGGATTTAAGACCAAGAAAGAGTATCGCTTTGCACCTCTTTTGGTTGCTTTGTGGAGACAGTTATGGATTCCTTCTTGTGTTGGATATTCATCCAGTTTAAAAGGAGTCGTTGTTCTTCTAGTGTAGATTGAAGAATGGCTGGAGTAAGTTTTTCGGGTTTTGACTTATTTGGTCTTTTTGGGTTTAAGTCAAAGAAAGGGGGTTTGGTGTTGCGCCCCATTGGTTGATGACGGGGAAAGACATGGATTTCTTCGTGTTGTCGTTCTCCAAGTTGAAGTTTTGGTTAACAAAAACTTAAGTCGTGAGAACTTAAGATTTGGGGTTTTAAAGGAAAAAAGTGTTATTCGACCGATTCGCTTTTCCTTTCCGTGAAATGATTTGTGTAACTCCTTTCCTTCGTGGAATTTTGGAGTTTGAGGTTTGGTTTGGAGAGTTGTTGAATGACAAGGCTTGAGTCTGTCATTTTCTAAGTCTTTTGAGAGTCGAGCTTCTTTGGAAGTTTTGGTTGGTTTTTCTGGAAAGGAAAATGACGGTCGAAACAAGCAAGGGGTGATTGAAGATATTCCCGTAGAGGATTAATAGAATGTTTGTGCTGTTGGGTTAAGGTGATCGACCCTAATTGGATAGATGGTAAGAAGTATTTTGTGGGTCATGGTGATCCACGGTTATAAGTGGAGATCTGGAAATGGTGTTTGCGTAAGGTCATAAATGATTGTGTCAAAGAAGTAATAACCAGTTTGGTTGAGGAACTTGTTAAATAAGTTGATGGGGTTCAATTGTCTAAATCATTGGAGACTTAGATAGTTGATCTTGTGTTCGTCATATGGTTGACGAATAGGAATTTTGGATGGCAAGTTAATCTCTTGAAGGCTGCTTTGAAAAGCGATGTTTTTGAAATAGATTAAGAAGTGGTATTGATGGACAGGTTGAATATGGATACAATCTTAACCTGTTGCCCCTTTAATAAGTATCTTGAGGAAGAAAGAGTGCTTAATCATGAATCGGTGTGATGATAAATTTTGGGACCAATTCATTGAATCACGCCACTCCATGGCCGTGGTTAATTATTGGCTCAAGATATGCTTACGGAATATACACTCAGCGTATATGAATGGATTGTGCCTTTTTTAGCACCTGGACCTTGTTGTCTTTGAACTTGTTATTTAAAAGAAATGAATACATGTAATGGAAAATGTTGGAAGCTCTTGAGTGAGAGATAATGGTATCAATAGCTTGGTTAGAGTTGGACTTGAATAAAATAGGATTGATCTTGGTGAATGTTTTTAAAAAGGTGAAGCTTATGATTAAATCATAAGTGATTATTGCTAATAAAGTGGGTTTTGCTGAGTCATGAGTCCCCCTTTCTTCTGAAAAAAATTTTGGTGGTGTGTATAGATGTTGGATTCCAGGATCGGTGTGCTATTCCCGAAATGTTGGTTTTGGGATTAGTGTGAGAGGTTTTGCTTAGGTAAAAGCAAGATGAGCTTCTTTGGATTAGTGTGTTATGTTGCTTTTAATCGAGTGATTCTTCGATGGGAAACTTTCCACCTTAGGGCTCAAGGTGAGGGAAATGGTTTATGTTGTTAAAAGAATGGAATTCTCTTCGATTTTGTGACTGTCTTTGAAGAAAGATTGTGTGAAGTTGCTCTTCTCAGTTGAGTCTTCCTTTGTTGTGCATTTCATTGCATTGATTTTAAGTTGAGGAAAGATGATTAGTTTTGGAAGAGAGTCGAGATTCTCTTTACTTGCTAGTGTGAGAAAAAAAGGATTGGATGCGGGTTCTTTGTGTGAGTATAATTCAAAGATTTATGCTCTTTGATTTCGTTCTTCGAGCAAGTTTGTCCTAGAAGGAGAACCATGTATGGATGGGATTTTATGAAGCCCTAATTGGGGTTAAGTGTTGATGGTATATGGATTTAATGTGGAGAGTAATGAGAAGTGTTCCTTGTCGTGGTTCCAACCCTTGTGGGAGGATCATTTTGATCGCGTTGTCTCTGGGTTGTGTGGGACTTTGTTGTTGGTGGGCTGGGTGGAATCAGTCGCTACATGCATTATTTCCTTAAGTTTGTCGGAACCCTTGGTTTCATGGGTTAGACTCAATGTGGGTCAGTCGGAGATGGATGGTTCAGTTATGACTTTTTTTTGAGTGGTTGTCTCGTTGTACGAGACAAGTTTGAAAGAAGGTCAAGTATGATTTTGTGTTATGAGGGAATTGGATTGGTGCCCTATGGGGCTAATCATTTTTATGGTAAAGAATGATCTTTGACCCTGTTGTTTCTAGGGCAACTGTTGAAAAGATAAGAGTTGTGTTTTGGTTCCTGGAGGATTCCGGTGTTAAATGGTTAGAAATAGTGATATATTCGGATTTGGTTAGAAGCTTGCTAGATTGAAAAGCCTTTTGTGGCTCCGTGGTTCAAACTAATCGACCCGTGGTATAACTATGATATGGTGGGCTAACTCGTTCGATGATATGGCTTGATAATGGTTATGTGGTTATAAAGGTTAATCATTGAGGAGAGATGTGAATTCTCAAGTGGAAAAGAGAGGTGACTCGAGTTTTGGAGTCTCATGTGTGAGAAGTACCCAACTTTGTTCTTTTTGGGTGTTTTTGCTTTTTAGTCTGTTTCCGTTGTTCTTGTTGGTGTTCTTGTTGTGTTCAAAATTCGAGGTCGAATTCTGTTAAAGGGGGGAAGAGTGTAATACCGCAAATCTTCAATGCTAGGGTTTTCGGCCAGAAATGTTTTCCATCTTCTTGATTCAAGGTTCTGCCGCCACGCAGTTATTAATTCTATTAGAGGTTTTGGGTTTTTTGTAAAACTTATCAGAGTGGGTGTTTTCTCCGAGCCGTATCTATTCTACGGCAAGTTTTACTCAAAAAGAGTTTGAATTTCTATCTCTGGATTTTGTGGGTTGGTGGTCTTTAGAATCTTGTACAGCTTTTACTTTTTCCCTAACCTTTTGATTAATAGCACCCAAGTGATGGAGTATAAAAGGAAGAGAGGAATAAAGAGGAAACCCTAGTTGTTTATATAAAAGAAAAAGAGAAAGGAGAGGGAGGGCTCTGGTCGGGTAGCCTCCATTTTTTTCAAGCAAGCGTCGTCGGCTCCTCCGTGGCGCCCTTGTCGCGCCTCCCGTGTGCCTCCTCGGCCCGCCCCCTCGTCGCGCCCGCGCCACCACCCCGTGCAGCGTTGTGCCTCCAGGCTCTGCGCGCCAAGCGTTCCCGGCCGACCGCCTCCGCCGCCTGGCGCCCACCTCTCCTCCGCTGTGTGCACCTCAAGCCAGCAGCTCTCCCCCACTTCCCTCCTTCCTCCATGGATTTGCTTTGAGGTATTCTAGCTTGGGTATTTTCTTTGCATGCAAGGTGTTTGTGCTAATACCTAGCTAGGTCTTCATGAGAATGAATTGGTATTGAATGCGATTTTGATTCCCATTAAATTGTGAGCTTGAGGTACTGGCATATTTGAAGTAGAATATATGTTCTGTGTTTTTTTTATGTTGGTTAGCATTGATGTATAGCAGATTTTCTTGTAGATGAGCCATTATATGGGATTCTGAAAATGTGGAAATGCTTGTCGTGAGCAATATATAGTTGTCTGGTTTGTGCTTTATTATTGGATTGGAGCTTAGAAAGTGTAATTAATCTGCACATCTCTGGTGTTGTTTGTTATAATATTGCTTGCTACTTTCTCCAGAAACATACGTAAAGCACCATGTAATATTGATATGCATCTAACAAAGAAAAAAAAAAAGATCATTGTCACTGACTCTATTTAAGGTTTCACTCTGGCGTTCCATCCCATGTGCGCTTTGGCTTTGCAAGACCTTGGAGATTTTATTTTATTTTTACATATCATTGCAGAATTTTGTTTACGTATATAGTTTCTTGTACAAGACCGAATCGAGAGATGTTCATCGACTCTGGTCCAACGGCCTATTGCATTAAAATGGCCATGCCATCTCTTCTGGAGCCTAGTATTCTTGGTTGTGCATACTATACTGGTATATGGTAGTTGTCACTTTGGGGCCATTACTTGATATGCCAGTCACTTATAAATCTAATGATGATCATAGTAACCAGTTTCAGAGACCCTTCCTCATTGACACAAGTCCTAGCTTAGTTATTGAGCATTCACAATTCAAACATAGATAATGCTTTACATTTGGTAGCTTCTTGTTCATTCCTTCAAGCTTATTTTCTTCATTATCTTTAGCATTGCTAGAGAATTGTTCATATTATGAAAATGCATATTGTGACAATGAAAATAACAATTGCTATGACCTACAGGTGATGAAATCCATGTTATGCCATTGTTAATCTTGAAATGTATAAAGTCCCCTATCGAGTAGTGTGCGATTATACTCTTATTTAACCATGCTTCTTTAATTTCTGATAAGTTTGCGAATGTGACAATCGTGCCTTGCCCTATATTGGTTTGCTATTCTCTAGGGTTGGTGGTTTCTAGCGCTGCAGTGGGCCGTCAGTTTATCGCCGAGGTTAAAGGCAAGTGCATCCCCTAGAGCGTTACTAGGGTGTTAAATGCTTTGCTTCTGATAAGAGTATGAAAATTCTAACGATTTGGTTATGTTCAATAGCATATCTACAAGTTGTTCTTAGTATGATGATGAGGATGGATGAATGTTAACAATTGGAAAGTAAGTTATTCAATTTCAAGTATTGCAATGCATTATGAATTGTACAAATGAGTATGGTTATGTTGATGCAAATGATAAAGTGATTAAATGATAATGTGCGTGTTTATAGTCGTGTTTGTGTCGTGCTTATAAACATGTCCATGACCGATGTGGAGTTGAAATAGGATGAAACTTGTAGTTCATACATGTCATTTGCATTTAGCATTCATTCTAAGAGGCGACCCATGTTGATGAGGGCCTCTGTACTCACACGTAGTGAGTACAAAAGTCCTACCTCGTAGTCCCATCCACGGATGGGAGCGAGTCAGTAAGAGTAGGCCCCGTCACGGGATGGTTGGGAATGAGAGGGTGCACACCGACGGGTGTGCACTCAGCTATACCGGTATAGGCTAAAAGGTTGCATTTGAAGGCATAGAAGCATTGCATTGCATTGCATTGCATTGTGTGTTGAAATTAATAAATGTTAATTGATGAGAATGGAAATGATAGGTTGAGGATTGAGTCGTGGACTCATCCTGAAATAATTATTGAGGCACGAGTAAGGTTTATTTACGTTTTCGAGTCGGATGTGGTAAGTGGGGTTAGTTACTGCTTCTTTTACTAGATAATTTCAATTAAGTAATGGTTATAGCAAATGATGAACTAATCGTGTTCTTACGTTTTGAAGTTATATGAATTCAAACTGCTTCCTTTATTTATGGATGCCAAGTAAAGTAACTGTTACTTTATGTCTTGAAGTCGTTGTATTATAGTCGAATTCATTACTTTTTATACTTGATTGCACTTTGCTGAGTCTTGGACTCACGCTGGGTTGTTTCTTGTTTTAGGTACTTTGAAGCTGGCTCGTCTGGGTGGGAGTAGTATCACGTGCACAACTGCGGTCTCCAACAATTTATGTAATTGATTCGTTAAGTGGATGTAACTAATGCGGTTGTAATGTGGTTCGTCGGGGTGGAATTTTATTAATTTCTTTTGGATGTGTGATTGGTTAACTAAGGACCTGCTAGAAGGATATCATATATCTGCAAATATTTTCTGTCTGCTGAGTGGATGTCCTACTTTCTAGAGAGGTCATGCCGAAATTTTGTAAATTTCGGTGGCTTAGTTTTAAGCCGGTTTTAAGAGTTTAGAGGTTGTTTTCAGTCTTTTCGTAGAGGTGTCATTAGTTATTTAGAGGGTTGGTAGCATCTGTGGCGTGAGTGGCTCCGGGGTGTTACACTCTGTCTAGAAACCTGTTTTTCTAAAGAAAAATTCAGAAATGGACAGAGTTCGGAGTCGTATTCAGATTAGGTTTTAAGGACTTCGAACTCAATTCCTGAGGGGTCGGATGTTGAGAAAATTGAGCGTGGATGTCTTATGTTTAATTAGAGATAAAGAATGCAATTTTTGGATGAACCATTTAAAAGATATGATGATTTTAGTGCTTGTTGTCCAAATTGGGGACAAAATGATTTTTTTTCAGGTTGAATTGAGTGTATTGATTCGTGTAATATCTAGTAGTCTTTTTAATTGAAAGCTAATGAGTTTATTGTTAGCACGTTAGTGTAGATTTTATTCATATTGAGTTAACCTTAAATTGATGCTTTTGAGGTTGTAGTTTGGGGCGTAGAGCGTTGTTGAAAGGGGTTGTTAGTGAAGCATTTTGCGATGTTTGTTTCAGGTGGAATAGCTTCGGGAGTGGCCTCAGCCTCGCGCCACTCTGCTCCTTCCGGTAAAAGGCAAGTACAGTGTGTGCGTGGAAATGAGGTGTTCCATAGTAGATGTGTAAAATGCTAATTCTATTTGATTGTTGCAAGTATTAGTAAATATTGGTGCTCGTTATTAAGAGGACGTGAATGGATTTTTCTAAGAGTGATCTCTTGGTAAGACATAATCTCGGTAAGTATATTGTAAGGAGATAATATTGTAATGAGTTGAATGAGTGGGGTAAGTGGATTACTTGTTGTTAATTTACAAGTATTGTAATTGACTGTATCCCTTTGGGGAAGTTGTTTCTGGCATAGATACTTGGAGTATTTAGGATGCCTCTTTTAAAGTGAGTGGATTGATTTCACTAGCTGAATTGAGTATGTGGTTACAATGATTAACTGAGAAACGTTGTGCATACTTTGCATTCATGACATGCATGAGATCGAGCCAGGTCGGTGAGAAAGTCATATGGGAACATATGACTAATCCGGTGAGCTCCTAAGAAGTCCTATCTCGTAGTCCCATCCATTGAGATAGATGGGAGCGAGTCATTAAGAGTAGGCCCCTCCACTGGGATGGAAGGGAATGAGAGAGTGCGACACCGACGGGTGTGCACTCGAGTATACCGGTATAAATGATGAAAAGGTGCATTTTGAGCATGAAAGCATGTCACATTGCATAGTATGATCAATGTGGATTTATGGATAAAGTGAGGATAGGTTGAGACATGGACTCAATTAGAGTGGGGAATTGAGATTAAAGTGTTATATGGCTATGTCATTCTCACTTATGTGCCGGTATGAATTAAGTTAAAGATTATTGTCAAGTAAAGTATCGTTGTTGTTAAATGGTTTTATTATCAGGTTAATACCTTAGTTGTGGTAAATAATGGTATTGTCAAATTATTGCTTTAAATGGGTGTATCGGTGTCATTGTCCGAGTGTTGTTTTATTTGTACTAAACGATCCTATTATCAAGCTTTTACCTTACTTATGTTATTTGAAATTGCTACTGTTTTGATGTACTTTGATGAGTTTAAAAACTCACGCTTGTTTGTTGTTGTTATTTTAGGTACTCTGAGGACGTCTTGCCGAGATGGGACTTAGCTTCACCTTCACTCACTTTCATGCCATGATAAAGAAGTAGTTTGGAATAATGTTTCACAATGATAATTAGTGGGGAATTATTGTGATATTATGTTGTAGTTTTGATTATTGTAAGCCTCGTCGTGTAGTTAAGTTTAATAGTTGCTAATTGTTGTTATTAATTTTCTTGCTTGTGTTGTTACGTTTATTATCTACTTTGTCTGCTGAGTGGATGTCTCGAGTTTTAGGGGAGGTGCTGCCAAAATTTTTAGTTAAGTTCGGCAAACCTTCTAGTATTAGCTTGCTTTTCTAGCATTTCTTGGTATTTTGTAATGTTGGTGCTTGAGAGTGTAACATTCGAGGTACGTGGGGTGCCGGGGTGTTACACTTTCCTTATTTAATTCAAATCGGACTCCTTCCAAAATTAAATCTAACATTCACCCCCTTAATTTTGTAGCATTAACTAGCTCTAAACTCTAACTTGTTGAGGCAGTCAGTCTCAACTATGAGTTATCTAATATTTACTCAACACAGGATGGTAAACACATCTCCTCAACATCTTGTACTTAAGACAACGAACACATCTCCTCAACATCTTGTACTTAAGACAACGAACACATCTCCTCAACATCTTGGTCTCATCTTTGATGGATATGACTCAATACAGCGAACACATCTCCTTAACATCCCGGACACATCTCCCACGAACTCAACTTAGAATAGTGAATGCATCTTCTCAACATCCCGAACTCGACTTACTTACTTGATTTAAGATGGCGAACACATCTTCTTAACATCTTGAACTCGACTCACGATGAACTAGACTCAGCATCAAAGTAGTGCCGGTTGATCTTCAACATCTTCCTCAATTAAATGCACCTCTGCTCTCACATTTCTTAGGTTACGACAGGGCCTGTAATCCTAACAACTGTAGCATTTCACCTTTGTCTTGTTGAATTTCCTATAGCGTTCGCTGGCCTTTGCCTCTTTGGCTTTCCACTTAGCATGAGTGAGCAATAAATGTTCCTCTATGGTGTCACCATATCTTCATAGGTGCTCCACATGCACCTTCAACTACCCAATGAGCTCCTCTTCTATCATAGTCTTAAGGTCAGTAAATTGTTCGATAGTCGAAGCAATCTCAAGACACTTTTGAGAGATGGCACGAAGAAATTTCTTGACAACGTACGTCTAAAAGCATCTTGGCCACCAATTTGTTTTTGGTTTTGGTAATTAATGACAATCATGTTTAAAGGACTAATATTTTCTTTGAGAATATTGAAAATAGGTTAGTCCTAGTTGTGACACGCGATGGAGCATGAAAATGGAGCAAAAGAAGATCAACGCATCGAAGCAAATAGCTAAGATATAATATTTAAGGACCTTTTATAACTTTTATCAATCTCAGAGTTTTGAAAAAAAAGATCAGATTGCTAGAATAGGTGCCATACTATTAAGATGGGCCTTGGCTATTTGTTCAAAGTCAAAAAAATGTTTAAAGGCTCAATGCATGCATACTTGAATTATTTCTGGCCAAAGTACTTGAGCATATTTTCAAATTCATATGGAGGCTCCCTTAGCTAGTGTGGTTGGTGCTACCCGCCTTGGCCCGGTGTTACCAGCCTTGGCCCAAAGCTATCGGCGATGGTAGAACCGGCCCACATGCGGTACTGATTTAACAAAAGGGGTGTTTTGTGAGGCTTGTGTGGCCGGTGCTACCGGCCCTGGCTGACCCCTAGTGTGGAAATAACAGAGAAAGGTGTTTTGGCTAAGTTTGAAGAAATTGAGGCCCGGTGCTACCGACCCTAAGGCGGTAGCACCGCCTAACTATACCAATGGTCACTAACAGTGCATTTAATCCCAACGGCCAAATTGGCCTAGAGGAGCAGTGCTATTGGCCCAAGGGTGGTAGCACCGGGTTTCCAAGCCAGTTTTATGATTTTTTATCCCAACGGCTAAATTGGTTGGTGGGGGTTATAAATACCCCCACCTGCATTCTAGAGCATCTGTTGGACCTTATCGAATCATATTTGAGCGCTAGCAAGCCTCCAACTCACCCTTGTGCATTAAATTCTCATTTTGAGAGAGTTAAAAGCAATTCAAATGTTGCATTTCGTGTTGGGCCTTTAGGCATTTGATTCAACCTCAAGTAAGCGTCAAGACTTGTTACTCTTGGAGGTTGTCATCTCCTAGATAGCTTGGAGGCGATTGTGCGTGGTGAGCTTTTCAACAGAGGTTGTGAGAAGCCTAGGCAAGTTTGTGAATGCCGGAGTTCGCCTACCCAAAGCTAGAAAGAACTACCAAGTGATCGAGGGAGGCTCATTTGGATTGGAGCCGGCTTGAAGTTAATCAAGCTATCTCAACGTGGATTAGGGGAGACAGGAAGTCTCTGAGACCATGGGATAAATCATTGTGTCAATTTCTCTCTTGTGGTTTGGAACTCCTTTTCTTATGTGCAATTTACATTGCTAGCAATTCTAGTGTGTTGATCTTGTGCTTAGAATTAAATTATTGCTTAGTCTTAAGTTGTCGGTGTACATAGTGAAACCTAGAGAATTTAGGCTTTAACTGTCAAAATTATAATTCTTGCTTAGACAATTTGTTTATTGCAATTAGAGCTGAAGAATTTTAAAAACCTCCTATTCACCCCCTCTAGTCAGTTATCCTTAATCCTACAAATTGTATCGGAGCTTGGACTCTCTTTTGAAGCTTTACCGCCTAGAGAGTAAAGGATGGCTAGTGATGGGGTGTCCATAGGCAAAGTACCGTTTTTTGATGGCACAAATTATGCGTATTGAAAAATACATATGACCATTTGTCTCAAGGCCATGAGCTCGAGCATATAGAGGATTGTAGATGAGGGTTTCACTATGGGAGTAAATTCCACATTCACAATGGAATAAGAAGAGCGAAATTTTATCTAAATGCTCAATCAATGAATGATCTCTTTGGCACTTTGAACGCGGATGAGTTCAATCAAGTGAGCAATGTTGAGACCGCTCATAATATTTGGACTACCCTCTCATAAATTCATGGAGGGACATTCTCGGTCAAAGAAGTCAAATTACATATGTTTCAGATAACATATGAGAGTTTCGTTATGTTATCCCATGAGAACATCAATGAGATGTACTCACGGCTCAATAACATAGTGAATAAGTTCAAGGGCCTTAGGGTGTCACTAACCGATTTTGGTATTGTTCGTAAGATACTTAGGCTCTTTCGGACAAGTATGAAACTTTGGTGACGTTGTTCCTCAACTCACTGGAGTTTCTAAGGATGACGCCAACGGACTTCTTGAAAATCTCATTATGAATGAGCTTTACAAGAAAGACAAGAAAGAGCTTTTGGAGAAAAGCTCTTTGAAGAAAAAGAACAACGCCTTCAAGGCGAAAGCGGAGTCAAGCAATAAGCTACTTGATGACTACGAAGAGGATGACATCGAGGAGGAGATGGTACTCCTCATAAGAAGGATGAGGGGGTTTATGAAGAGGTGCTAAAGCTCAAGCACCCTCATAAATTCAAAAAGGAACAACACTCTAGCACCAACTGGTATACAAATATTTGGTGCTATGAGTGTGATGAGAATGGGCACATCGCCTCTCACTGTCCTAAGAAGAAGGACGACAAGAACAAGTCGCCCAAGAAGAAGAATGGCTTCCAAGGGAAGAAGAAGCTTTTCAAGAAGCTTCATAAGGATGGCAAAGGCGAGGCCTATATTAGAGAGTGGGATTTCGAAGAAGAGTATTCAGATTCTGACTCCTTTGAAGATGACACACCCTCAAAGAAGAAGGGTCTCGCCAACGTCGCTATCAAGGAGGCCTCTTCACCATTTGTCACGCCGATCCTCTTTGTCTAATGGCAAAAGGAGAATATAAGGTTAAATCAAATGACAATGAAAAACCTACTTATGATGAGCTCAGGGATATGCTTGAGGATTTGAATGAAGACCTTGGCAAAAAAAAGTTTAAACATAAGACTTTGAGAAAAGAATATCTTCCACTCAAAGATTCTTAAACAACCATCCTACAACAAAGAATGCCTTGGGTTCGTGCCTAAGAAGGGTAAGAAATTTAATAACAAAGCTCATCGGTTTGTAAAATCAAATGGAAAACTTTGTTATAAATGCCATGATGTAGGACACATAGCAAGTGATTGTCCATTAGGTAAATCATCCAAAAATAATATTTATGATTCTTGCTATGTGCTTAAGAAAAATAGCAATGGTAAGATTATTGTTTAATTTGTTGGCACTCCTATACTTGGCTGTAGAAAGAATTCCATTTGGCTGCTCAAAGTCTTGGTTACTAACCTCCAAGGATCCAAACAAATTTGGGTATCTAAAAAGGTTTATATTTTATAGGTGAACTACAAAACTGGTGGACGACATTAGGTGTTGGATAGTAGATGCACTCAACACATGATCAGTGACCAAAAAATATTCACCACATTTGAAGTGGGGAGTGGTAAACACAACAAGATCACTTTTGGTGACAATAGCAAAGGAAAGGTATTGGGATTGGGTAAAATCACTAACTCAAATGACCATTCTATCTCAAATATCTCTTTAGTAGAAATATTGAATTTTAATTTGCTATCCGTCACTCAAATTTATGATCCTGGTCTCAATTGTACCTTTTCTAGAAATGGTGTAGTTATTTCTGAAGAAAATGATAATTTTTCGGTGTTCAAAGGTTTTAGATTTGGAAATTTATGTTTAGTTGATTTCACTTCAAATGAGTCATGTTTTCAACCTTGCTTAATTGTGAAAACCTCCTTGGGTTGGTTATGGCATAGAAGACTAGCTCATGTTGAGATGATTTAACTTAAAAAGCTTTTAAAAAATGATCTAGTTGTGGGCTTAAAAGATGTGAAGTTTGAGAAAAATAGACTTTATAGTGCTCGCCAAGCTGGCAAGCAAGTGGCAAGTTCTCATCCTTCTAAGAGTATCATGTCCACATCTAGACCATTAGAGCTCTTACATATGGATTCATTTAGCCCAACAACTTATAAGAGTATCGGAGGCATTTCTTATTATTTAGTCATAGTGGATGATTACTCAAGATAAACTTGGGTGTTCTTCTTAGATGACAAATCCAAAACCTCTCATATTTTCAAAATTTTTGCAAAAAGAGCTCAAAGAAAATTTGATTTTAAAATTAAGAAAATTCATAGCGATAATGGTTTCGAGTTCAAAAATACAAAAATAAAAAATTATTGTGTTGAACTTGGAATAAAACATGAGCATTCCACCACCTATACTCCAGAGAAAAATGGAGTTGTAGAATAAAAAAATCGAACATTAATTAAAATGGCAAGACTATGCTTGATGAGTATGGCACTCCCAATAGTTTTTGGGGAAGCCATTAATATTGCTTGCCATGCAACAAATCGGCTTTATTTGCATCGTCTTTTGAAAAAGACTTCTATGAGCTTCTCATTGGAAGAAAACCGAACATCTCTTATTTTTCCATTTTTGGTTACAAGTGTTATATTTTGAAAAAAAGTTTGGCTTTCAAAATTTCAAAGTCATTGTGATATTGGTTTCTTGCTCGGTTATTAGTCAAATAGTAAAGCTTATTGTGTCTTCAATCAAACCAAAGGTTTAGTTAAAGAGACATATGATGTTGAGTTTGATGATACTAACGGCTCTCGAGAAGGGTAAGAAAATTTGGATGATGTAGGTGATGAAGGCTTGAGACAAGCAATGAAAAACATGATGCTTGTAAACATCAAGCCGAAGGAAGGCAAAGAAGATCAATCCTCATCCACTCAAGTCGAACCATCTACTTCCGCAACGCCAAGCCAAACTCAACAAGTTGACGTGGATGAGAAAAGAATGATCAATCACTCCAACCTCTACCTCAAAGAATTCATCATGCAATGTCCAAGAATTATCTAATAGATCAAATATTAGGTGACGTTAGTAAGGGGGTTCAAAATCATTCTTGTGTTGCTTCTTTTTGTGAACATTACTCTTTTGTGTCTTCTATTGAACCTTCCCATGTAGAGGAAGCACTAAATGATCCCGGACTGGATGAATGCAACGCATGAAGAGCTCAACAACTTTGCCCGAAATGATGCATGGATGCTTGTTGAAAGACCCAATAATCACAACATCATCGGCACAAAATAGGTAATTCAAAATAATCAAGATGAGAACGGTTTTGTGGTAAGAAATAAGGCAAGATTGGTGGTACAAGGTTTCACACAAATTGAAGGACTAGATTTTGGTGAAACTTTTGCACCTGTGGCTAGATTAGAAGCCATTCGAATCTTACTTGCATTTGCATCTTATTTTGACATTAATTTATTTCAAATGGATGTGAAGAGTATATTTTTAAATGGACAAATATCCGAGTTGATATTTGTTGAATAACCTCTCAGTTTGAAAATCCTAAACATCCAAACATGTATACAAACTCTCTAAGGCGCTATATGGTCTCAAACTAGCTCTAGAGCATGGTATGAGCGATTTAGATATTTTCTACTGTCAAAAGGATTCAAAATTAGGAAGGTTAACACAACATTTTTCACTAAAGTAATAGATAGAGAATTCTTTGTTTGCCAAATATATGTTGATTATATTATATTTGGCTCCACTAATGAAGATTTTTGCAAAAAATTCGGTGATATGATGTCTAGGGAGTTTGAGATGTCCATGATCGGGAAGTTGAGTTTCTTCCTTGGATTTCAAATCAAGCAACTCAAGAATGGGACGTTCATGAGCCAAACCAAGTATGTGAAGAGGTTTGGCATGAAAGACGTGAAGCCTATTAAGACTCCCATGGCATCCAACAAGTATCTTGATCTTAATGAGGGAGGTAAACCGTAGATTTAAAGTTTTACCTTCTACGATTGGTAGTTTGCTTTTTCTTACCGCATCTAGATCCGATATCATATTTAGCGTTTATATGTGTGCACATTTTCAAGCCTCACCTAAAGAGTGCTATTTAGTGGCCGTTAAAAGAATCCTAAGATATTTAAAGCATTCCTCAAATGTAGGCTTATGGTATCCTAAGGGTGCTAAATTTAATTTAGTTGGATATTCGGATTTGGATTATGCAGGTTGCAAAGTGGATAGAAAGAGTACCTTGGAAAGTTGCCAATTCCTAGGTAGATCCCTTGTTTTATGTTTTTTCAAGAAACAAAATTCCGTAGCCATATCTACAACCGAAGTCAAATATATATCCACCAGTAATTATTGCGCTCAATTATTATAGATGAGGCAAACTCTAATGGATTATGGAATAAATTTTAAAAGTGTGACTCTTTTATATGATAATGAAAGCGCGGTTAAGATAGCCAATAGCCCGGTCCAACATTCAAGAACCAAACATATAGATATCTGTCATCATTTTCTAGGAAATCATGCGAGTAATGGTGACATTGTGATAAGTCACATTAGAACTGAAGATCAATTAGCAGATATCCTCACCAAGCCCTTAGATGAAGCCCGCTTTTGCAAATTGAGGAATGAGTTAAATGTCATAGATATCTCTAATATGGCTTGAAAGCATGCACCATGACTAATTCTTCTATTTGGTGTTATTGTCTCTTATTTGATCTTTCTAAATATTTTAATGAGCAACACATTAAGGGGGAGTATTATACCATTTACATGTACACTACATCCCTAAAATGTGAAAATATCAAATAAGTACAAATACTTTTTAAAACGGAAGACTTTAGACCATACTAGGTCAAAATATTTGAAATTATCCTATTTTGAGTCTTAGTGTTAATTCTTCAAAATCTTCATTTTTGAAGTACAAATATATAAATCTCATCTCTTAAATTCACTTACTTTAGTAAATCCTCTTCATGTTGGAACTTACTCAAAATGTTTGGATAAATCTTTGATTCTTTTAAATTTCTACAAAAACCAAATCATTGTCTATATTGACCTACTTAATGCACAATGTGAGTATTTGCCTTGGAACTAGATTTTCACCATATTTTGTCTCCGAAAAGGTATTTCATAACTCATATACTCCAAAAGGTTAAATTCCTCTTGTCATATGCCTCTTTTTCAAAATTATCTTCTATTTGCTCAAAAAAGTCTATCTTAATAAAATTATTTTAAAATTAGAGTTCTTGATTGGTTTGTCAAGTTGGAATGCTCACATGAATTTCTCTTCAAAAATTTTGGAAGTTTATGAGTCATTTCAAATTTGTCGGCCGATGGCGGCTTTTTGACTGTTAGGGCTCTTGCTCTGGGAGGCGATACTATCGACCCTAGGCAAGAGTACCGCACTGTCGATTCATAACCGATCACTACCTTATGGTTTAGTCCAACTGACCCCTTTCTCTCCTTAGCCATTCCAACCCTCATCTCTTCATCTTCTTCTCTTCTTTCTCTCTCTCTCTCCATTTCACTCTTATCCCAAATCCTCAAAGATGTCTCTGAAATTTGTGATCCCCTTTGCAAATCTATTGTTTCCTTGTCAATCTTCTTCATCAATGTATCATTTCCCCTCATCTCCCTTGAATTTAATCCCATTTCATGCCCTAGAGCTTGTTTTCTTTATTCCTAGGGTTTGATGCAAAATGCAGCTAATATGAGCAATTTAGTTTGTAATTTTTGGTTGTTCCGAGTAGATAAATGATGATTAAGATTATTAGATCACTTCTCTTGGATTAATCTACTCAATGATAAAAAATTTCACAAACTTTCGAGTAGGGCACCGTATGGCCGGTGCTACCGGCCCCTAGGATGGTAGCACCAGCACATGCCCGGTGCAACCAACCCAGGGGAAGCACCGGGGAGCAGCCCATTTCTTGCTAAAATTGTCGCATTAGCATTTAACTCTATCTTTAGGGCATTTTATTCTTGATTTCATCCTTATTTATCTCCAGACCATGTCGACCAAGAATGTGCCTCCTCCTCGTGGTGATGGTATTCTTTGAAAATCAACAAAACATAGATGGATTCCAGTTTTGCACGATAGTGATAGCGAGGACTCACAAACTTTGGCAGCAAGGGACAGAGAAATAAGAAGGAAGGTGCAAGAGGAGCTTGGTGGTAGCTCACAGGCACGTAAAAGAGAAACAAGTGCCTTCAGAATCAAGTAAAGAAGAAGAAAACACCAATATGGATGTGGATTACAAAAGTGGTGAAGAAGAAGAAGAGGAAGAACAAATAGAAGTGGAAGCAGGAGAAGAGGAAGAGGAAGAGGAAGAAAATTTTGAGGATTTTGAGCCAACCATGGACTTGAAGAAAATAAAAGAGGAGAAATACTACTAACTGAGACAAGCAAATCAATATATGTTGCCTCGAAGTGCTACAGAGGACAACTTCAGGACAATGTTCCAACAAAAGGTATACTATGAGATTTACCTACGTAAAGAATTTGCTGATCATTGTGCCAAACAGATCTACCATTTCCTTCTGGGGGTATGCTCTAGAAACAGCTGCGTTCACTTTAAACAGGGTTCCATCAAAAGCCGTTGAGAAAACTTCATATGAGATGTGGACTGGGAAACGTCCCTCATTGTCATTTCTGAAGATATGGGGTTGTGAGGCTTCTGTAAAATGTTTGCAATCAGATAAACTCGCACCTAAATTAGAAAAATGCTTCTTTGTGGGGTATCCTAAAGAAACAAAAGGATATTACTTTTACAAAAGGGATGAAAACAAAGTGTTTGTTGCTCGAAACGATGTCTTTCTAGAGAAATAGTTTCTTTCAAAAGTAGTTAGTGGGAGCAAGGTGCGACTTGAAGAAATTCGAGAACCATCAAAAAATGTTTCAACTCCCATTGAACCTTCACTTGATGTACAAGATGTTGTACAACCTGTGGAAGAGACACCAGCACCACGTAGGTCGGGGAGGCCGCGTTATGAACCCATGAGATATGGACATGACATATTATTATTGGATAATGATGAGCCTACAACTTATAAAGAAGCGATGATGGACCCAAACTCCGAAAAATGGCTTGGAGCTATGAGATCCAAAATTCAGTCCATGCATGACAATCAAGTTTGGAACTTGGTTGATCCTCCTGATGGTGTAAAAACCATTGAGTGCAAATGGATTTTCAAGAAGAAAATAGACATGGATGGGAATGTTCAGATATATAAGGCACGGTTGGTGGCAAAGGGTTTCAAACAAGTTCAAGGAGTTGACTATGATGAAACTTTCTCACCGGTCGCCATGCTTAAGTCTGTCCGAATCATTTTAGCTATTGCTGCATATTTCGATTATGAAATATGGCAAATGGATGTCAAAACAGCTTTCCTTAATGGGAATCTATCTGAGGATGTATACATGATACAACCTGAAGGTTTTGTTGATCCTAAATATGCTAATAAGGTATGCAAGCTTCAAAGATCCATTTATGGGTTGAAGCAAGCATCTCGGAGTTGGAACATTCGTTTTGATGTAGTCAAAAGATTTGACTTCATAAAAAATAAAGAAGAGCCTTGTGTTTACAAAAAGGCTAGTGGGAGCGCACTTGTATTTCTGATCTTATATGTGGATGACATATTATTGATTGGGAATAATATTCCTATGCTTGAAGACGTTAAGACTTCGTTGAAAAAGAGTTTCTTAATGAAGGACTTGGGAGAAGCATGTTATATCTTGGGCATAAAGATCTCTGAGGATAGATCAAAAGGTTGATTGGATTAAGCCAGGAAACGTACATTGACAAGGTCTTGAAGAGGTTCAATATGCATGAATCCAAGAGAGGATACATGCTAATGTCACATGGTATAAGTCTAAGCAAGAATCAGTGTCCTTCGACAACTGATGAGCGAGACAGGATGAGCAAGATACCATATGCTTCGGCTATTGGGTCTATTATGTATGCCATGATCTGTACGCGCCCAGATGTCTCATATGCTCTAAGTGTCACGAGTAGATACCAAGCGGATCCCGGTGATGGTCATTGGACAGCCTTGAAAAACATCCTGAAGTACTTGAGAAGAACTAAGGATATGTTCCTAGTTTTTGGAGATGAGGAAGAACTGGTTGTAAAGGGTTACACCGACGCAAGCTTCCAAACTGACAAAGATGATTTCCGATCACATTCCGGGTTCATATTTACACTAAATGGAGGAGTGGTAAGCTGGAAAAGTTCCAAACAAAACACGATGGCCGACTCTACAACAGAAGCAGAGTACATTGCGGCTTCAGAGGTCGCAAAGGAAGCTATTTGGATAAAGAAGTTCATCTCAGAGCTTGGTGTGGTCGCTAGTGCCTCTAATCCAATGGACCTCTATTGTGATAATAGTGGTGCCATTGCACAAGCGAAAGAGCCTCGATCACATCAGAAGTCCAAACACATACTCCGACGCTTTCACCTTATTCGCGAGATTGTGAATAGAGGTGACGTGAAGATATGCAAAGTACATAGGAAGCTAATGTGGCTGATCCGTTGACAAAGCCTCTTCCACAGCCTAAGCATGAGGCACACACAAGGTCTATTGGTATTAGATGCTTAATTGACTGACTCAAGTGCAAGTGGGAGATTGTTGGTGTTATGCCCTTGAGGCAGTCATATAGATGATTGTAACATGACTATGCTTATGAATAATAATATGATTATTGATCCAATGAATGTATATCATTATATTGATCAGCAAGTATGTGACTTGCTTATGAAACTCTCTACTTATTGATATAATTCTGTAAGTATCTCTGATCAGGTATCATCGTATAGGACAACGATGAATAGATCATCACATGTATTGATCGATGATTATGTTTCATAGATCATAGGATATGGAGATATCATCAATACATTGTGAACTCATGATGAAGTACATGGGTTAGATAGACCTGCAATGGGACACTGCGAGAATGTTACATTCTTATGTGTCATCAGTGTATCTCATACATAGTGGATGTATGATCCTTAGACCTGAGATTGTCACATTCCCTACATGTGTAATAGTTTACCTTGGGGCCACCAAACGCTATTTCCTAACCGGATAGTTATAAAGGTAGCTTTCATGTTTGCTATGAAACATGCGAGGGAAGTGAGCGATCAAGATGGAATTTGCCACTCCGTGTAGCGGAGATATATCGTCTAGGCCACTCGTGTGATATGATTAAGGAAGTGCATGGGCATGCCGTGATTGAGAAGTCAATCACAACTTATTAATATATCACGGATACGAGAGATGGATTGAACTGTCAAAGGATGACATACTTCTCGCCTTGAGTTCGATCTTCATATAGTTTGGCAAAGGGATTATTACATGAGTACTTTTGAAAGGTTCTATCTGATTTGATCATATGCGTTTGGGAGTTGGCATGCTTTGCAAGGAACCGCTACCAGCTATTGGATTGGAAAAGGGTTTTCCGAATCTATGTCCAAATGTACATGAACCTACAGGGTCACACATTTAACGGGCTGGGACGCATTAATTCGGATTGGATCCGTAATTAATGGACCTCGTGGGCTTAACGCGCTGATGGGCCCTGGCTTAGGGTTTCGTCGCGTGGCTATATAAGGAGAGGAGAAGGTGGGCGTGCATGATGTTGTTCACGTTCAGAACCCTAGCATCCACCTCTCATTGCCCTTGCCGAGCGACACGGTGCTTGCACGCTGACGCACGTCGTTCCATCCGGGACGTGTGGATTGCTGTGGTGACGCTGCTGCTACTGCGGCGTGGTGAGGACGAACCGCAGCGAGGACGATCCGTGCGAGGACGATCCACGGCGAGGACGATCCACTACACCAACGCGTGAAGGATTCCGCAACTGCGCGTCTATTGGTAATCCAATCTGTGATCCCTTTCTTACGAGTAGCTTTTCTGGTTATGCAATAGAAATTTTAATTTGTGCTAGCGTAGCATACCGCGTTACCCAACATCAAGTAGCTAGGTAAAATGGCCAACCTCCTCCCCACATCTAGCCTCATTAACAGGATAATCTAAGCTACCATTCATCCAAAGAGTGGTAATTTTGATAAGATTAGAGGCTATGCTTAGAATTTGATGCATAAGATTTTGAATAAGCAAAAATTTGATGTGGTTGACTTCAGGCTTTGTAAGATGGCTTCCTCTGCTTGTGATCGGGGTAAGAGGATTTATTTTGCATCCTTTATCATAATGATTATCAAGAGGGTGATAGGGTATCGAGGCGGATGTAGCAGTTCTCACAAGCCATATTGGCCTCGTGAGGCGACAACTAAGGTCATTGGATAGAGAGGCCAGTCTTCTCAGCAGTAGCAGCAAGAGCCCAGGGAGGAAGGGTAGCAGGCTTATCCAGCTGAGCAGCTTTACTCTAGTCTGTCTCATGAGAGCTTTGACAGCTTGCACGATGCCATGATGAGCAGCTTCGCGAGTCTCAGGACTGACATGATGAGAAATTTTGCTTGTGTCGATGAGTATCAATTCTAGACTCGATAAGTTGTTGAGGAGGTTTGAGGGCATTTGGACTCCATTGACTCTACCATTCAGGAGCTTTGCACTTAGTTCTAGGAGTATTGCTCTAAGTAGGTACCGCTAGCATTTCACTACTATGGGCATCATCATACTCCTCCGCCTCCTCCTCCATCTTCTTGAGCATATCTTGGAGTGCCTCGTTTTTGGTACTTGATGCCAAAGGAGGCAAAGAAGCAAAGCATGGAGCAAGCAAGTCAAATTTGAAGTTAAAAGTCGTTTTAGAGGATTAACTTATTATTACTATATATATACGTGTGTGGGTGTGTTTATATAAGCTAATGAACCTCATTGTTGCTTTTGGATATTTGTGGTTGGATGTTGTTTCGTCATTGCTTGGATGTTTAAAAATGCTGATGTTTGAATGTTTATGTAGTTTTAATGCTTATCCTTGCTTATTACTAAAATTTCATCTATGGTTCATTATCTCGTATCCACTTTCATGCTTGATATATTCATTGCACATATATTGTTATCCTCGGACTCAATATTTAAAGGGAAACTCTGTCAAAATTTTTAAAAATTTGAAGTGTGCAAACGACAACTCTTCATTCATACACACACCTTTAAGGAGAGTTTTCAATTAAATATTGTATTTTTTAATATTTTTTGCTTCATTTGCACTACTTCATCTCAAGAAGCAAAATATTGTTAAAAAAATTTCTTGAGTATACAACATGACCTTGTTGCATGCTCAAAATCTAAATTCAATTCATGTCTTATATTAGGATTGCCATCAATTACCAAAAAGTGGGAGATTGAAAACATCTAAGCCCCTAATTTGTTTTTGGTTTTGGTAATTAATGATAATCATGTTTAAATGACTAATATTTTCTTTGACAATAATGAAAATTGGTTGGTTCTAGTTGTGACACGGATGGAGCATGAAAATGGAGAGAAAGAAGATCAACGCATCAAAGCAAATGGCTAAGGTATAATATTTAAGGACCTTTTCATAGTTTTTGTTGATCTCAGAGTTTTGGAGAAAAGATCAGATTGCTAGAATATGTGTCGTACTATTAAGAGTGGTCTTGGCTATTTGTTCGAAATCAAAGAAATGTTTAAAGGCTCAATGCATGCATACTTGAATTATTTCTTGCCAAAGTATTTGAGCATATTTTCAAATTCATATGGAGGTTCTCCTGGGCAATGTTGTTGGTGCTGCCCCCATGCGGTACTAATTTAACAGAAAGGGTGTTTTGTGAGGCTTGTGTGGTGGTGCTACTGGCCCTATCCCAGTGCTACCGGCCACCCCTCGGTGTGGAAATAACTAGAGGAAGGTGTTTTAGCCAAGTTTGAAGAAATTGAGGCTCGGTGCCACCGGCCTGACTGTACCAACGGTCACTGACATTGCATTTAATACACTATAGCGACCATTGGCCCTAGAGGAGCGATGCTACTGGTCCAATGGCGGTATCACTGGGTTTCCAAGCTAGTTTTATAATTTTTTATCCCAACGGCCAAATTGGTTGGTGGGGGTTATAAATACCCCCACCTGCATTCTATAGCATCTCTTAGACCTCATTAATCATATTTGAGCTCTAGAAAATCTCCAACTCACTCTTGTGCATTAAACTCTCATTTTGAGAGAGTCAGGAGCAATTCAAGTGTTGCATTTAATGTTGAGCCTTTAGACACTTGATTTGATCTCAAGTAAGCATCAAGACTTGTTACTCTTGAAGCTTGCCGCCTTCTAGACGGCTTGGAGGTGATTGTACATGACGAGCTTCTCAACAGAGGTTGTGAGAAGCCCCGACAAGCTTGTGAAGGTCGGAGTTTGCCTACCCGGAGCAGGAAATAACTACCAAGTGATTGAGGGAGGCTCGTATGGATTAAAGCCGGCTTGAAGTTAATCAAGTTACCTCAACGTGCATTAGGGGAGACCGATAAGTCTCCAAGACCACAGGATAAATCATTGTCAATTTCTCTCTCGTGGTTTGGAATTCCTTTTCTTATGTGCAATTTACATTGCTAGCAATTCTAATGTGTTGATCTTGTGCTTAGGATTATATTATTGCTTAGTCTTAAGTTATCGGTGCACATAGTGAAACATAGAGAATTTAGGCTTTAATTATCAAAATTGTAATTCTTACTTAGACAATTTGTTTATTGTAATTAGAGTCATAAAAATTTTAAAAACCTCCTATCCACTCCTCCTCGATCTTCTCACCTAGCGCTTGAATCTTGTTGATGATGGTCGTCAGCCGAACTGCGAAATCATCAATCGATTCCAACTCCTTCATGTGCAGGCACTCGAATTCTGACTTGATGGTTTACACCTTGTTATCTTTTACACGCTCAGATCCCATATGCATGATTTTCGACGCCTCCAATGCCTCATTGGCTGTCTCCTTCTTGGTCAATAGGAAGAGCGTATCTTCCGGTATCTCTTGGTAAACCAAAGCTAATGCAATATGGTCCTTGCGCATGTTAATCATACCAAGATTGACAGCATCTCACACCCCTTGTGCCTTCATGTACACCTTCATTTTGATCACCCACATAGCATAGTTTCTCTTCGTGAGCATAGAATATTGCAACGAGATGGTGGAACTCTCCGTTGTCGTCGTACTCGACGTCACCTCATCACCGGTGACTGTGCAGCATGATTTTGGGTATGAACGGATCAAGAATTTAGGCTCCGATACCAATTGTTAGTTTTAGCCCGGATTAGCACACATACGACAGTAAAAAATCAAGCACAAGAACTCATGAACATAAATATTTTGGTGGTGCGGCACAACTAGCATCTTTTCTGGTTTTCTTGCTCTCTTGCTTGCTTCTTGCTTCTTTCTTTCACTACTACAAAAGGGTTTATATTAGATCTCTCATCACTGATGGTTTTCAAAAATCATCTGTGATAAGGTGTCATCACATATGATTTTTCGCAAAAACAATCAGTGATGACTCTTAGGCACATCACAGATATTTTTTGGTTAAAATCGTCTATGATAATATATAGACACATCATAAATAATTTTAACCAAAAACCAACTGTGCAAAACCAAACCCTAGATCCTAACCACCTCTCCGAACCTAAACCACGTAATCAAAGTCAAATCATATACTCCTGCAATCTTGCCCTCCTTGCAATGTCGGGTCTTGCCGCCGAGCAGGACGCCTTCTTGCTGGTGCGCCACGTCGCCCGCGCCCTCAACCGCCGGCTCTCCGACCTCATTGCCCTGCTCTTCCACCATAAGGTAACCGATCCCCACGCAAGCCCAAATTCCACTCACAAACCTTAACCATAACAGACCGCGCGGCTCCGTCTTGTCACCCAGAGCGCTGGACCCCGTAGCACCGTCGCCGGCTTCGCCATCGCCGTTGTATTTGCGTGGAAGTTCCTACGCTCCTCACCACGCGGCCCCACCGGCGTGCTCCCAAGCGACCACCGGCCGGCCCCGCTGCGCTGGATTCGGCCACTCCCAATGTGGTTGAGCCTGTCGGTGACACAGGCAAGGTAGGTCTGCCTCGTGTAACGGAAGGTATGGTCTTTCCCTCTCCCTCTACCTCCGGTGGTCCGTATAATGGAAACTATATAACAACGAAACTTCCATGCTGCAATGATTATGATGTGCAAAAAGAAATAAATGGTGGATTTGAGCCTGTAGGATCTACGAAAAGACACTATTGTTGAGCATGGAACCGGATCCGACCAGATTCGGGAACACATTTTAGTATTCGGTAGGATCCGGATAGGTCAGTCCAAATTATTCGGGATCAGATTTGGAGGACATCAATCTACCAGATCTAGTCAGGACCCAGATATCGGGTAAAATTCTATATGGACATCCATTTTTGGTTGGGCAAAGAAAATCCATTTTTGGCTATATATGCTACTTTATATCTAAACGTAGCGTAGAACATATGCGCACACGCAATGTGTATGAAACTACAAATTCAAGGTAGTACAGAGCATATGCACCAAAATTTGAATTGACCACTTATTTCTTTCAAATATTGTGAAAATTGTTATTATTTGGAAATAATTAGGAAATTTTTTACCATTCCTTCGCATGTTAAATTTTCTAGGTGTTACATATATTGTTCTTGTCCCAGCTAATGAAAATTTAATTTGTGTAGGACATATCATGTAGTCATGTTGAAGTGATGATGGTATGTGTTTAACATATATTTTTCTATATACATGCACTATCCACATATTTTATCCATTTCTGATCAGAACATGTCATGTATTCATCCCATATCCACATCCTAAATGCTCCGAATTCATATATGTATCCGGCTTGCCTGTATCGAATCCGGAGAAAAAGAATGTGGATTAGGATATAAGATGAGTAATACCCGCCTATCGGACTCATTTTCGCCCCTACTAACGAGGGGCAGCCCAGTGTTGTGGCGGCTGAAGTCAGCTTCGTTAATGAGTGTAAAGTTGAAACTAAAATCCACTATGGTCTGTTGCAGAGATGGCAGACATCCATTAGATTGTATGAGTGCAAAAAGGTTCGATAAAATATATTTGCTCCTTATATAGGAAGTTTGGTTTAAATGATCGGACCGTGAATAATAGACCATCTGATTCTAACTCCGAACCTATCCTACTTGTTTGGTGTGAGTGATAAAATTGGTGGTTCATCACAACCTCATCCCTCAGAAGCATAAAACTAGCACAAAACAAGAGATGGTATCGTCCCATCCAAATTCATCGGATGATCACACAGTGGACTGGTCCATCTTAGAATGAGGTGGTCCCTCAAACAACCACTCCAATAATGCATTAGCCAGATCTCCTGCCATTTCTAAAAAAAAAGTAACCTGAGAGCAGTCAAGACAAGTCTAATTGGTACATGTCCTAACTAGTGTTAATGACGAAACTAGGTTTGCAACCCTAGAGCACTTAAGACACGTCTTAAGTTTAGTTAGGATATAACCTAACCAGCTGTAGGTACTAGTACCTACTCAAGATACCCTTGCACTTCATCTCATCTTCTCTAGGAGGTAGATAGCATTTTCTTTTTCTAGAAAAAAAAATCTCAATACCACTGATGTAGTTGCCTCAATTACTGTTAAAATATCCACGATGATAAGCTTTTCCAGTGCCATGTAGAAAGTGTAACTTCCATATACATCGAATGGCCCAATTGTTCTTTATGAGTCAGTTGCTCATGTTCTATCATCATATCATACTACTTATCTGATCTTCATGTTCGAAAGCAGAGGTAGAGAGCATTTTAGCCCACGATCAAACACTTGTTGGTTCATCTTCTTCTCCCGTCACATGCAAACTAGTGATAGTTGCAGCCTTGTAGGCATCGATTGCCGTCGAGAATATGTCATGCAATCTTTGTGGGCTGAGCTATTTCAACAAACAATAGCTAAAAATGGCCAAACAGATGGATGTGGGTCTTATGAGCTAAGCCATTTCAACAACCAAGAGCATTAAAAACAAAAACAAAAACAAAACCCCAAAGAGATGGATGTTCAATCATGGGATGAGCAGTAAGCTCACTGTATGAAGTGTTTGGTCCATTTCCTAGAGTCTCATCACGCACCGTCGGTTCAGATCAGGTGCCTGATTTCCCATCAAGTCCACTTCCATGATTTCATCCTCATTTCACGTGGCATTAGTTTTTCATATATCGTAAAATTTCTTCTCTTTCGTAGTCTAGGCATATGTCGCCATAGCTTCATACTGAAGCTGTGTTCAGAAAATAGACTGCAATCCAATGGCAATTTTTCTCTACGATTGGGTTGGTTTTACCCACTCTGATTATATGTACCAGAGGTCAATTGCTCAGTGTTCAACACTGTAATTTCTACCCTGCGATCAGCATTGCCACCTCCATGTAGGTAGGCGCCAAATTTTGTTCTCAACCTGTCGTTGTTCCGAAAATGAAATCGCCAACGACCATATTGGATCTGTCCTCCTCTGGATGATGACTAATCTATGCTTCCCTCGCTGTCGAAGAAAACGTGCCTGTTTCTCAAGCCTTTGAGAGCAATGCGTTAGCTGATTTTTACTGCAAAAAGTCCTGTCGAATAATGACGTAGAAAAATTGCTCCAGGCTTTGTAGCTTATAATTGGTCTGTCAGCAAAAGTCATGTTTAATTTTACACAAGTTGATTAACAAATTTCATTACTGACAAACCTGTAACGAGAAAACTTACAATCGTGTAAATACAAATTTTGTGTTCTGCTTCATGCCTTTTCTAGGGACTACATCATAAATGATAATTACATGTTAATACAATACTTGATATGTGAACAAAAATTCTGCATCGTTTTTATTCTCTAAGAAGAATGGTAAATTCTATCTTTCTGCAGTTTCTTCAGAACATACCGTGTTTTATTTTACTAAATATATATGCTCTTTTTTGAGAGAGAGGGGCCTCTGTTCTCTAATCCAACCAAAATGGTTTTCTTTGGTGGCACAACGAACTTGATAGCTTGATGCCAGTCTTGTACTCTATAACAACAAAGACTTTTCACAAAGTACAACCCGAACCCTACCTGCTGGTTCTGACTAGGAAAGAGAAACTACATCTAAAATAGGTAGACTTAGAGAATTCATTTTCATTGCATCTTGGATGAAACTAACGATCTTGGCTGGCCGGATGTTCTACCAGCCTAGCTATATATGTTCCTTCAGCAATACTCTTCAGTGTTCAGAGTTCAGATCATGACTGACTGTACAATTTTTCCTTGTGCTACTCTATTTAAGTTACCAACTACCAAGTAGTCCTCATGTGGAGGAAACATTAAATTATATTCTTGTCCAATCCCGGCATCCAAATCAGCAATACCATCTTAGACTTTTCTCAATTTCTAAGAAAAAATGTGCAACAAGACCCAAGCAATTCCTACAAATGAAACAAAACAATCGTCTTTATACCTGCCAGACAAAAAAAATACCATAAATTGCAGCGAATTCTACAACAGTTAAAGAAAAGAAGAATCTCCAATGGTCCAATAGTACATCATAGGCACGCCAATAATTTCAAGATCCCTCACCTTCAGACGATTTTAGCGTAGGAACCCTAAGGCTACTCTCACGACCGTCCGACCAACGACTGACAAGGATATTTCATACCTTGCGGACCACCCTAGAAGCCCTTTTGCTTCGTCAGATCCCTGTACAGGTACAATGTATCCATCACACTCCCGTTTCACGATGAAGAAAAAACAACAATGCATCCGACTCTTTTTATAATCATCATAAGCAGCTTTCATCACAAACACCATCATCACACGATCAAGGGCCGCCGGCCCCTTCCTGCACAGTTATCCGTGTCGCTCGTTTTTGTTCCCTTCGCTTAGACCTTTGCTCTACATATCTTCACGGAATTTCCCTGTACCCATCTCCAAGCGTACGGGCAACGGGTTTCGACAAAAACCGACGACGACTGCACTCTGACACTGTCCTGTCACTGAACGACCCATGAACAATCCACTAGCTTGGAGCAGAATCAGATGGCTTTGAGGCCAAGTATGTCTCGTGTGACAGCAGACACTCGTTGTTTCTGCACGTTTGTTACCTGGTGTGGCTTCTGTTCCTCGGATCACTATCACCGGCGGCCGTATATACCGCGATCCGGCCATGACGGGGGAGAGGACACAATGGCGGGCCGGCACGGCGGCGACGGGTCGGACCGTGCCGTGCTTTTCACCGAAGAGAACAAGAGCAAGATCGGATTTGGGGGCGATTGCATGCGATCCTGACCGGGGAGAAAGGGACGGGAGTGCTCACTGCTTAGGCGTTGGCCCAAGCTACAGTAGTAGTGTACGTGCGTGCGTGTAGTCTGGCTCGATGAAAACGTGCAATGGGTGTAGATGGGAGCCAGACCGGTTCGGGTGGGTCTACCGTCTACCTGAAGCGATGCCCTCGCTGCTAGTACTGTAGCAATATAGTAACTTACGACGTAATACAAGCTGGAGGTGCTTAATAATATGTGATATGGAGCCCTCCTGCGTATTCCTCGGGAAATTATAATGCGAGGGGCACTGTGCTACAATCTTTGTTACTACCCTTCCGTTGGAGAGCAGAAATATGTAACGACTAGTCAGAGTCACGCGCTACGCTACGTCATGCGAAATTTCGGTGTGTAACACCGCGACGTGCGAAATTTAGGAAATTCGGTCGTGTGACGTTGCGTCGTACGAAATTTGGTTGCTAAGATCCATCGGCGAATCTTTTTTTTTTTTGAGGAAAAACATCATTTAGTTTTTGCGTAATTTTGGTGTTCGTGTTTTTTTTAAAAAAAATTGGTCGCTAGGACCCGTCAGCGAATCTGCGAACTGCTATAAATCTTCGGCAAATCTATGTTTTTTTTAGAAAATCGCGGATGTATTTTTATTGTTTTCCGGGTCCATTATGCTAAAAACCGCCGAGAGGAGTTGAACGTAAATTGCAGAGGGACCTAAATAGATTTTTGTTTTTTCCGGGGTCCGTTCTGCTAAAAACCATCAAGAGGAGTTGAACTTAATGCAGAGGGATCGAAACGTAATTTCAATTTTTTCAGATTTTTTTTGTTAAAAACTGACGGGAGAACCTAAACGCGATTTCTAATTTTGCAGAGGGCCATATCGCAAAGGGGGTGACGTGGCTACGCCGGTTGGCCGGCAATCGACCTAAACACGATTTCAAATTTTTTGAAGGGCCAAATCGCGAAAGAGGTGACGTGGCCACGCCGGTTGACTGGCAATCCTCTCCACTATAATGATAAGTAAGTATACATTGATAGATGAGTATATATATATATATATGGGTCGAGGGCAGATCTGAAACACGGAAGTTATCAATGGTCTTACTTGTTATTTGTACAAGGCCGGTGTAATTTTGTTTCTAATGAGGCATTTCCCTTATCCTAAAGTTGTGGTTGACTCTAGTGGATACAACCTAAACCGTAACTAACGCTAATCTAGCCTTTGGTTGATTGAATTCCTCGTGCCTTTCGTCATTGAGCACCTATTTCTTGTTTCACATTGACCGGTATACCTTACTCGTTACTGGTTAGTACTACTCACCCTCTATAATGGTGTCCTAAATCAGTCACCCGCTACCACGACAAAGAAAATCAGTTCACATACATATATAAAATATGTCAAAGACTTGACGGTTCCCTCTCAAAATTTGTACGTATTGTAAGAATTGGCTTGTTGTGTCAGAAAGTTTTTTGTGACTTTTGAAGCAACCACGCCAGGCGTGTGTACGACCAATGCGAAGGCTGGAAGATTTTGATGCTGTCCATACATGGCCTTGAATTATGGATGAACAACCGTTACGTTCTTACAAGACTTGTGGTGTTGTTTAGACACGGTAAATCTGTAAATTGTGGATGTGAACTGACATGCTAAAAGGCGCAGCAAAGAAGAAAGTTGTTCGTCGATAGATTCGTTTTTCAGCAGATTGTAACTTAACGTGGACTTCGATTATATATTGTCTTGTCCATATCGAAAGTTTGAATTATGGATGACTAGATAACTATCTGAACACAATCTTTGACTAAAGGAGTTAGACACAATAAATTTGCGAAGTGTGTAAAAACCATTTCAAAAGGCACCGTAAGGAATAAAGCTGTTTATTGACTGACCTTTAATTTGGACTAAACTGTACCTATGTGAAAGAGGTTCTCTCTCTCTCTCTCTGTTGCGAGTATGTGAAATAGCTACTTGCCATAGAGAAGTGACATTATGTGGTACATTTTTATCATAAGTTCATTTTCATGCCTTCAAATTGACAAGATAAGCAACTATGATTATTTCTTCAACGGGAAGTATACATATATGGCCAAAATAAACAGAGTGAAACATTTCAGAGAGAAAGGGAGCCAGTTAAAACCGAAAATCATTATTTAACACAAAACTGAAAGATCACAACAGGGAGAAATTGCACGTAATGATAATGCCATGGTAGGTAAGCCTTTACTGTTCAAATTTCAGGGGATGTCTACGATTGTGAAATAGCTGCAGTCGTTTGTACGTTAACCACTGTACAATCGTCACACTTCAGGAACCATTAATCACCTGTCCTAATGGACCCAGAAAGATCTAATATATAATAAAAACCAATGACAGGTGCTTACCAGTTACTACTGTTAAGGTGAATAATTTCCCACAATAAAAGAAAGGTACCCGACCCTCGATTTGGTGGCCTGGATTATAATTAAATTATAACCTTTAGATGTATCAATCTATTATATAATATAAGTTGATGACATGCAGGTGATTTACACATATTAATAAAAAAGAGAAATATGCTTAAAATTCTTAAAAAGAAAAACATATAGACATTAATTTGGTGGACCTAATTTTAAAGTATTATACCTAATAGTTGTCTTATAGATATATTAATTTGAAAAAAAGTAAAAAAAAAGATAATTAGCACTGCATATAATTCATAGTTTTAGAGCATGTAAATTTGCTAAATAGGCCCATTTCCTAATCAAGTCTTTTATAATAGGGGAGGGAGATCTCAAAATAAGTACTCCGAATATATTGTACTTGTAAAATAGGAATTTCAAACTACACTGTGAAATTACGTGGGCTAGCCCAATAAGCTTGTTATATAATAAATACCGAAGACCGGTGTTTTACAACTATTAAGAAAAAAGATAAATATTCTATAAATTTTCACAAAAAATAAAAACACCCAACCCTCAATTTGGCCCTAGATTGTGATTAAATTATAACCATTACATGTATCAATTCTAAAATAATATTGAAGACATGTATTTTACAACTGCTAAGAAAAAACAAATATGCTAAAAATTCCTCAAGAAAAGAAAAAATATATAACCCATAGTATGGTGGCCCCTGGATTATGATTAAGTTCTAACCATTAGATGTTACTAGGGAACTTGTTTAAACTCAAGGTTAGTATGGACGTGCTTCTATGCATCTTTTTTTGGAAATTTTCATAAATATTAAAGTATAAATGAAGAGTAAATAGTGATTACTTACCCTTTCACTTCTTCAAGATTTGTCAATTTGTATTGGAAGCTGATGTAAAGAAGTACCGCCCAATAAATATCCATATCATACTGGATATAAAAAGAGTCCTAAACTGTAAAAATAACTTTAACGAAAGAGATATAGCGCGATCGCCAATCGATCTGGTTCACTTAATTTCTAGAGAGTATAGTATTGGCAATTTCTCATCTGAGCTTAGCCTGATCGCGTCATATGATGTACCAATGTCGCATAGCTTTCTACAGTCGAGCCAGTTTTTATCATACGTCCCTTCACCTTCCATTGCGACGCATGACAAGTATACAGCATAGTCAATAAAAACAGAAGGGGACGAGCACACCAGACAACTGCGACAAACCGACATGACCGATCGATCCTTTTCTCACAGTAGAACAAACAGTGACCAAAGTTTCCTCCCTCCCAAGCTAATTGCAGTAATTAATTACAGCCAGAAGAACATATACATCCTTTTCATCAAGGCCATATGCCTATATGTTGTGTAACCCTGGACAAGTTGTACATCCGTGGATGTCCATAAATGCATTTCCTATGAAAAAAATTGGATTAGCCATAGCCTAGTTGCTAGTATAATCTCTTGGATCCTATCGATTTGGTGATCAGTAGCTAATCAGGAGAGGTTGCCCCAATCAAATTAAATAGAGGCCGTGAAAGCTAGCTAGGGAACAACCTACGTACGCGCATAATTTGAAGTGCGTGTATTATTCGATCGATCATCATCTCGAACATTGCACGCAAAGATAATTACTTTTTCTCTCTTTCTTTTTTGAAATGTGCACAAGATAAGATTTGAGAGACGCATATTTGCCTCATGGACATGTGGAAAAGGGGCTAAACAATCAAAAAGGAATGCTCATTAGGTGACATGGGATCGTATCAAACAACGGCGATGAGTTGTTTCTGTCACGATGAGGCAGCTTAATTTGACGAGTTAATGACGCATTTTTGCAGCGCTAATAAGGCGGCAAGTTTCGTTGTCGGTGTCCGGCCTGTTCTAGATGTTGTCTGAAACGCAGGAGAATAATGCATCTTGAACAAGGAATTGAAGGAGCACAAGTCTTAGAAGATAACCCCAAGAAAAGCATGATAGTTTCAGTAAGGATAGCAATAGCACATGCTAGCTTATTTCTTCCCTCTGATTAATGGGTAAAAAAGGCTTAACAGACTGTTTTGGGTACAGATTCATGCAGCAAGATAGTTACTCTATGGAAAAAAAAAATACATTTTAGATCAGGTCTCACGTTAAATCTTAGTCGTGTCCCCACTCCGTACACACCTGTAAACACATCCTTTAATTAGAGACCACATTCGAGGTCGACTGTTTGTTTAGTTAAGGCCACATATACTTCTTTCGAGATTACAGTGTTCTCTAATTAATGCGGTTTGTCTTAAGCTGGTTGTTTTGTGTATATCATCAAGGTTCGAAGAACCTCGTGAAGTCACCAAAATTTCTAAGCTGGAGGGTGCATGTGTACATCCATGGTGAATCAGTCAATTCATATTGGTTAGCTAGGTTACAAAAAAAAAGGTAGGGTGTTTTATGTCGAACTATATATGGGTGTTTGACGTCTATTTTATTGACTTGTATATGCTGCAAAATTAGTTTTTCTTTAAAAATGGATAAAATACTCCATTTCAAAGGTCACCATGTTTGACGCCCTGTTTCGCCAAAAAACCAACTAAAGTGATCAATTGTCGTCAATTTTCAACTACACGTTAAACGAGTACATTTGTTGTTGCTCGTCAATTATAGTCCAGCTGATGAGACATGCGTTTGTTTTTTCTAACTTACAATAGAGTTGGGATTCCAGTGTCACAAACTTCAACGCCTAATTAAGATATAGACAAGGACCAATGCTACCAAGTTTCTAAATCACGTAAGTTATTTTATTTTCTTGAAACAGCTAGTCCCTAGTTATTTTCCATGATGAAAATAAAAGTCCAATCCGGCCCCTTTAATTATATAATTAACAACACGGATGGATTGATCGATGGATCATCATCAAATATTGCTTGCACCAAGGGACTACTGAGTCTGACTAGGTCGACCGGTTTAATTACCGTTGGTAAGTCTTCATCACCATCTCATTACAAAATTGGCTCGATCCATCTCCGTCCTCGCAAACAGTACACTAACACTCTTCGAGTCAAGCAAGATCGCACTCGTCCTCGATCGCTATTGAGCCGCTTTTCCAGCGTCCGTCTAACATATCATGCGCTACAGTACCAATCATATATATATATATATATATATATATATATATATATATATATATATATATATATATATATATATATGAAAATGATTCCATACTCCCGATATACGTACTCCAAATGATTCCATACTCCTGAGTGTACGTACTCCCACCTCCAGTATACCGTTTAAATGATGTTGTTATACCTCTTTATTCTTTTGAGTATACTCTAATACTGACTATAAGATACTCCAAAGTGAGTTCTATGAAAAATTTTATTAAAATCCACCCTTTATAGTATAATTTGTTTACATATTCCTTATCATATGGAAAATTGTATGTAGTAAAAAAAATAAAGGGTCAAATGAATTTTTTTTAATCATGTTGTATTGGAGTTCTTAAGATTATTATTGAAGTATACCGAAAGTTTATATATATATATATATATATATATATAGGAAGCCTCTTTTCTACTCCCGGGAGTAATTACTCTCTATGCCGTATCTCACAACATATATGGTATCTCATGCGATAGAGAGTATGTACACGTAGTATACGAGTATATAAGATCATCTAGGTGGTATGTACATTTTTTCAGAGGTGGTATGTCTATTTTTTATACATACTCTTTTTTATGTGCATATATGAAGGTATTTGTGAAATACGCTAAAAATCATGAACTTCCTTGCAATTTTTTCATATGGCTCACATTGGAGTATCCTATAATTAGTGTATGAGTGTACCCAAAGTGATAAAGGAGTATTTCAAATTCGTTTAGATAGTATTTCTGAGGTGGGAGTAACTACACCTGGGAGTAAAAGATATTTTTCCTATATATATATATATATAGGAAGCCTTTTCCGTACTCCCGGGAGTACATACTCCCACCTCTCATATACCACTTAAATGAATACTTTATACTCTTTTATCACTTTTGGTACACTCCAATAATAATTTTAAGATACTCCAATGCGACATGACTAAAAAATTTCATCGAAATCCTTTATTTTGTTGCTACATACCCTTTTCTATATGTAAAAAGGAATATATAAACAAATTATGCTATAAAGGGTGGACTTTAATAAAATTTTTCGTGGAACCCAATTTGGAGTATCTTATAGTTAGTATTAGAGTATACTCAAAAGGATAAAGAGGTATAACAACATCATTTAAACGGTATATTGAAGGTGGGAGTACGTACACCCAGGAGTATGAAACCATTTTCATATATATATATATATATATATATATATATGCGCCTCGGTTTTATTGACATTTTAACAACCTCGTTTATTAATTAGGCATGCGTCGAGCTGGTTATATATAGCTCACACCTAGGTCACTGCTCGGGTTCTCTCTTCTTCAGGTTGTCAAGTCACTTCTTAGTGTAAATTGCCCCTGCGGGCCCTAAACTTGTGAAACTGTTTCGCTTAGGCCCCTCACTACTTAAAAATCACAGAAGAATTACACGTAACACTCTAAACTTCGGTCAAATGTTTATCTAGGACCCTAAACTGTAAAACTAAGACATTTGACCTTTAAAATTTGCAATCCGATGTAAATAATATCATGATCCGGTTTTGCATAGCGATATTGCTCGTGTGACGTAATATGTGATCAATTGTGCCATATAAGATAACATGCTGCCCAAGTTAGATCAAATAACATATAGGGTTCGCACGGGCTTCTCTCCCACTAAACTCCCATTCATGCTTTTATGGTTATTGGTCCCTGTAGTTCCTTCTATCTCTATTTCAGTTTTAAAGATAAGCCCATGTGAGTTTTATCCGTCATTCACATATACTTGCCTAGTGTATTATCCTATATGGCAAAACTATCAACTCATCATGCTACATAGGCAATACCACTATAGGAGGGTCAGGGTGTTATTTAAATTGGATTGTAAAATTTGGAGGATCAAATGTCTAGTTCAATAGTTCAGGATATCGGACTGGATTTTTGAGCAAAGTTTAAAGTGCTATATGGAGTTTTCCCAACATCAACCCGGTATATCCAAACATTATCTCTCAGGGAAATGGCTACACCCTTTATAGCGCTAGAGATTGGAGGATGGCCAGGTGAGCCACCTGTCATTTTAGCAATTTTGCAAAAAAGTCCCTCCGCTTCTTCGAAATTACGAATAGGTCCTTCCGGATTACAAATAGGTCCTTTGCGATTTTTTGTGAGACAAAGATCATTTTTTTTCTTCGCGTTTAGGTCCCTGGCGCGGTATGTAACAAAAAAAGACTCACGTTAAATTCAAATCGCGAACAAGCCTTTTTCTAATTTTTCAGGGTAGCGAACAGGTCCAAAAAAATAACAAATAGGTCCCTGCTTCTTACGTTCAGGTCCTTTCTCTGTTTTTCCCAGAAAAAATGTTGTCGTCACAAAAAAACCCAGGAAAAATGTTTTCGGCACCCAAAAAACCTGGAAAAAATGTTTTCGTCACAAAAAAACACAGATTCGTCGAAGGTTTATAGCAGCTTATGGATTTGCCAACGGGTCATAACCGCGGGTTTTTTTTAAAAAATGTAGATTCGTCCGAAGATTTATAGCGACTCATAGATTCGCCGGCGGGTCATAACGACCCATTTTTTTTAACAAACACAAAAAAATGAAAAAACCAGATTCGTCGGAGGTTTATAGCGGTTCATGGATTCGCCCGCGGGTCTGAGCAGCCTTTTAAAAGAGGAAATACATAAAAACGGCCGCACTTTTCTTTTTAAAAAAAACAAAAAAATACAGATTGAACCGTAATTTTCTAAATAAAACACGCATCGACAAAAAAAACACGGATTCGTCGAAGGTTTATAACAACTTGTGTATTTGCCAATGGGTCATAACCGTGGGTTTTTTTTTAAAAAAAAGTGAGTTCGTCCAAAGATTTATAGCGACCCGTAGATTTGCCGGCGGATCCTAACGACCCATTTTTTTTAACAAACACAAAAAACAAAAAAAAATGCGGATTCAACCGCAATTTTCTAAATAAAACACGCATCGACAAAAAAACACGGATTCGTCGAAGGTTTATAACAACTTATGGATTTACCAATGGGTCATAACCGCGGGTTTTTTTTTAAAAAAATGTAGATTCGTCCAGAGATTTATAGCGACCTATAGATTCGCCGGCTGGTCCTAACGACCCATTTTTTTAACAAACACAAAAAACAAAAAAAAATGATCAAATATCCCCAAATGCGAAAAAAACAACCACGGTTTTCTAAAAAAAACACAGATTCGTCGAAGGTTTATTGTAACCCATAGATTAAACGCGGATTCATCGAAAGTTTGTAATATCTCATGGATTCGCCAGCGAGTCCTACCGACCCATTTTATTTAAAAAATGCGGAAATAAAAAATTCGACAAATTTTATCAGACGACGGGTTGTAACCGTGGTTTTCTAAAAAAACGTAGATTCCTTGAAGGTTTATAACTAACGACCTATTTTTTAAAACAAATATGAAAACAAAAAATACGACCCCTATGGATTTGCTGACGGGTCTTATCGACTCTACATAACGGCGCAACGTAGCGCGCTATTATTGCTAGTTATTTATATAGTTCAACGAATGTTTAAGTAGCGAAAGTCGTGCCAATTGGTGCTGAGTTGCCGAACTTGAACATCTTGATTCACTTGGGTTGGGTCGCTGAACTTAAATTTTAAACCGCGGCCGCTCCAAACTCCAATTACAATGTTTAGCTTCTCTGTTACGGCCGTATTATCAATTTAAGTTCACATGCAGAGACCTAGCTGCCATGACTACACAACTTTAGAGGATTCAGCGCAATTTTCATCGTCTCATAGCCGTTCTTTCTCAGGCAACGAACCCTATATGCCGCTAGCATCAAGTGGCAATAGCTTATTCACACACTAGAAAAGTACGGAAGAAATTAAAAGAAAGGGTTCAAGAAGCCTGCACATATGTGGCACGCCTAGCCAGGGTTAATCTTTTCGTTTGCCAATCGAAATTTGAGACCCAGTCGGCACCGGTTTTCCGTGAATTTCGGTCAAAATTCGGTTAAAACCGAACGGTTTGCGAAAGTCAAACCAACTGGTCAAACGCATTCAAAAAATTCAAAAACCGCTTGGCATCGTTGAAAAGCGATCTGTTTGTGTCGAAATCCGACTGGTATGAACCGAAAATCGAGGATAGAAGGAAAAATTGAAAAAAATGCAAAAAAAAAATGAAAAATTATAAAAATGCCGAGGGAGGCCCAAAAATCTAGGGAAAATGTAATAAATGTATAGAAAATATGGAAAATTATGATAAAATTCCGGCATAACCTTTGCTATATTTTAGAATAATGTGAAGTTGTAAAGTACATATTTTGCAATAATAACACAAGTATGAAAGAATGTGAAAAATTTTGGCATGACCTTTGCCATATTTTAGACAATCTAAAGTTGCAAAGCAGGCATTTAGCAATAATATATTAAGAAATAACATTTCATTTAATACCATTGACAACTCAATCCAACAAACCCATATTTCAGTAACAATCATTTCAATGGCATGGCATATGACATTTCAAATCATTTTTTTCTCATTGATTATGAATGTTCCCACCTGGCACAGCTTCGTCATCCTTCCATTGTCACACATATACTGTGTTGGACCTACATGAATGCTATGTTAGTAGAAAAATCAAGTTGTAACGAAATAAAACATACAAATGAAACATTACTTTGGCGTTACGAGTAGTATTGCTAGGTGCACACTTGGTTGGCTATGTTGCATTCCTCGATGGATATTAAGGCCAATCCTCATATAGCTAGCAACTCTGCATTGTAATCGTGCTGACTTTGCCCCATCCATATATTTGTTGTTTGTCATTGTTGATACAACATGATGTAAAACTCGGGGTCGTACCACTCATAGACCCATTGGGTGGTTGCTTGTGCATGAGCATCAGGGATAACATAGTCGTAGCTGCTATATAAGCTATAGCTCCCTTGCGTCTCGGCAACGCCATAGGAGCTATAGCTATCCTATGATGCGTCCTTTCTCTTCCCCCTAGTAGTCTTCCTCTGTGATTGGGGAGCGCCATGGTCTCTGTCCTGTATTACATGAGTGTACTGGGACTCCCTTATAAAATGTATAGGAAGCTGTGTTTCTGAGTGGGAAGTGGGAGGGATGGAGGGATCAGCAGGGGACTGACCATCATCATTATCCATCTTAAAGCTACTGCCATTGGATTCTTGGTATGGCGAGCTCCAACGATCTATGTCAGTTGAGTCATCACTCTCTACATACTGTTCCTACTGTGCGAGATTGTCGGGACCCGGATTTCCCAAATCCGACCCCTCTGAGTATAATCGTGCTAGTCCAGGAACAGCTAGCACACCCAGCGAACACAGTGATGATAACATAGTCATATCACAAAGTAAACAACAGTAATTAAGCAAAAAGGGAAATAGCATCATAAACACATTATTACAAGTAACAAGCCTTATGGCTTAAGTTGGTAAGTAGCAGCGAAAATTAAATAGTAGCAACAAAAAGAGCCAATCCATATGCCCACAGGCAATCGACTGGGGAGCGCGCCCTAGTAGTCTGGATCGCCTTCATCGAATCCACATGCAAAGAACTCATAATCACCTTCAGCTTCAGCAAACTCCTCTGAGAAAATTTGATGTTGCAAGGGTGAGTACACACCATACTCCGCAAGTTTTGGAAACTTAATGCATGATAACTATATACAAGGCTAACAATGGAAGGCATAATATGGTTCATTTGCATAAAGCAGAATTTAACTTGAAATAACAATAGTAATTTCATAAAGCAGTATTTGACAAAATGTAAATAAATAGTATTTGAATTTGATGTATAACAATTTCATAGGTTCCAACCATCCGATTGGCTCCAACCACCAAACCAAAACCCGAGAGTTCCTACCACTCACGGTTTTCCAAAACCATCATTTTTCATTTAAAACCAAAACCATAAAATCTGCAATGTGCTAGCGTACCTCGCCTGCCCATGACCGTGGGCACGGCTACTCAAGTAGTTTTAACTCTGCAGAGATTGTACACTTTACCCACAAGACATGATCGACTCTTGTTGCTTAACACACTTCCTTTGGTGTGTCGGCAGAGAGATCATGACAAGGCCTTTACAATGTACGACACCGCTACCAACTTCGCCCGCTAAGGTTTCACCGCTATTAGGGTTAAATCCACCCAGTACAGAAGCCCCCTCTTGCGCCTTGCAAGTGTCTACCCGACACCACATTCAACCCAATGGCGAAGCTAATAACGATACGCACAAATTACTTAGCCAGGTCGTACCCATATAGACTTGTGGTTGTACGGTATAGCTCGGTCCAAGGTAACACATGCTTCGGTCCTTAATTGACTAGGGCGGAACTAACACTAAACAAGATCTCGTGCATCACGCACCCACCAAACAACCATCTTCCCGGTCTAAACCATTTTCATTTTATTTCAGGTAAATAATAACAGCAATACTAATTGCCATAAATTTCACAATTAACTTTGAACAATGATTGAAAGAATTTCCATAATGGTAAGGTACCGAGGCATTTAAGCAAGACTAAGCAATACTACCGTCCCATACCATATTATTAATTATAAAAATTTCAGTACTTAATATTACCTAAGGTGTCAAGGTTGTCACAATTAATGTCAATGAGGGCATAACAAAGTTGGAATTTAGCTAATAGTTAAAATTGCATTTAAACTACTTTACTCAAAATGATAGCATGCATAATTTAAAATAAAGTATAATTTTCATGAAATTTATGATCAATATGCTCAAGGAAGACTTGCCTTCAATGCCTCCCGCTGGTGCTACCTCCGCCGGTTGCTCCGCTTGCGCTTCAACTGCGTCGTCTATATGTAAAACGAGAACAAAAATACATAAAATAAATTCAAATAAAATCCAAAAATCAAAATAAATGTACTGGTAGATAGAGCATGATTTTATACGAATTTAGAAATTTGAATCACTCGATTCGGAGTTCGGACGGAGGAGAACGGGGCTTTGGAAGTTTCTCGGGAGGGAAAAATCAGAAAAATTACTAAGGTGACACGTGTTGGGCTGTGATTGGCCGAGATTCGGATTTTCTGGAAAATCAAGAAAATGAAAAGAAAATGCCTCTAACACGCGTCAGTGACACGGTTCACCGTGAACTGAGTTCACCGAGGAGCTCTCGTGCGACGTGACTGGGCACGCAGACGTGGCAGCCACGCAGATTTAGGGCGGACGTGGCGGCGACGTGGCACACACGTGGCTGGCATGCGGCGCCATGCGGCGGCGGGCGGGCGGCCGACGGGCGAGACACGCGGCCGATCCGGCATGGGCGAAGCGATCGGACGGCGGCGAGATCCGAGCCAACGAAGATTAATCAGACGGTGGAGGGTAGAGGTGCGGCGAGGTGGCTTACCGGGGTACGTGGTGTAGATCCGAGGCGCCGGCAGGTGATCGACCGGCTGAGAGTTGAAGATGCAGGTAAGGTGACGTGGAATGATCCAGTGCGTCGGCGAGGGATTGGACGGCCAGGAACCGACAAGGCAGGGCGACGGCGAGGCGGCACCGCAAGTTGCCCGACTTGGGGAAGACAACACCACAATCGGCGAAGAAGCGTTGGATCGGCACGGGTTTGAGTGGGTAAGAAAGAGCACGACGAGACAAACTCAAAGGTACCAAAAACCACGGCGGAGACTCACCGGATAGGAAGATACGCGGCGGAGAAGGTCTCGGGACGATGGAGAAACTCCGGCGAGGGCTTGCGGCGCAACGGCGGCGTCCCCGCCGGTGAGAAATAGGGCAACGTGGGCGGCGCGAGGTGGCAAACCTCGGGATAGGGTTAGTGGCGGCTTAAATAGCCTCAGGCTGCGGGGAAAAAGCACGGAAGCCGAGGTTGGTTGTGCAGCTTGGGTTACAAGCTGCGGCGGTGGCACGGGCGACGTGGCGGCTTCGGGGCCATCGATTCGGCGCTGATTGGGCGGCGGGAAACACGGAACAAGGCACAGCCCTTGGATCGGGATCCAACGGCAAGGGAAAACGCGGGTTAGGGTTTAGGGTTTTCAGCCGGAGCGACGTGGCGTGCATCGGGGACGTCCGCGCGGAGTTGATCAAATGGCCGGCGACGCTTGGGTGCGTGGACGAATGCGGACCGCTTGATCGAGATCAGACGGGCGAGTTTGAAGGAGGCTAGGGTTAGGGTTTTTGCTTTAGTGCGACGCGGGCGGAGTTCGGCCGTTGGATCGGAAATCAACGGCTGGAACGCTAGGGTTTTCGGTGGCTGGGCCGGGGAAGAGATGGGCCGGCGGGAAAGAATTGGATCGGGCCGAGAGAAATGATTCGGCCCGAGGAGAAAAAGGAAAAGAAAAACAATTCCGAATTAAAGAAAATACCAGAAAATCTGAATAAAAGCAAATAAATCCAAATAAATAGCAAATAACTTCGAAAAAATCCCCAAAAATATAAAAAAATTCCATGAAGCACAAGGAACCCAATAAAAACAAGAAATCTTTAATTTGAAGTATAGATTAATCAGATTAAATCCTTTTAAATTTTGAAAATGCAAATTAAGCTGGAATTAATTCGAATAAAATGCAACTGGTTCGATTTTGAAATTTGAGCACAAAGAAACTCAAAAATTGGAATGTTACAGAGATGCTTCCCTATTTTATAGAGCTTTTCTTTTTTACTTGCTCCCTCATCGGTACTGTTGGGTGCTTCTTTTTTCCTATATGAGTATCACCCACTGTCATTCTACCCATTCGGTGATGCTTGTAGCCCCAGTTATCACTCGCAACGCCCTAGTGTTTGCCAGGTCTATCACGAGGTGTGATGGGAGGGGTGTCATTCTCTGTGTCCTCCTCGTCATGTAAGGGGTCTACATTTGACCTTCCTCTCTTCATCTATTATCGGATATGATTTTTTGCGTCACATAGTGTTAGCTCCATAAAGCGTTGGAATGGATCGTCTTCGGCTATGGACTTATCACTTTCTTGTTGTTGGATTTTGAGCCACAAGTTATAGTTCACATAGACCAATTTGTAGAGCTTCTTGTATGACAGACGGTTGAGAACTTTGGTGTGGATGAATACTAATGTGCTTCAATTGCGCTCGCATCCACTAGAAGAAGCGCAATGTGAAATAATACGCAGAGCCAATTATTGGAACATGGGTGTGTTCGAACCAAACACACCCTACTAGTATGCTGCAATTTAACGAAGGAAAAAATAATTATGATGTGAAAATATGAGACTGGCATTATATTTAATATAATATAAGGAAAAAATCATGGGAAGTTTTAGGATCATGTGCCATCCTCTTAGCTAGTACACTCGAGAATGATCCAACATTTCTTCTGAAAAGATCAGACTCATGAAGGCCTTGCATCGCCCTATCAATATCATCAGCAAGGGCTTCAAATGCATCTCGCAGATTTGGTAAGAAGGTGTTGGTCATTCCATACGAGTAATGAGTTCGTGGATTCAAGGGAGTAGCTGCATCAAATTGAAGGAAACCTATTAGTACAAATATTTATGAGTACAAACTATTAAAGTGAAAAGAGAAGAATGTAGTACCAGCGTTCATATAAGTATCACGTGTTAGGTCACTTATTCTAGGGTCCACAACATTCATGTATTGTTCAAAAGTAGTTGGAGATTCATAGAAAAGGCTATCATATTTTTGTCATATTATGTTATACTGTAGTATCACCTCGCTCAATATAGAAACCCTGTCTTGATCGACAAATTGTAAGAAGGTGTACAACGGTTTCACAGATTTCACAACCGAGTGAAGGTTGTCCCACTAGTGTAAACTCGAGAGGCACCTATACATGTACCTCCCCTCTGCAGTATTAACGAAGCGCGACGATAGAAATTCCTCTGAGGCCATCCATTGCAAGAACTTGTCCTTACGGCGAAGGAAAATGTCCAAACACATATAGTATGTTCCACAGCGAGTCGCATTCCACTTGACCAACTCGCCACCAATATGCTTCTTCATCATGGCGTGAAGTTTAGAATGGTTGTAAATCTATCGAGAGATTTTTCTACCACTCTCAATGATAGAGGCATGGTCAGGGAACTTTCCAATCTACTTCAATATCAAATTAATTGTGTGGACCACATAAGGCTGCCATACGATCTTGTAGTGCTCCCCTACAATGAGTTTGCATACCTTCTTATAGTTGGTATCATTGTCTATGATAATTTACGTAACATTGCACGCACCCACCTCATCAACTACTAAGGCAATTTCCTGTATCAAACAAACACAATAAAAACCTCCATTACATCGTGCCCACTTGATTTCAGAATAGGAGCCATTAGAGCAAGTACGTTGCGCAAGTACAATGAGTCCTGACTTTTGCCCGTCATATTTACAAACTTATGGAAGAACATGGCGTCATTGCAGTACAACATGATGTTGATAATGCTCATGTGTGTCAGCCTAGTTGCATCTACAGATAGTTATGCCATACGTTGGCCATTCCATCTTGAACTTGCTCATCTTTGACTGTATATCCACTTTGTTGTCGTCTAAATATTTGCCATCTATATCTCTCCCACTGGGAGATGGGATACCCTCGTATGCAAATGAAATATAGGATAACCATATGAGCTATTGTTGGAGGTATAACTCGACAAAAATTTGAAACTTCACTTACCACATTTTTTAGTTTCCCTGACGATACTAACGAAGTGCGGGTTGTTTGCTTTCTACTAGCGATACAAGCCGTGCAAAAAATTTTGGCCCATGCCAAGCCAAGTGCATGCTTCGCAACCCTCCCCTTCTGTGTCTAGCTCTCAGTGTCAATCCTTGGTTGCATAGGGCCAGAGGCTGTACCAAGTGATGCGCACGGGGGTCGGCCCGATCTTCTGATGAGAACGAAGTAGATGGATCGGCTACTAACCACGAGATCAGCAACCAAGCAATCGCAACGTCACCACACAAGGCGATCAACCAAATCAAAGACCCGATCGATCCTTGTACCTGCTGCAACCGAGAACAAGCAAGAACAAGGTGACAGCAATTCCAATCCAATAATCTCAAAGATACAAAGGTGAGGTTCTGTTTCTCGTCACGGGTGGTCTAGTCGACACACGCGAACACGAGGAGGGACGCACAAGGGGTCTACCAAAACACAACAAAACCTCAACGTAAAAGAACGGCGGCGGCCACATATATAGCGACGGCCAAGAGGTGTAGGGCAGCCAAAACAGCGGTGGCCACCAAAACCCTAAGATACATGGGCCTTGAGCCCAAAAGAAAGGTGACGCAGCACCTTGAATTTCTGGTCCGTGATATTGTTCTGCATTTTCCCGTCGTTCTGGAGCGAATTTGGAAGTGGGGCTGGATCCATTAGAAAGCTTATCTCCTAAGCTTTCAAACGGGTGGTCACACGCTGAAATCGGAGTCCGGGAGCCCGAGTTATGCCCGTTTGAAGTTGGCGTGCTGCTGGATGGCCGAACCGGGCTTTTTGGCATCTTGGGCTTCCACATGGGCCTTTCTTGGCGCGTGGGCTGTCCTCGGGGTGGGTGCTTGAGGCCTTTGTCCATTGATGTGGTTTTGAATGGCTGAGCTTTTGGATTAAGGCCTCTCGGTGATGAAGATGCCGTAGCGTCGATCGTATGTGACGAAGATGGAGCCGCGTCAGTAGTTGTTGGAGCGGCCGGAGAGGAAGGAGGGGCAGCGGTCACATTGATCGTATCCATGCTGGTGATGTCCTCATCACCAAGGTGGTAATCTCCCACAGTCGGTTTGTCCCGATGCGATGAACTCTGTAACATCCTTGGCAATAGATTGCCATCCCCTCCTCTAGCCCCTATAGAGGTGCCACTGCTAGCACCGTGCTTATACCTACCACCAGCCTCGGCTGATAAATTCTGCCTCAGCTCTAGAGACAGCCATGGCATGCTGTAGTTGTTCCTCCTCATCAGCATCACTCGTATACGCTTCATACATACTTCTTTTCACCGGGGAATGTGTAGCTGCTACGTCCTTTCTGAACCTCTCCTCCCTTTGACCCTTCTTCTTATCCTTCGTCCTATCCAGGTCGCGCTGAAAGTACTCGTGAACCTTCTTAGGGACTTGATTGCAATGGACGACATTTGTACCTCGTCCTGCCAGGTGGTGCTTAAATCGGGTTGCACCGCCTCTTTTCTTCTCTTTGTGATAGTAATTGCATCGAAATCCACCACCCATTTTCTCGCCCAGCTCCCAAACAACATCGTCCTTGTCTGCCATCTGCTAATACAAAACAATAACAATTAAGTTGCAAAGCTTACTGTACATATCCAATTACTGTAGAAAATAATAACTTGAAGAAGCTATAGCAACAAAAAGCATACAATTAATCTACAAAATAATAACTCTTGTGCATGTATGCAACATGTATGTACTCTTTTATTCTGTACAGAAAAGCACTAGTCCATCAGTACTACTAGCCAGCTGATGTCTTATAATAACCAATAAGGATGTATAGTTGTATACATTGCACCAAAGTAATTACAAACTACTGCATAGCCTAATTAGTTTTGATGACTAATATGAAGTAGAAACTTGGTGCATGCTGATCACTATTCACTAGTCTTGTAATAGACATGCGGATTACAATTAGTCTTATAACAAACATTTTGATCGCTAATTAGTTTTGATCACTAATAGCCTAATTAGTTTTGATCACCTTATTTTTCTTAGTGTAGCTCAACTAAACCCTAGAAACATAAGTGAACAACTTGCCTCCACGAAGAACTCAGCGAAAACTAGGAACCCTAGCAAATCACTCAAAGAATGAGCTAAGAACTACTAGCACTTGCCTACCTGGACGAAACCCCCTCAGCCTCTGGTTGAAAATCGCTCAATCCGGTTTGAAAACTGCTCGGCTTTGCTAAAAAATCGCTACGCCTGGAAGAACAAGTAGGCCCAGTCGAGTTCCCTCTCAAGCCACTCGGCTTTTGCTCCTTTTCGCTCAATTTTTTGAGCTCAATGCTTGATTTCTCTCCACCGGCGATCTGATCTAGGCGAGTGCTCTCTGTTTCTGCTCAGGGAGTCATGGAGGTTCATCACCTGCCACTATACACAGTTGCGATAGGTAGAGGTGGGCGCTATGTCGTATCGGGCTGGCCCGACATAGGCCCATTGTGCCTTGTGCCTAAATCGTGCTGTGCTGCCGCGGTCCGTCATGTCCACCATGTTGGTCTGGCTCGCCTGTGCAAGCCGATGCACGGCCCATTTGCGTTTCATGATAGTTTCGTGCTATGCTGGTTTAGACTCGGCCCATGTGCACTATTGCAACTCACTACTACAGAACTGGGCTTCACAACCGGCCTATTAGAAGCGGTTTAGTGCGAACCCGTTGTGATGTTCGCACCAGAAGCGGTTCGTAGGTAACGGTCCAGAGAGGGCTTTCAGAAGCGGTTTGAGACACGAACCACTTCGAATGTTTTGAAGCGGTTTGAGACACGAACCACGAATGTTGCGTTCTAGAAGCGGTTCTTGTCTCAAACCGCTCGAAAATCGAAGCGGTTTGAGACAAGAACCGTTTCGAAAATCGAAGCGGTTTGAGACAAGAACCGCTTTAAAACGCAACATTCGAAGCGGTTCAGGTCTCAAATCTGCTTCGAAGCCCTCCAGCAACAGCGCATTTAAATCCTTCTTCCTCCACGAGCCAATAGAGGTACGATCGAACGAGAAGGGCCTGGCCTAGTTCGTTCTTGGGAGGTCTGTCCAAATTTTTAATTGGGGGTGATTAGCTCCAAATTAAGTGTTTCAAGGTTAGTAACATCATGTGAACAACCTTCTCACCTAGATATTGCTATTTTTCTCAATGGATGTGGAGAAATCTTGAACTTTTTAAGCAAGATCACCATGATCAAAAATTTGTTTTCTATGCTTGTTTTTGTTGTTGTATGAAGATGTAGGGTGGAGATCTAGTTCAAAATATGACATTACAAGGTAAAGGTGATTGGAAGCTTTAGATCTAGGTGGTTGTTAGCTTTAGAATCTTAAATATCACAATATTGCAAGGAAGTAATTATTGGTGTATAAAATAAAATAGAAAAACATGTAGAAGGATAAAAAATAATTACAAAGGTAGGAAGGGATACAAAATAATTAGAAAGGTAGGTCTTTAATTGGATGACGGTGTAGGTGGAGCTTTTTTGTTGGGTTTAAGTGGCTGTGAGCTTTAGATTTTTAAATGTAACTATAAGTTATGTTATAATTTTTGTAACGAAATTTGTTATAATTTTTAATGAAATTATAACTTGGTATAGATGAACCGGCAATGGATGTATAATGCGGACCATCACTCGAGAGAGTTCATTGATGGCGTGCAGGCTTTTCTCGATGCGGCCGTTGCATTCTTGCCTCCAGGCAGCTTCATATGTTGTCCGTGTGTAGATTGCAAGAACGAGAAGGAGCACTCCCAGCGATGGCAAGTTATGAACCACTTGATCATGAGAGGTTTCATGCCAAACTATACCTGTTGGACCAACCATGGCGAAGTTGAGGCGATTAGCCAGGAAGACGATGAAGAAGGCGAGCAAGAGGAAGATGGTATATGTATCATGTGAAATGTGTTAGTATATGTGAAATGTATAAGTATATGTGAATTGTCAATTGTATATGTATCATGTGAAATGTGTAAGTATATGTGAAATGTATAAGTATATGTGAAATGTCAAATTGTATATGTATCATGTGAAATGTGTTAGTATATTTTCAAGTCGAAATAATATTATATTTGTTTTGTGGTGCAGAGGAAAGGAATTTATTACAATATGCTTGTGTTGTAATCTGTAATATGGTTGTTTCAAAGTAATATGATATTTATGTCAACATTTTTTCGGAATTAGGATAGATGAAGCAACCAGGACGTGGTGACCCTACTTTCGACGAGGAGAAGCAGTTTGCTTTGGACTCCATCGCTACCGGTAGCATCGAAGGTGATGCTAACGCTGCTGCCGCTGAGGCTAACGTTGGTTCCGGTGAGGCCGTTGAGGCTGCAGCCGATGAAGCCATTGACGCTGGAGCCGCTGAGTCCGGTAACACTGGTTCCGGCCATGATGAGGTATAGCCAGAAGAATATAATCCCCGTGGACATGTTAATTAATCGCAATTCATTAATATAATACACTCTGACACGTTTATACATATGTTTGTGTATTTCAAGCCCCGTACATCGAGCAACCAATCCAAGCATCGGGGACCTAACAAGAAGCCATCCACAAAGCACGTGTTTACCGACGTTAACAACGAAGGGATGCCGGTTGCCCCTCTTTCAGCAGTTGGGTCGTACAACAACGCTTGTGGTTACCACGTGAGGGATCACGTCCCAATTAGCATCAGAAATTGGGCCGAAGTTCCTCAAGCTACTAAGGACCTGCTCTGGCAAGATATTAAGGAAAATTTCACTTTCCTCAAGGGTCCAATAATGTTTCAGGCATGGAAGACGTCTCTCAGCCGCAAGTATGTCCAGAAGGGAGAAAAACTCGACTTCAACCAATTTCCTAAGCTGGCGGATCACTGGGAAGCATTCGAGGAGTACAAGTTGTCGGTGAAGGCCAAGCCATGAGTCAAGAATAAGGCCAATTCACGATGAAGAAATACCACCACCATCTTGGCACCGTGGTTACCTCAAGGTCTGCACCGAAATGGGAGAAGCGGGAAGAAGAAATAATGGCGAAGGATGTCACACCGGCTACCGCGGAGTGGGAAGAGCGCCTGCGCAATTGGTTCATAGGTCACGGGGGGAGCCTTTCAGATGATGGCAGCTTGGTGATGGCACTAGGAGTGCAAGAGGCTGGTCAAAGGATTGTACAAACTGCCGAAAGGCCTCGTGCGTGTACGCTGGTGACGACAGGAGAATGACGAGCTTACATGCCCTTCAAAACCCCGAGCACCGGGATGGACACGAGGTATGGGCAAGTATATCGTGGAAGTACGGTTTCGCCAAGGATGCGACACGCACTGAGCCAGCATAGAAGCAAAACAAGAGAATCATATAAAATGTACCAATTGGAACAAGAGCTCAGAGCAACCCAGTCTAGCATCGACGACATAGTTGCGCAACAAGTACAAATTGCCCTTAGCAAGCTTTAGGGACTAGGTCTAAGCAATCAGCCGGACGTCGTGATCAGCCCCTTTGCGCGGCGGAGTAGCTACGCGTCCACCGAGGCCCCTGAAGCGGACAACTTGCTAGCCCGTTATCCCGTGGATGACATAAGGGTTCGCCGTCAGTGTGAGCTACACGTTGATGCGCGTAACCTCTCCATCAAGGTGACTTACGGCATGGTATTTCCGGTGGAGCAGGGCCAGACGTTCCACTGCAACGAGATACCCCCGGGTTACTCGAAGGTCGCGGTGGAGGAGGTGCTGAGCGGATTTGAAGAACTTCACCTCGATATTGCTGGAAGCGATGACGTAACCAAGCTTGGATAGGCCCTCCACAATATCATCCTCTGGCGCAAACGGTACATCATATTTCTAGATGGTGTGGAGGCGTCATCTCCACCACGGCAACCCACACCTCCTCCAACGTCACCTCCACGCAATGCCTCACCGGCAAAACAGAGCACGCCTCCTCCACCACTCGCTCCACGCAGAAGCCCTACTCCAACACCACCATCTCAAACAAAAATGATCCCCTCCAGGAAAACCACGCCTCTACCATCTCCTCCGAGGAAGAAGCTCGATGGCAGAAAGGCTCCTCCACCTGCTCCCAAGAAGGCAGAGTCCAGCCGATTGACAAAGATAAAGGAACCTCCAAAGAGGGCATATGATATGAATAAGGAGGAGAGTAACACGGTCATGAGCAGAATTGGCTGCACACTTCATAAAAAAGAAGCCAGAGCCAAAGGTACCAATTGATCCAAAAGCAGCGGAACACTTCACGACATGCCGTGCAAAGCCACTGCCTGTGCCGTCCAACTATGAACAGATAATAATAAAGGCTACACAGAAGAATAAACGTGGTCAGGCGGCGGCGGCAAAGAAGAAGACAGACCAAGATCAGGGGAACCTCGAGAGGTTTATGAAGGAGGCAGGACTCAGTTCCACAGCTGCAGCTCTTGGATTAGTAGATGATCTCCCAATGGCAAAGATCAGATGGCAATATCAATTGGCCCAGGAGTTGATTGACCCTAATGAGATAAAGGATCTGCCAACCAAGATGCGGCAATTTCATGAATGGTACATGACAGAGTCCGCTCAAGGAAGAACGATGTTCCCCCTCCGTATCAAAGAAGATGATTTTTATCGCGGAGACAACAACATATGGCTCAAATTCGACGACTTCTACCATATTTACCATGTCAACGCCATCAACGTGTCTCTCATGAGTTGCTGGTGCCTGTAAGTGTCAAGCTCGTACCTTTACCGTGTTCTTCCTCGTACAATAAAATTGCAACTCTTAAACTTATACCTTTTTATGTAGAATGGAGATACAACGATGTAGAAAAGAGAACATCTTCAACGTGGGCTTCATCGACCCAGAGATTGTTAACGAGTACGTCTTTGGATTGAACCGAAAGGCTGTTGAAGATTACATTCTTGATGCATTCTTGGGACAGCACTACAAACCGTACATACTTCTGCCCTTCAACTTCGAGTACGTATATATACAACCTCTCGTTCTTATATTTTCCAAGGCATTGATAATACTACTAGCTAGTTACATATATATTGCAATATATGAATAGGTTTCACTGGATCCTTCTTGTCATAAAGCTTGATAGCAGCCAGATCGTTGTTCAAGACCCAAAAAGGACTCCGGTGGAAAAATATCAATATATCATTAACACCCTAAATAGGTATATAACACATATATATACGATAGTTTTCCTTATTATATATATTGAAATACCTTGCTAATTCCAACTCTGATAATTACTATTAATTCATACTAACGCATCACACAGGGCATTCGCAAGGTTTTGAAAGAAGCAACAAGGAGATTTCGAGAATGAATTTGATGTACAAATAAGCACTCGAGTACGTATTAAAGAATATTAATATGCCATAATAGTTTTTCATCCCAATAATAATTGTTTTCTTTTCAAATTTCATCGTAGGTTCTACAATAGACGGAAGGAAACAACTTATGTGGCTATTATGTGTGCCACTATATGCAAAGTATTACCCACGGTGATGTGCCGACAACCAACGCCGAGGTAGTGTGAACATGTCAATTTCTTAGTACTTACACTTTAATTACATGTCCAGAGATTTATTTACTTCCCGCTTTGTCAGCCCAACATCGATGTGCAAGGCGTGATCCCGCCGCACCGGGTTGTAGCAATCCAAGAACAACTCATCGGCTTTATTGTCGATGAGATTGTATCCACCAAAGGCGAGTTCCACGCAAATGGTTGGAGACCATGTCCTGAAATAAGGACAGCTGAACTGACATCAACGTCGACTAAGGGTACAAAGAGTGACGCACGCAAGAAATGAGCTCAAGATTCACCCTTTTATTCTTTAAAACTTGTAAAAGTGGCTTATTATTTCATGTGTTCATCAACTTGTTCATTTTTTAGTCTATTAAGTTCGTTTTTTTTCTGTAAATGAACCTGTAATTATCTAAATGAGTACGCATGAATAATATATATTTAATTGTGTCAAAAAAACTGCTGTAGTTCTATTTATTTTAATTTTCAAAATTTATATCAAAAACCCCTCTGAAAACATATTCCATATTGAATATAATCAAAACTATTGTCTTGTCGGCTTCACAAGCGGTTGGTAACTCCAACCGCTAGGAGAAAGCTTTCTCTCTACAAGCAATTGTAAGACCAACCGCTTTTGGAGAGAGCCTCTCCACAAGCGGTTGGTAACACCAACCGCTGTGGAAGTGTCGAACTCTAAGCGGTTGGGAACTGCCAGATACCCGACGGGTATCACTCATGTTGCTTACAAGCGGTTCTAAAATCGCTTCTGAAAGTGGTTTCGAACCGCTTGTGCAAGCCCGATCCGCAGTAGTGACTAGAGAAAAAGAGCCAAAGACATACGAAGCTCAAATATTTGAGGAAAAAGAAGTAAACTTTATTCATTCTTAACATGTATAGAGTTACTGCACTACAAAAACCTTACACCTAGTGTTGGGTACCCTATTGCGAAGCGACTCAGTGCGTATACCTCGATGTTAGTAAGTTTGTATTTTTTAGTCTCTATTCTTCACATTTTAGCATCTTCGTTGTCTCCCATTTCTTCATGGCTCCACAGCTAAGACCGTAAAAGACACTAGCTATAGGAAAAACCACAATATAACACAATGTCACGATAGATTCTATCGTATGTCGTGGCTGCTTCAGATTCACGGATCTGTTTCCTACATACCGATACAAGTACAATCCATACTGACGTGCCATTTCGCCTATGTTTTTTTTTTCGTTGCCGTACTTTCTCTTGTGCAAGCCTCAAGGCATGCACATGATCTTTCGTTGAGCTCTTCACAGACGGCGGCGAGATTGGCAATTTGCCACGCACGCATGCTTCGCAGTCTGATGCGATGAGGCCGTCCGTCAATGCAGTGTAAGTTTCTCTCGACTTTTTTCCGTTCCGTGTTGTTTTCACCAGTACAATACGCTTGCGACTTGTTTTATGGTCGTATATATTATGTTTGACGAGATGGCGCGAGGAATTGGATGCAACTCGTGAGATTGATCGATGCTGTACTGCTGGTTAGACCAGTTACGTTGTGGACGGATTTTGATCGAGTCAACATGTGTACTGTACTGTATAGTGCATGATTACAAGGACCGTTCCAAAGATTTCGGGAGTCCGGAGCGAGCTAAATCAAGTGATTTTTTTATTGACCACTATAATATTGCAGATAAAATATCGAATGCTTTCATATGTAATAAACTTGATAGAGAATAAGTCACAACTCAAAGATAGTTTAAACATAATAAAACTCTTGTACTATTCAACTAAATTGAGTTCTAGCCTCCAAGATGCACCTTCAAGCCCACCCACGCCACATTACCATCACTACTATAACGCTGCGACAAAAACCAATCTCACCAACTCCTACAAATTTAAATGGGCAAGTTAAAATTCATTCTAACACTCTTAGATGCAAAGTCATCAATAATAGTATCAATATCAATTTCATCCAATTTATCCTTCTCAATGCATAAAATTGCCAAACCATTTAACCTTTCTTGTGACATTGATGACCTCAAGTAATTTTTTAATAGTTTTAGCTTTGAAAAACTTCTTTCAGTGGAGGCTACAATCATAGGTGTCAGCGTATTATACGCTAGGGTACCCTCTCCACCGCATAAAGTGCGGTCCACGGTGGCCGGGCCATCGGCGGGCGATCACGCCCGCCGGCCAGCGTCGGTCCACGTGGCGCCTGGCGAGCGGGTGGGCGAAGCACCGCCGCTTCCGGCCCCAGCCCACGTGGCGGCCGGGCCATCGGGCGAGCGATCACGGCCCGCCGCCAGCGCCGGTCCACGGGCGCCCGGCGAGCAGTGGCGAAGCACGCTTCGCCGGCGCCCAGCCCACGTGGTGCTCTGGCGATCGGCGGCGATCACGGCCCGCCGGCGCGCCGGTTAGCGTGGCGCCGGCGGCAGTGGGCGAAGCACGCCTACTCGCCCGGCGCCCGATCACGTGGCGGTGGCGCAGCGATACGAGGACGCCCGCCGCCCCGCCGAAGGCAAGAAGGTGGGCGACGGTGGCTTCGCCTCGAAAGCTCCTTCCGCCGCCGTCATCAGGTCGAACAGCAGCCTCGCCAGAGGCATTTATCAAGAGTAAGGGTTTTCGCAACAAGCCCATTCCTCCTGACGCCTCACCTACTGTCACAAGGGGTCCCATCCGCGGACCGGGCAAGGGCACGCGCGAGGCATTTAATGAGGCCGAGGAACAGGACAACACGAGAGAAAGCATTAAATGTATTTAGATCAAGATGATGACCTCCTTGTACCTACCCTGCTAGCTCCGGCCTATATGAGGGCCTCGAGTGCATGGGGAAGGGGGATCGGATCTAGATCAATCGACCAAGCAATACTAGAGAAAGCTAGCGGATGCGCTTGTAACTCGAGAACTCTGACCGTTCGACACACCCCATAAGAAATTTAGCAGGCGAAGGTTATTACCCTTCTCACAAGGGGGCCGAACTGGGTAAAAAATCACTTGTTCTTCCTAGTTCAGAGGTGCCAAACCCTCCGCTGCGGAGTCCTCTAGGGTTTCGCCCGATTAGCCACCACGAAGACCCTCCTACCGAACAAAACCCGGCTCAGTAGATCACGGGCTGTTCGTGGAATACGCCGACAGGGCGCGCGAGTAGGGGCTAGTGGTTGGCTTTTTCCGCTAACTCCGGCGGACTTCGGTGTTCGCGTTCGAAGCGTGCTCACGATCGAAGATGGCGGATCCGCAGCACGTGATCTCGGGGCGAAGCGACGACCAAGGCGCCTCCCGCCGCATGTGCCGCCAAGGAACCGCTGTGTTTCGCCCAGACGGGCGGCGCCGCTTCTCCGGAAGCGGTGGAGCAGCCCGCGTCGTCGGCTGGCTATGGAGGCGGCCACCCCGCCTGAACTTGCACGCCGCCCGTGTTCTTCTCGACCACCCGCGGTGGAGTTCGCGGGGATTCTCCGGCCACCGTGCGGCTGCAAGCATTGCCGGCCTCGTGGATGCGCCCAGCGGGTAGGGTCTCTCGCCGCCAGCACCGAAGCGTATTTCGGCGCTTAAGGCGCATGCAGGGCGCTCAGCCTCGAAGTCGCCTAACGAGAAGGGCCCCGCCAGTGGGCGGGGTCAAGGAACGGTAGCGCTTATCCCGTCCGGCCTCGAGGAACCGTGAGGACCTTCGCTCTCATCTCGACGAAAGCCCGGCAGCCGTGATGATGACCTTCGCGTCGCTCGCCGCGCCATCCGGACCAGAGCGCCGCCATGGCAAGGTGTGGCGGCCGACAATGAGAGTCCTCGTGGCCCTCGCCGCAGACCGGAGGAGGTCCACTCCTCCGACTTGAAGAGCCGGGCCTCGCGCTCCCATCTGCGCGTCCCGGACCGGCTTCGATGGCGCTCGCCTCCCTCGGCGTCTGGTGCCGGCCTTCTCCGGCCGCGGGCGTGCAGGGTTCGCCGACAAGGTTTCGCCGGCGGCCATAGAGAAATATGACGGCACCACCAACCCGGAGGAGTTCCTCCAAATCTACACGACGATGGTGCAGGCAACCGGGCGGATCTCAAAAGGTCATGGCCAACTACCTCCCAACGGCCTTGACGAAGTTCTCGCCCGCTCTCGTCGTTTGAATCTCCGAGGGTGGTGCACTCGTGGGGACGGTTGCCAGCGACATTTTTGTCGCTAATTTTCAGTGGCTCCTTCACAAGAGCCCGTGTGGAGGATGACCTCCACGCCTCGAACAAGAAAGGGGAGTCGCCAGCGACTTCATCCGGCGGTTCACTTCGCCGCAACACCATCCCCACATCTCCGAGCAATCGCCATCGCTTGGGGAGGGGCGACGCGACCATGAAGATGAAGGAGAAGATGGCCACCGTACCATCGGCTCAACCTCCGAGCTTTTCTCCCTCGCGCATAAGTGCGCTGGCCGCGGAGGCGAGGGAAGGCCGCCCCAAGGGTGGCTAAGGCAGCGATGAGGCGGGACATCGAAGGTCCCGCCGCGGCGGCAAGAAGGCGCGAAGCGAGGCGGGGAGCCCAGCAGTCTTGCCGCCGAAGCGATTTACGAAGAAGACCCCACGCCTCGAAGCGCAACCGCCGCGATCGGGCGTAATGACCGCCACGAAGCGGGCGCGACGACCGTCGTGACGGGCGTAACGATCGCCGTGATCGGCGCGATGACCGCCGCGATCAGAGAAACGCATCGCTGCGATCAAAAGGAGGGCGAGCCCACGCCTCGATACATAAAACCAATACCCATGACCCAGATAAGCGCTGGTCGCGGGCAGGATGGTGGAGAAGCGGCTCAGGAGCGCCGCCGATGATGATCAAGATGAAGATCCCGCCCATCGCTTTTCAAAGAAAGCGGATCACACTATGGCGCACATCTATGGTGGTTCATCCACCATTCTCTCCAACACCGCTTATAAGCGGCCGAAAAGGAGGTGCGCCACGGCGTCGAGCCTGTGGGGTCGGGACATCAAGTGGTGAGCAAACGATCACCTTCGTCGGGCCGACCACCCTGAATGCACCTCACTTAGGGCCTCTCCGATCGTGGTCGCGCCCACGGTCCGGAATCATGTGCGCAATGGGCGGGCCTTGATGGACTGAGGTAGCTCCTCAACCTCTGTCGCTGCCGGCATTCATGGCGCTGCAGATCCAGCGCCAGACTGCGCCCGACCCTGCCGTTCTTCGGTGGCCCCAGATGGGCTTGTTCCCTTGGGTCAAGTTTGCCTCCCGCCACTTTTTAGGGAGAAGGATAACTACCGCACCGAGATGGTGGATTTCGAGGTCGCAGATTTGACCTCCCATACAACGCCTACTTGGCTCTGGGCGCGTGGTCAAGTTCATGGCGGCTACCCACCACGCTTACATGGTGGTGAAGATGCCGGCCCGCCGCCCCATTGTTATCAACGTGGATAGGGTCTGGCTCCTGCGCCACAAGCAAAGCTTGGGATCTCGCCGTGTTACTTTGCGTCGGTCGCGGCCGACGCCACTTCCTGGAGCCCTCAGTTCGACCAGAGCTTCACTCGGCCCGCCGGTGAAGTAAAGGTGGTCGCCTACGAGTGGGGCGAACCCCGAAGATCGTCAAGATTGGCGCCAACCTCGGCGCCAATAGAAGACGCTCGCCACCTTCCTCCACCAAACGCAGACGTGTTCGCCTGGCAACCGTCCCGACATGACCGGGTCCCTGAGGAGGTGATCGAGCACCGACAGCAACGCCCAGCGTCGGCGCCCGATCCCGCAGAAGGTCCGGAGGCAGGCGCCGAGCGGCGCAGGATGCCATTCGAGAGGAGGTAGAGAAGCTGCTGGTAGCGCGGAATAGTCAGGAGGTCTTCACCGAGTGGCTTGCCAACCCCGTGCTCGTCAAGAAATCCAACGGGAAGTGGCGATGTGTCGATTTCACCGACCTCAACAAAGCCTGCCCAAAGATCCTTATCCCCGCCACGAGTCGACCTCATCGAGACTCCACTACGGGTGTGAATTCTTCGTGCTTTTTGGATGCATACTCCGGTACCACCAGATTAGCATGGCGCTTGAAGACGAAGAAAAGCGCTTTTGTAACCCCAACCTGTATACTTGTTATGTAAGGATGGCTTTTGGTTTAAAGAATGGTTCTACTTACTAGTGCTATGCATATACCTTCCGCCTCAGATAGGGCGGAACCTTGAAGTTTATGTTGATGACTTGGTGGTGAAAATCAAAAGAGTGAAGAAATGATCCAAGACCGGAGGAGACCTTGCTAACCTCCGGATGAATCACTGAAGCTCAACCCTAAAAATGGTGTTCGGTGTGCCCTCGGCAAAGCTGTTGGTTTTCCGGTATCCAAAGGGGCATTGAGGCCAATCCTCGACAAGATATCGCCATCGAGCACATGAAGCCGCCAGGTAGCGACTCAAGCAAGTCCAATGTTTGGCGGTCGCCTGCCTCCCCGGGCGTGTTCATTGTCCGATTGGGAGAAAAAGCTTGCCTCTGCTCAAAGCTATTTAAAAAGACTAATTACTTGGAGGGACTAGACGAGGCGCAGAAGGCATTTGAAGATTTGAAGCGGTACCTCTCCTCTCCCCTCTGCTGGTTTCCACACGGTGAGCCTTTGCTTCTGTATATTGCTACCACCCCCGAGGTGGTGAGCGCCGTGTTGATCGCAGAGAGGGAAGGCGTTCAGAGGCGATCTACTACATCAAGAAAGTATTGCATGAAGCAGAGACCGGTATCCGCAGCTCAAAAGATGTTGTATGCACGATCCTAGTGGCGTGTGAGATCTGCGGCATTATTTCCAAGGGCGGAAATTATCGTGGTCACTGACCTACCCTTTTTGCGAGATTCTCTATAACCGTGAAGCAGAGGGGCGAATTGCTAAATGGTCGGTGGAGCCGGGGAATTTAACATCAAGTTTGTGCCCTTGCGACCGCCATCAAGAGTCAAAGTTGGCGAAATTGCCGAGTGGACTGGACTCCGCCACTCCTCGGCCGAAAGAGCGCCCGTGCCTTCCTCAGACGTTATTCTTGATGGGTCTTTCAGCCGAAGGCGCGGGGCCGAGTTGTCCCGTCTCCCGACCGGTGACACCCTCCAAGACGTGGTCGCCTCGAATTCAAGGCCACCAACAATATTGCCGAGTATGAAGGTTCATCTGGCGGTCGCACGCCGCTTCGCCTATTGTTGGGCATTAAGCGCTCTAAGTCAAGGAGATTCCCATCGGTCATTAATCAAGCTCGGAAGGAGTTCAATGTTCCGACCCACCATGGCGGCGTACACTGGCGAGGTCCGAAGAATGGAACGTCATTTTGAAGGTTTGGGGTATATTCATATCCTCGGCGTGACAATCACCTTGGACGGTTGTCGGCCCCTTGCATCCTCAAGGGCTCTGCTTCGGCGGGGTCTTCGAGAAAGACTACATGACGACTGGCCCATCGCAGCCCCACAATCTGTGGGGATGATGGTGTCATTGCTGCCCCCGGTCTGTGGGGACGACGGCAAGGTCGCTGCATGCCTCCGGCTCGGTGGGGAAGGCGATGCCACTTATCCACGCCTCCAATCCAGGAGGAAGGCAGCCGCGCTTCTCACCCCGGTCCGGGAGGAAGACCGCGCAGTGCCGAGGCAGCCAGGGAAAAGCTCGGCCAGGCGGAGTACCCAGGCGAGCACCAGTGGTCGCCACCCTTGGGCGAGGAAGATCGATGGATGGACCCTATCACGGCCTTCCCGCGTGACAAGCGATCCTCGACGATGATGCCTCGGTGAGAAGATTGCACCGAAGGCAAGTGCTATACTCTGGTAGGTGGGGACCTATATCGCCAGAGCGAAATGGAGTTCTATCAAGTGCATCACTCGGGAAGAGGGAGCACCGCTCGACATCCATGGAGGCGCAAAGGGAGCCATATGTCCGCCCGACTCTAGTTGGCAAAGCGCTTCGCCAAGGATTTTATTGGCCTACCGCTCCAGACGCTTTGCGCTGGCTGGTGAGGACGCGCGGTTTGTCGGGCTTCTTCGCCAGTAAACCCAACCGACCCAATTTGCTCGCGAAACCATCCCGCTTATCTTGGCCGTCATGGTCCGGGCCGGATATCTGGTCCGCTCCCACGGGCCACGTGGGGCTTCACCCACCTCTTCGCCGCCATCGACAAGTTCACCAAGTGGGTCGGGGAGGCAAGGCGGGGCATCACGGCGCCGCCGTTTAAGTTCATGCGCCGGATTTTCACCCGCTGGAGTCGCCAACCGTGATCATCACCGACATAACGGCACCTGGGCCAACAAGCTTTTCCGAGTTCAGAAGAAATGGGCACCAAGGTATGTTTCGCTCGCGGCCCATCCCATGAGCAATGGTCAGCGGAACGCGCGCACGCGCTTAGTGTCAAGGGCCTCAAGACAAGGGCGCTTGATCGACTCACAAGCGGGTGCAAGATGGACGGAGAATCCCTACCGTGGCTGCGGGTCGCTTCAGCACCACGCCCACCGAGCAACCCGGCGAGACACCCTTCTTCTTTGGTGTATGGCGCCGAGGTCGTTCTCCTCCGAAGCCGCCGCCGGCCGCCGCTGCCTCCGCTTTCAATGAAGAAGACCAAGAAGGTCTCCGGCGAGAAGAGGTAAACCTCCGGAGGAGGTGCGGATCGGTCGCTCGGCGCCGCCTATCATCAAAAGCCTCAGGCGTACCACGCCACCCGGTCTCTCGAGAGAACACCGGCGGGTGACCCGGTCTTGCGAGACCAGACGCATGCGGGTTACATAAGTTGTCTCCTGCGGAGGGCTCTTCAAGGTGGTCTCAAAGATCTCTACCGGCTGCATGCGGTTAGCCAACGAGGACGGCGAGAGTCGATTTAACTCCTACAACATCGAAGCCGTTCTAAGTTCTACCCTTAGGGAATTGTAAGTACCAAATAGTTTGCTCCACCAAACCTCGAGGTACGCTCCCTCTCCGGCCGGCTGGCCATTCGGGCGATCAAGAAGGTAAAGTGTTCGAAAAATCTTTGCTTCGCCATTATTATTCCTCTTCGACAGCCTTGAGTGGCTTAAATATGCGATGAATGTCGCCGGTTCCGGCGCTTGCTAATTCCTTTGTGGAGTCCATGACAATCCTCGACGCCTGCGGTATACTTGGCTCAGCGACCGGGGCGTGCTAGGCACGGTGCTCGACGCTGCTCGCGCCTCGGGTTGGCTCCTCAAGCACCGCTGGTCGTCACCATGAGCGCCTGCCTGCCTAATGCCACCCCAGAAACTCGCTTGAGCACATGGCGCCACTGGATCAATTCTTGGTATTTCACAAAGACTTAGGATCCAAACAGTATGCAGCCAGACACTTCATGCCGGGCTTAGAATGTTTTAAAGCTTACCTTATGATACTCTCCAGATGCCTACTCACCTTCTCAGAGTCGCCTCAGACGCCACAGGTAAGCGAACGATGCCTTGCTTACTTCCTCGAAGGTCCCCGCGTCTTCGCTGGTCGCATGATCTTCGGGTCAGCCTGCCCAAGGTTCGAGCTGCCTCAGCCATTCCGCCTTTGCGTCTTGCCGCTTTGTCGTTTCGGCGCTCGAAGGCTGGTCGCCTGAGTTGGTTTCTGGGCTTCGCCCAAAGCCCTTCGAGTCATGTCAGCCAAATATCCGTCGTCGCCTTTCGCCCGCCGGCTTTCTGGTCGCCGGGCCGAAGGTTGGTCGCCTGCTGGTTTCTGGGTCTGCCATTCCCCGTTTCTAGTAGCCCAGCCGCCGCCGTCAGTTTCCGCCTCGGCCTCGGTTGTCGGCTCGTCGCCTCGCCAAGGTCGGGTCGCCTGAATGGCTTGGGGTTGCCGCCCAGGTTCTAGCGCGTTTCGCTCCATCGTCTTTCGCCCAAATACAATAAGTCGCCATCCCGCTGCATGCGAAATAAGATAAGCGCTATATACGCGCTCTTTGGCCATTTCTTGCGATCATATCCCGAGATAGGTCAAGATGCGCGTGGTTATCGCAAATGTTGGAAACCAACGGCCTCATGATAAGAGAAGATGTGCTATGTTAACGCCCCATGAGACCAAGTCATCGGAGTGTCGCTTAGACACAAGATCTCCTACACGGCTCAGACGTCTGGTTGGCTTCAAGCAATCACCGGGTCGCCTCCTGAGTGTTTTCGCCTAAGAGCACTTCCGAGAACTTGTTGTTTCGGCCACATTACCAGAGCATATTTTTGCCGATCATCGTAGTATAAGTTCCGAAGGTTGAAATCATGCGATAATCTCACATGAAACTCGACGCTAAGGCCTTCTTTGTGTCTATGCTCCTTGTTCGATGAAGGACATTTTTCACCTACATTTTATGTGGTCCGCATAATCTATGCTCGCGATCACAAACGGCACATGAAATCACTTGGCGGTGACTTTGAAACGCTTACCCTAAATTAGGTGTTTCTAAAAAGCCGCCTTGGCTAAATCGAATGACCGCCGCCTAACAAGCAAATGTGGTGAATTCAAGCATGCAAAATGAGCAAACGCGATGAATAACGATTAAACATCTAACATTCATCCAAAAGTTGTCCAAGGGTTTTCTCGACGCAGTTCATCAACAAAAGCAACAAAAAAAGGGAACAGAAGAAAAGCCTCGCTTTCACTCCTCGCCCCGCCAGAAGTCGAGTTCTTCGCTTGGCCGCCTTTGGCTGGGGGTGGAGACGCCCATGACCGTTGTTCCACCGCAAAGATTCCGCCCACGATTCGCTCGGCAGTCACCAAGACCTCACGCCTGAAAGCCGCCTGCTCGCTCTCCTCGACACCGCCGCCACCACCGCCATGGGATCAAGGGCACAACTGGCGCAGAAAGCCAGGGCCGTAGGTTGCGGCCATGATCGCGACCGCGCCCTTCCGTGGAGCGAGCGCTAGGGCGGCGGAGTCCTCAGAACGCCCCGGGCCTGGTTGGTCGTGATGGGCGACCTGGAAGCGCCGAGTCCTCTCAGGCGACTTCACCACGCCTAGGGTTCTGTGCACCTTTGGTGCGCTCGAACGCTTCTTTCAAAGATGGTCGCGCGATTGCGCCGCAAATGGCGATTCAAGTGTCGAGGTCTTCGCGTGCCGCCGCCCTCTCCGCCTGCAGAACCGGCGCCGTTCCGGCCGCTAACTGATTGGCGGCTGTTGTTGGCCTCCACGCCAGCCTCAGCTGCCGCCTTCTCTCCCGCCTCCCGCTTTCAAACCACCGCCACCGAGGCAAGTTGTTATTGCTCTGGGCACTATGCCCGAGGCGGCGGAAGAACGGCAGTTTAGTGCCGCCGTGATCTCGCTTACCCGGGTGAAGAGTTCGACTGCCAGCGTGGGCTGGGCGGCGGCGCGAGGGGCAAGAACTCGGCGGCGCTGGTGCGTGCATGTCTCCGCCCGCGGCGGTGGCGCGGAGGCGCGCGCAGAGGCCTCCGCTGTTTTGTGGGCGCCAGGTGTTGGCACCTTGGCGCTGCTCTCGAGGGCTGCCTTGGTGGCGCCCTGCCTTGGCAGCCGTCGGAGCGTGAGGCCACCCCGGCTGAAGTGGTGGCCGAGCTCCGCGGCCAGGTTGTTTGCCGCCACTGCCGGGCGCCGGAGGAGAAGGCGCCACGGTGAAGGCTCCGGAGCTTGCGGAAGGCGGGCGGCCGGAGAGTGAGGTCGCGGCGGGGCGCTCTGCCCCGCCCCTGAAGGGGTACCGCCACACGGGCCGGGTGGTGGCGTAGCTGGTCCGCGGGTCTGCCCTCTAGGGTCCGAGGCTCGGTGTCGGGCGGGCGATCGGCCGCTTGCTCCGCGACCGATCGCCGCGGTGCACGCCCTCGATCACGACGGGCCGCGAGCGGGATCACGGCGGTCCTGTGGAGTCCATCGGCGGAGTAGCTCGACGACCAGCAAGGCCTCGCAGCTCCTGTCGGCGAGGCGCCGCCTCCGCCGGAAAAGGTGTGTCAGCTTGGGACCGACAAAGATCAAGGGCAAGCCACCCGCCTGTGTTTGGCTCCTCAAAGTTGCCCTCGCCATCGCGAAGAAAGGGAAAAAGATGGCTACGGTTGGTAGGAAGCCGCAGGAGAAACATGTGCGTAAAGGAAACTAGAAGAATACAAGGGCTTACGTCCGCCACGCGGCGCTGCCAGTCGTTGTCACCCGTATCAACACGAGGGTCGGACGCAGCCGGGCGAAGAGGGCCGATCCTCCGCCGTAGTCCCGAGCTACTAGCTCCTCCGTTCAGCCCCGGCCCCGCAACCCGCCGATGCGGGTGCCATTTGCGCGGAGCTCGCTGCCTCTTCGACCGGGCGAAGCTCCAGCTTCGAAGCGGCGCCCGATCCGGCGGCACTTGAGCGTACGATTCCATCATGGCTATCCCGATGTACATACCAATCGCCGCGCCATGCCCTCCGGGCTTGACTCGTGGCTGAAGGAATGTAGCGGGAGGCCATCCTGTCCCGGCGGCGAAATAGCAACTCCCCACTACTGCGTGCGTTGCCGCAGGCGCGCACGAAGAAATGGCGAAGAGAGGAAGGTTCGCATCACCCCCATGAACATTTCACATGAGGTGTGCGAAGATGGCGAGGAAGATGATAGAATTGGGGTGAGATGAAGATGGTGGATTTCAGAGAAATGGAGGACGGTGAGAAAAATTCAGCAAAAGGGCGAAGAAGGCCCGCCATCATGGCCAGTGTGTGCAAAGACGATCTCGGCTGGAGAGGCACACAGCGTGCGGTCCCCTGACGGATCGAAGGTGCCTTCCGGCGCGATTATCCCCATTTCGCCTTACTACGGGCGGCCAACAAAGAGAGGCGAAGGAACAAGAAAGCAAAGTGCGCAAGAAAATGTATATGGAACCGCTCAATGCAGATGCATCTATATATATGCATTCTACATCGATTTGCTCACGAAGGGACAAAATTATATACTGCTTGGTCCCAAGGGAAACCGCAGATACGCGCGGACCGGTTTCGTCAGATCCTCATGAGTGGTGGCCCCGCCCAAGAGCGCACACAAGCATTGAAGTGCATTAAGTGAAGGTTCTAAAAGGAGTCGAGGCTCGCGCTCTGGCAGGCCCGGCTACTGTCGCCAGATATACGCTAGGGTACCTTTCCACTGCATAAAGTGCGGTCCACGGGCGGCCGCCATCGGCGGCGATCACGACCCCGCCGGCAGCGTCGGTCCACGGGCGCCCGGCGAAAGTGTGGGCGAAACGCGCTCGCTCGCCGCCGCCCGGCCACGTGGCGGCCGGCCATCGGCGGCGATCCACGCGTGCCGGCCGGCGCCGGCCCACGTGGCGCCGGCGAAAGGTGGGCGAGCATGCCTCGCTTCGCCGCCGGCCACTGACGGGTCGCTCTGGCGTCGGGCGAAGCGACGGGCCGCCGGCCAGCGCCGGTTGTGGCGCCCGGCGAAAGGTGGCGAAAGCATGCCTTTCGCCCGGCGCCCGATCCGCGTGGCGGGTGGCGGCGCATTGGCGAGCGCCTGCCGCGCCCGCCGCAAGGCAAGAAGGTGGCGACGGTGGTGGCTTCGCCGAGGCTCCTTCCGTCATTGCATCGTGTGTCGAATCCGGCAACTCGCCGTAGCAGTGCATTTATCGATAGCAAGGGTTTCGCAACAAGCCCATTCCTCCGACGCCTCTCACCTACATCACAGTGGGGGTCCCATCCATGGACGGTAAAGCACGCAGCAGAGGCATTTAATGAGGCCGAGGAACGGACAACACGAGAGAAAGCATTAAATGTATTTAGATCAAAGATGATGACCTCCTTGTACCTACCCCGTTAGCCAGCCTATATAAGGGCCCCGGGTGCATGGGGAAGGGGATCTGATCCTAGATCATCGACCAAGCAATACTAGAGAAAGCTAGCGGATGCGCTTTGTAACTCGAGAACTACAGACCGGTTCGATACACCCCATAAGAAATTTAGCGGGACGTAAGGTTATTACCCTTCACAAGGGGTCGAACACGGGTAAAAATCACTTGTTCTTCCTAGTTCAGAGGCGCCAAACCTCCGCGAGGAGTCCTCTAGGGTTTCGCCTCGATTACCCTACCACGAAGACGCCCTCCTCACAGAACAAAACCTGGTCACGTAGATCACGGGCCCATCTCGTGGAATCGCCGACAATAGGTATGGTGAATAAGATTCGATAAGCAATTGAAAATTTTGGATAGCAATCTAAATCCTTAACAAACTCAAAAATCTCCATGGCGAACTGTGAGTGAGCAGATAAAGTCATTTGTTGTACTTTTAGTTCAGAAAAAAATCATCTAACTCAATATCATATGAACTATTATGGGAAAATGTTTTTGCAAATTTAGTGCAACAATTTCTTAGTTCAATATTATCCAATGACTTTAAATTTTTTGAGCTAAATAAAAAACCAAATATACTCTTAAATGTAGAAATTGCTACATCCACTATAACAAGAAAGTAATTTATCTCAAAAGATTTCTCAGTTGATAAAACCTATTCATTATAATCACTTTCATTAAACTGCTTTTTTCGAGTAGCTCGATGTTTTATCAAAAATAATGTTTCCATATTCATATTAAATACAATTTGAAAGCCCTCCTAAATTAGGAGCCCAAGCCCCCGCGGCGGCCCTGATGATTACTAATGCTGTGGTCTACGTACGAGAGTACGTGCGTGATGCTCGCATATAATATCATGCGTGCACTCGCACGAGACTTTTCAAGTTTCAACCATGTTGCACGTGCGCGCGGGCCGACACTGACTGATCGGTCTCAGTGTACAATCGTTGAACGTCCTGATTTGCATGTATAGCCAGAAATTCGAGAGGGCAGTCAAACAATACCAGAATCTGATATTTTGTTTTTTTGGGTCAATTAATATGGGTTTGCTGGTTGTAGAGGTGAGCGTGGTGTCGACTGGCCTGGCACAGGTCCATCATGTTTTGTACTTGAATCTTGCTAGGCCTTAACAGCTCATCGTGCCCACCATGTTATGCCTATCCAGCTCGCTGAAGGTGAGCCCAGGCATGACTTAATTGCGCTTCGTGCCGTACTAGTCCAGACCTGACCTATTTACACTATTTTGACGGGAGAAAAGGAGGGTCGGCGTTTTTCGCCGGCCAGCTATTATGCCTCGTAGGGACCCAGGGTTCGATAGAGGGGATCTTCACGGACGGACACATATGGGCTCTCTCGAGGGATCCGCACAAACAAAGATTAAAGAACACGTCGATATACTCAGGTTCGGACCCCCAATGTGGGTAATAGCCCTACGTCCTGTTTCGGCTCTTGTTAATGTGTTTTGGGGGATTATAAGTACACAATCCACACCCCGGGTTCGACTTGAGCTCTCCCAGTGCTCTCTCTTAGCTTCCTTCGGTTCTAAGTTCTCTGGTCGTTCTTTCTTTTTCCTCCTCCTCGCTCTCTTCCCCCCGCTCCCATGCATCGAACCCCCCTAATATAGGTCGAGCTGGCTCGGGCATGTGAGAAGGATGACATCACAATGATTACACTTCATTTATTACATCAATTGTTGTAGACCCATCTTCTGGCCTCATTCTTTGCACTATCATCCAACTCTGCCCGGTCCGCTCGGGAAGTGACCTGTATAGGACTGGTTAGGTGCAGGGCGACAAAAGGATAAGCTATCATGCCGTCAGCGAAGCCACACGTATTTAATGGTTTTGACACGGGTTGTCGGGGGAGAAGAATTCGGGGTAAAGCTCCCCTATTCCGCCGATGTACATCTTCATGCCTGACCGGCAGTGTAAACCCCTAGTACCTTCTGATTCCTTCGATCGACCACGTAGCCCACCGCCTAAGCAGGCAGGCGTGATCGCCCATCTGCTGCTGGAGCTACTCTGGCGCTGTTGTCCGGCAGCGAGTGGCATGATCGCCATCTGCGCTACCCGAGCCGCCACGCGCGCCGCGTCGCCAGCCAGTAGGCACGCTGCCGTGCCGCCACACGATGTAATTGCTCGACAACAGAGCTCGCCCACCCACCGCCCGGCCGCCACGTGGGGCGGTTGCGATAGCAGGCGGATCGCCCACCGCCACCGGCCGCCATGCGGCGCGGTTCACAGCGGCACAGGCGTGATCGCCCCACCGCCGGGCCACGCCACGGGCGGCCGCCCGGCAGTTAGGCTCGATCGCCCACTGCCGCCAGCCGTCAGAGCCAAGACTCCGTGGCCCCTTCGACAAGCATGAGAGAGTACCCTGGCACAAAGTACGCCGTCAAGGAGCATCGATCGATGAGGTCACGGGGGTTGGATTGAAAGGGTGGGATATCTGTGGTGGTCGATGGGGTTGATGGAAAAGGCGGACGAGAGGATGGCGGAGGCGGGGAGCTTGGTGTCAGGGAAGGCAGAGGGTAGGTGCGTAGTGAGAAAGACAAAGAAGAGGCTACCATGATGTGGGTGATAGTGCGGCACAACTAGCGAGAAAGATAAATAAAAGGCTACCATGACGTGAGTGATATTATGGTACAACTAGTAAGAAAGACAAAAAAGAGGCTACCACGACGAGAGAGAGAGAGAGAGCGAGCAGTGATAGGAGTGGAGAGAGCTAGGCGCGGTGCTGACCGAGAAGAGGGAGAGAGAGATTGAGAGAGTGAGAGTAAGTCAGAGAGAGTGACATAGAGTCAGAGGGGAGAGAGAGACTGAGAGAGTGAGAGTGGGTTAGAGAGAGTGACATAGAGAGTTGGAGGGAAAGACTGACATAGAGAATCGAAGGGAGAGAGTGTGAGTGAGCCAGAAGGACTGACATAGAGAGTCAGAGGGAGAGAGAGAGGGACTAAGAGAGTGAGTCAGAGAGGGTGACACAGAGAGTTGGAGGGAGAGAATGACACAGAGAGTCAGAGGGAGAGAGAGACTGAGAGAGTGAGAGTGACATAGAGAGTCGAAGGGAGAGAGGGACTGAGAGAGTGAGAGTGAACCAGAGAGAGTGACACAGAGAGTCGGAGGGAGAGAGTGGCATAGAGAGTCAAAGGGAGAGAGGGACTGAGAGAGTGAGAGTGAGCTAGAGAGTGTGACATAGAGAGTTGGAGGGAGAGAGTGACATAGAGAGTCGGTGGTGCAATATTCTTATTCCCCTTTATGGCACAAGTAAGCACGCCCTCAAACATCCCAACCAGTTTTCATTCTGAGCATCCCAAATATTTAAGCGTACATAATTTTTCTTAATTACTTAAATTTTATGATTTTATTTTGTTTTCTCATTTTCCATTTCCCCCTTTTTTCCATTTCCCCAAGAAGTGGTTGTCGGACCAGGATCTTAGAGAGGATATAGATGACAACCTTTAAATAACAAAATGCAAAATTGGTATCTACGTTTGTCAATATAACTCAATTTAATCCAAAATTTATTCACTCGAATTGAAATTTTTAATCTTTTCTTTTTTCTTCATTTTCCATGTTTTCCCTTCCCCTTCTTTTTTCCCTCTCTCACCCTTCCTTTTTCTCTCCCTCACTCTCTCTCACGGTTCCCCCACGGCCCTGTGTGGTGTGCCCCCGCCTGACCCCTCTGGCCTCTCACTGCCCCCGCCTGCCCCCTAGATTCCCTTGCTCCCCGCTTGCCTCCTCGGTTCCCCTGCCCCGCTTGGCTCCTCCCTCCCCACGACAGGCCCCTCCCTCCCTGCCAGTTACCGACCTGCCCTCCCTCCCCGCGACCGCTCCACTCCCCACCGGCCTCCACTCCCTCCTCCTCCCTCTCGACGGCCGCCTCCTCCCTCCCCGCGACCACTCCCCTCCTCCTTCCCTGATGCCTCGATCCCCTCCTCCTTCCCCTCCTCGCACCCACCGCCCCTCCTCTTTCACCTCCATTTTGCGGCCACGCGCATCTCTCCGCTCCTCACCTCCCTCCACGGCGGCCACAATGCGCGCAGGGTGGTGCGGCAACCAACTTGCCTCCCCCACCGTCGTGGCCTCCTTGCCTCTCCCCTCGCCATCATTTGCCTCCCCACACGGGCGAGGTGGAGCAGAGGGGCCAAGGCGTCACAACACAGGAGCCAA